>OY856409.1:371499057-372706557 GCA_963693085.1 Alisma plantago-aquatica | reverse complement strand
ACTCAACAAGTGAAGGAAAACAAAGTCTACATCCTTAAGGGCCTACTTGAAAACTTCAAGTTGGATAAGAAGGAGAGGACAAACGAGTTGTAACATCCTCAATTTCATAGCTAAAGTAAGCTTTTAATGTGTGGTTTTCTAGTAAAGGCATGCCAAGGGACGTAATGAACTAATCATGGTTAGGTACGCAAAAGTTCACAAAATGTGTAATACAAGTCATCTGATCAACCAATACACACATAACGACTTAAATATGTATGATTGTAGTCGGTTGTATATGAATATAAATGAATTATTCCTATGAACAATAATGTGATGAATATATAATATGATGAGTCCAGTTCATGGCTTGAGCCTTAGACCTAGCTTAGGTCTTCATGTTATGTAACTAAAGAAATATTGATCACATATGTCATACATGAGCTTCAATTGAGAAATTATATTGGTTGAAGACTTATTTTCATGATTTGGAATACATTCAAGCTCATGGACCCTTTGAAATACTAAGGGTTGGGCCATGTTCCCTAGAGCCCAATTCCAACCCTATTGGACCAATTAAGTTCTACAAATAGGTCCTTGGGGTACAAATTGAGAATTAAGTATTTCATGGTCATAATGAATGCTCAAATATTTTTAGTAGAATAATAATTAGAGTATAAGATGGTGGGAGAAATTTCAGATGATTTTGATGTATATAGTGGCTTAGGTAATTAAATTAGTAATTATAATATTTTTATTTAAAATACATGTTTGGAGTGTTTGTATAGTTAGTTTTTACTTAAAATCTTGCTCATATGAAGTTGATAATAATATAGTATTTACCCCAAAATATGAAGTCAAACTGAGCTATAGAATGGACTGTATAAATATTTCTTATATTTGGACTTTTATCAAAAAGAAGAAGAAAAACAAAATAAAAAAAGGGGGGCGCTCCAGTCGGGCGGACTGAGAGCCGTAACCCCTGTTTGACCGGGCACAAACAGAGTCCCCTCAAGGGGGGAGCTATAAGAGTCTTAGTTTTTAAGAATAGGGTTAGACGAGTTCATATCTAGGGATTTGACTCAAAGTTACGAGGGAGAGAGAACTAGAGACGAAGAAGAATAGGGGGCACCATTTCCAGAAGCTGTGGCGGCGTGCCATGGATGTTCTTTAATCTTGGCCTCCCAAGCCAAGGAGGTAGTGTTGTCCTTGTTGATCGGGATAGGCCGGAAATGAGGCATGGTTCCCCTCGCGGTCGCGTGGCCTCAGACGCAAGATCGTCCTTGCCGGAGGGATGGGCTGGCGACACTCTATTGACTGAGTATATGCACGCAGAGACTCCAAGCAGAAGGGATGAAGCGCCGGCCCTAGGCCTGGGATGCACATGAGATGAGGGTCGCTGGATCAGATCTCGATGGTCGAGGTTGGTCAAGGTTAGGTAAACTTCTAAAATTCATATCTTGATCTACATATCTCGGTCTGGGACAAACAAGGTATCTATGGAAATCTCTTCGACTGTACTATCCTATAAAAATAGTTCTAGAGTACGATTTTGATGTCTTCTATTTATTATATTCTGGGTAGACAAAACTATAAGATTTTGATGTTTTGCCAATTAAAAATAGTAAACGACTTTAGAAATTCATAAAATTTTTACTAACTGTGTATTTTGATATGTTTAACATTACTTTAGAGCCTTATCTTTCATATATGAAGTTTTAATGAGGTTTTTAATGTAAACCCTAATAAGGGTATTTTGGGTATTTCACCCATGATATGATTTTTAAATGACCTGATATTTTAATACATGATCATTCCTATATTATATGAATACTTTTATGGAGATTTGGTGAAGTTTCTTGTGCTATTATATTAGTATCTAGTTTTAGATGAGTAGCCATTATGAAAGAATAATAAATGATTATCTTGAGACAATAAGTGGTATATATGCCTAATTAAGTATGATATTATTTATCTAAATGTTATTTTAATTTGATTTCATAATAGAGTCAAGTAATATTAGTATGTATGCCTATGTTTGAGATTTTCTTCTAATATGATCTATATGCTCATATTAGTGCATAAGACGATTTATGTCTTATTTGAGTATAAAGATAATATTTATTATATAGTATGAGTTTTATTTTATTTCAATGCCAAGATTTTATGGTGATTTTAGATTAAAGTTATGTTTAGTCTAATTAAGAACCCTAACTTGGTATATATAGTTAGGAATATGGGGTTTTGAGATTTAGGAATAGAAAGAGGGAACATGTACTTGGACTTATAAAACTTTGATTATATCCAAGTGATTAAGATTTGGAACAAGAAATCAAGACTAAGTTAAGGACATCATCAACACAAGAGGTAAGTGGTCCATGCACATGAGTACTCATAGTCTATGTTCAATATGTTTACATGTCTCCTAATAAGAGTTTCATGATCTATGTGATTTAATGTTCTAAGACTTCAATGTTAAGATTTACAAACAATATTATCCTCATATTTCTATCTTTATGAAAGTGTAGATACCCAAAGTCTAAAATAGTGATATGTTGCTCAAAATAGTTGTGACTCATGGACCAAGTCCATGATAATGTTGAAGAATCATATTGCTATAAGATTTCTTAGAAATGTTTGGAAGTAATGAATACGATTTCAAGATAAGATATGCCAGTAATGTACCCATACTTAGTTGATGATTTCAAATAGCTTTGTATGAAGAATGTAAGTACACATATGTTATTAGAATTTCTCATATTTATAGTCATAGTTATGTAGTAAGATTTCAAGTAGAAACATGCCATTAAGATTTCATACATATGTAGAAATCTAAGAACTAGATTCCTTAGAATAAATAGTATCTAGAATACAAGTACAATGTAAGAATATGAATTTGAAAATATCAGGACATGGTGTAATAATAAAAGTGAGTTTGGGATCAGAAGTTATTTATGATGGCATTATAAGATAATGACAAATTAAGTTATGATTAGGTTGCAAGACAATATTTTATGAGATTTCTATTCTGATATTTAAGGTTTAACATGTAAGTTTCTATACAAATATTAAGGTTTAGGGTATCATCAAATTTAAAAAGAAGGATTGAACCACCTTGTCAGAATTCATATTTTTAGATATATTGTACTTAAAATATGTTTATGAACCCGACTTAAGATACTTTGTATACCTAGTAATTCTATGAGCATTTCAGGTCCTTTTTCCTAAGCTATTTATCATATAATTGGTTTGAGTGAAGTAATTTGACCAAATAAGAGTTTTAAAACAAAGTTTACCCTGATAATGAGATACATGTTCAAATCCAACAATGAATTCAATTTAGAACTTAAGAATAAAAAAATTTAGATTCAGACTTAGACTACTCACTGTATGAGTAGCCAGATTTTGAGTAAAGGTACATGATATGGGTTATAGACCCAATCCTAATTATGTAGTAATTGAGATAAATGTTTACATTTAGATATAGATTCAAATTCAGATTCAGATATAGATTCAGATTTAGATTCAGATTTCAGATTCAAAATTTAGTACTCAGTTTCAGATAAGTTCAACTTCAAAGTTTAGTAAAGATAGACTTAAGATAATTAATTTGAAACATTCACATAATGCATTATATAATAAGTCCTCACCAGAGAGTCCCGGGACGATTCAGAGGGCACATTGTGCCAGACACTGTAGGTGTCACAGAGGGCATGTTATGCCAACAGAGGGTGTGTTGCACCATAGAGGACACTTCGGTGTCACCAGAGGGCACGTTGTGCCAACAGAGGGTGCGTTGCACCATAGAGGACACTTCGGTGTCAAAAGAGGAGGACTTATTGTATAATGGTGGCCACAGTCAGATAAAAATCGTAAGTAAAAGATACCTTAGATTAGATATGCCCATATTCTCATCCATGAGTAATGATGATAGGAAATTCAATAAGATAATTAAGACCTCGACACTTTGGTGTAGGTCATGAGATCCATGTACTAGGGTACATGTCTTTAGAGAAAGATAAGAATTTCAGATTAAGAAATAAGAGATTTTATGTTTCAGATTTTACTAGAGCTTGATAGTAATTCCTTATTTATAATGTCAATTTCTGATTATTAATCATGTACATTTTAAAATACTCATGCCACTTACTCTAACGATTTTTTTTGTCAATGTATGGCTGGGGACTTGATGTCCGCAGGATTTGGAGCAGCTGAGAATCAAAGGAACAAGTAAAGGTCTAGGAGATTTTATAGCTTGCCTAGTGGGGTGCCATCTACCGAGGCGGTCCAGAGTTTAGACAGATCTTTTTATGCTTAGTCTTGTTTAAAGAGTATATTAGATGAGTTGTAGTTTTCTTTTTATCAATGACTATGTATGAATCAATTTTAATCAGTGCAAAGTGTTTCATTTGCTTTAATTTCAATGACTATCATGTTTGTGACACTCCCAGATGAAGAAAAAAAAATTATTGCTTCCGCTCATGTGTTATGAAAATATGGGTGTTACACGAGATGTACTCAAGGCACAAACCCATTGTGAATGGTCTTGCCTTACTAGGTCATCCTATGGCTAGAGGAGAGATCAAATCAAAGATCCTTAGAACTCTCCCCAAGAGGGCGGAATCCAAGGTGGCTTCCATTGAAGAATCAAAGTCTCTTGAGGATATTCCTATTGAAGAGATCATAGGAAACCTACAAGCCCATGAAGTCACCCTTGACAAGCAAGATGAAGATGAAAGAGAAGAAGATAAAGAGCACAAGAAAATGAAGAAGGATGAAATCAAAGCTCACACTGAGGCCATTATTGGTCAAGCCACTTCACCCTTTCAAGCTGAAGATGAGGCCATGTATTCTAAGGGTAGACTCAAAAAAGGCAAGTCTTCCTCCTCTACTAGGTTCTTTAAGTGTGGAAATAAGGGTCACTTCAAGGAAGATTGACCACAAGGCAAAAAAGATACATCATCACAAGATAAGAGAAGAGAAGCATTAGAAGAAGGAGAAAAGGCACAAAAGCTTTAGTGACTCCTCCAACACAAGCTGTAACATCCCACTCTTATTATGCAAATTTTCAAACTATTTTATTCCTTGCATGCTCTTTTTCTAAATAAGATAATTGTTGAGGACCTTCATGAAACTTTCCCATGTTAGTTTTGCAATCCATTTTATTATGTTCAATAGTTGTCTTATCCATGATTTATTTAAAGAAAATCTTTTCATATATATCTATGCTCTATTGTTTAAGAAAATGAGAATAAATGCTTTTATGTCAAATTTTCTCTCTCATATGGTAATTAGTGATTTACATGTTTAATTACTCTCTTAATGGCATCCATCTTGTTAATTGAAAAGAAATAATATTTAGTGCACATTTTCATACCTTGTAATGCTTATTTGAGAAATTACTAGCCTTATATACACTAATCATAGCATTTAAGTGTACATGATGGTTTTGCTATATTAAGGGCCTAGATGTGCACAAAAACGAAATATTACCCATAGGAATGTTCTAGACCTTCAAATCTACCTTTGGGTCAAATTTGAACTCATTTGGACCACATATGACCCACTAGATCGAATTTGAAAGATTTGTATATAGTTTGACTACAATATTATTGAGAATTTCATTAATTGCATTGATTTCCCTAAGATTTTAGTTTTATTACTTATCACGCGGTTGTGTCCCTTATCTCACGCGATTTGACGGATGCCATATATTCACTCCACGATCAAACAGCCTAGAGGTCGTCAACTACCTTCATTCTTTCCGTGGGTTAGAGCCGTTTCACAGTGGTTTACTCTCCAATCAATTACTCACCCATTAATTAATTGTTTTCGAATGTTTCTCCTACTTTGAATTTGCAAGACTCCATCGAAACCAAAGAGCCCTCACTCACCCTCTATCTCTCACTACAGATAAAATGCCCAATTCGGGCTCCTCGCTCTGCTCACGCCGCTCTCACGAACAACACCCAGACCCCTTGAAGCCGTGTTTTAAGGTACCAAAAGAGTCACCAGACCCTGGTAGTTGCTCCTATCCATTCGATTGCACCTCTTGCACCTTGAGCCATCATTGCTAGCCCTGTTTTCCTTTTGGGTAAGATTTAACTTACCCCACCTCCACGTGTTTCCTTCCAAGTAATTGACATGCTCGAAAGGTTCCTGGGCTCACCCTCTTCTCCTTAACACTTCCAGTTTGATTCATGTTGGTCCCAGGAGTCGGGTCCTGCAGCTACTGCCGTTGTCCTCATCGACATTTTGGTGTTTCATCAGTTGAGTGGTTTTCCGACCACGAAAAAGGGACCTATGGCTCCGCCTCACCTCACTGAATGTTTTCCACACAATCTCGACTCTTAGTTTTCTAGTTTTCTTAGATGCCCTTCTTACCTGTGATCCCTTGCCTCACCGTGGTTGTGTCAAGGTGGTAGTATACCTTTTGACCTGTACCAAGGGTCGTCATCTTCGATTGAGTGGCAGGAGGCTGATGGGAACATCAGTTTCCCTTGAGGGGTTGTGTGCCATGATCCTCGATTAGTATCCAGTTGCCCTGTGAACTACTGGAGCCATGGCTCACGATGTGAAGGCGAGGAGCAATCGAGGTCCTGGAATGACCTTAGTGCCCCTGTCTTCTTTTATTCGACGATTCCCACCGTGAGGGTATTTTAGGGTTTTTTCCTATCCTCCCTTCTTTGATCGTGAGTCCTCAGAGGCAAGCCTCATTGCTGAGTTGACCAAGCCTGGTTGGTCCAACTCAGACCCGACCCACTGGTTTGGGTTGAGTTTTATCTATGTGGCTTTTCCCTGAATTTTCATTGGTCGATTATTTGGAAATTCATAGTAAATCACTTGTTTATCAAAAAATTACTCAAAAATATGTTTTGGAAAGGATTTTCAATAAGGAATCTGATTTTCTTGTTTTTATCGACTGATTTCTCTGTTTTCACATCTCAATTTTTATATGAACAAATTATGGTTTGATGTTGTATAATGAATGATAAACATGCTATTTTCAGGTGATTAAGGGAACCCAATCAGTCAAACTAGGTTTGACTTAGGTGCTTTAGCTCAAGGTAAGCGGGCCATGCCCTTGGCATAGATAACTTTTGGTTTATTGAATGTTTATGAATATTGTTAAGCACTTTATGTTAAAGTCATGATAAATGCATGTTTTCCTTCAAGTATATGATTATTGAATGCTTGTTTTCTATAATCTAAGTCTAAGTATAGAAACCACATTTATGTTATGGATTATGGTTAAGGAACATGAAACCGAGACTAAGAGGGAAGAGATTCCCATCCATGCTTAAGAGGGAGAAATCCCATTATGTTTCATGGGGAGAAATCCCAACTATGTTTAAGAGGGAGAAATCCCCTTAAGATCAAGTCTAAGTCATTTAGAAGATAATTAGGTCTAAGAAAGATCATGGTTAATGGAAATTGATTTAGATTTATATCCATCTTGTTATGGGCTTTTCAAGCATTATGGGCTTTCAAAGCAATTATGGGCTTTCTGAGCATTATGGGCTCCTTATGGGGCATTAAGAGAGGAGAATATACTTCTAGTCAAGTTCCTTACATAAACGCTGTCAAGAAATGATTAATGTTAAATATATGTCCATGTTTATGTCAAGTCACCTACATAGTTTATTTCAATGCTTTATAACATGCCAATGCCGCTTACTTACAATGTTTGTTTTTCCTTTGCATGGCTGGGGAAGAGATGTCCGTAGACATTGGAGCTAAAGTGAAGGAGACATCTCGAGGGGATTCCAAGGATCCAAGACCTTAGAAGTTGTTTCCTGGTGGGACGTCCATCTATGGAGATCCTATCTTTCATATGTTATCTCGAATATGTGTAGCTTTAGAACCATGATGTAGTTTTCTTTCCAAGAACTTATGTATGAATATATGCTTCTATGAATGTCAAGTGTTGTTTATTTATTGATATGAGATCAGGCATGTGACAACCCTCGCTGATATGCCAAGTACCCCACATTATGGATACTGATGGGGATTAGGCCGTGCTTCCGCTGGTTATGTATGTAACCCTAGGGAGGGGTGTTATACAAGCTCAAGAGAAGAATCCATGGAGTATCTAGTTCTAGCTCTAGTGAAGAAGGAAAATGCCATTATGATATTATGGGTTCAACAAGTAAAGTCCCAAATGAGGTATATCTAAACACTTTAGATAAAGAACCTTTAATTGCTATTATTCATGCTACTCATGCCTCTCTTAAGTATTCTAAAAAGAAAAATAAAAAGCTTGCTAGAGTTGTTGATAATTTGCATGTTGAAAAAGATAATTTTGAACATGCTAATACTTGCTTACTTGATGATAAAATGCCTATCTTAGTCAAGTAGATGCTCTTAAACTTGAAAATGCTAATTTTCTTGACAAGATTAGATTTCTAGAAGCTCAACCTCTTATGCATAGTGCTAATGTAGAGCATAGTAACATTGTGGATTCTCTCATGTTTGATATTGATATTCTTAGAACTATAAAAGAGGACAAGGATTTTGTTTTGAAAGGATTAAAATATGAAAATGATGTTTATCTTTATAAGATTTCTCTACTTAAAAATGAGAATGCTTCTTTGCTTGCTAAAATCAATGTTCTTGAATATTTTTCTAGTTCTACTAGCAGAGATAATAATGTTGTTGCTCTTAATATTCGTAGAGATTCTTATACGACCAAAGATCTTTCCTTAGAAAATGATCTTATGTATGCTAGAGATGATATGAATCAATTGTATGCTACCATTACTTCTCTTATGCATGATAATGATAGCTTGAGATCTTCTTTGCAAAGATTCTTAGTTGGTAAAAAGAATATAAATGATATCCTACACCATACTACTAGAAAAATTGGTAGACATAGTTTAGGGTATGATAGTAGCCAAAGGAACAACAAAGGTAAAGGACCTCAAATATTCCATGGAGAATCCTCTAGTTCTAAGGCTATGGGCACATGCAACTATTGCAATGAAATTGTCCATTATTCCACTTATTGTCCTTTCAGGAAGGCAACCAAGAGAAATAGGACTTGGGTTTTTAAGCTAATCCCTTCAGACCCAAAAACATGATTGAGGATGATTTCATCTTTCTTCTTGTAGGTCACTTGCTAATGGATTGACTCATATTTGCAAATTGGTTTCTCAATCTACATAAAGGTGAGATGTGTAGGAGGGGCAACAAGTGGAAAAACAATGGTAAGCATAGAGGTAATGTTATTCTTGCTCATATCCAATCACAGTGTGCTTTTGCCAAGTTAGTGTGCACTATACATATGGTTTTTGAGTCAAAATTGGAATATTGTGATTCTCATCACTTTCTTGCTCAAAAACTACCTCTATTTCTTTAATAGTGCATTACTAACTTTCCTACACATGTTTGGATATTGGCTATATTTTTACAATACCTCTAGATATTTTTTGTTGAAATATATGTACTTTTTCGATAACAGCTTGACCAGTCAAGTTTGTCCTGATAGAAACTCAACCAACCAACACCAATGGGTGTTGTCAACAATTGTGTCAAGTTTATTTTGTCAGTAATTTGACCGACAACACTGTGCATAAAATATACAAACAACTTATTAAATGAGAATTTCCCTCTCAACTAGATATTCTTAACCAATAGCCTTATTCTATTGTCACTCCCCTTGGTACCTTTGTATATGCATATTGCCATGAATTAAATTGCCTGTATTTCATACAACTCTATCTTTCTAATTGTTATATTTTGGTATCCCAAAAGTGGTATTCCTATATCTTATAAATACTTGTCTTGAGTTGTTTTGCATGTTATAATGATAATCTCTTTGGTTCTCTTGGTTGTGTCTTATTGCTTTCGTTGTTCTCAAACTTGATACATCTATATAGTTGTATATCTTGTTTGGATACAACCTTGAGGTTCTTAGTGGTAATCATCTTTTGGTAATTTTGCATATTTTCTAATGAGTTATATCCTTTCCTGCTTTTTAACTTACATATCTCTTTTTTTGGATACATCTCTACATATACTCATAGCTTGCTCTTTTAATTTTATATCTTTTACTATGATCTAGATCCTACTAGTAGTCCTAACCTTTCGATATCATCTACTAGTAGTCTATTGACATGTAGTTCTGACCTTGTTTATCACTTGATGACCTTTCTCATCTAGTGGTATTCAACTATATGCTATGCTTGTATCTTGTTTTATACATAAGTTTGCTCTTTGACTTGCATATCTACTATCTTGAGTTACTTATTTGCATATCCTTACCTTGATTGTTTGCCAGAATTACAGTATGGGTTGTTCAAATGCATGTCTTGATTTGCTTTACTATGCTTGGGAAAGCCCCTAGTTATGCTCTTCTACTCTCCGTTATAGAATTTGTGATGTCCTTTCTCTAACAAGTGGTGTTTTTTATCTCCTCATACCCCCACTTTTTGAAATGACAAAGGGGGAGAAAGCATGTCTTTTATGAAAGACATGGGATAAGATATGTCTTACATGAGCATTAAGGCATGTCTTACATGAAGAGGAAGAAGCACATCTCTTATATTAAGGGGAAAATACATATATGCATAAAATATATGAGTAGAAGACATAGTATTCTATAAATGTTTTGAAAGATAACCCTACAGGAGAAATATCATAAATTAAGGTGGGTATGAGAACTCCATGAGAATCAATTGAGGGGAGCATATGAATTCAACTCTATTGAACCACCTAGGTTTCTCCAAAGGTATGGTTTCAGTTAAATGCTTTCAATACATTTATGGAATGGTATGTCATCTTCAAAAAGGGGGAGAATGTTGACTCTAGGTCTAAATTGACCAAACCCTTATTTTGATCATGACTAAACCATTCCACTTAATTTGTGTCTAATGCTTCTACTTGAGTGATTTCAGATTAGGTATAGAAGAACTCTAAATGCCCTCAATTGCACATCCTAACTTGGAGAAAAGACAAGTCAGAATCAATGAAAGTGCAATTTTGTGGAATATGATGTATATACATTTGATTCATGTTGTAAATCACTTGTAATGATTGTATGACTTGTAATTAAGCATAGAAAAAACCACGAGCACTTAAATCAAATATTTAAGCACTTTAATGAAATTTTCCAAAATTAATTACAGGTTGTTTTTCGCCCGAGTTACAAACTCGACCGATCCGTTGATGGACCTTGAAAATATCATGGTTAGGTCGAGTTGCACACTTGCAGAACTCGACTGATCCATACACTAGGAAAAACCAACTTAAGTGATCGGTCGAGTTTCATCTAGGATAAACTCGAATGATTGTTCAAATCTGCTTTGTCATATAGTATAGTCAGTCGAGTTACCTTTATTGAAACTCGACCAATCACACTTTATGAAAAAGTGTAGAAAAGTAGTTCTAGCCGTTGGAATGTTGCAAAACTACAAAATATGTCTATTGCAACATCCCAAATGGATAGAATTCATCCTAAAGTGTTCCCAAAGGCTAAAAGGCATCCCCAACTGTAAACAAAACCCCTTGTGTTGGATCTAGGGCTCTAGAAGGGAGGGTGAATAGAGCTTAAAAAATTTTCACAAGATAGATTAGATCTTCAAATTAAATCAAATTAAAACCAATAACTTAAGTGTAATTTAAAGTCCTAACTAACAAGCATAGGAAGGATGAGAGGAATTGATAGTAAGCACTTGACAAGGTCATGTAGAGTGGTTCCACTCTCCAAACTAGGAGAGAGTCAGTCCACTACCTAGAGATGTCAGCCTCTAGGACTTTGCAAGTACTTTTCTCTATATATTTTCCAATAAGAGTTACAACACAAGACCACCAAAGGACTTACCCATCCAAGCACCAAGAGTCTTCCACCTTACCAAGGACTTACCCACTTTGCCAAGAGTCTTCAGCCTTCTCCAAGGTCTTACCCACTCTTGTACAAGTCTTCTGCCTTCAAGGACTTTTCTACTCTTCTTGGATCTTCAGCCTTTGCCTTCTCCTTCACCTAGAGAAGATCTTCACCTCTTCTTCAACCTTGAAGATGAACTGTAATAACTCCACCTTCACTCGGAGTATCTTGCTTCACCTTTGCTTCATGGAGGAAAGGGGTAGGGAAGATGGAATTGATGAGAGCTTTACAAGCACAAGGAAATAACTTTCTTACAATAGGCCTATCTCACTCATAATCACGAAATAAAGTGTAAACTAGAGAGGGAAAGGGGATCAAGGAGTTGCAACACATTCAACTATAGCAAGGACTTAGAATAGCATGCCTATTTATAGCTGGGGGTGTTCCCTTGAGTGTGGGATCACTTAGGGTCAAAATATAGTCATTTTCCAAGATGCAACAGATCTATTTTTGCCCAAAACAACTCACCAATGGTTATAATAACTTTTTCTATGTTTTCCATATATTACATTTGGTTGAATTTCAATAAAGGTAACTCGATCGATCCACTAAAAGACAAACCCAATTTTCAAACTATCGATTGAATTTCGTCTGGGAAACTCGACCGATGAGCTAAAATCAGTTTCCCTCAGTGAGTTGGTCGATCAAGTTCTCTGAGTGTGCAACTCGAGCGATGGGTCATCTTCAGAAAACCCATCATAGGATCATTTGAGTTTCCAACTCGACCGATGAACAACCTGTGATAAATTTTTAAAATTGACATTTGAGTGATTAAACCTTGGAATTAAGTGTCCCTAATTTTTTCTCATCTTAGTTACAAGTAATATCATCAATACAAGTGATTACAAATATCATATAAGGTCATTTGGAGTGATTTCCCAAATTGCACATTTGTATTGCATTTGACTTGAACTTGAACAAGCTAGGGCTTGTGTAATTTGATCCTTTTCATGTACCTAAAGCCTGAAATCAATCTAATTAGGGGTTTCTATCCTACATATCATAGTGCCTACATTCCTATTATTTTTCTTTTATCCTACCATGCCTAAATTCCAATAGCGTTTCTTTTTTCTCATATTTTTCCTAGCATGTTTCATTCTAGTGGTAAATTTTTTTGTTAGTGGATGCATGGAGCTAGAAACAAGATACCAAACATCACATCATTCATTTTTAGTAGTTATGTATCTAATTTACCAAGAAGATCGTTGTTATAGTCCATCCAATCATAGTTGCTGATTTGTTCACCGTGGTTGGTGTGAGGGGGTATACATTGATTTGTACATGTTATTCAATTTTTGCATACTCATTAGTGCTTTATTGATACCTACTATAGTTCATATGTTTGATATTCGTGTAGCTTAAACATGTTTCTCCCACAATATTCCTGTAGTTTTGCTCTTATTCGAACTAGAATGCATTATTGTATTTTTGTGCTTGTTTTGTGATAATTTCTCAACAACAATTGAGAATAGATGACTTTCACACAAATATTCCACCAACACCTGGATGGGATGTTTACTAAATATTTTGATGTTTATTTAGGATTTCTCATGTGGTTTGGTGATCATCAATTTCATGCAGAGTCTCATATGCAATCAAGACTTCTACCTTAGTTCTCTCTTTATTAAGGGGAGAAAGCATGCTTGATACCTACTATGTGTTATATTATTCAAGGGGAGTGTTAGTGTGCTTCTATTGTCCTAGTGTAAGATTTAATGGGAGATCATTTATTGTCATGGAGATAAATTTCTATATGTGCTATTTTATTTTTTTCATGTATTAGTAAGCTAGATGTGTGTTTCATCCATGCTCCAACTTGCGGGCAATGTTAGAATAATTAGTTTATTATGTGTATGGCCCAAGCATACTTTCCCCATTAAGGTTTGATCATGATTCCTTGTAAGTATTCCACTCTCTACATCTAGGAGTGGGGTTTTTTCTAATACAAGATCTAAATAGCCTCCATCTTATCTTCTACATGGTACTAGATTATCTTATATCCTTTTCCTATTTTAAAGGACTGTGCCATATATTCCCACAATTATAATATTCATACATTTCAATATATGTTGTAATTTCTTACACTACAATAGTCTAACATGTTGTTTCTATATGCTCATAATGTCTTTTCACACCATACTAATTCAAAAACGAAAATAAATACCTCCTATTCATACATTATGATATCTTAAGGAACTGGAGAGGTTTATTCCTTACATTTTTGCTAGGAGTGGATCCTCTATGGGGTCCCACTCCGTATAGTATTGGGTTCTAAGGCATAATTAACTTCCATTCGATGCATTTTTTTTTGTTATTTCTGGGGGTGCCTTCAAAGAAGTGATGATCTTAAAGGAACCACATGGAATTAGGGTTCTTTGCCTATTATAGAGGCAAATTCAATATGTATATTGTAGGTTAGTCAAGGTAGTGCTTTAGTCTTTATTATGAAGCTATATGTATCCTAAATATTGACCCATAAGTCTATGGTCACCAAGCATCAACATTTGTATTCCTTTCTGTCTTGTAGTGAGTGAACTTGATCTCATAAAACTCTTTGACTACCTCAAAGAGGAACTCTTACTATAGGATAAGATGATCCTTTTTCATCTTCCACTTTGAATTGATTTGACAAGATAAGTAGAGAGTCACTGATGATGTTGAGCTTTCATATTCCTATCCTTTTGGATTCATGCTAGCCCATGATGTAGGCTTTGTACTCTGTGACATTATTGGTGGTGTTGAATTACAGGCAAGGGAAAATCTGGAATGTACTGTCCTTTTAAATTTATGGATACTACACCTAAGCAATTGTCATGCTAGTTCAAGGTTCCAAAAGAACATTTCCCATGTGTCCTTGGGACTAGACGTGGTATGTGTTGAAGTGACGATGATGTACCTATTGAGGAAGTCTATTCTTTGTCTACCTGAGAAGATATCAACTTTGTTTCCAATTGATCATCCAAATCACGAGCATTGACTGCCTTCATTGTGCCATATTCAATGTTGATTTCATATAGGAAGACATGCCACTTGGTGAATCGTCTGATTATGGCTAGAAATTCTCATAAATAGCACAATGGGTTGATGCACCAGATAATTTTCATTTTCACGGGCTTTTTATTATGAATTTTGGTGCACTTATTGTTTAGTTTCATATTAATTTGTGCATTATTTATTATCATTGTCCTGTGAGACTTAATTGCATCAAATAAATGTATTTTTAATGTTCTTGTTAGATTTAGATTATTTTGGAACTTACGTTCCATTTTTGTGAATTTCAGGTGAATTTACACAAAACTACATAGCTTAGTACTACTGACTTTATTTTTGGTGGTACCGACACATGATCAGATAGGAACTTGTTGAATCAAGAAGAATTAGTACCAACCGCAAGAAGTCGATAATACTGACAATTTTATAGGGAGAAAAAGAATTTCATGAGAAATCTCAGTACTATTGACATCATCTCAGTATTATCGATAGATCCACTGGAGGCCACAACTCTCAAAGGCATCGGTAATACTGAAACAGTGGGATCAGGAAGATATGGCAATCACATCTAATCCGATGGTTGGAAATTAATGATTCCCTAAGTCACTTCTATGACTTACGGGGATTTTCTATTGGACGGAAGTCGAGAGCAAGGAGAGGAGAAAGCAGAGAAGAAGGCCTCATTCTGGGAGATTTGGGCACCTCCAGTGGATGGATTTGCATCCAGAAGGTAGCAAATAATCACATTTGGGGGGATAAACTGGACCATCTTCTTTAGGGGTTGTTTTATTTTATTAATGTTTGCCACAATTTTCTTCTTCTCTCTCTTTTACTTGACAATGGAAACCATGTGGGGCTAAACCCCTTGTTCCATAGGACTTGAGAGTAGACCGGCTATGCATTGTAATTGAATTTTATGCACTATATATCTATTTCTCTTAATTTTTGGACTTGTTTGTATGGGACCATAATAAACTATCCATTCTTGATCAACATATGTAGTTAATTAAATCTTTAATTGGTTCCTTTGAGAAAGGAGACTTCGTATGTGAAGAGATTCCCCAGAGTTTTTGATAAAGCACATAACTAATAACGCATTCATTATGAGAGTGGGATTGGTATTAGATTAGGTAGTGAATTACACTATGAGATCGTGTTATGACCACATTTGTGCCTAATTGACAAAGTAGGGTTTACTTGAATGATTACATGCTAAATTAGATTGAACATCGTTTAGGCGTGATTAATTATAGTACTCAATTGTGATGTTTTAAACCTAAGAATAAATTCAAATTATGATTTTAGTTTTAAGAATTAGGGCTTGAGAAATGTAAACCCTAATCGGCAAAAATTAGGGTTTTGGTAGTACATGAATATGGAATTTGATCAGGATAGAAGTGTGGTAAATGATTTTTCATATTTTCTACGTATCTTATATTTAATTGAATTTTGTATATGATATGGATAACTCAATCATACATTCTAGAGAAAAATTTAAAAATATTTTGATGTTCGTTGAATGTCTGTCTCAGTCAAACTCTATTTCAATCGATCATGCTGACAGATTACTATTTAGTAGTTTAGTATTTGATTTTTAGTCATTTATTGGTAGAACTTAATGGTCTAAAATTTATTTTGGATATATAAATTTATATTTCAGACATTATTCTAAATTTTCATAATTGTTGGAGGATGTTTGACCTCTAGAACAAATGAATTATAGTAACTTATTTATAACAAAAAAATCTGCTGAAATAAGAAAAAGTATAGTGAGGGGTCAATGTGTAAATTACCCAAGCACCTCAATTGATCTATATAAATCTAGCACCCAATGACCTCTCATATTTCGTGATGCATTCTAGAGAAACAAAAATCAAGAAAGAGAGGAGAGCTAGGATTTTGAGAGTAGAAAGTGGTGGAGATGTTGACATAGGGTTTCTCTATCCGAGATATGATGAAATCAAGTAAGTTTAGCTTCTTTGCTTAGAATTTCGTGGTGAATTTTATCTCATGTGTCAAGATTCTGTCCCTCCTATGTTTTGATTTGAAATGATATCAAATCTTCCCCTTTTCTCACTCTTTCTTCATAATCCCTCATTTCTAGGGTTTCCCAGTTGAAAGGAACAAGAAACTGCTGATTTGGTAGGGTTTGATATGGAGTTGAGATTTTCAAAGATGGGATGTGTTTTTAAGGTTTTTTCACACCTTAGGGTGAGTGGGTACTTTCTTTAAACAGTAGATAGCATGAAAATGAGTTAAATCATCAATAATCTTCAATTGCTTAGTATGCCAGTACAAACCCTGAATTGTCTTTTTGATATAGATTTTACAAAATGATATGAAATGGATTCTTTCTATGTTTTGATGAATTTTAGATGATAAAAGCATATTAGAAATGGATACAATATATCTTAATGATAATTATATAAGTATTTGTAGAGGTTATAAGAGTGACTAAAATTTAGGATTTTTGGCTATGCTTGAAATTGTTGTATAATTAAATAGACAATTTTGTCTATCTGAATCTCATTAATTATGAATTATTGTTTATCTAAATGTGCAATACATATATCAGATACTATCTTGGATTTTGTGTGATGTGAATAGAGTTTGCTTGATATCTCAGTAAAGAGGGTGAAACTCTAGATGAATGGAAAGTTGGAAATTTGCGAATAGATATTGTGAAATCCATTTGAAGTGCTTTTATTGACATCACAAACTTTATTTATTCAATGTTATTCTTGATGTATGATATCTCAGTGAATGTTGTGGAAACCCTAATTTATCGTAACTCTATGAATTCATACATATGTTGATTGTATATGACTTGTTGAAAGAAATCTTTATTCAATGAATGTTTATGACACATTAAATCCTTATGCGAGGTGAATGAGGTAAATGAAACCCTAAGGATAGGGTGTTCTAGAATCAAGTACTGTTATATCAATGTTTCTCAATATGAGATTTGGTGATGCTTGGCAATTCAGTTGTGGTAAATGTTATCAGATGGTCTATGAAATGAAAGGTTTACAAAGCTAAACTAATATATGTTGTTGTGATGATTGAATTGATTAAAGAGTGAATTAGACATTTAGATGCCCTAAACACTATAGAATCCTCATAGGATGAGGCCTGCACTGTGGGGAGGAAATGATTTCCCAACTAGAGGTAGTCCAGATCAAGGTAAGTCAAAGCACACCAGTGGGGTGCAAGGGTCTTGACTAGTAGGGCAGACTCCTTATAAATGAGTGGTACCCAACACCAACCGGGGATGCTAGTGGTACCTGTGTTGCATGTTGTAGTGATCAGTGGTTAGTAGGTCCACTGATGCATAATAAGCATGAGGGCTTTGACTCACTGCCTGAGTACCCAGGTTGAGAGGTGGAGTCTGAGATATCCGACCGCTCCCATTAGCTACCGAGATGCAGACGTGCTGAGGCCCACTACAGATGGAGTCTTACTCAAGAGATAGGCTTAGGAACCCATGCATGCTTCTAAGCCTTGTACAGTGAGATCGTAACTTGCTGTGATTCTTTCACATCTTGTGGTACACTTCATGTGGGTTCAAGGCATAATAAAATGAATGAGAGGTTAACCAAGTGTGTGTAGTTATTCAATTATTCTTTGTATGTTTCTAAATTATTAGTTATCTTTATGATCAATCAAGTATGTTCATATATTGATTCACTCTTATAGATATATAGAGTAACTTGACATATTTATGTTTATGAATGATTAGTCTCTTCAAAGCGTACTATTGTTGTAATTGATATCAGTTACTCAATAGTATATCTATGATTATATCAGTGCTTTAGACTATTTCTTTGAAGTACTCATTCACTGAGTGAGTAGGCTCACCCCTCTACTCACAATGTTCAGGGATAAATCATGGACTGAAGATGTCAATGCATCAGAGTAGAATTTCCACATGAGTTAAGTATGAGATTAGTCAAGTTCAGTCAGTCCCTGTCACTCTATATCCTTGTATGTAAGTGAAAAAGTTGTAAATGATGATTTGTATATTTGTTTCCTTAATAATAAAGTATATATCTGGTTATCATGTTTTATGTACGTGGAAGTATGAGGAACTGAATAAATATTTCTATGTGTATTATTAATGTTGAGATCATATTAGAGGAATCAAGGTCTAATTCTCTTGTAAAGTTTTTTTATACAATTGAATGCAAAAAAAAGGTTTGAAATAAAGGAAAATAGTTGGGAGTAAACTTTGTATTAAGTAGAAATCCTCAAACTTATGCCCCAATCTCATGATTAGTGGTAATTGTGGGATGTGGGTGTAACAAAATGGGTAATTCTTACTACAGGTCTCTTAGTCCAAGGTTGGGAGAGATAATTCTTAATGTTAGGATTTTAATTTCAATGTTAAATGAGGTGAAAATCTAATCCTAAGGAATTCACTCCATTTGAGATCAAACAATAAATAATATTAGATTCATTTTCTACATCTTAGTTAATTAAACCTTCGATCAAGTTTTCATCAGCCTAGCTAGTCGCATTACACTTAGTAGTAGTCTATGGATTAATGTTTCCCTGAGTTCGACATCCAGGTCTCTTAAGGACTATATTACATTGATACGTATACTTGCATTTGATGTATAGTTCATGCGTGTCAAGTTTTTGGTGCCATTGCTGGAGAAATGACAACTCTAGCACTACGAGTGTTGCGATCGAACACTCTATGCCACAACGTTTATTTTGTTTTTGTTCTTTATAATATTAATTTCAAATATCATTTATTTAATCATTAGTATTTGTTATCACATTGGTTTCAACATGTTTTAGATACTATTTCATGGTTCACACTTAAACCATAGATTATAAAGAGTTTACTCCATCCATTGTAGACTAGGAGGAATTTTTTCACAAGGCAAGAGACTTAGGAGCTTCAGCTAAGATGCTTATCCAAACTCAACCACCTCCAGAAACACCACCGGAGCAAGTAGAAATGGGTGACACAATAATTGAAAAGCAGACAATCTGTGAAAAGATCAAGGCTTCATATGCAACTACTCAATTGGGATTGATAAAGAGGGAAGCTATAAATGTGGGCAGCTACAAGATAGATCCAGGGTTGGTGGCATTGGTCAAGTCACAAACATTTCATGGACACAACACCAAGGACCCAATGATGCATATCAACAATTTTAATGAGAGTTGCGACATGGTGAAGATAGAGAGAGTGCCAAAGATGGTCATCTATTTCAAATTGTTTCCGTCTTCATTGGAAGATAGTACAAAGCCTTGGTTCCTCAATATCCCATCTAAGTCGATAGAAACATGGGAGGGGATGATAGTCACTTTCTTTAAGCAGTATTTCCCACCTCAAAAGACAAATGAGCTGGTTAGAAAGATATACAACTTCAAGCAGTAGGAAGAAGAATCATATTCTGAAGTATGGGAGAGACTCCAGAACATGCTGAGGAAGGACCCTTATCTTGGGATTGATTTGTATGGCCAGAGAAAGATTTTTTATTATGGGTTGCATCAAGGGGAGAGGACCACGCTTGACAGTGAAGGAACAAGCTTCTTCCTCAACAACATGCTGCTTGGATGTCACAATATTCTGAAGAACATGGCTAAGAACAAGTCATGGGAATAGGAAAGAGAACACCCAACAACATAAAAACATTGGACATTCCAAGGTGATTACAACATTGAATGAGAAATTGGACCTCATAGCCAAAAAATTGGGTCAAAAGGATGTAAGCTCTTATGGAGGAGAAGAGGAGGATTGCATGTACCTGCGTCAATAATATCTGTAGGACCGCCCCCAGTAAGATAGATAGAATTGAAGACATGCTAGGAAAGCTAGTGAGTCAAAATGAGACTTTTCTGGACCATACAAAATGGGTGGCACAAAATCATGAGGCACAAATCTGGAGTATCCAAAATCAAATTTCTTAGCTATTAACAGAGGTTGCCTCCTTAAAGAAGCCCATTTAGCAAACATTTCCTGGGAATGCAGAGATAGATCATCAACATCACCAAAGGAATTTTAACTCTGGGGTTAAGGAATCAAAGCATCAGACTGAGGAGTCACCAAAGCAACACAACCTAGAGCCAGATTGAGTGTATGTGCCAAAAATTTTATACCCCCATAGTCTATATGGATGACTAGGAGGATGAAACACGCCAGTAGGGTATGTTCAGGCATGCACCTCTGGCGATATAGGGTCAGTGAAAAGTGATAAGGAGACTGCATCTTCATTGGCTTTGTAGGGAAACCAACTTCAAATTTCCACAACGGTATTGTAGCCACCTACATTTTTAGAAAAGGTGCTTGTGTAATAAGAATAGGTGAAGGTTCTATTCCATAGTGGAACAGTCGCAATCAACAAGGAGGCACCCACAAGTCAGAAGGAGTAGCCACATGCCATTCCATTAACAGGAGATGTGCCAAATCTTGTCCCAGAAGGTGGCGTTGAAGCAAGCTTAGGGGAGGAGATCCCTAGTGTGCCATATATTCCACCACACAAGCATTTAGAGAAGCCACATGCTCCATTCTCAGATAGTCTGAAGTCAAGAAAAGAAGAAAGACATTTTAATAAGTTTCTAGATATCTTCTAAAAGATCCACATCAACATCCAACTCATGGAGGAATTAGAGAGAATTTGTACATATGGAAGATTCTTGAAGGATAGCATCAACAAAAAAAGACTAATAAAGATACAAATATTTTGCATGTTGATGAAGTGGTGAGTTCCATAAATCAAGGAAGTCTGCCAAGGAAAAGAAAAGATCCAAAATGTTTCTACATACCTTGTTCTATAGGCAATCAACATTTCCAACAAGCATAGTGTAACTCTGGGGTGAGCATAGATCTGATGCCTCTTGCTACTTTTCAAAAGTTGGGATTGAAGAAGTTGAGGAAAACATACATAAAAATTGAGTTGGAAGATAGATCAATTGTGAGGCTGTATGGGATATGTGAGGATGTTATAGTTAAAGTCGACAAATTCATCTTTCCTGTTGACTTTTCCATTATAGATATGCCTATGATTTGCGGATTAGAGATTTCTTTAGGTAGGCCGTTCCAAGCTACGCTTGACCTGATCACTTCCATTGGTAGAGGTTACGTGACACTTAGGATAGACGATGATAGAGTGGAGTTCAGACTTCCAGATGAATCTTCACAACTATCCCATGACAACCCAGTTGAAAAAAATGCATCTTGTCGAGCCTAGGACATTAAAGAAGGGTGCTTGTTGGGAGGAAACCCAACCATCATTTTATTCTTTACATCAAAGTTTGTAGTTTTGTAGCTTTAGTTGCATTTCATTAGTATTTATATAAAAAAGTTCCTTGATCATTTTTGTGTGGTGTGCAGGCTGACGATAAGTCAGTAGTATCGACACTGAGTCAGTACACCGACGACATCACATGAGGGTTGAATAAAAATTCAAAGTAACTTGATACTAATGACCACAAGCTTGGTAGCACTGAATTTTTCTAGAAAAGGACCTGAATGAACTAATAAGGACTCACTACTATCGAAACAAAGTCAGTAGTATAGACAAAAACATAAGCTCTAGGTTTGAAATGTGGAGATCACACTTCGAAGCATCAAGAAAATTCAAAGACTTAGTACTACTGACACTGAGTCAGTAAAATCAACACCTAAAGACACATGTCATAACAGCCCCAAACTTTCCAGGGGACCTACCTACATGATCCTACCATGTCACAACCTCCACCACCATATTTTTGATTGGTATCACTATTCCATGTCTTAAGTTGGATTCATACCATGCAGACATGGTCAAATTCAAGCTTAGGGGGGTGTTGGAGCAACTCTATCTTTAGTTTTTATTTTTATTTTAGTCTTTATTTGTTTTTTAGGTGTTACTTTTTCAAGTTGTAGGATCCACAATCTATCTAGTGTAAAAGTGGAGCTTAATTCATGATTCCTGTCATTGTCATGTGCTTTTGGGTGTTTTCAATGGAAATTAAAATGAAAAAAATGTTTGGATTAGTTGCAAATTTCTTGAGTATCACCACCTAGAGGAAGTGTACGGGCTAGTCAGCTTAAGGATATTTGATATGACTGTACATATTAATTATTCATGTAATGTGGATGAAGATGGGGTTTGAGCCTAAATTGATCAAAAAATTAACACGATCTTAAATTGACTTTAAGAAAGAAAACCTAAGGTTACCTATACATAGGTCATTAGAGAGGGACATATCATATTTCATAAAAGGCATTGTCTCTTAATTATGTGATATCATCCATTTTCCATTTATTTTGACTCACCACCTTAAGATGATCAAGTAATCTGAATTATTTCCTCTTGTTTGCATGCATGACATAATAGGTGACATGATAGTTAGTTTTTCTTTGATTTCTTTAGTACAAAATGATGCATAAACTATTTCTATGTATATCATTCTAGTTGCATAACAATTACATGTAGCATGCATCTTTTATCATTCATTTTTACATGATGTGGTTATATTGTTTTCTATGAAATAAGAGTGTAAGGATACACATCCATACCCTCAGAAAAAAAAACAAGAAAAAAATGAAAGAAATATGACATACTAGTGAAGCCCGAGCATAACTTTCCCTCATGCTAAATAATGGGCCAATGAAAAAAGGAAAAAAATATAAATGTTATGAAATAAAGGAGGGTGAAAGGATGCTCTAAACCCTTCACAAAGAGATGAAAACATTCACATGATGTATTCTCTTCTTTACTTCATTCTCATCTATCTGATGATATTTTCAATACATGCATAATTCCACCCATATTATTAGGCATTAGGATTCATGCATTTCTCCGTATGTTCACCATATAGGTCATCATGTTTTAGTTTTTCGTAAATGATTCGAATGGTAGTTGTGATTCTTCATTAGTTACATAACTTGTTCCACCCATTGCTCTTATCGGTAGGCCAGTAAATGATTATTCTGCTCATTCATTCTTATAAGGAGAGTTGCTTCCAAGTAGTTGGTAGTTAGGGAAGAGAAATGTATATAGGGAATCACATGATGCACCAAGCGAATGTCTAATTGACTATGATATTAACTGCTCTATTGATAGTGTTTCAATTGATCTAAGGGTGGACATCTTTTATGGATATTTTTGGTCTCTTAAGAGAAGTTGATTTTTTAATAGTTATTAAAGGCTAGTTTGGGACCTCTACGTGGGGATACTTGAGAAATAAAATTCATATTTTATGTCCTTTTTCTGACTCATCTCAAATAGATTTATGGTGTGTTGCTCAAGAATGAGCAACATTTAAGCTTAAGGGAGTTTGATGAACCTGCTAATTTTTGTTTTCACAGGCTTTTTATTATGCATTTTTGTGTAATTATTGTTCATTTTCATATTAATTTGTTCATTATTTATTATCATTGGCCCATGAGACTTAATTGCATCAAATAAATGTATTTTTAATGTTCATGTTAGATTGATGATTATTTGGGAACTTATGTTTGTTTTTTGTGAATTTAGGTGAATCTATACGAGACTATAAATCTCGTTACTATCAACTTTATTATTAGTGGTACCGACACATGCTTGGATAGGAACTTGTTGAACTAAGAAGACTCAGTAGTAACGATCATAAGAAGTTGATACTATTGAAAACCTTAAAGGGAGGATTCAAAAGTTCATGAGAAATCTTAATACTATTGACATAATCTCGGTAGTACTGACAAATCCACATGCAGCTATAACTATCGAAGGCATCAGTAGTACCAACTCCCTAAGTACTGACATGACGAGATCAGGAAAATCTAAAAATCAAGTCTAATACGACGGTTGGCAATTAATGACACCCTAATTCACTTCTATGACTTAGGGGGATTTCAAACAAAACTAATTATCTGATTCTATTCCCGAGATCAATGAGAGGAGAAAGCGGAGAAGAATGCCTCATTTCGAGAGATTCAAGCACCTTCAATGGATGGATTTGTAGCTAGAAGGCAGTAAATCGTCACATTCATCAGAGGGGATCAACTAGACCGTCTTCTTTAGGGGTTATTTTATTTTCTTAATGCTATATACATTTTTCTTCTTCTCTCTCATGTACTTGACAAAGGAAACCATACAAGGCTAAACCCCTTGTTCCTTAGGACTCGAGAGTAGCCTGGTGATGCATTGTAGTTGATTTTTATGGATTAATATATTTATTTCTCTTAATTTCTAGACTTCCTTCTATGGAAACATCACAAACTATCCATGCTTGATCACCATAGGTAGTTAATTAGATCTTTAATTGCTTTGAAAAAGGCATTAAAGGTTGGAAATTCATAGAAGTACATGTTTTATATCACCCTTCGAGAAAGGAGGCTTATGAATGTGAAGAGATTACCCATAGTTTTCAATAAAGCACCTAACTAATAACATAATCATTATAAGAGTGGGATTGGTATTAGATTAGGTAGTGAATTATGTCATGAGAATGGGTAATTCTTGCTACATGTCTCTTAGTCTAGGACCCAAAGAGATAATTATTAATGTTAGGATGTTAATTGCAATGTTAACTGAGGTGAAACCGTAATCCTAGGGAATGCACTCCATTTGAAATCAAACAACCAATAATCTTAGATTCATTTTCTACATCTTAGTTAATTAAACCTTCAATCAAGTTTTCATCTGCCTAGTTGATCACATTATAGTTAGTAGTAGTCTCTGGATTAACATTTCCCTGTGTTAGACATCAGGGTCTCTTAAGGCCTATATTACATCGATATGTACACTTGCGTTTCATGTGTAGTTTGTGCATGTCATGGGTCATGACATGCTATCAGTGCACAAGATAGGACATTAAGTATGTCATAGTTTTTTGGTTCCATTAATCAGAGTGGGGGCAATGTTTCCCACCAGAGTGCATCTGCATTCTATTTTGTTGAAATCCCTAGACATATAATAGTTATCATGTTTGTCATTGTTGAATTTTTTCTGCAAGGAATCCTCCTATTATTATCATATGAATGACCTTGTAGTGGCAATCTGAGCAAGGTGGGGTGAATAATATTGCTTCAACTTGTTGTATGTAGCTTATTTTATCATTACAACTTCTAGTGTGAATTCTTACACTTTAGACTAAACATTCATTTGAAAAGTTGTTCTTGGTGATGAATCTGATGAGGTTTTAGAGTCTTCCGATCAGAGACCTATAACCTCTTTCCATGTTCATGAAGCATGCAGTTGATGATCATCAAGATTTCTATATATCGACCTCTATACCTCATTGATAACTATACAGCCTAATAGAGTGTCAAATGTCACACTAAAAGTATACTTTCTTGGATTTAATGTGAGGCAAAAATATTATAGGATTTGAAAAAATATTCCAAATAGGCTAACATAGTCTTTTGTTTGTGTTCACATCACGGTTGTACCCTCTAATTTGACTTCAATTTCATTGTGTATGAGGTCATGGAAGAGAGATATCATGGCCTATTGATAAGTTGCATCTGCATTGTTTAGTTTGAATGGAATAACGTTGTAGAAGCATATATCCCACTATGTAGAAAAGGAAAATTTCTCCATGTCTGATGATGCCATATGTATTTGGTTATATCCTAATAACTTCTTTATGAATATGAGGAGTTCATGTTGGACTCTACTATCCACTAGAGTTTTGATATGTGGAAAAGGAAAATCATCCTTTTGGCTCCTTTTATTGATTCCATGTAGTCGATGCACATGCAGAAACCCTTTTCTTTATTAGGGACTGGTATGTTATTGGATATACAAGTTTGATATCATACATTGTGTATGAATCTCACATCTAACTTCTTTTTAACTTCTTTGCATATCTTTGGTACCCATTCTGGTCTGAAGCATCTAGCTTCCTATTTAATGTGATGCATCCTTGCATAGTGGGGAGTTCATGTACAAATATCGACTCATTGATCCCTAGAACTCAACATAGATCCATGAGAACACATCGATTTACTAATGTGAGATTTTGGTCAAGGTTGATTTACCAGTGGCAGAAAAATGATGTCGATTTTCAAGAGAGTGAACCACTGCCTTCACCGATTAGAATGAGTGTCATTCTTTAGTCACATTCAGGGATCACTATTCCTTTAGAAATCTTATTGACAAGAACAATCACAATGTCCTCAAATAGTTCTTTTTGAACAATGTGCCTGTGATTGAATATTGCTCTTGGTAGCATTGGGGTTTAAGTGAAAGATTCTACAATAATGGTAGCGGATTTTTCTTCAACCTAAGGAGGAGTTTAAAGAAAGATACATGTTGTGATCTCCTCTTTATTTATTGTACATTTTTGGACATCTGATTAGTTCGAGAGAGTGTGCCATATTGAACTCCCGTGTAATACTTGTTGAGGATTTACTGGGTTCAAATTTGACAATGTAAGTTGTAGTAAATTAGGTCTCTTGATTATGATAAAGACATATTTGTGGTGACACTCATAGACTGTGTCATTTTTATTATTCTTCCTCTTCACAAGTGACTATGATAGGTTGACATATGTGGTCTATCTGTTAGATCTCATTTTGGAAGAGTGTGTACTCCCAACTATTGTGGAATTTAAATGACATCATGGAGAAAGTTTATAGGCTTTATTTCCTTTAACATTTGAGTTATTCATGGGTTGGTCATACTATGACTGGAAGAATAGGGAACTGATATGTGAGGTGATTGTCCTTTCATCTTGGGAATCCTTTATAGCTAAGACCTATACTATCATGTTTTTCATGGATCGAGATGCATCTGAAAATGCCCTAAAACTTTTTTCCCAATCCATTACCCAAAAGGCTTAAGTGTTTCATGCCTCAAAATAATGGACATAATCATATTGTACCAATTTGAATAAAGAATTGCTTATGTATATAGTTAATTGTCTCAGTTGGCCATGAATGCAATTGTATATCCAGAGAAGAATCCAATAGGGGTTACTATTTCTTGTAGAAGATATATGTTTCTGGTGTTGATCGTGTCGTTTCTCCTTGATTCAAGACATAGATGAAGGGAAGAAGGTAAGACCTTACTACTATGTATATAGGAGTGCCCTAATAGAACATAAATGGACACATTGATCTGTATGACAACAAAGGAATCTGCAATAGCTTTGCATCTACTTGAACAAGCAATAAAACATTATCAATAACTTCTTTTTTAGAACAATTTAAGGTTGCAACTATTTTATCAGTAGCTACAATTTCACTCAAATAAAAACCAGTCGACAAACATATTCAATAGAAATTTTTTAAGACCAACAATGTTGTCAACAAATATGAGTCACACCTTCACATTACAATGTTTGTTAATGATGTATAATGGTGGGATGGAATTGAGACCTACAAGGATCTCATCTTCTGAGAAGGTGATGATCTTTGGGTTGGTGATCAATGCAATGGTGTCAGACAAATTCAATGGTTGAATATCCTATAGTACAAACATGCCTTCTACAATCTTCAATACATTTGATTTTGAATTGTTGAGCCTTGTTTCAGGTCCCACATAGAGATGTTTGTGTGGTTCTTATTCGTGTCTCCTACTACATCAAAGGATGGACATACTATGGTGACTTTAGGTACTAATGCATATGCAACTAGGTTCATCCATGACTTAAGGTACTAATGCAGATGCAACATTGTGGGGCTTAGGAACATTAGAGGAAGATTTCACCTACACTAATTTTGTTGTTGAGGTTGGGCATTTTTTTTGGTGTCGAAGCTTAGGTGTAGATCATTTGTTTAGTTAGTAGTTGAGATGAAGGTTCCACCAATACCTCTTATGGCATGAATAGAGCTGGAACATAGACACAATCTAGATGAAAATGACGGTGTCATCCTTTGATGATGTATCTGGAACCACTTCTAAGATCTTTAGATTGTTCAATGGTGTTGTAGTGGTGATGGAGCAATGAGAATTTTCATCTATTATTTCACATATGACACTCTCCATTGTATGAGTAATTTAATTTTAGATTGTTCAATGGTGTTGTAGTGGTGATGGAGCAATGAGAATTTTTATCTATTATTTCACATATGACACTCTCCATTGTATGAGTAATTTAATGGCCTGATAAATGTAGGTTTTTGTGAGAGAATGAACTTCTTTACCAATCAAAGTCATGAGGATTATCTTTGTTGATTGGTATGAGATCCCTTTGTAAGGCCTTACACATTTTGGTGTTTTGTCCCTCATCTTAATGGAAGGGAAGGAATACATGAGGATGTGATTCTTAAAAGGGATAAACAATAACTATCTTTGGAAGAATTTTAAATCCCTCTATTTTTTTTGGGAATGTTGGGTCATTGTGTCACCTTTAGTTTATATCCTATAGTGGAGGCATGAGTCGTTGTATCTGAGGATGACGGGTGCTCCCAAAAGAGCATAATGCATGATTGTGTTGTTTCTCGGTATGTTATTTCTCAAGCATTTCTTGGATGTAGGATATGAGATAGACCAAGGTGTTGTCATCCATCTATTACTACAGAAATGGATTATAACGTCACATTTATAGGCATCAGTTGTATCCAAGAAACTGACGCCTAAGTCCTACAACATCGACTGAATACACAAACTGACATCTATATGTGAAGATCGGCCAGACACATGTATCGCTTTTTATTTAGCGTTGGTTGCACAATAAGAAACTGATGCCTAAAATCACCCACCAAATCTATTTTTTCCAGTGCAAGAAAATTACCTCCAAAATTTCACATACGGCATCGGTTGTTGACCCAGAAACTGACAACTAAAGGTTTTTCGCGAGACAGAAATCGGGCCCATTTTTGTCGTCAATTTTCATACAATAACCGATGTCGATGTGTGTTTGTGCGCTGTCCCTGCAAAATTTTTTACTCCCAAAATTGCCCAATTGGCATTAGTTTGCTATGGCAACCCACGACTATGGTCGTAATTCAAGAACTTTTCTTTGTCGGCATATGTAGATAGACGTCAGTTTTTCTAGTTGAAACTGATGATTATGATTGAACATAGGTGTCGGTTTTTTTTGTGACCGACGTTGTTGGATCTTAGGTGTCAGTTTATGAAACAACTGATGACTATGGTTAACTAAATAGCACCCGTGAAACAGACTCTTTCCCATTCTCTGTTTCATCGTGATTTCATTATGTCTCTGGCGATTGCAGTGATTTCGCCACCTACTGCTCTTCCGTCGCCTATTGCTCCTCTGCTGCCTGCTACTCCTCCACCGGTCGTCCCTACCCTTCGTCGCCTACTAGTCGTCGTCACTGATCTGCCTTCCCCACCGCTGGTCCTCTTCCTCCAGCCACCATTCAAGCCTCTTCCTCTAGTCTCCAGCCATCACCACTGTGAAGGACGTTGCAGTTGTGAAGGTCACCTGAGGAGCTGTTGCACCATCGGAGCTCGAGCCTGAGGTGGCCGGAGCTAGCCTTTTCTTCCCCTACTGCTAGGTAGGTTACATATCTTGAACTGTATGACATATAACAACTTGGGCGCCCAGAAGTAATACATGTAACAAAGTTTTTTATTTTACTCATTTTCATCAACTGATTAGTATTTACTTATCCACTGGTTTGTATTTACTTGTCTACTGATTTGTATTTACTTATCTACTGGTTTGAATTTACTTATCTACTGATTTGAATTTATATATCTATTGATTTGTATTTACGTATCTACTGATTTGTATTTACTTATCTACTGATTTGTATTTACTTATCTACTATTTTGTATTTACTTATGTGCTAATTTGTATTTACTTATCTACGGATTTGTTCATATAATGATTTTTTATTCATCACATTATTTGAATTTAGGGCTTTGTATTTGTTCATCTACTTTTTAAAATTATTTAATCATCTACTGGTTTATATTAGTTTATCAACTGAGTTGTACTTTTTTTTATCTAATGCTTTGTATTTGTTTATCTACTGACTATATTTATTTATCTAATGCTTTGAGTTTACTTATCTAACACTTTGAATTTTTTATCTACTGATATGATCTAATGCTTTGAGTTTACTTATCTAACGCTTTGTTTTTTTTATATACTGATTTGTATTTACTTATCTAATGTTTTGTATTTATTTATGACTGATTTGTATTTACTTATCTAATGTTTTGAATTTTCTATCTACTAATTTCTATTTACTTATCTATTGATTTGTATATTTATATATCTACTGATAAGTATTTACTTATCTACTTATTTCTATTTATTATCTACTGTTTTTTATTAATTTGTCTACTGATTAGTATTAATGTACTATTTTAACTTGTCTGCTGATTAGTATTAATGTACTATTTTAACTTGTCTACTATTTGACTTTATTAATCAACTATTTTGTTTTATAAATGTATAGCCTCATGAATAGAAATATAAATATAGTTGACATTTCTGATTTCTGATTATGAGTAATCAATTTTGTGATTAATTCAAACCGGCTTTACAAAAACCCAATAAAGGAAAATGGCAAATATCTTCTAAAAAGGTTGTCCATTCTTGCATCCTAATTTGATTTGATTATGTGCTTTAAAACTTGAAACATGCGTGTTAAAGATACATTGATGTTGAATCTCAAACTTAACTCACATGTGGGTCTTCTATTTCTAAAATAATTATGTTAACTCCTAAATCAGTAACATATATTATTCTTTGTGCACCCAAATACCTTGTGAATCATGTATGCACCCTAAGGTGATTAAATGCCTAAATCTTGACTTGAAATATGACCTAGTATGTATGTTGATATATGAAGCTCTAGTTAAAACTTCAAGATTGACCCCTAATTAATACATTATAACAGAATTGAATCATGCATTTGTGTTTTTGCAGGTGTTGTTGACTTGCTATTGATTTGCATATATTTCTTCTTCAGCCTTCAAGTGAAGTATAATATCCTCACTCTCCCAATGTGCCATTAGGCTTCATTTTGATTCAAATCTTTGATATATGGAATCATGGTTTATTTACTATTTAGTATTTACTGACAAGCATGATTAAATGATGTTACACAAAACTTAGGATATGAATGATGAAACTAGGATTGTAGGTATAAGAATGACAACAAACATGTATTTTTTGGCCTAGAAACCCATCCAAGATTTACTCATTAGGAGTAAATCTTGGATAGTCCCCGGTTTGGGACTGTTCTTGAACACTTAATCTCACTTAGGATCTAAGTGTATAATGTGTATTGGGTTTTTAAGAAAATTTCAGTAGCATTTCCCTATTTGTTCTCTAAGTACATATGTAAGTGCAAAGGATAAGAGTCAACATGAAGCTAAAATGTCATATTACGGTGTCATTGAAGACATATGGGAGTTTGACTATGTAGATTTCATAATTCCACTCTTTGAATGTAATTGGGTTGATAACACCAAAGGAGTTATAGTGGATGAATTGGGTTTCACATTAGTGAACTTTGAAAAGATTGGCGAGAAGGGTGAATCATTCATATTGGCATCACAGGCGAAACAAGTATTTTATATCGATGATCCTATAAATGATAAATGGTCGGTTGTTCTTCATGGTAAAAGATAGTTCATTGAAGATCCTATAGATGAAGAAGAGTACTATGATAAGTATGATGACTCCAGTCCATTCTCAGTTGGGTTGCCAACACCACCAAATATTGAAGCTAATGATGACTTGTATGTGCGTGGAAATCACAATGAAGGATTGTTAATTGATAAAAGATCACAATATTAGAGGCATGCATGTTTATATTTTTTATATGTTTTATTTTTTTGAATGTGAACTTTACAATGTGAATTACTTTACAATGTGAATGTGAACTTTACAATGTGAATTACTTTAAATCTGAACTTTACAATCTGAATGTGAACTTTTAGATGGCTGAGCATTCATATGATGACTGTGCTGATGATTACCGTGAGGGTGAGGACGTCAATGCACTGCCTCACAATGTAAGTTTTAAAAATATATCCCTGAGGTTTCTATCTATATGTTCATTTATAGTTATATCCTGTAAGTGTGTTTTTTTGTCAAATTTTAGGTTGGTGATGTACCCCCTGAAGAAAATGGGGCACTTGATGAGCAGCAAAAAAATTGAGAAAGTGAGGGGCATCACAATGATGAACAAGTTACTACAACAAAGGGGCAATGGACCCAAACTGACTGTGGATTTCGATCATGCAGGAAATCCAGTTAGAGTGAACCGCAACTCATTTATTTCATATCTTGGGGTTCTTACTCACAACCATTATAGTCCTAATGTAGAATCCTTGCATAAAGTTCTTAAGGGGAAGAAAGACTTAGTATGGAAGGAACTATGTGTGAGTTATTATTATTTGCAATTCTATTTTTGTAGATTACTACTTTTTAGGATACTAGTTAATAGCAATTCTATTTTGTAGAGTATATTTGATATGGATGAAAAGCTGCATCGTAAATGCATGATGCAACGATGTGGGAGGGTCCTAAGGAACTATAGGACAAATCACACCGGAGATTACATACGCGATGCTAAGAAGAGGTTCTTAATTGATTTCCAATTCTAGACATTGATCACTTTTTGACTAACTCTACACTAATAATTTGTGTTTGTATTCTCTTTAAAAAATAAATTTAGGAAGAAGGCATCCACTGAGAAATGGAACTACCTGGACCCCAAAAACTGGGACGAGTTTGTTACCCAAAGAAAAACAGATGAATTCAATGTATTAAGCACCACTCCCAATTTAATTAATATACGTTCTTATGTATTCACCTATTCAAGATTAACCTTTCGTGTTACTAACCAAATCAATGTGCTTACTAACAAGGCAATCAATGATGCTCAAAGAGAAAGGCATGCACTGAATGCGCATGACCACACAATGGGTCCACGAGGATATGCATGCATTCACCAAACACTACAGGTTGAGTCTACTGCTCAGTCTGCTGCTATTCAGGAGACTGCAAAGTCCTCTACTATTGGTCTCATACCTCTACCTCACCATGCCATGTGGATAGCTGGGAGGCAAAACAAGAAGGGAGATATAACGAAGCCCACAACTACTGAGGCGGCTGCAAAAATGGTAAAATTCAACTCTTAGAGCAATCGATCGATATTGATTATTGTTATGTTTACTAACCAATTTCTGTTGATGGCGATTAGCGGAAGCTACACGAGCAGAGGAAGGAAGGCAAGTTCATCCCTGAGGGAACAAGGGATGAATTGACAGTTTCTCTGGGTAACCCAGAGCATCCTAGACGTGTTAGGGGTGCATGCACTGGTGTGGGCATCAAAGCGTTCTTTGGGCCATCCCAACGCAAACCTATCCCAAAAGCAGGACTTTCAAAAGATGAGGTAACCTATTCTTTTTTTAGAATGTTATTACGAAAGGGAATTCAATAATCAGAAGCTAGCATTTCTTTTATCCATGTATAGGTAAATGAGTTAATTGATAGGAGAGTCGAGGAAGAACTTCATAAGAGACTCCATGAAGCAATTAGCAAGTGGCAAATATCTCAGACTGCCACTCAGACAGTACCTATGGTGGGCCGCTCTTCTCCTACTGTAGAGGTTGGGAGTAATCATGTAGACCCACCACCTAGCACGTCTGCTGTAAGTATTTTTATGACATAGTATCTAGTATTTTCAAGATGATATGTTTATGTATATATGTATATAATATTCTTTATGTAAATTTGTAGGGGTTGAAGCCATGCCATGTAAAAAGTCAAGAATATGTCATTGCAAAGGCATCAACTTACCCACCCCTTCTAGGGGAAATGTTTCATGGGACTCCAGTACCAAATGGTGTGGTTCATGTGAGCTCGATACATGTACTCCCCATTTGGAGGGATCTTCCATTGTCATATGCCCACCCATATTCTGAAATGCTTGGTGAGGCAGAAGGCAGAGTGATATTGTGATTAAAAAAAGATGTCATCTATACTAATATTGTATGGTAAATTTACATTACGTTAATTTGTTAGTGTGTATATATGAGTCAATTGATCTGAAAATTATATATACAGGTCAAAAGTAAGACACCCGCTACATCTCAGCCTCCACCTCCACCTCCTGAAGTACCAAGTTGGCTTCCAAGGGACCTACACACCTTGTTAGGTCCCAATTGTAGGGGTATGTCAGTATGGATAGGCGAACATGATCCAAATTGCCCTATAAATGTTTCTATTCCAGAGGATGGTGTAGGTCAATCATACGATAACAATCTATTTATATAAGATATTTTGGAGTTATTTCATTATGATTGGCTGAATACATCTACGATAGAGCTATGGATATGGTGAGATCTTGTTTATACATCCATGTATCTTGTTTTATATATGGTGATCTGGTTTCTTATATATTAATGCATATGTAATACATGTTTTGCTGCCACTTACACATGATATGTACAGATATTTCATTTTTCCATGTGGGATTTTTGGTTCCATCTTTGATTAGTCTTGTAGATAAATACCCTTCATCAATTACTTCATACTGATGTGCTTCTTTTAAATATTTTGGTAAAAAAAGAAAACGATGATAATAGCTCCATTCAATGTCGAGTAAGTTTGCTTTGCTTATAATTTGGACTTAAGAAAATTACATTTTTGTTGTGGATTTTGAGTTAATAATTTTTAACTTTCTTACCTCTAGCAGTAGGCATTGAGAGTTACTAGTTATTGTCCCCAAGACGTTCACTGTCTATTATCTAGATCCTATGAGGAAGGAATTGAATACATTATATGGACACACAATGAAAAAGCCATTATTCTCGTGAGAAATATTTCATATTTTTATATCGGTTAACATATGTTATTACATTACTATTTAATTATGCAATTTAATGTGTAACATTAACATGTAGGGCTTTACATAAGTTCAAAAAAGATAGAGGAAAGGTCCCCAAGAAAAAGAATCAGCCACTAATTTGGGAGAATGTGAAAGTAATTCCCGAATTCAATGTATATATTTTTTATGTGAACTGTGCTTATTTGTATTTTTGAATATTTTGTATGTTTTAATTTATAGTGTGCTACACAAGACAATGGATGGGAATGTGGTACTATGTGATGAGATTTATGAACCTAATTATCAAACATGTGCAATGGAAATCGATACCATACAACAGGTATTATATATAGTCTCATTAAATAATATGAAATATATCAATCGTATTATATATTATTAATTATATATATACATCATTCTCTTTGTAAGTTTTTAAAACTAACTTCACTACAAGTGAAAAGTTATTAGATGTACATACTCCCTATACAATGGAAGACATAAATGGTGTACGAGAACAATTGGCAAAAGCCTTACAAGTAGTGGGAACTTTTAAATATGATTGGGATAGTGATGGTGATAATGACGATGATGAATAAAGAATGATATTTCTAAACTTTGTTCTCATAATTATTTTTGTGTGAATGTGAATGAATTTTTCTGAATTGTCATATGTGTGAATGTGAAGATGATCAATACATGAATTTTTTTACGTGTCTGAATGTGAAAAGAGATGAAATGAATGGAACTGCAGGTTGCTAAATGTGTGTGAAAATGGAGGAAATTTGAAGTGGAACTACTAGTTTTTACATGTGTGTGATGAAAATAATATGAATTAAATGTGCTTATACATGTGTGTGAATCACATGATCCACATATAATATTGTCCATCTTGTTAATTTTGTAGGTTTGTGGCATGTTGTTGGCTGATATCAATGGATGTTGTAAACCTATAGTTTAGAACTGAACTGTAGGTTCTGCATCCTGCTGACTACCCATACAGCAGGCCTGCAAACTGATAAGAAAAAAAATCAGAGCATAGGCGTCAGTTATTTGTATAAATCCGACAACAAAGACTTACATCGTCGGTTATTAGCAAAAAACCGACATCTTTATCCCTTTCTTGTGTCGGTTATGGCGTCAGTTATTAATATAAAACCAATATCTTTAGCTCTGGATATAGTGTCAGTTATATATAAAAACTGACGTCGATGGTGCCTTGCCGGCACATTTTATTGGTGGTGGGAAGGGTTATGACGTCGGTTTTTGTGAAATGTCGACGACTTTGACCTTCATATAGTATCGGTTTTGTTCAATAACCGACACCTATAGAGCCCTTGCTGGCACGTCTTTGGTGGCGGGAAGGGTTATGGTGTCGGTGTTAAAACTGACGCTGAAGGTTTTGACTTTTAGCGGCGCCCACTTGGGTGTCACTTTGAAACCGATGCCAAAGGCCTTAAATAACCGACACTAAAGGTCGGTTCTGTACTAGTGATCCTTTAGAGAAGAGAAACTATGATTTATGGGGGGCTCATATGATATAAATCTAGTTCTATAATCATATCTATTAGGTTTCCTAAAAAGGTTGTGTGGTGGAATTACAAAACTTCTCTCAAATAGAACCCTAGATATAGATCTTCATATCCATAAATTCTCACTATATTAAAGATCAAGATGGATATTGAATGTACCTTAGTGCATACTAGTTATTAAACAACTAGACATGTTATGTTAAACTCGACCTTGTACTTTTAAATTCAGATTCAAACTTGGTGTAGTGCAACAACAAAGTTGTTTGTGTAGCAACACAATGAAGAGAAATCCTCTCCTTAATGATGAACCTCATCCACTGGCCTCTGCACATGTCCCTTATCCTCTACATCATCCATGCAGATGTAGGGGTACACAAAGTGTGCTATCTTGGCCTTCAATTAGAAATGGAATCAATTGTTGGCATGCTAGTGTCAATTTTTCTTTCCTCCTATTTGTTGGTGATTTTGTTGGGATTACTACATCTATCACAAAGGATGAAATTTGTGAGTAACATGTGTCCAATTGTAAGCTTCATTCCCTAGATGTGCACCCCTTTATGTAATATATTTATGGGTAACAGTTTCACAAATCACAAAACCTTTTCCAAGTTGCAGACTTGAATCATATCTAAATAGGCAAAAGTTGGAAGTTGTCCATTATATCGATTGGGATCTAGTTGATTAACTCAACTACTTTGTTTCATGTAAAATACTCATTAGTTGATTATGTGATAACTCAACAATTGGTCAATGTGTTCAATTGGTCATTTCTACACTCACAATTGGTTGGTAGGTTATCTACACTCTTTCCTAATCATGTACCATATAATTAATTGACCTTTCATCGATTGTTAGTACGTGTTCAAGTTGCCAATCAATGGATCAATTGACATTCAATTAACTTGTTATTTTTCTCAACTATGAGTCAATCGAATGCCATATCAGTCAATTAGTTAGGTCATAAATATTCCTATGTATAATTGCAAACCATTATAGTTATAATTGTTCATCCTCAAGAATCCTTTATGTGTCTGATTTATAGGTTCCACACTACATAGGTAGTGATGATAAAGAGCTCACAAGAAATGAGCAGTATTTAGAAGTAGATGATTGATGCCCAAATAATTGGAATAAGTGACAACTTCATCTATTAGTAACTAATGTCTCCATGACCATATATTCCCTTACTCATAGACATCAACGTTGAACCCAAGGCATGGATCAATCATCCTCTTAGTATTCAATATATCTTTATTGATCTTGAGTAAGAAATTGAGATTTATTGAGATCAATATCATATATTCAATCACAAGAGAATGACCATGTATTTTATGAGATCAGTATCATATATTGACTCACATGAGCATGTTCATACATTTCATGGTCTAACACATCAAGTGAAAAAGATATCACTACAAATAGGAGAGAAGATTTTAATCTACATGAATAAAAAAGTCCACATGTGTCATAGTTTGCGCAATCACCACATATATGGTAGGACTTACTCAAGGATATTTTGAGTGGTGTTCAAGTACACAAAATAACATCTGACCATTTTAGTGATTGTAGGTCTAACGACCAAAGTTACCAATGTTACATTGGGATACACTACTATGGAATGGGGATACATTGTCAGTTATATTTTTGCATGCAATCGATGGTGTTATATTTCCCATCAGTTCTACTAATCGATGACGACAATAACACCATCAGATAAGTTGACCAAAGAAAAATGTGCTTGTTTTTAGCATTTCCCACATAGGTGTCGGTCAATAACTGATGCTATAAATCTAAAATACCTGATGATGTTTCACCATTCTATAGTAGTGATATGATTCTAAATACAATATAATGGATTTCATGTATCATTCACAAGGTGGGTCTATCAAGTATAACATGTTCTCAAGAGATTACCTATGTAACTGGCTTGAGATCCAATATCATGACTAAAAAGATGTAGCTAGTACTTAGCATGTATACTAGTCTTATGTTTTATTGTTACCTAATATTTTCAATTAATATTTGACTAGGGACATTACAAGAATGTATACTATAGGTATACACATGATACCATGTGTAGGTCTAAAACCCAAACCATATTACATCAAATTAAATAATATTTAGACCTTGTTATGCTTAACCATTATCTCAATATTAGAACAAACATAATAAGTGGAATTGCATATTGTTGATAGTAAAATTATGTGCAAGTTAATCCATTACAATCATCATATGAATGTGTCTCAGGGCATACTACCAATTGTCTCCCACTTGCACTAGTGACAATCACTCATGAGAATAATTCTAAGTTATCTAACATGAACATCATGCTTATGTAGTGAAAGTTCTTCTGTAAAGGAATCGATAACATTGCTTTCAGTTGGTACTCTATAATTCTTTACATCTCCTCATTGTACGCTCTCATATGAGATGGAAATGCCATAGTATGTTCTTGGAACACTAATTTGGCTAACATTCATTATCCTATGTAATGGTACTAATGTTGTCACAGTAAATCTTGATTGCATCTTCAATGGGTTGGAACACCCCAAGTTCATGAATGAACTTCTAGATCCATATTGGTTGTTTTATTGGGTGAATCAATACACTTGGCCTCAGTTCTAGAATGAAGTATTGTATCTTTCTTGGAACTCTACCATTTACCAAAGTCATGAATCTTGACTTTACCTATAATTGTCCTTGTTAGTTTGTAATCTTGCAGTAGTGCAACCCTTTAAAACTAACTCTCCTCACCTCTATATTTGGAAAATTATGCTGAAGTTATAATTATGCATTGTCCAAATTTTGATGATGACTTAACCATTCATTCGTGCATATCAAATATCTCTATTTGAGATAAATTTTAGGTATTAGTTATATTTAGAGGATGAAGTTAGCAAAACCTAGTTTGCTAGAAAACAAGCCAAAATCAATGATAGTGGATGATTTTTGGAATATGTTATAAATCTATTATAATCATGTTGTAATTAATTTGTATTGAATGTATGACTTGTAAATAAGATTATAAAAATCAATAGAACTTAATGAGAATATTTAAGCACTTTTAGGGAAATTATCAAAAGTCATCACAGACTGCCCTGTCACTCGAGTTTGTCCCGGTCATAACTCAGTTGATGTGCTATATGACTCTTGACAATTCCTAGGTTCGTCCGAATTTGTCCTAATGACAACTCAACTGACACCTTGCACTTACAAAACAAATTAAAGCTATCAGCAAAGTTTCATCTAAGATAAAATTGACTGACAATGTCATCGGCCAAGTTTCCCGAAAGCTAACTCATCCGGCAACACTATACAGTAAAGTGCATTAAAGTATTTATAGCCGTTGGAGTGTTGCAAAACTTGAAAATATAGTTTTTAAAATGCCAAAAATGACTATAATTCATTCCCAAGTGTCTCTACAGGCTAGTAGACACTCTCAAATTTAAATAGGGGCCCTTGGACTTCATTCCAAGTTTACCTTCTATGCTCCCTAGTTATAGTTGAGTGATTTTGCCTCCAAGAGCCACTTGTCTGTCTCAATCATATCCACAAATCTACATCCAATTGAGTGATCTTGGATCATTGTAAGAGAGTTTCTCTAGTGTGCATCTTGTGTATCTCTCCACTCATTTCCCAACCTCTCTCTTTAGCTACATGGTGAAAGCTTGAAGAAGGCTGAAGATCCAAGTCAAGAGTGGTAATTCCTTGAAGGAGGAAGACTTGTTGCTTGAGTATATTAGTCCCATGTGAAGGATAGATGCTTGTTGCAAAAGTGGGTAAGTCCTTGGCAAGGTAGAAAACTCTTGGTCATGTATAGGTAAGTCCTTTGTAAGATGATTGGCTCCCTTGTCTTTAGAGTGAAGGCTACGTACCCTTGACCTTTAACAAGATGGTCTATATGTTGTATCTCTTATAATGGAATATAAGAAGTCTGAAATGGTTTAAATCCTAGAGATTGATCCCTCTAGGTAGTGGATGTACATCTCCTAGTTTGAAGGTTGGAACCACTATGCATAATAGTCTTCACTTGGTGCTTTCTCAATCTCTCTCCCTTGCTTTTTGATATAGCATATCTTTTAGCAAATATTTTGAAGGTATAATATGTTTGGTTTAAGTGTTTTCAGATCTATTCACCCCCTATAGAGCCTAAGATCCAACAATTGGTATCAGATATTGGTCTTCTCCAACTAAGTACTCCTATAAGATCAGAAGATGGCCGCAATTCTGTTAGGATCTCTCAACATAGAGGGTGGCTTCTCCATGCATCCACCAATATTTGATGGCACAAACTTCCTATATTGGAAGATGAGTGCAATTATACATTCAAGGCATGAGCTATGACATGTGGAAGGTTTTTGGTTTTCCATACAAAGAGCCAGAGGGAGATGTTTGTAGATGGAGTGAAGGTGCTTGAAGAAAGGCCAACTCAATGCTAAAGCCATTAACATCATCTACACCACCCTCACTCCAACTGAGCTCAACCATACTTCCTCTTGGGATACAACCTATGACATTTGGACAAGATTTTCATTACCTATGAAGGCACCAAGCAAGTCAAGGAAATCAAGTTGTATATGCTTAATGGTATTCTTGAGAACTTCAAGAAGTGAGGAAGGGAATAGTTGTTGAAATGTATGCAAGACTCAACACCATTGTGAATAGGCTTGCTTGTTTGGGTCATCATATGGACCAAGGAAAGATCAACTCAAAGATCCTTAGAACTCTCCCCAAGAGGTGGGAAACCAAGTGGACCACACATGAAGAAACAAAGTCTCTTGGTGATATTCCTACTGAAGATCTCATAAGAAGTTTACAAGATTTTGAAATAGGGTTTGGCAAGAAAGAAGAATAAGACAATATATAAGAGAAAGAATTCAAGACGATGAAGGATGCAACCTTTAAAGCTCAATTTGAAGCTATAGTGCAACAAGAACAAATTGCTTTCCAAGCTTCTCCACCTTCAAGTGAAGATGAATCCCCTAGTGACCTTGAACCCCATTACTCAAAGGGGAAGAACTTCAAGGATAAACCATCATCTTCCTATACTCTTGGGTGCTAGAAATGTGGTCAAAAGGGGCATTACAAAAATGAGTGTCCAAAATACAAGAAGTTACATCCCAAAAGCAGCCATTGGAAGAAGGAGGACTACACCAAGAAAAAAAAATCCAAGAAGAACAAGAAGAAAGAAAGAAGGGGCAAAGATGTTGCCCACACCTCTTGGGAGGAGTCCTCCTCTAGTGATTGTATCTCAAATGAAGGAGAGTGCTACATTGCCCTGATGACATCGTGAAGATGTAAGTGAGGTAAGCTCAAACTTTCAAATGATACTCTCATCAATATGATTCATGCTTCAAAATCTTCTTATTGTAAGTGAAAATATAAAACGAAGAGTTAGGGAAAATCATAGATTATTTATATGCTAGAATTGAAGCACTTGAACAAATGAGAAAACCCATATTGATAGCCTAGACTCCTTTCAAGGGCAATATCTTGAGCTAGAACTTTAATATAATGGTGTTGAAATTTAAAGTAGTATTTATATAAATTAAATGAATGATCTTAAAGATGAAAACCAAACCTATGTCATTGAACTTTTCATGATTAGAACTAAAAATTCTAGACTTCTTGCTAGAGTTAATGAACTTGAATCTAGAACTATATTGACGAGTAAAGAAGAAGCTAGGTTAACTATTGAAAAGGATTCTTACTTGACTTAATCCCTCTATTTGGAGGATGAACTATCACATTCTCAAGATGATTCTTCTAGTATTTCTTCTATAGTCATAACTCTTAGTGAAGATAACCATATGCTTAGAGAATCCTTGCAAAAATTACTTTAAGGGAAAAAAATCCCTAAATGAAGTTTTAGAACACTCTACCAAACAAGTGGGTAGTAATTGTTTGGGATATGAGGGAGACCCTAAGAACAAAGGGAAAGATAAGAAAAAGAGAAAGGGACATCCAATATACCATGAAGAGACTTTTGGATGTAAGACATCAATGGTTTACTCTCATTGTAAGTGAAATGATATTCGTTCTACCTTTTATCCTTATAAAAATAAGGGGACCAACCCAAACATGAAATGGGTCCCCAAGCTAACGCCAGATCCTAAGCTTTAAATTGGACATTTACCTCTCCTTTCTATGTAGGACAAAAGAACATGCATTGTTGATATTGGATGTTCTAAGCATATGACTGGTGATAAAGACCAGTTCAACACTCTCACAAAAAGGAAAGGAGGCTCAATGACTTTTGGGGATAACAATAAAGGTAAAGTAATAGGTCACAGTGATGTAGGTGATTTACTATGCATATATAATATTCTTCTTGTGTATGGACTACATCACAATTTAATCAGTGTTAGTCAACTTTGTGACAGTGAATATCTTATGCTTTTTACTTCTCATGAATGATTGCTTCTAGATTCCCTCACTTACAATGTTATGTATATGGGAACAAGAAATGGAAATATCTATATCATTGTTCTTAATTCTCTTAAGCCTATTCTTGGTACATGCCTGTTTTTTATAAGAATGATATGTCTTTGTGGAACCGTAGGCTTAGTCATTTAAATATACATCAATTGAAGAAGTTGAGAAAAAAGGAATTGGTCAAAGGACTTCCTAAATTGGGTTTTGAGAAGGATGAGGAATGCCAACATTGCACTCAAGGAAATAAAACAAAATCCTCATTAAAATCCAAAGGAGCCCTTAGCTCTAAGAGAGCTCTTCAACTTCTTCAAAGTGATCTTGCAAATAAATTGAAAATAAAGCTTCTTACCAAGTTGTCTCTCTCAATAATAGCCATGGGGGAGAATTTGAAAATGATTTGTTTGAAAGCTTTTGTGAAAAATTCAGGTACACACATAACTTTTCTTCCCATTTACTCCTCAACAACATGGTCTAGTTGAGAGGAAGAATAGATCTTTGTAAGAAATGGCTAAGACAATGCTCTTGGAGTATGACACTCCTAAGAAGCTTTGGGCTCAAGCCATTAGCACCACATGTTTTGTGCAAAATTTGGTTTTCACACATCGTTTGCGTAAGAAAACCCCCATGGTGGGCAAGGGAGTATCCTAGTGATGTGGCTCAGTAACCCCAATGAAGGGACCCAAGTTTGACTCTGGTTGTTTCCCTCTAGTGCAACAAGGCCCCCTATTATTGAGTGTATTGTGGTGCCCCTAAAGTATGTGGCTAGTTTTGGGGTTTAACCTTAGATGGGTCAGATCCAATGGTGGCCTTTCCCAGGAGGGATTCGTCATCATAAAAAAAAAACCTATGATTTATGGTGTGGTAGAAAGCCTTCTATTGACTTCTTTCATATTTTATATTGTCCATGCTTTGTTTTGAAGACCAATGATTCTCTTAGTAAATTTGATGCAAAATCTTACAAGGCTTTCTTTCTTGTGTTGGAAAATTGGGGTGATAGTTAAGGAAGTAGAAACAAAAAATTTAAAGCTTGATTACCTAATCAACAAGAACTCTCAAACAATCATTTGCAGCTCCTCCTAGTGCCACACAACAGACAATGGTTGACGGCATCCTCCTAGCGGGTGAAACCACCTCACCTCTAAAGTAGTCCACGTGGACCACCGAGAACTCCATGTTGTTCTTCCAGATCCAATGAGAAGGAGTTTTCCCTTCAAATAGTAGTATACTAGCACCTATTCACTCTCCCACAATTGTCTCTCCCTTGCTATCCCCCCCTTTTATAGGTAGGACTTGCTCCTGCTCTCTATTGGTTACAAGAACTAGTGAGGATAACATTATCGGAGTTTATTATTGTGTCTTGGAAGCCCCTAGTATCATTCTATTTATAGGAGAGGCTAGGGTCAGGGTTCTCAATCTATGTACGAGTCGAAAGGACATAATTCATAAATTTTCTAGAACCTTTGGATGGGAGAACCGGTCAGCTCATGTATGAACCAGTTGTTTCATCTCACAAACTTGTCAGTTCATGTGTTTTTCTATTTCGAATCATTTTGGTAATCAATGCATGATTAATGCAAATGACATCATCATCAATACTTGATCCAATCAAATTGACCATTGAACTGAGTACTTCATCATATGAACCAATTAGTTGGGACCATGAACCAATCGGTTGAGTAGGTGAACCATTTGGTTCATGCCCTAATTTAGGCATTGCCCAACCAATGTTGATTCCAATTGACATGACACTCCAACTACTTGGTTCAATACTTGAACTAGTCAGTTCAAAGTCACGTCATTCAATTTTGAATGTTAGTTATTTAATTGAATACCTAAACACTTTTTGTAATCAAGTTAACATAATTCATGAACAAACTCATATTCCAAGTGCGTCATGTGTGTGTGACACTATAGGTCCCAAATACCTCGGCAATGAATGTCCATAACTAACTTATGACATCACAAGCAATGAGAGGTATCTAGAAACACATCATTGATACCCAAGTAATTCTAAAAGTTAGAGAACAAATTCAACCTACAATCTGTGATTAGTGTTATCGTGATCTTATAGTTCCTTTGTCTTTTATATCCAGATGGAACTCAAGGAATGGAATATTCATCCTATTCAACGTTCATGTTGGGTTTTAGGAGAGGTAGAGATGGCAATGGAAACAAAAAAATTCTCCCCAAATCCAGAACCTAAAGCGATCTCATCAACATATATACAGTAGGAAGGATGGTTTGTAGAGGCGTACCTTGTCCAGAGGCTTGCTCAGCAACATTACCTCACGGCTAGCATGGTCTTCACCTCTGGTCTTGGATGGTCTCTATGCAGCTCCTGGTTGCACCCGGACTGACGGATTGACGACTGTCCTCTGAGCAGCAGAAATCTCCTGCCTCTGTAGTAGTCCACACAGACCACCGAGAACTCCAGTCGTCCTGTTCTATAGGACACTAGAAGGAGTCGTCCCCTTTTGTCGGCGTACTAGTCACCAACGTGCTCTCCCGCCACCAATTTCTTTTCTATAGTTGTCTTTCCCTCGTTGTGCCTCCTTGGTCAGGTAGCACTTCCTTGGGCTCTCTCGGTTACCACAACCAGAGAGGACAACTTTGCAGAGCAACTGATGTTCTGAGTTGTACTTAAGAAGCCCCCAATACCCCTCTATATATAGGAGGGGTCAGGGTCAGGGTTCTCAGCCCTGGGCAATGCAGAACTAAAGCGGGAGTAGAAGGATCTAGAATTTCCATGAATTGATACACTGTAGTAGGTGAACCGGTCATTTCACAAACAAACCGATCGTTTAACAAACGAACTGGTCATTTCACAAACGAACCGATCATTTGGTGACTGAACCAATCGGTTCATCTCATGAACTGACCGTTTGGGGTGCTGAACCGATTAGTTCATTCATGAACTGATCGTTTCACTTCCCAAGGCAATTCCCAATTGACTTTCTTCTTTCCATTTCCAATTAATCCAAAGATCAACACTTGTCCCAATCAAATTGTACAAGTGAAATGAAAATATTTTCTCACCAACCTAACTTTCCCTAACTGGCTCGTTTGGTCCAGCTAAACTGATCGGTTCAACACTTGAACCGGTCATCTCACTTGACCCTGAGCAGATTGGTTCAATAGTTTGAACCAGTCAGTTGGCAGTCTAGGTTGTGCAAAAATCAGTCAATGTAGTTCTCAATCAATCTGACACCCAAATCAGTTAGTGCAATACTTGAACTTGATGATTCTGTGTCAATTCAATTGATTGAATGTTTAATTGAACTACTAAACACATTTAGTAAACAATCTAAACGTCATTCGTGGATAATCTCCTCTTCCAGATTAAATCCTATGTGTGTGACCCTACAGGCCCATTTCACATTGGCAGTGAAAGTCCATAACACTTATGACTTCACAAGAAAAGAGTGATGCCTAGTTGCACATCAGTGCTACCCAAGTGAAAAGGAAAGTTGGAGAACAACTTTCAATCCTACAATCTATGATTGGTGTTACAATGAATGTATAATTACTTTGTCACTGATATCCCGAATGAACTCAAGGCATGGAACAGTCATCCTATCAACTGTCATTCACTTCCTTGATCTCAGAGCAGACTGGATGAGATATGTGTGACATCAATATCACATATTGATTCACACATGCATGCACATGCCTTTTGCAGTCCTACTCATCAAGTGACCACGGACATCAAACTCCCTCAGGAGGGACAAATCCCATATCTATCACTCACCCCTCAAAAGCCCCATGTATGAAAGTCACCCAATCATCACCTTTATAACAATCTATATTTCAGGACTACTTTTGATGATGTCAAAGTGTACTTAACGACATGTGTTGATTGTAGTGATTTCATGTCAAAGAATCACACTCGCCACCATCACTGTGAGAGCTGACTGTGACTACCAAGTCATGGTTCCATGTGTCACTCTCACGGTGGGTTTGTCTGATACACTTGTTCTCTAACAAGTACATATGTGCTTGGTTTGATATCACTATAACATGACTAATGAGATTCTATCATCAACCAACACAATCTAGTCTTATGTGTCATTGTTGTCTATCAACCTTCCATAATGACATTCGACTAGGGACAAAACAAGAATTTATACTCTTAACATCCGTACGATCTCATCGTTTAGGTCCTTAACCTAAAAGCATAAGTCATTAAGTATTGCCATTCTTTAGACATTCAATCTATTCTGTCATTATCTCATAACTGAGTGAACTAGAGTAAATTGGAAGCTTGCCTTTGTTGTTTATCAAATCACTCTTAATGTATCCCACCAATCATCCCATGATTGGCTCTCAGGGCATACATATCAACAGTCTCCCACTTGCACTGTGAGCCAATCACCCTTGAATCATATTCTTAGTGATCTCCAAACATGTCCCACATGTCACTATTGCTCTAGTGCTAACGCAGTGAGTTATGGCAACATGTTGCCTAAGTCGGTATTATTGCATGTCTCACATCTCTTCATTGTACATATTACGTATGAGATGGAGTTGTCGTAATATGCGATCTAATATTCCTTTGCTAACCTTTAGCATCATTGCATAACCAAGCACTCCTTACTTGTCATAAATGATTGGAATATCTATAAGTTCAACTTTATGAACTCCCAGATTTATATAGTATCCACTATTGTTCTCTAACACACAGATACTCGACATTTCATTTTCAAATGACTTTTTTGGAATGTTTCCATTTTTCAACACACATTCACTTTTATATATCCCATATATATTTTGCAATAAATTTTATATCTTTTTTGAAAGTTTGCATCAGTGTAACTCTTTATAGTGAACCCTTCCTTATTTCCATAGAACTAGTACTTCTCAAGCACTTATCAAGTTCTCATGGTATTCTAGTAACCCTTACTAGAACTAGACAGACATCCACTCATCATGTCCCACATAGGAGTATCAAGATGAGCATATCATATTGTCATGTGCTACATACAAGATGATAAATGCCTTTTATTATTTCTATGTCTATAACGGGATGATTACATACATGATAGATTCATATCTATTCTTAGTGTTCCCATTCTTCATGAGAATTGGACACTTGGACTTGGGATACTAACTCCATGTAACATGGACAAGTTTTCTCCCACTGGAACTGTGTATATTGAACCCTTCAGTACAGATTGCCAATGTATGTTCTCTCTTTTCCAGGTCAAGAGGTTTTTGAGAACTATCTCTATAGGACTTTTTTCCTATCACATAGGAAACGTCTCTATCTTCCCTAAAGATAATTTACACAAAGGATTCTATTCTAGAACATCTCATTCCTCATCAACATGTGGAATGTAAATATGCTCCCACTAAATCATAGATCCCTTCTTTGTCTTTCTCATATTAGTCAAAGCCTTTGATTATATTATCAAAGTAAAGATTTCTAGTTCTGAGTTGCTTGTACTCAATCAATCACATTGATTAGTCCATTGTAACTTATAGACTTCATTTGCATTAATGGATTCATATACCTTATAGGTTGTGTCACGTACACATCCTTATTTTATTCCTCACAGGAATGCAGTTTTAGTATATGTATGCCAAATCTCTTAGTCATTAAGTTGCAATCAACAAGCATGATCCTTCTCAAAATGTCATCCATATGTTTTAATGCTTAAGACTCATTCACACTTATGGATTTTATCCCAATGGGTGCTACCACTGAGGTCATACCTTATGGTTCACATGGAAGTCATTTAGGATCTTATGGTCATAAACCATAACTCAAAATATGGTTCCTTAATATCATCTAAATTGTTGACTCATCATATGACCAACTCATAATATAGATATTTGAGGTGTATCTATTAAGAAATTTGAGAACTCACAACACTTTGTGATTCTTAATATCCTTTATTAGTGTAAGGTATTCTCTATTTAAGAAGAATTTAGTTATTTGATAATCATCCTCTAACTCCTTAGAGTATGACTCCTTTGATTTAGACATCACTATGCCTTAATCATGAGTTCTCTATGATTCACTATCATAATAACTCATAAGGTTCTTAAACATTTGGTTTAAGTATCTCTTTCATTGATCACATCAAGAATTATTACTTCTACTAAATTTGTACTTCATTCATGATCTTCTTGAACACTTTAAGATATTCATATTGGTATTTCTCTAAACACCATTTGAAGTATTAGCATTTGCTCCAATAGGTATGTAAATACATAATATGTATTATACCTAATAGGATAATCATTCTGCCACTACCACTAGTGAAGATTGATTTATCATGTCCAAGACATTCATGTCTCTTAATGGTTCACAACCAAAAGAGTCTAGCTTTATCCATCAATATGGAACTAGAAATGAATTTCTCATGATAATGCTAATTTGTTGTTTGAGTTGTCAATAACTTTTAGGTATCATTTTATCTTATGCATACCAAGTACCACAAAATAAATAAGGCATTGCCATTGAAACATCAACTTTATTAATATCCATCTTGTCACCACAAGATGCAATAATAAAGTGTTTCTATTGGCAAATTGAAATAGCAGTTCTCAACTCTATTTTGTGCCCTTTAGGATGAAATAAATTGAAAGGTACTCCTATCTATGGTAGCAACACTTCTCCAATGACAAGTACTCTTTTCTTGGTCCTTTCACAAAGGCCATCACTTCTTTGGTAGATCATACATATCATATATGTCAGATCTATATCTTGGTATCACATACCTTAGATAAAGAAGTGTTTATTTCTTGATACCTAAGGTGGAGATCTCCATCCCCTCCTTCATCTTCTTTTGTTCTTCTATATATAGAGGGAAATTTCTCCTCCCTCGTTCACCCTTCCCATATGCCTTGAGGCCGAAGACGGATTGGGTTGTTGGCAACCATCAGAACACTTCTTTACTTTGCCCTTGACCTTGCCTTTAAGACTTACCCTTCATTGATCACGTCAAAGATTAGGGTTTGTCTTTCTTCATCTATGCCTCTACTGTCCTCAACATGTCCAACAACTTTATCAATGGCTTGTCAAAGTTGTTCATGTTGTAGTTCATCATGAACTGTATGATTCTCACAAAATTTGTAGTATCATACCAGTAGCCAACTCTTGACTCAGAGGGAATCCCAGTGTAGTCAGGTTTTCCACATACCCAATCACATTGAGTGTGTGAGAACCAACTGGATTTCCTTCTGTCATGACATACTAGGACAATGTCTTAGAAACATCATATGTCTCATGTTGTCTCTACAACTCATAGTTCAGAGAATACAACATCAAGCACTCCACATCAATGGCATCCTCGGTATGCTTCCATAAGCATCCTTTCAGCCGTTGGTGTGGTGGGATTGAGTTCATCTGGTTCTAGTATAACTAAGACTTAGAGCTTTTGCTCTTCGATTGAGAACACTTCTCAACGTCCTAACCCGTCGTGAAATTATTCCCATTTAGTTTTTCACAACAAAGTGATTATTGTTTGTGTTCATTTGTACTACAAAAGGAAATATATGCAATTTAGTCTAAAAACTCATTTTTGACTTATTTGATTGATTAAAAAATGTTTTACGATATGATTAGGACTTTAATTAATTATTGCTCCCACTATTTTTTGTTCAAATTGATAGCCCTCACCATCAATTCAGAAGATTGCAGCGTACAACCTTCTAGTGGGTCCAAGATCCATATTTCATCCAATCATGAGCCAGCTTTGGCTGATCACCCACAATATAGATTATTTAGGTAGGCAACATTTACCAATTGCATCCTATGCAACTCACGGACTGATGCCATGCACAACTCTTTGCCATGGTCATCCATGTGCCTCTGGATCTTAGACTCTCTAAGAATCACCGGTTAAGTCTAACCCAAAATCTGACACGATGAACATGCACCCTACTTTGGCAGATCCTACATGTCCACCATCACACTTCCGCGAGATAGATGGCGCACCACACTTTGCAGTAACCTACGCTTGGTCGATCATGTTTTTCATGTGTGCCACTAATGGAAGGCATCTAAGACTTAATATTTATTGAGGTATTTGGTTTTATAGGTACATATACATATCCAATCACCACAATATATAGTATGTATCGTATACATGCTATATCCCATAGAAAACGTGTGAAACGATAAAAGCGATGATTATGGCCATATTAATGTGATTCCTTGAGCCAAGAGGAATCATGGTCATCTAGGTCTACATCACATACAACATGTACAAGATGAACACTATGCTTTTCCATTCTGGGTTTGATCAACTCATCTCCATGATTGATCAACTCGCCATCAGGCTGGTCGGTTGGGTGCCACTAGTCGATCGACTGACACCTCCAGCCGATCGGTGCACTGGTCATCATGCATCTCTTCAGGCCACCACCTGCTCGTCTTTCTCCAGGAATCGGTCGCCTTGGTTCACCAGCCGATCGTCTCATGCCCAAGACGATCGTTTTGATCCTCTAGGTGTCCACCGTTCTTTGACATAATAGGAAATATAAACTAATCCTATTTACATTTGCATTGGGAAACCTGAGTTACATTCGGGGGGAGCAAAGGTAGGAAGGAATCTTGAGTTATCTCGAGTTACATCAGGAATAAGAGGTAGGGAATTCGTGTGCAGACTGAGATGCAAGAAACAACAATCAACCACACACAGATTTAGGGTTTATGTCCACAATCAAGCTATAATCACAATAGAAACTGTATAAGGGCAATGTGTATCGAATGCATTTATATACCATATCATATATGTATATATAGGGATTTTATGGATTTATATTGGACATGCATAAAGCCAATTAATTGTTCACATTGTATGCTAAATAAATGGAGACAAACAAAAAAACTAATCGTATCGATTATCCAAAAGTATAGAACATTGATGTGGTTCTGATACCATTGTTGGGTTTTAGGGGAGACAGAGACGACAGTAGAAACAATTTTTTTTCTCTGCAAACCCAGAACCCAAAGAGAACTCATCAACATCTATATGGTAGGAAGGATGGTTTGTAGAGGCATACCTTGTCTCGAGGCTTTCTCGATGACGTTACCTCGCGCCTAGTGCGGTCTTCACCTCTGGTCTTGGATGACATCTGTGCAGCTCCTGGTCACACCCAGACTGACGGATTGACGACTGTCCTCCGAGCGGAAGAAATCTCCTGCCTCTGTAGTAGTCCACACGGAACACCGGGAACTCCAGTCATCCTGTCCTACATGACACTGGAAGGAGTCGCCCCCTTCTGTCGGCGTACTAGTCACTGACATGCTCTCCTACCACCAGTTGCTTTTATAGAGTTGTCTTTCCCTTGTTGTTCCTCCCTAGTCAGGTAGCACTTTCTTGGGCTCTCTCGGTTATCATAACTAGAGAGGACAACTTTGCATAGCAACTGATGTTTTGAGTTGTGCTTGAGAAGCCCCCAATACCCCTCTATATATAGGAGGGGTCAGGGTCAGGGTTCTCAGCCCCAGGCAATGCATGACTAAAGAGGGAGTAGAAGGGTCCAAGATTTCCATGAATGGATACACTATGGAAGGTGAATAGGTCATTTCACAAACAAACTGATTGTTTGGTGACTGAACTGATCAGTTCATCTCATGAACTGGTCATTTGGGGACCTAAACCAATCAGTTCATTCACGAACCAATCGTTTCACTTCCCAGGGCAGTTCCTAATTGACTTTCTTCTTTCTATTTCCAATTAATCAAAAGTTCAACACTTGTCCCAATCGAATTGTACAAGTGAAACGAAAATATTTTCTCACCAACCTAACTTTCCCTAACTGGCTCATTTGTTCTAGTTGAACCGATCGGTTCAACACTTGAACTGGTCCTCTCACTTGACCCTGAGCCGATCCGTTCAACAGTTTGAACCGGTCGGTTGGCAGTCCAGGTTGTGTAGAAATTAGTCAATGCAATTCTCAATCAATCTGACACCCAAATCAGTTAGTCCAACACTTGAACTTGATGATTCTGAGTCAATTCAATTGATGGAATGTTTAATTGAACTACAAAACACATTTACTAAAAAATCTAAACATCATTTGTGGATAAACTCATCTTCCAGGTTAAATCCTATGTGTGTGACCCTACAGGCCCATTTCACGTTGGCAGTGAAAGTCCATAACACTTATGACTTCATAATCAAAGAGTGGTGCTTGGTCGCACATTCGTTCTACCCAAGTGAAAAGGAAAGTTGGAGAACAACTTTCAATCCTACAATCCGTGATTGGTGTTATAGTGAATGTATAATTCCTTTGTCACTGATATCCCGAATCAACTCAAGGCATGGAATAGTCATCCTTTCAACATTCATTCACTTCCTTAATCTTAGAGCAGACTGGATGAGATATGTGTGACATCAATATCACATATTGATTCACACATGCATGCGCATGCCATTCTCAATCCTACTCATCAAGTAACCATGGACATCAAACTTCCTTAGGAGGTACAAATCCCATATTTATCACTCACCCCTCAAAAGCTCCATGTGTTAGTCACCCAATCATCACCTTTATAAAAATCTATATTTTAGGACTGTGTTTGATGATTTCAAAGTGTACCCAACGACATGTGTTGAGTGTAGTGATTTCAGGTCAAAGAATCACACTCACCACCATCATTGTGAGAGCTGACTGTGACTACCAAGTCATGGTTCCATGTGTCACTCTCACGGTGGGTCTGTCTGATACACTTGTACTCTAACAAGTACCTATGTGCTTGGTTTGATATCACTTTATCATGACTAATGAGATTCTGTCATCAACCAACACACAATCTAGTCTTGTGTGTCATTGTTGTCTATCAACCTTCCACAATGGCATCCAACTAGGGACAAAACAAGAATGTATACTCTTAACATCTGTATGATCTCATCGTTTAGGTCCTTAACCTAAAAGCATACATCATTGAGTATTGTCATTCTCTAGACATTCAATTTATTATGTCATTATCTCATAACTAACTGAACTAGAATAAATTAGAAGCTTGCCTTTGATGTTTATCAAATCAATCTTAATGTATCCCACCAATCATCCCATGATTGGCTCTCAGGGCATACATACCAACAGTTCAATCCATGTTCCTTGAACTAGAGTAGACTGTCTGAGATGCATGTGAGTTTACATATCACATATTGAATCACATGAGTATGGTTGTACATTTCTTAGTCTCACTTCTCAAGTAGCCTAGATTTCAATCAGTTGTAGGAGGGACAAATCCTATCTACATCACTCACATTCAATCCCCATGTGTCACAATGCACCTACGCATCACCTTTATGGCAATCCTTATTCAAGGGCACATTCGATGATGTCTAAATAAATAAAACAACATGTGATGAGTGTAGTGAATTTAGGATTAAGAACCAAAATTGCCACTATCACTATGAGAGATGATTATGACTACCATTACACAGTATCCATGTATTTCTCTCATGGTGGGTCTGTTTGATGCACTGTTCTCTAGCATGTACCTATGTGCTTGACTTGATATCATATATTGTGACTAATGAGACAGTGTCATCATCCAACACACACTCTAGTCTAATGTATTACTCTTGTATATTTTTCTTCCATAGTAATATCTGACTAGGGACATAATAAGAATGTATATACTCTTAACATGCATATGATCTCATTATTCAGGTTCTCCACCTAAAGACATATGTCATTGAGTAACATCATTCTTTAGACATCTGTCATGTCTGTGTCATCATCTTATGATTGGGACAAACATAATAGATGGAGTTCCCTTTACCATTATCAAATCATGTATCTAATGCCCCATACAATCGTCATATGATTGGCTCTCTAGGCATACATACTAGCATACTCCCTCTTGCATTTAGAGCCAATCACCCACAAATCTTATTCCAGGTGATCTTAACATGTCGATAATGTTTCTGCTATATAAGTGCTTCTATAGCGGGTTAAAAACATTTGTTTCTAGTCAATATATTGTAAGTTTCACATCTCCTCGCTATACAACTTCTTGTACGAGATGGAATTGGTGTAGTATGCTATCTGAGATTCCTTGACTAACCAGTAGCTCAATTGTTGTCACAATATTTATAATGTGTCATCAATGGTTGGAATTTCCCACAAGTTCATCCATATGAAGTTTTTGATCCATAAAATATCCTCTATTGTTCTCAAAATATCAAGGTACCCAGCTTCCATTATAAAATTTAAACAACTATCTCTTGCTCAGAACTTTTCCAGCTTACAATTCTATTTTAAGGTCAAACACAAATTTAGATTGCGATCATCAATTTTATTTGTCATTGGAATCTTATATTAGTGTAACCCATTGCATCCAACTTTTCCTTATTAACATAACCATGGAACCGATTTCAAGTACTTAATGATGTTCTTTATGCATTCAATGATTTTCAGTGGGATCTGATAGATATCCACTCATCATGTCCAATACATATGAGATTACTTCATATCCTCTCATCATGTTCGATACATATGAGATAATGAGATGAGTACTTAACATTGCATACATGAAAAATCCAATTGGGAATCCATATGACATCTCACTCATGTTTTCCCATTCTTCACAAGAATTGAAATATTGGGCTCTTGAGATACTAACTCCATGGAGTTTGACATGCTTAACCCCTTCAACATTTTTCCCATGTATGTGCTCTTTCTTAGGTCAAGAAGCTTTCGAAATCTATCTCTATAGATATCAATTCCTATAATATAGGATGCTTTGCCTAAACCCTTCATAGAAAAGGTACTTTATTAGGCATGTTTTAGTAAAAGGATGTTATTCCCCTTCATAATGTGAAATATAAATATGCTCCCATGAGATCTTTTGTAATTGAAAGTTTCATCTTCATTCTAACTCAAGTCAAACTCTTTGACTATCTTGTCAAATCAAAAAATTTAGCTCTGAGATGCTTGCTTCAATCCAAAGATTGACCTTTGTAGCTTATCGACTTTATTTGTATTATTGGATTTATAAATCCTTTGGGTGGTGTCACATACACATCCTATACAATATTCCAGTTAAGGAATGCAATTTTAACATCAATGTTTCCAAATTTCATAGCCACATTAAGTTGTAATACTAAGCCTGATCCTGACGGATTTAACCATGGCAATTGGTGAAAGGATTTCATCATGTTCAACACCTTGAACTTGTTTGAAACTCTTTGTAACCAATATACGCTTCCATGTTGGTCTTGTCTCAATGACCCTAAATGCACCCTATGGGTTTTACCCCCTTAAGTGGATCCACCAAGGTCATACCTTGTTGGTCTACATGGATTCCATATTTGATCTCGTTTCCTCAAGCTATTTCTCAGACTCTAGTTCCTTAATAGCATCTAGGTGTTTTTTGACTTATCATCTATGACCAACATACCGTTTTCTTGAATTATAAGATATCATAATATTTTAGACTCAAAATGTGTTCTACTAGAACTATGAGGTTTTGTTTTACATAAGGAACTTGAGATTCCACAAAAAAATTGTGATTCTCACTATTCCCAATATACCCCTTTCAGTTCAATGTTTTCTTATTTATCTTGAACTTTTGAAGTTATACTTTTCTCCCACTATTTCCTTTGGAACTAAGTTCTCTTTAGGAACACAACCATATTGGCAATCAACCACTTTGTTGTTGGGCTGCGATAATAATAGTATTTAACAAAATAACATTTATGTGATTTTTGGACAAAAGCTTTTCAAAGAGACTCTTTTCTTACACAAGTTTTCAATTCTAATCTTTATAGAAGACATATCGGGACACTTCCCATGACATATGTCATATGGTGTCTTTTGAACCAATCATATCGAAGTATCTTAATAACGAGGTACTGGTAACTACCTTTAGCATTTATTCTAAAAGGTCTATACACATCAGCATGTATGAGCCCTAATAGAATATTCTTTATGCTACTACATCTAGTGAAGATGCTTCTGTCATTTTTCCCAATAAATAAGACTTTCATGTATCTGATGGTTCAATAACTAAAAAAGTCCAGATAACCATTGTTATGGATTCTAGAAATGCATTTCCTATTTATGTGCTCTAGATGACAATGATATAGCTATTCATGGTTTGAGTAATTAAGTCATTCACTATATGTGTGATACACATTTTTCTTATAAATACCAAGTATAGACTATAAGACATAGGGAATTGCCATACACAATTTTATCTTTTAAAATGAAACATCAATTATTCATTATATTCTTTTTCATATAAGATATATGACGTTTTCATTAAATGGTAGATACATAATAGCAATTCACTAATTCTATTATATGCCCATGAATGACAAATTCCAACTAAAATGACAAACTCTTGCTCCGCAAAGTTCTGGCTTACTTCATTTCAGTTCTTGAAGTGGAGATATCTATCTCTCTCTTCTTCCTGAGTTCCTCTAAATAAGAGGAAGTTCCTTTATCAATGTTCATTTGGTGATAGTGGTGGCACTTTCCTTACCTTTTAAGTGAAAAGGCCAGCTTCCTTTTGCACTTACCCCTGTCCTTATCTTGAGTTCAAAAGACTTGGACTTCAACTTAGCCTCAGAACCCTTCTCGGCCTTGCCTTTGTCGTTGGACTTCACTCTGCTGATCATCACCCAAGTTTGTCCTTCTTCTGTCTTTCTTTGGCATGAACATGTCAAGTAGTTTTGATAGTGATTTAGCCCACTTACTCAAGTTGTGACACTCCATAAACTGGCTATATTATTCATGCAACGATTGTATAATCATATCCATGGCCAACTCTTAACCTACAAAAAATCCTAGTCTCTTCACATGCACAATCATATTGAGTACATGGACTTATACTGGATCTTCCTCTATCATTTTGCACTCTAATAGGTCCTATGAGACATTGTACCATCTTGAGAATATCCATGTTTTCACCCTGTTCATACAACTCATAGTTCATACAATTCATCATAAGATCTTTGATGTCTGTGGCGTCATTGACATGCTTTAAGTAAGCATCCATTTTAGCCTCAAGCGCATTTGGAACATGTTTGTCTAGCTCTGGTCTTTCAAGGACACAGACTTTTTGCTCATGAGTTAGAATGTTTCTCAAAGCCCTTAACTAGTTGTGGAAATTAATGTTGTTTTTTTTGTTCTATTTAAGGACTGATCACAATGATAATGTGTTTATGTTTGCCATTAGATTCTACAAAAGAGTATTGTTACTTGGTCAAAACATTTTTAATTTTGTTTGATTTGATAAACTTGATGATATTAATTAGGATTTTAGTTAATTATCGTTTCCACTATTTTGTTCAAATTGATAGCTCTCACTACCAATTCAAAAGATTGCAACACACAATCTTCTAGTGAGTCAAGATCCATGTTTCATCAAATCAGGAGTTAGCTTTGGCTGATCTCCCACAACTTGGCTGATAGCCAAGATCCATGTTTCTTGGCCTTGCCTTTGTCATTGGACTTCACTCTGCTAATCCTCACCCCATGTTTGGCTTCTTCTATCTTTCTTTGGCATCAACATGCCAAGTAGTTATGACAGTGATTTAACCCAATTACTCAAGTTGTAATACTCGATAAACTGGATATATTACTCATGCAACGATTATATAATCACATCCATGGAGAACTCTTAACCTACAAGAAATCCTAGTCTCTTCACATGTACAATCTTATTGAGCACATGGGGTTATACTGGATCTTCCTTTGTCATTTTGCACTCAAACAGGGCCTTTGAGACATTGTACCATCTTGAGAATATCCATGTTTTCACCATGTTCATACAACTCATAGTTCATACAGCTCATCATAAGGTCTTTGATGTCCATGGTGTCATTGGCATGTTTCAAGTAAGCATCCATTTCAGCCTCAAGCACATTTGGAGCAGGTTTCTCTAGCTCTGGCCTTTCAAGGGCATAGACATTTTGCTCATGATTGAGAATGTTTCTCGAAGTCCTTAACTAGTTATGGAAATTAATGTCGTTTCATTTATCCTATTTAATGACTGGTTGCAATGATAATGTGTTTATGTTTGCCATTAGATTCTACAAAAGAGTATTTCAACTTGGTCAAAATATTTTTTATTTTGTTTGATTTGATAAACTTAACAATATTAATTAGAATTTTAATTAATTACCGCTTCTACTATTTTGTTCAAATTGATAGCCCTCACTACCAATTCAGAGATTGCAACATATAATCTTCTAGTGAGCTAAGATCCATGTTTCATCAAATCATGAGTTAGCTCTGGATGATCGCCTACAACTTGACTATGTAGGTAGACAATGTTTGTCAATTGCATCTTATGCAACTCTTGCATAGATGGTGTGCACAAATCTTTATCACAATCATCTGTATGCTTCTAGGTTATTAATCCCATTAAGATCACCTTTTCAAGTCGGGCCCAAAAGCCATCATGATTGAGTACATACCCTTCTCTGGCATATCTACATAGATACTATCACACTTCTGCAAGATAGATGATGCACCACACTTTGTCGTAACCTACGCTTGGTCGATCAAGCTTTTCATATGTGTCACTTATGGCAAGCATCTAAGACTTAATACTATATTGAGGGATTTTATATAAATACATATACACATCCAATCATCACATATTTATGTTTCATATACATTCTATAACCACAAATGAAAAACATGCAATAAAAAATATACGTGCAATGATTATGTCCACTCTAATACAATTCCTTGGAGCCACAAGGAATTTCCACGACCCAAGGCCCACATCATATGACATCCAATTATTGGTGAACATCCATGATCAAACCAATCTAGGTTAATCGGTTCAGCTCTTGAACTGATCGATTTGCCTCCTAGCCACTCGATTGAGCTCTTGAAGCAATTGTCAAATCTTAGGTTTAAGAAATGTCTGAACTCCTACAGCCAATCAATTGGTCCACCAATCGATTAGTTCATCCTCCTATCATCTGCCCCCTTCAGTCCTACAGTCGATCCGTTCATCTAATGATCTATCAGGTTCATCTGGTGCACAATGTCTTCTCTTGATGAAACATAAATTAAAACCATTTTGTTTCATATTACATTGTAAAAGGAAAAACCTCAAGTTACATTTGAGGGGAAATAGGATGAAGAGTAATAATTTACATTTGGAAAGGATGAGAGAGGCTCAATATGAAAATTGAGATATAATTTGAAATAAAAACCACAACCATGCACACACATAACTAGAGTTATTGTCCATAACCATGCTAACATCCACCATCAAAACACCTTTTAGGGTGACACATATTTATTGCATATATATATATATATTTGGGATGAATGTGGCATTTAAAATATGCACTTTATAATTTTAAATATTTGCATTGTATGAAATGAAATGATAAAACTAAATCCAATTGCATCGATTTAAATACGCAATACATTGTAAATTGACATGGTTTTGATACCACTGTAGGGAAATATGGGACATAGCAGAAACACAAAATTTAAATCCCAATTCCCTAATCAACATGATAGCATAAAACAATGCATCTAGGAAGGAAGGTAACAAGAGTTAAATCTGGTTCTAGAGCAAGTCCAATGACAACTCTTGATGCAGTATCATGCTTCTTCTCCAAGAAGCACCACACTTCTTCTTTAGAAGAAACATTCAAGCAATCGTCAACGACGTCCTCCTAGTGAAACACCATGAATGATGGTTGACAACGTCCTTGATATCCCTCCCTTTTATGGTAGAACAATTTTCCCTTCAAATGTCAGCGTACTAGCACCAATTCTCTCTCCCACAATAGTCTTTCCCTTTCTATCCCTCCCTTTTATGGTAGGACTTTCTCGAGTTCTCTATTGGTTATCACAACCAGAGACGATAACAATTGTCAAAGCTTATTACGTGTATGGGAAGCCCCAGTATCCCTCTATTTATAGGAGAGGTTAGGGTCAGGGTTCCCAGTCTATGTTGGAGTCGAAAGGACATAATTCACAAATTTTCTAGAACCTTCAAATGACGAACTGGTCGGTTCACCAACCCCACCAGTCAGCTCATGCATGAACCGGTTGGTTCATCTCATGAAGTTGTCAATTCATGTGTTTTCTATTTCGAATCATATTGGTAATCAATGCATGATTAATGCAAATCAAAACATCAATATAAGTCCTTGATCCAATCAAATTAACCATTGAACCAAGTGGTTTATCATATAAATCAGTCGGTTGGGACCATGAACTAGTCAATTCAGTAGGTGGGTCGGGTCATGCCCTGGTTCAAGCATTGTTCAACCAATGTTGATTCCAATTGACCTGACACTCCAACTGATTAGTTCAACACTTGACTAGTCAGTTCAGAGTCCAATTAGTCAATTTTGCACCTCAGTTGTTTAATTAAATACCTAAACACTTTAAAGTATTCAAGTTAAACATCAGTCATGAATAAAATCATATTCCAATTGCATCCTATGTGTGTGACCTTATAGGTCCCAAATTACATTGACAACAAATGTCTATAACCAACTTATGACATCACAAGCAATGAATAATATTTAGTAACACATCATTTCTACCCAACTAATGCGGAAAGTTGGTGAACAACTTTAACCTGCAATCCATGCCCCATGTTAGAATGATCGTATAGTTCCTTTGTCTCTGATATCTAGATTGAACTTGAGGCATGGAATCATCATCCTCTTCCAATGTTCAATCCATATTCCTTGAACTAGAGCAGACTGTCTGAGATGCATGTGAGTTCAGATGTCAAATATTGAATCACATGAGTATGGCCATACATTTCTCAGTCTAGCTTATCAAGTGGCATGGATATAAATTTCCTGTAGGAGGGACAAATCATGTCTACATCACTAACACTCAATCGCCATGTGTCACAATGCACCTGAGCATCACCTTTATGGAAACCCTCATTAAAGGTCAAATTAGATGATGTCTAAATACATAGAACAACATGTGATGGGTGTAGTGACTTCAAGTCTAAGAACCACAATCACCACTATCACTATGAGAGATGATTGTGACTACCATTCAATGGTCTCCATGTATCACTCTCATGGTGGGTTTGTCCGCTCCATTATTCTTTAACATGTACATGTGTGCTTGACTTGATATCATATATAATGACTAATGAGATGTTGTCATAAGTCAACACACAATCTAGTCTTATGTATTACTTTTGTCTATTTTGCTTCCATAGGTAATATCTGACTAGGTACATAACAAGAATGTATATACTCTTAACATACATATGATCTCATTGTTCAGATCATCAACATGCAGACTTATTTCATCAAGTAACATCATTTTTAGACATCTATCATGTTTGTGTCACCATCTCATGATAAAGACAAACATAATAGATGGAATTACCTTTATCATTATCAAATCAAGTATCTAATTCCCCATACAATCATCATATGATTGGCTCTCTAGACATACATACCAACATCTTTGCTATAGCACAACAAGTAGATCTTACAGTGTACTTAACATTCAACTGCCAAAAATAGAAGAATCCATCAATGTTAAATTTATTGATACTAACCCATCTATTTCCAAGAATGTTATGTATGATGATGTTATGGATGACGTGAACCCTACATTAAAAGATCTCAACATCAATAACAAAGGAAAAGTGGTGGTTGAAGAAGATTGCTCAAAAGAAGAAGAAAGGAAGGATCCAACTCCCTAATATGCTAAGATCATCCAAAAGAGCTCATCATAGGCAACCCAATTGAAAGAGTGAAGATGTGAGCTACTTTAAAAAAAATAACAAGCCAACATAGCCTTAATCTCACAATTTGAGACAAAGAATGTTAAAGAGGTGCTTGAGGATTATGAATGGATCCTATCCATGTAAGAAGAACTAGAATAGTTTGACATAAAAAAGGTGTTGACTCTAGTGCCAAGATCAAATGATACAAAGATCATTGTCACCAAGTGGGTCTACAGGAAAAAACATGATGAAAGTGGTAATGTGGTAAGGAACAAGGCAAGGTTAGTATCACAAGGTTACAATCATCATGAATGTATTGATCTTGATGAAATGCTCATGTTTCCATAATTGAATCCATTAGAATGCTACTTGCCTTTGCTAGTCATAAAAATGTCTTATTATATCAAATTAATGTTAAATTTCATTTTTGAATGGATAAATAGAGGAGGAAGTCTAGTGGATCAACCTCTAGGCTTAACATGACAAGTTACTAACCATGCTATCTATTATAAAAGGCTCTTTCACTACTACAGATCAGCCCTTTGACGTCAGTTATTTAAGCCCTTTTAGTGACAGTTTCTCAGATACGCCTATGTGGGCGCTGCTAAAAGTCGAACCCTTCGACGTTGGTTTTCCAACCGACGCCAAAATGCTTCATGCCACTAAAAATGTGCCAGTAGGGCCCCCATAGGTGTCGGTTTTTATCCATTAAATGACGTTCCAATCATTGATAGGCGTCAGTTTTCTACTAATAACCGACACCACATCCACGCCACAGCCACGTTCGTGCTTCCTAGCACGGCCATGTTGTCTAGTCACATTAGGCGACAGTTTTCAACCAATAACAAACACTATAATCCTTTCATTAAGGTTTTTTACTAATAACCGACGCCTATTATTTGATTTTTTTGTATCAGTTTGCAGACCTATTGTGGCTGGTCAGCAGGATGCAAAAACCTATAGTTCAGTTCTAAACTGTAGGTTTATGACATCCATTGATTTCAACCAACAAATAGGCCACAAACCTACAAAATCAACAAATATTCTTTTCACACATTCACACATAGGTTGATACATTCAGACATCAATTCAATTTTCACATTCACACATGTAGAAACATTCAAATACATGTAGAAACATTCAGACATGTAGAAACACATGTATAAACATTCAAACATGTAGAAACACATGTATAATCATTCAAACATGTAGAAACACATGTATAAACATTCAAATACATGTAGAAATGTTCAGACATGTAGAAACATTCAAATACATGAGACAATTTAGAAAAATTCATTTACAAAATATCATTCATCATCGCTATCAGCATCCCAATTATATCTTACAGTCCCCACTGCTTGTATGGCTCTTACCCATTCTTCTCTTACATTATTTAATACTTCCATCGTATATGGAGCATGTACATTTTTTAAGTTTTACCTGTAGTGGGGTCAGTTTTAAGCACCTACAAAGAAAATGATGTACATATAAGTAATAATATATAATTAAGATTGATATATTTCATACTATCTAATCGGACTACATATAATACCTTAGGTATGGCATTGATTTCATCTGCATGTTTGATAATCATGTCCATAAACCGCATCACATAGTATGCACATGCCCAACCGTTGTCTTGTGTAGCACACTATAAAATGGATACAAAATATTAAAAAATGCAAATAAGCACAGTTCACATAAATAACATATACATTGGAGTTGAGAACTTACTTTCATGTTCTCCCAAATTATTGGTTGGTTCTTTTTACTGGGGACCTTTCCTCCAACTTTTTTATATGCATCTAAACCCCTACATGTTAATGTAACACAGTAAATTGTATAATTAAATAGTAATCTAATAATAGATGTTAACAGATATAAAAATGAAATATTTCTCACCATAATAATGCCATTCTCATTACGTGTCCAATTTTTGGATTCAATGTACTCCCCACATGATCTAGATAATAGACAGTGAACGTCCCGAGGAGAATAACTAGTAACTCCCAATGCTTAGTGCTAGAGGTAAAAAAGTTAAAAATTAATAACTCAAAATCTACAATAAAATGTAATTTTCTTAAGTCCAAATTATAAGCAAAGTAAACTTACTTCACATTGAATGGAGCTATTATTACCGTCTTCTTTTTTTGAACGAAAATTGTAAAAGCATCACAACAGTATTGTTGAACGCTATCAGGGTCTTTAGCTACCAGTCTAATCAATGATGGAATAAAAAATCCCACATGTTCAAATCCAAATTGTTTACATTGAATTTCAACTAAGTAGCTGCAAAACATGCATTACGTATGCATTAATATATAAGAAACCAGATCACCAGATCCTACACAAGGTATATGAATGTATAAACAAGATCTCACCTTATCCATGCCTCTATCATTGATGTATTCAGCCAATCATAGATAAACAACTCAATAATACCTTGTATAAATAGATAGCTTTCGTATGATTGGCCTACATAATCCGCTTCTAAAGAAACAACTATAGGGCAATGTAAATTATGTGTGCATAGCCATACTGTCATTCCCTTACAAGCATGACCTAACAGGAATTTTAGGTCAGTTGGAACCCAACATGGTAATGTAGGAAGTGGAGGTGGAGGCCTAGATGCTCCGGGTGTCTTCTTTTTAACCTGTATATATAATTTCAGATCAATTGACCTCATATATACACATGAACAATTTAACGTAATGTAAATTTATCTTATAGTTTCAGTAGTGTAGACGACATCCGCTTTGGGCCACAATATCACCCCGCCTTCTGCCTCAGCAAGTGTATCAATATCCAAGTGGGCATATGGCAATGCAACTTCCCTCCAATCAGGGAATACATGTATCATGCTCACACGAACGTAACCCTGTGGTATTAGAGTCTCGTGAATCATTGCCCCAGTAAGGGACGGGTAAGCCTACGTGTAACTACCCCGCCTCCCAGTAACCCCCAATTAAGGGAGACTCAAAGGACAGAGCCATTATTCAATTAACAGGATCAAAGGTTCAACAAATAATCAATAATAATTATGAAATTCTACTAACTAAACTGGAATTGGGTATAAAATTAAAACTTCACTTACCTTTGAAAAACTTTGGAAATCTATGTATCCATAGCTTGAATTAATCTATCTAATCCTCCTTGCACTTTATTTCTTAATTTCACAATGTTTCACTTTACTGTTTGTTCATTTCAGGGTTGTACCTAAAACGCTAACAAACAAAACATCGATCAGTATACAGGGATATACTGGTATGTGGGGACATCCAAAATTTCACAGATATGGCTAACAATTTAATAATCACAATCAAATTATTTATCAAGATAGTTTACATTTTCAATGTGTCATTCTCCACCGCTTTTGCCCTAACCCTGGAATACCCCTCTAGGGTTTCTCTTTTGCCATTGACTTAAGGCCACCTTCTCAATCCCGAGCTTGGTGCCTGGGAGTCACCTCTCATGGTGCTCCATAGTCATGCATCATAGACCACCATCTCATTCCCGAGCTTGGTGTCCGGGGTCACCTCTCATGGTGCCCTTGGGTCTACCCTCCTGGGCCTGACCTTTATGGCATCTTCCATCAGGGTGGCATGTAGGTGCGAGAATTCACATGTATATAAAACTGTGATAGCCATAGTGACTTTATAATTGCAGTATGAACATCCATACTGTTTAGATTGCATTCAATGTGAGGAAACATCTAGAAAACCCTCGGGAAACTAATGGGATTAATCATAAATAACCACATACCTTTACATGCAGATGTGAGACAGAATATTCCAATCAATTAAGACATCCAATCAAGCAAGTACAAGAATCCTGAAAAAAGGCATCCAATATATTTCTATCATGAATCATGGTATTCAAATCTAATAGGCCTAATCGTGCCCTAGGGTTACTAGCCCTTTTTAGGGTTTTGCCCATAATTAAGGTTTCACTTCCCTTTTACCACTTTTCCTTTATTTTTATCAAAATATCCATCAAACCCTAATTATCTCAGTTTATTTTCCATTAAGATCTTAAGATCAGTTTTGGATCATAAAAACCCTAATTTTCGCATTATTATATTCTTTCTTCCCTTTTTCCCTCACTTAGGGTTTCTAAGGGTTTTAATTAACATATTAGGTTTAAAACCCTAATCCTTGCAATTCCATCATCAAAACTGGTTACAATCTATCTTAATCATTAAGCCAGTTAATAATGCTCAAATTTACACACTTGCAAGATTAAATCTATTTTCGATCATCAATTAGGGTTACTCCCACAATTAATACCTTTTCTATCAAGATTAGATACGTTTTGCAAAAATATACTTATTTAGGTTCCCAAACTATTTTTAATGTGTCCTTCGTATTTTTCTAATCATTTTTCATGTATAATTTTTTCTCATCTGAGCTTCCTAGCAGAAGTTATGATTTATGCAAAGTAATTCATTTTTCTAGGTTTTCTAATATACTACAACATTTATTAAAATATCTCTAGCCGTTCGATCCGTGGTCCGCTAGACCACTCGAGATCCAACGGCTCTCGGCCGCGCGCCTAAACTGGAGCTCAAAAGAGGCAAAAGACTGCTTTACCCTTACATTTACTCATAAGCGCTGGGGTCAAGGGGGTCTTTTCCCCTTCTTCTTCCCTGCATGCGCCCCCTGTTCGCGAGCCAGGCTTTCCGTGGTCAACCTCATAGTTGACTATGAGTACCTTGCTTCCTCAGCCACTGACGAAGACCGCCGCACCTCCGCCAAGCCACGCCGAACTCCTTCGAGCACCTAATTACCTTGCTGCGCGCCTAAGTCACCGGGACGAAGAAGCTCTCCATTGGCGAGAGTTGCATATCGCAGAGGGGGAGGAACAGGGCCATCCTTCAAATTGACCGCACGCACACATTTGTCGCCTCCCTCTGAACATGTGAGGGTAGATGATAGCAATGTCGATACCGCAGATCATCTCCCTTATATATAGGGTCGACTGCCCATGGCCAACGATTTGGGGACTTCTATGTTTGTGGATGAAACCACCCATAAACCGGGTTGGATGGCTTCGGAAGAGACTCCCGAAGGTGATGGACTCATCACCAAGTCTGCTCATTGCTCCCAATCTGAGCAATCTTTGCTCAAAGATTCCCCAAACTGCTGCATGTGGCTGGTTCCTTGAGAAACTGGGACTCGTTCCCAGTCGTCGATCCTTGACCAAACGGTCGCACCTCAACCGCAAATCCAATTTCATTGTGACATTTAATATTATTCATTAACTTTAGAAAACTTCTAAATATCACAACTCATTATTCCTTTATTTTTTTCCACCAAAATTTAGAGGATGCTTTGGATCAACATCATCTACCTGTGTACCAAATTGGAGACCCAAATTCCAAAGGAAAAGAGTGTTTTCTTTATAAGCAAGCCATCTTTTAAATTAAGCCAATTTAATTTGGTATTTCCTCTTTCTTTGCCATTAAATTATTATTTTTGAATTCCTTGAACCTCAAGGAACCTTAATGGCTCGAAATACCATCTTGGGAATATTCCTTAGCCTTTTACATATCATTTATCTATTTTCTCCCTCTTCTTATTCATTTCTTTAGTCAAATATCTCTTTTCAAGGATTTCTCTTTGTTTCTCTTTTGTTTTCCTCATTGGTATTCCTGGTGACATTAGGAATCTTTGGGATACGAAATTATACCAAGGATAACTCCATTATACCTCTTTTCACTTATTTTTCACATTTCATCATTGTTTTCAATTTATTTCTTAATAAGGAAATACTTAATTAATCTTTTCTTTTCTCATTACTTTATCTTTGCAATTTTGGACTCCTTGGGACCCAAGGAACCCAAGAGGCACGAAATCCATCCTTGGATTACATTATTTTTCCTTCCAGAGGTTTCCACATCTCTCTTTTCTAAAACAAAACTCAATTATTCATTTATTAATTGAATTTCCTTGTTATTGGGCCCAATAGCCAATAAAGCCCACAACACAATCATCAAGGCTATTGTAAATGAAACTTATTTATTCAAAATTATATCATTATTTGTTCCAATTTATTTAATATGAGAAATTACATTTCTCACCAAAGGAACCCAAAAATTGGGGTTGTAACATCCTTCCCCTCTTATAAGAATTTTGTCCTCAAAATTCCATCAAGCAAACAAACAGTTCAGGATAAGCCTTTCATACGTCCATCAGGTCTCCCATGTGGCATCACCCTTATCCATGGTGCTTCCCAAGAACCTTCATCATCTCATATTCTTCCATCTGAGTTCTTTCTTACCTTGGTATATCATACCCTCATAGGTGACTCAGGACATTTCAGCCTCTCAAAAGTTGAATAGGTTTAGGGCTCAACACATGGCTTGGGTACCTCACATAGTGATCTAGAGCGGACTCATGGAACACATTATGCATCATGTTATCCTGAGGGGTAAGGCTAAACACAACCATCTCCACCAATCCATATCAAATGGACCCATATATCGGGGACCCAACTTTCTCAGTTGTAGCTTAGAGGGGTCATATTTTCACATTATATTCTCCCACAGTGAACTGCATGTCCGTCTGCTTTGCATCAACTCGTGACTCATGTCACCCTTGAGCTTTCTCTCAGCCATTGCACGATCAAGCGACTTCATCTTCACACACTATGGTTCTTTTCTGACCTTTGCGAGGCCTCCTTCACCAACATCATCATAATGAAGTGGTGACTGACACAACCTCCTTGCATCCTCATAAAGGCTATAGTGGTTAACATCACATCTTAAGAACCGTCTCTTTGTATCACCCTGAACAAGCACACTTGCTCTCATCAGACCCTCTAGTCTGGATCATACTAACCATTAGTTAGGGGTGATAAACTATATTATCATCGAGTTCTTCATGTATCTACTTCCACCTCATGGAAGTAATCTTTTAGGTCATACTCAAGAACTTTTGAACTTGCATCATGGTGTAGTTGAACCATCTTTCCCTCTTAAGTAGTTCTATTGAATATGTCCCTTGACAACATTCTTTCTTTCTCTTGTCATCTAGGTAAGGATATCTACCATAACCCACATTGTATCCTGACTTTCTACGGTCAATGGGAGACTTATCACAACATCCTTAGTGGTGAACTTCCATTCCCTCTCGGGGACTCTTTATCCTCTATGTCAAAGCACTGGGTTACTAGTGTTCATCCTTCACCTCCTGGCTTGCATGGAGACAAGCCACATGTAACTTCATCTTAAGCATCCAAAGTGATACTATCGCTTACTATCTTTGCAGTATCACGGTGTTTGGTGATTTCAAAACCATTATCTCCAATATGTCATGATTCCTCAAACTTGATACCTCGGAAACCCTAAACCACTCTCATCGGGGTTTCATCACTTTCCTTTTCAAAGAAGTACATCTGAGGTTCTACAACCATCCTTTCATTATATCACAGACTAGGCTGGCTAACCAAACAATCATTTACTTGATTAACCGCTATTGATACATCTGGGTGTTAGCCAAACTTATCTCTTTTCCTCATCTCACGGTTAGCCTAACAACCTCAACTTCTTCTAGCTTCCAGCTAAACTAGGCAGCTATATCTCAACCAGAGCATTCATAACCACTTCTTATCCTTAGGTGTTAGGTATTGTTGAGGACATACACCTCCATGTATTATATGTATCATCTCATCTCAAAGTCTAAGTTTGTCTTCATCAAGAAACCCTAAGCTCATCCTCATGGTGATCAAACTCAACCTTGTATAACTTGCAAGTTCCACATAGCTCATGATAAAACATCCTTATAAGATGACCACCTTACTCTTAGTGTTTGTAAACCATCCATGTATTGCTTACCCCACTGGGGTATGTTATTATCTTTACCCTCATACCTTGTAGCAACGTTCCAACTCACATCATCTTTATCTTTGGTGTATGGCATGCATATTGTCCTATCTCTCACTCTCATAACAAGAGGAAATAAGCATTTGGTTGCAGTCCAAATACAGAGTTCTTCATGTTCCAAGAATAGAGATGGTACATCCCACCTTGTCAGGACATCTTCAAACCTAAGATAGAACGTGCAACTTATGTCTCTACCTCACAAACCTCATGATATCAAAATTTCTTCCATGGAAAACTGGTCTCGAACTTACTTGGTCCAAGCACAATCCTTAGTCATCTCCTCTAGGTCTATAGGGTGTCGGCATTTTAGGGTCATCCCTCTTCCCTTATGCATCCAGAGTGTGCCCTACTCATCCTCCCTTTGGGTCCCATGAGTTCATGAAGGTGATCAATCTACTAACCTATGGCCCTCATATAATGATATATGTTACCTCCCGACCCTATGGTCATGTGCAACTAGGGAATTAGGCAACTCCTACTTCCATCGGTCTTATCCCTACCTGGCCCTAGGATAGAATTAAGATTTTAACATAGTACATGTCCAACCTAGAACCTTACCCAAGCCTTCATCATCTCTCTGCATTCCTGGGTTGTCTTTCATCCTTTTACAGGGGTCATGGCGACCTGCCTACCTTGGTCAGGCCCCATACCGGTTATATTCACATGCACATAGAGATGGTTAACTATGGGTCTACAGGTTCATTCTCATACCATGTACTCTTCACTTAGCTTCTCAAGATCCTATGAAACCTCTTTAGGTTACCTCAAAACCAACAAGACTGGTATACACCCTACAAAAGGGTCCCTCTCCCAGGATGGGAGGAAACTACACCTTCATAACAAAGGTCACAAACGTCCTTAGGGTTTACATTCACATGAGCATGCCTAACCCAACAGCTACTAAGGCACAAGTAGACCACCTATTAAACCATGCTAGGTCATACTTGTTCTCTTCCTCAACATTAGATCAACTTAGTTGTGAGGGGTTCTTCAAACATACCCTTAACTTAAGGGGTTTCCTTTACCTCTACACATGAGTAGTACCATTCTCAAAATTATTCGAATCTCATTATGAGCATCAGATACACTGCTTCCCCTCTTAGGCCTAGGAACCCTAGGTTCACCTTTGGGTGTCCAACTGCATGTTCAAACTCTTGACCACGAATCAAACATGTATAAGGCATGACATGCACTCCCTGTCACCCTTCTACTCGAGCAACACATCAGGGTCGAGTCCTCCTCAAGGACAACCAACACGGTACAAGGCCTCACAACCCGTTACCAAACCTCTCCATGTCTAAGGAACTCTTCTTCCTATCTCAGAAGGTAAACACCTATACCACAGGCACATAGGTACCAGAAGCCTCATCCTCTCTCTAGGGTATGGTTCCTCTAAAGGCAACCAAGATATCATCAGCCTCTAGGGGTCAAGCATAAGGCAACCACTATCATCCACTTATGTCGCATCATCCTCAACTCCCCACTGTTCCTCATGTCTCAGAATCTAAGCTTCCAACCCTCTTGCTTGAGTCCTGCTTTCTCTCAAAGAGGCTTAAGCTCAGAATAGATAGATATCTTAGAGGTAGAAGTCAATCTAGTTTATATCTAAATTAGAAACCTAAGCCTAGATAATGAGATAACCTCTTCATTCTCAATGGTTATGGCCAGCCAATTAAGGGTTGAGGATGGATGTCTTAAGAAGTAGACCTTTTATGCATCTCTCATTTCTTACTGGTCCATGTGGTATGGAACACATGTATCAGTGGGTAAGTGAGAGATAGCATCTCAGGATCCCACATCTCTAGGTATGTGCCTGATCACCACATATCTAGGAATGTAGGAGTTACTTGAAGGACCTTAGATTTGACAGTCATGTACAACTAATGTTAGAAAGTCATGACAAGGTTGAGATGGATGCCCTAAGTATAAATCCAAGTTTAGTTTCACAAACCCTAAGTATGAGTTGAGAAGTAGACCAAGGTAATTGATAATGCTCACATAAATATTTTATGAAATACATTACATATCTCTCTTCATGCAAAATTTTGAACATAAGTGTACCTTAATATGTTAATCATCCATAAATTAAGAGGTAAGCATAACCCTAAGGTGGGTAGTAGCCTACAGAAATTTCGAGGACAAAATTTATTTTAAGGTGGGTAGAATTGTTACATCCTCAATTTCATAGCTAAAGTAAATCTTTAATGTGGGGTTTTTAGTAAAGGCATGCCAAGGGACGTAATGAATGTAACCATAGCTAGGTATGTAATTAAGTTCACAAAATGTGTAATACAAGCCATGTGATCAACCAATACACACATAATGACTTAAATGTGTATGATTGTATTTGGTTCTATATGAATATAAATGAATTATTCCTATGAAAAATAAGGTGACGAATATATAATATAATGAGTCCAGTTCATGACTTGAGCCTTAGACCTAGCTTAGGTCTTCACATTATGTAACTAAAGAAATATTGATCACATGTGTCATACATGGGCTTCAATTGAGAAATTATATGGGTTGAAGACTTATTTTCATGATTTGGAATACAATCAAGCTCATGGACCCTTTGAAATACTAAGGGATGGGCCATGTGCCCTAGAGCTCAATTCTAGCCCTATTGGACCAATTAAGTTCTACAAATAGGTTATTGGAGTGCAAATTGAGAATTAAGTATTTTGTGGTCATAGTGAATGCTCAAAATATTTTTAGTAGAATAATAATTAGAATATAAGATGGTGGGAGAAATTTTAGATGATTTTTATGTATATAGTGGTCTAGGTAATTAAATTAGTAATTATAATGTTTTTTAAAAGACATGTTTGGAGTGTTTGTACAGCTAGTTTTTACTTAAAGTCTTGCTCATATAAATATGATGGTAATATAGTATTTGTCCCAAAATTTGAGGTCGAACTGAGCTATAGGGTGGGCTATATAAATATTTCTTATAATTGTAGTTTTATCAAAAAGAAGAAGAAAAAAAATAAAAAAGGGGGCGACCCCAGTCCGCGCGGACTGGAGGCCGCAACCCCTATTTACAGGGTGTGAACAGAGCACTGATGAAGGGGGGCCCTCACCCATGATCGCGAGCATGGGAGGCTATAAAAGCCTCGGATTCCGGTTTACCATGGGCTAACAAGTTCGATCCTAGGGTTTCACATGAAACTGAGAGCGAGAGAGAGAGAGAGAGCATGTGAAGATAATGCTTGGCGGCTGTGTTAGGGAGGAGGTCGAGTTTTTGATCTGGGCCATCCTGTACTCGTCGACGACATCGCCCAAGCCAGAGAGGGATGATGGAGGTATGGGATGCTTGAGAGCAAGTCGCGACGCCCACATCGTCGAGGTCGGGGTTGCCAAGGCAAACCCTACAGCAGCACCCACCTGCGTAGGAAACATGGGAGTTTCCCCAGTCTGAGTTCACGGGCTAAGAAGAAGACGGGTCCTATCTTAGATCTGTGACCAAGGGAGAAGCATAAGAGAAGGGGCGCCACTGTCTCGGCCCTTTGGATCCCAAATCAATGGATGGGGTTGATTATAACCGAGGTACTTTCGAAAATCCATATCTTGAGATAGAGAACTCGGTTTTTAGAAAATAAGGTATTTGTAGAAAGCTAATGATGTCTACTATCCTATAAAAATATCTCTAGATAGTATTTTGGACGTTTTCTTATTATTAAAATATGATTACTAAATGATGTGAAATTTTGCTAATATGTGCATCAAAAATAGCAATTGACTTTGTAAATTCATGGATATTTTATAATACACATAACTTGATATGTTCAACATGATTCTAAGACCTGATCTTATTTATTAAATTCTTTAACTATGCTTTTGATGTAAACCCTAATAAGGGTATTTTGGGTATTTCACCCATGATATGATTTTTAAATGACCTGATATTTTAATACATGATCATTCCTACATTATATGAATACTTTTATGGAGCTTTGATGAAGTTTCTTGTACTATTATATTAGTATCTAGTTTTAGATGAATAGCCATTATGAAAGAATAATAAATGATTATCTTGAGACAATAAGTGGTATATATGCCTAATTAAGTCTGATATTATTTATCTAAATGTTATTTTAATTTTATTTCATAATAGAGTCAAGGAATATTAGTATGTATGCCTATGTTTGAGATTTTCTTCTTATATGATCTATATGTTCATATTAGTGCATAAGACGATTTATGTCTTATTTGAGTATAAAGATAATATTTATTATATAGTATGAGTTTTATTTTATTTCAATGCTAATATTTTATGGTGATTTTAGATTAAAGTTATGTTTAGTCTAAATAAGAACCCTAAGTTGGTATATGTAGTTAGGAAGATGGGATTTTGAGATTTAGAAATAGAAAGAGGGAATATATGCTTGGACTGGTAAAACAATGATGATATCCAGGTTATTAAAGTTATGGAACTTAGAATCGAGACTTCCTTATCGATGCCATCTGTATAAGAGGTAAGTGGTCCATGCACGTGAGTACTCATAGTTTATGTTCAATCTGCTTACATGTCTCCTGATAAGAGTTTCATGATCTATGTGATTTAATGTTCTAAGACTTCAATGTTAAGATTTACAAACAATATTATTCTCATATTTCTATCTTTATGCAAGTGTAGATACCCAAAGTCTAAAATAGTGATATGTTGCTCAAAATAGTTGTGACTCATGGACCAAGCCCATGAGAAAGTTGAAGAATCATATTTGTGGCATACAACTCTTGAAAACATAATTAACTAATGCGGAAGCGTTCACTAAATAGCAGATTACCAAAAATCACTAAAAATTAAAACCTTTTTATCAAGGGATCCATCAAAGGAAAACTTTCTCACATAGAACCAAAACAACACATTTACATTCTTGTTCGAAGGTACATATTCTGTATCATCTCTTTCTGAGAGTTACAAGCATTAACTGTCTTGTCAAGCTAAACACAGACAGTATAAAATCTCGAGGCACTGAGCCAAAATCTCAAAAGCACTAACTACTACTCTGAGGACCTGAGAGTACAGAGACGACACATAGGACTCTATCTACATCTATACAAGGCATAACAGCCAGTGTCTCCACTTGAGACTTCACTGCTGTCCCTGCTGCTGTTGTTGCTGCCCTTCACCTACTAAAGGATTCCTGCCTCCTCTTCTGTGTCCACCTAAAAATGTGATTCCCACGGGGGTGAGACAATTGTAACTTGCCCCAGCGAGAGATATAACTCTCCGCCAGAAACATTATTATTTCAGCTTAAGAAGATAAATACACACAAAGGAATTATATTTGTTTGGTAGCAGTTAATTCAATGTCTAACAGATTAGAACATCATTCTTATCAAAAGCAATACAACTATAATTTGATAGAACAACATGTCACTTATCCTTTAAGGAATATCAAGAACATGTATAACATTTATTCACTATAGAATCATCACCACAGCATTAACTCTCTTCAGGCTTAGATCATATATCTAATGTCTAGCATTGTCATTGGGGAGTCATGGCATGTACCCATACTCTTTTCACAAAGTGTTGGGATCTTAGTCCCTCAAATCATCAAGTACATTTCCACTTTTTAATAAGTTCATTATCATGATTATAGAATTTGGGTATTTGAACCCATAACTCACCATAGAACACTTATTTCCACTTATTAGGTAATTTCATACATTTATATCATCTGACACTGGGACATTATAATTCTTGCTACACAAGCATTGCACATAGTTTCCAAAGTTCATAAACAATCTAAGATAATTAACACATCATGTGACACACATGACTTATTAATTGTAGGTTACCTCTCACTAAGCAACAAAGCATATGAAGGCTTATAAGGCCTATAGAACATTTTTAGTATACAGAACATCATCGCTCATACCTGGCTATGCTCATCATCTCAACATATATGCATGATTAGTAATCATGATACCATTACATATTAGTACTATACAATACATGGGTTATCTTATTACATTCATAACCCATTAGTCTGTGCTTGAGCTTCACATAGGATTACTTTGTGTTAGAACTTCACATAGCATTACTTTGTATTAGGGTTTCACATAGCATTACCCTATATTAGGGTTTCACATAGCAAGGAATCAATATGGATAACATAAATATTCAATCATACTTTTTAATTCTCATCATTCATCATTGAATGTATTATCATCACAAAGTATGATTTTCTCTCTCATCTTTGCCAGAATATGATTACATCATAGTTTATAGGTTTGGATTAACCTTTTTGTAAGGCATGTTAGCCTACATTCAACGGGGTGCATTACATCTCAATGTAACCATTGACTTGACCATCTCATGTGTCATTCATCCAATTATCCTGGACTTATAACACATCAAGGTATACCAGTATTGGGGTGTTGGATGTGATATCTATCATATCTTGATGTATCACTTCCCTCAACACCTTTATCTTACTTGATTTCACACACTTATCTTGTATTAGGGTATTCCCCATCCTAATACTTCATGCACCAGTTCATCACATTTATCATGTAAAGTATTGGTCATTAGTCACACACTTAGAATATACAACCATTGCCAATATTATGGACTCATCTTTGAATTAGGAAATATCAATATAAGGATATTCATTATCAACCTCTCTAGGTGTTACATTTTTCATAACATTAATCACGGTTCCATTATTAGTAATAATATTCTCCATATTTATAATTTGAGGATTCACATAGAATATTCCATACATTTATGGATTTCACATAGTAATACTCTTCAATAGAGTTTCATATAATCATCCTTCTATATCAGGGTTTCACCTAGTATTATGTGAAATTAAGATTTCACAATACATCACCTAGTGCTAGGTCTTCACATAGGATTAGTGGCACTACCCTATATTAGGGTTTCATGCACCTTACCCCATTTTAGGGATTAAGGTTTTCTATTCACATCCAAGTAAGGTTTCTCTTACCTCATACCCAAATTAGGGTTAGGATATACAATTCCCATTAAATTAGGGTTTCCTTCATTTTTACACAAAGTTAGGATTACATCATCACCCTGGATTTATGATAACACTCAGCTTTTCCCTAGATTAGGGTTTCACACATAGCTTTGTTCTAATTAGAGTTTCACACATAGCATTTCTCTAATTCGGGTTTCACACATAGCATTTCTCTAATTAGGGTTTCATACATAGCATTGTTCTAATTAGGGTTTCACACATAGCGTTGCTCTAATTAGGGTTTCACACATAGCATTGTTCTAATTAGGGTTTCACACATAGAATTGTTCTAATTAGGGTTTCACACATAGCATTGCTCTAATTAGGGTTTCACACATAGCATTGTTCTAATTAGAGTTTCACACATAGCATTTCTCTAATTAGGATTTCACACATAGCATTGTTCTAATTAGGGTTTCACACATAGCATTGCTCTAATTAGGGTTTCACACATAGCATTGCTCTAATTAGAGTTTAGGCTCATTGATTAGGGTTTCGTGATCTCATTATTATGGATCAACCCTTATCACATAGTTTACTCATAATGAGAGAATTATGGATTAATTATATAAGCATTCATCTCTCTCATTCTCTCTCTCATCCTCTTTAGGATGTTAACTACTTCAAGATTAATCTAGGTCAACTCTTCACTTGAGTACACATATCTAGGGTTAACCTTCACAATCATCATGGGTCTACATCTTTAATAATCACATAGTTGATTAATCTTTGATCATATTAGATGTCCAAATGGTCTAGTCAATTAAACCATCAATAATATAAGGAATTCGAAAGAATTGACCAATTAAACTTTCAATTCCACAAAGTGATCAATTGGGTTAACCATTGAAATCTTCAATTGCATTAAGTATCTAAATAGATTCACCATATTGAACCTTCAATTACATGAGATGTTCAAATGGATTAACCATGTTGATCTTCAAAAAGTTAATTACTTAGACCATCAATTATCTTGGTTCTCATACATCAATTGGTTGAAAATCAATTGAACAAGTTATACTTGAAACCAATTGGAAAAAGTAGGTATTGAAACCGTTTGCACTTTGGGTCTCCAAACGGTTTGAGATCGTTTGGTCCCAAACGGTCTTGAGACCATTTGGTCCAAACCTTCTCAAAACCGCATGGACCAAAAAGGTACTTCAACACTCAATTGATTCAATGTTTCAATCCATGGACCAATTATAAATTGAATCACTAAAGCATTCATCAATTGGACCAGAGATCGTTTGGTCCCAAACGGTCTTGAGACCGTTTGGTCCCAAACGTTCTTGAGACCATTTGGACTCAAACGGTCTTGAGACCGTTTGGTCCAAACCTTCTCAAGACCGCATGGACCAAAAAGGTACTTCAACACTCAATCGATTCAATGTTTCAATCCATGGACCAATTATAAATTGAATCACTAAAGCATTCATCAATTGGACCACTGAATCACCATTAAATTAGACCTTCAATTTAGGGTTTTGAACCCAATTTAACTAGGTTTGATAATCAAGAAACCATCACTTAGGGTTTGAAATTGAGGATCCATCAATGGTTGATATTGTGGAATCAAATCGATTGAAATCAATGAACTATCATCATCACATGATATGACCTGACTTCAAACGGTCTTGGATGACCACCAAACGGTCTTGAGACCATTTGATTGATCTCCAAACGGTCTTGAGACCGTTTGCCCATTCCATCATCAAAAACCATGACATCCAATTAGGGTGTTGGACCATTGGATTGATTATCAAACCAGCACTTAGTTATAATTCAATTTGGTATCTTTGGATCATCAAATACCCAACCATGCTCAACGCTAGACCTCCAAACGGTCTTTGGTGACCCTCAAACAGTCTTGAGACCGTTTGGGTGATTCCCAAATGGTTTTGAAACCGTTTGGGTCAATCAACCCAAACCATCAACTTATTCAATTGCAAAATCAGCACTTAGCCCATTAGGGTTGATACCATATCTTTGGATCTTCAAACACTTATCCATACTTAACCCTAGACCTATTAACGGTCTTGGGAGACCCCCAAACGGTATTTAGACCGTTTGGGTGATCCTCAAATGGTTTTGAAACCGTTTGGGTCAATCAACCCAAACCATCATCTCAATCAATTGGAAATTCAGCACTTAGTCGATTAGGGTTTGCAATTAAGTAATCATTCACAATTGAAACCTTCAAGATCAAACCAATTGAAACCATTGGATAAAAATCCAAGCACCACATAATATATCTTCAAATGGTCAACCATCTCAAACGGTCAACCATCCCAAACGGTTTGGGACCCAAACCACCAAACGGTTTGCAAATCGTTTGGTCACCAAACGGTTTGGTGAAACCGTTTGGTCCCAACATTGAAACCGTTTGCCCTAGATATTTGGGGAGGTGTGTGCTTATGATGATGTCATCATCATCAAGCTCCAAACTCATGAAATCTACTGTGATTTCCATGGATATTGCATCAATCAACCTAACTTAATTTCGGAAATGTAGAAATGATCACCAATTGATAAGGAATTGATTGCAATAATAAAATTAAGGGTTTAAGTTATAAAATCCACCTCCAATTGAGCTCCAAAGCTCCATGCTCACGTCAACAAAGGTGGATGCAACTCCTTTCACTATTCCAAGGGTCGTCCCCAAGCTTTGAGTGAAAAGAATTGGTTAGATTTGAAGAGGGGATCGATATATGAAGAATATATGCATTGATTTTCGATTTTCACCATGGATTCAAGGTGAAAGGAGGTCAAGAACCTTACCAACAGGTTGGGGGGTCGTCCTCCTGCTCCTACACAGCTCCTTGGTCGTTTTCCAAGCAAGGGGAAAGAAAGGAATCCGAAAAAATCCTTTGTTTTGGCTTGGAAAGGGTACTTTTATAAGAAAATTGATGAGAGAGAAAATTCTTTATAGAAGTCTTTTAATTCCAAAATTGTTGCCACCACTTCCCCCTTGGTTTCTTTCATGCAAGGGAATCTCTATCCCCAATGATTTCCCTTCCATTATCCATGAATTAAGGGAAAAGAAATTAAGCACCTTAACCCTTATAATAAGAATATCCATATTTGAGTGGAAATTCTTTTTCTTATTAAAATGGTGAGTGGAATTTCACCTCCTTAGGATATACTCGTGCCTTTGCAAGGCCTTAAGCTCATCCACACACAAATGAATTCAACCATTTTAATTTTTTTTGAAAGTCCTTTAATTAATACATTCATTTTTTCCCTAAATTGAATTAGGGTTTCACTTAGGATTAAATCTTGATTATTTTAATATCAAGATTCTCTCTCCTCCAACTTAATTCAAATGAGGCGCCCCTCTCATTTTATTTGCTCTACATGATGCCAAGAAACATTAGGGACATTATTGAAGTGGTAATTTTCATATTGAACCCTAGGTTTTGGGTACATTGCACTTTACACCAAAACTAGGTTTTAATGCACAAGGATTCCTTTATAAGCTTAATCTTGGTGCCCAAGCTTGTGAAAATCATATCACTACATCATATTCATTCTTATTATGTCTCCACATCAGAGGAACATCTTATCATGCAACATTTTCAATTTAACCCCTTAACTTGGGTAATTTGCATTTTAGTCCAAAATAGGCAAACATTGCTTCAACATTGTTCAATCAGGACCAAAATTGAAACATAAGTTTCTCATGAGCCCTAATTACTTTTCCCAAGATAATATTAAGCATTTACTCAACCTTATTAGGAAAAAAATCTAGGGTTAACACATAACCCAGGTCAGGGATGTTACAAATTATCCCCCCTTATAAGGATTTAGTCCTCGAAATCCCAGGAAAAATGAGGGACATGTTATTCATTAATCATGCCCTCGAGTCTCCACCTAACTTCTTAATGTTATGGTACCATAGATCTGTAATTCACACAAAGTTCCTTTCACTAATTCAACCTTATCAATGTTTATGCTTATACAGAGCATGAACCCCTAACATATGATGTCCATATTGTTGAAAGGAAGAAGCATAAAAGAACATACTTCAATCATTACTCAAGAATATTTACCAAAAGAAAACATATATATCTAACATAGATAATTCACTTAGCAATCCTTTATTCATTTAGGAAAGTTCACTTAGCAAACTCTATGTAATCGGGAATGTTCACATAGCTTTTCCTTTTAGTTGGGAATGTTCATATAGCTTTTTCTTTTAGTTGGGAATGTTCACATAGCTTTTCCTTTTTAGTTGAGAATGTTCACATAGCTCTTCTTTTTAGTTGGGAATGTTCACATAGATTTTCCTTTTAGTTGAGAATGTTCACATAGCTCTTCTTTTTAGTTGGGAATGTTCACATGGCTTTTCCTTTTAGTTGGGAATGTTCACATAGCTTTTCCTTTTAGTTGGGAATGTTCACATAGCTTTTCCTTTTATTTGAGAATGTTCACATAGCTCTTCTTTTTAGTTGGGTATGTTCATATAGCTTTTCCTTTTTTTTTAGAATGTTCACATAGCTCTTCTTTTTAGTTGGGAATGTTCACATAGCTTTTCCTTTTTGTTGAGAATGTTCACATAGCTCTTCTTTTTAGTTGGGAATGTTCACATAGATTTTCCTTTTAGTTGGGAATGTTCACATAGCTTTTCCTTTTAGTTGGGAATATTCACATAGCTTTTCCTTTTAGTTAAGAATGTTCACATAGCTCTTCTTTTTAGTTGGGAATGTTCACATAGCTTTTCCTTTCTGTTGAGAATGTTCACATAGCTCTTCTTTTTAGTTGGGAATGTTCACATAGCTTTTCCTTTTTCTTGAGAATGTTCACATAGCTCTTCTTTTTAGTTGAGAATGTTCACATAGCTTTTCCTTTTTGTTGAGAATGTTCACAAAGCTCTTCTTTTTAGTTGGGAACGTTCACATAGATTTTCCTTTTAGTTGGGAATGTTCACATAGCTTTTCCTTTTAGTTGGGAATGTTCACATAGCTTTTCCTTTTAGTTAAGAATGTTCACATAGCTCTTCTTTTTAGTTGGTAATGTTCACATAGCTTTTCCTTTTTGTTGATAATGTTCACATAGCTCTTCTTTTTAGTTGGGAATGTTCACATAGCTTTTCCTTTTAGTTTCATTATACTCCCTAGATTGTTTCAGAATGACTACTTGATCAGAGTAATAAAAAAGATAACAATATGAGAGTTTCATACTTGCCTTATCTTCAATAATCATATACCTGGCCAGGGTATATAAGTATTGAGATTAGGTAGTATGCACTTTATTTGCTATCATATTCCTTACTTTTCATATCATTATACACAGGATTTTTCATTTCTTGAATTTTCTTCAGGCATCTTTTCTATATCTCATCTTTCAACACATAGATAAGGGAGATTATAAAGCATTTTAAGGAATCACTAAGTAAAATGTAGATTCTCATCTTCCTTATGTCCTTATAGGACTAGTCAAAGGAAGCTCAAAAATAACTACTTTCATATATTTAGCACATAGAAACATGAAATGAAGTATCAGGATGAATATATTTCATCTAAGTATTACCCCTCAAGGTCACCTACCACATTAGGTTGATTTCATCACATAGTGTCCAGTTATCTCATGTTGCTGCTTTTGCCTTCTCTTAGTGACTACTGCCCAGTTGCACTAGGCATTCATAGCACTGGTGACACCAAAAACTTTAGCTTTTCAGAATGTTTAGGCAAATGTCTCTAAAATTATAGAGACCTTGCCTTAATTCTCAACTTATAGCCCCTCCTTGGGCACTACCATCACAGATGTACTATTTGTCCAAACTTATGGCAGAGTCTACTTTCTCACCATATATTAATCTTTCCCACATTTCCATTGTTTTAACATGACCATGTCACTCAGGAATCCTTTCAAAGCCCAAAGTTTATGCATTAAAGACTGGTAACTTAGATTGTAATACTAGTATCCAGTCTTCTATATGCATCACTATTATCCTAATCTGCCCTTCAAGAGCATAACATAGGATTCTTTATCCTGATCAGGTCAAGATGGGAATCCCCAGGCACTTGTTCTTCTCTTGTCTGGTCCCATACACCCTCTCCTGGTGCAACAACATTGCCTTTAGCAATGTGTTCCTCATGTTCTCCAGTCATTTTCAAGTTCTTATCTCCTATGTGAGCAGAAGATACTATCAGATAAACTGGAAGACACTTAGAACAAACTCTACAACCTTAGTCCTATGTTTCAGTAGACTCAGCAAACCTAGAGCTCTGATACCACTTAATTGTGGCATACAACTCATGAAAACATAATTAACTAATGCGGAAGCGTTCACTAAATAGTGGATTACCAAAAATCACTAAAAATTAAAACCTTTTTATCAAGAGATCCATCAAAGGAAAACTTTCTCACATAGAACCAAAGCAACACATTTACATTCTTATTCGAAGGTACATATTCTGTATCATCTCTTTCTGAGAGTTACAAGCATTAACTGTCCTGTCAAGCTAAACACATGCAGTATAAAATCTCGAGGCACTGAGCCAAAATCTCAAAAGCACTAACTACTACTCTGAGGACCTGAGAGTACAGAGACGACACATAGGACTTTATCTACATCTATACAAGGCATAACAGCCAGTGTCTCCACATGAGACTTCACTGCTGTCCCTGCTGCTGTTGTTGCTGCCCTTCACCTACTGAAGGATTCCTGCCTCCTCTTCCGCGTCCACCTAAAAATGTGATTCCCACGGGGGTGAGACAATTGTAAATTTCCCCAGCGAGAGATATAACTCTCTGCCAAAAACATTATTATTGCAGCTTAAGAAGATAAATATACACAAAGGAATTATATTTGTTTGGTAGCAGTTAATTCAATGTCTAACAGATTAGAACATCATTCTTATCAAAAGCAATACAGCTATAATTTGACCCAGGGACATTATAATTCTTGCTACACAAGCATTGCACATAGTTTACAAAGCTCATAAACAATCTAAGATAATTAACACATCATGTGACACACAGGACTTATTAATTGTAGGTTACCTCTCACTAAGCAACAAAGCATATGAAGGCTTATAAGGCCTATAGAACATTTTTAGTATACAGAACATCATCGCTCATACATGGCTATGCTCATCATCTCAACATTACTACATGATTAGTAATCATGATACCATTACATATCAGTACTATGCAATACAAGGGCTATCTTATTACATTCATAACCCGTTAGTCTGTGTTTGAGCTTCACATAGGATTACTCTATGTTAGAACTTCACATAGCATCACTTTGTATTAGGGTTTCACATAGCATTACCCTATATTAGGGTTTCACATAGCAAGGAATCAATATGGATAACATAAATATTCAATCATACTTGTTTATTCTCATCATTCATCATTGAATGTATTATCATCACAAAGTATGAGTTTCTCTCTCTTCTTTGCCAGAATATGATTACATCATAGTTTATAGGTTTGGATTAACCTTTTTGTAAGGCATGTTAGCCTACATTCAACGGGGTGCATTACATCTCAATATAACCATTAGCATGACACATCTCATGTGTCATTCATCCAATTATCCTGGACTTATAACACATCAAGGTATACCAGTATTGGGGTGTTGGATGTGATATCTATCATATCTTGATGTATCACTTCCCTCAACACCTTTATCTTACTTGATTTCGCACACTTAGCTTGTATTAGGGTATTCTCCATCCTAATACTTCATGCACCAGTTCATCACATTTATCATGTAAAGTATTGGTCATTAGTCACTCACTTAGAATATACAACCATTTCCAATATTATGGACTCATCTTTGAATTAGTAACTATCAATATAAGGATATTCATTATCAACCTCTCTAGGTGTTACATTTGTCCTAACATTAATCACTATTCCATTATTAGGAATAATATTCTCCATATTTATAATTTGAGGATTCACATAGAATATTCCATACATTTATGGATTTCACATAGTAATACTCTTCAATAGAGTTTCATATAATCATCCTTCTATATCAGGGTTTCACCTAGTATTATGTGAAATTAAGATTTCACAATACATCACCCAGTGCTAGGTCTTCACATAGGATTAGTGGCACTACCCTACATTAGGGTTTTATGCACCTTACCCCATTTTAGGGATTAAGGTTTTCTATTCACATCCAAGTAAGGTTTCTCTTACCTCATACCCAAATTAGGGTTAGGATATACAATTCCCATTAAATTAGGGTTTCCTTCATTGTTACACTAAGTTAGGATTACATCATCACCCTAGATTTATGATAACACTCAGCTTTTCCCTAGATTAGGGTTTCACACCTAGCTTTGTTCTAATTAGAGTTTCACACATAGCATTTCTCTAATTAGGGTTTCACACATAGCATTGCTATAATTAGGGTTTCACACATAGCATTTTTCTAATTAGGGTTTCACACATAGCATTGCTCTAATTAGGGTTTCACACATAGCATTGTTCTAATTAGGGTTTCACACATATCATTGCTCTAATTAGGGTTTCACACATAGCATTGTTCTAATTAGGGTTTCACACATAGCATTGCTCTAATTAGAATTTCACACATAGCATTGTTCTAATTAGGGTTTCACACATAGCATTGCTCTAATAAGGTTTTCACACATAGCATTGCTCTAATTAGAGTTTAGGCTCATTGATTAGGGTTTTGTGATCTCATTATTATGGATCAACCCTTATCACATAGTTTACTCATAATGAGAGAATTAGGGCTTAATTATATAAGCATTCATCTCTCTCATTTTCTCTCTCTCTCATCCTCTTTAGGATGTTAACTACTCCAAGATTAATCTAGGTCAACTCTTTACTTGAGTACACATAGCTAGGGTTAACCTTCACAATCATCATGGGTCTACATCTTTAATAATCACACAGCTGATTGACCTTTGATCATATTAGATGTCCAAATGGTCTAGTCAATTAAACCATCAATTATATAAGGAATTCAAAAGAATTGACCAATTAAACTTTCAATTCCACAAAGTGATCAATTGGGTTAACCATTGAAATCTTCAATTGCATTAAGTATCTAAATAGATTCACCATATTGAACCTTCAATTACATGAGATGTTCAAATGGATTAGCCATGTTGATCTTCACAAAGTTAATTACTTAGACCCTCAATGATCTTGGTTCTCATACATCAATTGGTTGAAAATCAATTGAACAAGTTATACTTGAAACCAATTGGACAAAGTAGGTATTGAAACCATTTGCACTTCGGGTCTCCAAACGGTTTGAGATCGTTTGATCCCAAACGTTGTTGAGAATGTTTGGTCCCAAATGGTCTTGAGACCATTTGGACTCAAACGGTCTTGAGACCGTTTTGTCCAAAACTTCTCAAAACCGCATGGACCAAAAAGGTACTTCAACACTCAATCAATTCAATGTTTCAATCCATGGACCAATTATAAATTGAATCACTGAAGCATTCATCAATTGGACCACTGAATCACCATTAAATTAGACCTTCAATTTAGGGTTTTGAACCCAATTTAACTAGGTTTGATAATCAAGAAACCATCACTTAGGGTTTGAAATCGAGGATCCATCAATGGTTGACATTGTGGAATCAAATCGATTGAAATCAATGAACTATCATCATCACATGATATGACCTGACCTGAAATGGTCTTGGATGACCACCAAACGGTCTTGAAACCATTTGGTTGATCTCCAAACGGTCTTGAGACCGTTTTCCCATTCCATCATCAAAAACCATGACATCCAATTAGGGTTTTGGACCATTGGATTGATTATCAAATCAGCACTTAGTTGCAATTCAAATTGGTATCTTTGGATCATCAAATACCAAACCATGCTCAACCCTAGACCTCCAAACGGTCTTGGGTGACCCTCAAACGGTCTTGAGACCGTTTGGGTGATTCCCAAATGGTTTTGAAACCGTTTGGGTCAATCAATCCAAACCATCAACTTATTCAATTGCAAAATCAGCACTTAGCCGATTAGGGTTGATACCATATCTTTGGATCTTCAAACACTTAGCCATACTTAACCCTAGACCTATAAACGGTCTTGAGACCATTTGGGTAATCCCCAAACGGTTTTCAAACTGTTTGGGTTATGGGTAATCCCCAAACGGTTTTCAAACTGTTTGGGTCAATCAACCCAAACCATCATCTCAATCAATTGGAAATTCAGCACTTAGTGGATTAGGGTTTGCAATTAAGTAATCATTCACAATTGAAACCTTCAAGATCAAACCTATTGAAACCATTGCATCAAAATCCAAGCACCACAGCATATATATTCAAATGGTCAACCATCTCAAATGGTCAACCATCCCAAACGGTTTGGGACCCAAACCACCAAACAGTTTGCAAACCGTTTGGTCACCAAACGGTATGGTGAAACCGTTTGGTCCCAACATTGAAACCGTTTGCCCTAGATATTTGGGGAGACGTGTGCTTATGATGATGTCATCATCATCAAGCTCCAAACTCACGAAATCTACTGTGATTTCCGTGGAGATTGCATCAATCAACCAAACTTAATTTCGGAAATGTAGAAATGATCACCAATTGATAAGGAATTGATTGCAATAATAAAATTAAGGGTTCAAGTTATGAAACCCGCCTACAATTGAGCTCCAAAGCTCCAAGCTCACTGCAAAGATGGTGGATTCAACTCCTTTCACTATTCCAAGGGTCGTCCCCAAGCTTTGAGTGAAAAGAATTGGTTAGAATTGAAGAGGGGGTCGAGATATGAAGAATTTATGCATTGATTTTCGATTTTCACCATGGTTTCAAGGTAAAAGGAGGTCAAGAACCTTACCAACAGGTTGGGGGTCGTCCCCCTGCTCCTACACAGATCCTTGGTCGTTTTCCAAGCAAGGGGAAAGAAAGGAATCCGAAGAAATCCTTTGTTTTGGCTTGGAAAGGGTACTTTTATAAGAAATTTGATGAGAGAGAAAATTCTTTATAAAAGTCTTTTAATTCCGAAATTGTTGCCACCACTTCCCCCTTGGTTTCTTTCATGCAAGGGCATCTCTATTCCCACCGAGTTCCCTTCCATTATCCATGAATTAAGGGAAAAGAAATTAAGCACCTTAACCCTTATAATAAGAATATCCATATTTGAGTGGAAATTCTTTTTCTTATTATAATGGTGAGTGGAATTTCACCTCCTTAGGATATGCTCGTGCCTTTGCAAGGCCTTAAGCTCATCCACACACATCTGAATTCAACCATTTTAATTTTAGTTGATAGCCCTTTAATTAATACATTCATTTTTTCCCTAAATTGAATTAGGGTTTCACTTAGGATTAAATCTTGATTATTTTAATATCAAGATTCTTTCTCCACCAAATTAATTCAAATGAGGCGCCCCTCTCATTTTATTTGCTCTAAATGATGCCAAGAAACATTAGGGACCTTATTGAAGTGGTAATTTGCATATTGAACCCTAGGTTTTGGGTAAATTGCACTTTACACCAAAACTAGGTTTTAATGCACAAGGATTGCTTTATAAGCTTAATCTTGGTGCCCAAGCTTGTGAAAATCATATCACTACATCATATTCATTCTTATGATGTCTCCACATCAGAGTAACATCTTATCATGCAACATTTTCAATTTAACCCCTCAACTTGGGTAATTTGCATTTTAGTCCAAAATAGGCAAACATTGCTTCAACATTGTTCAATATGGACCAAAATTGAAACATAAGTTTCTCATGAGCCCTAATTACTTTTCCCAAGATAATATTAAGCATTTACTCAACCTTATTAGGCAAAACATCTAGGGTTAACACATAACCCAGGTCAGGGATGTTACAATATTCCTATAAGATTTCTTAGAAATGTTTGGAAGTAATGAATACGATTTCAAGATAAGATATGCCAGTAATGTACCCATATATAGTTGATGATTTCAAATAGTTTTTTATGAAGAACATAAGTACACATATGTTATTAGAATTTCTCATATTTATAGTCATAGTTATGTAGTAAGATTTCAAGTAGAAACATGCCATTAAGATTTCATACATATCTAGATATCTAAGAACTAGATTCCTTAGAATAAATAGTATCTAGAATGCAAGTACAATTTAAGAATATGAATTTGAAAATATTAAGACATGGTGTACTAATAAAAGTACATTTGGGATCAGAAGGTATTGTAAAATGAGTTTATGATGGCATTATAAGATAATGACAAATTAAGTTATGATTAGGTTGCAAGACAATATTTTATGAGATTTCTATTCTGATATTTAAGGTTTAACATGTAAGTTTCTATGAAAATATTAAGGTTCAGGGTAACATCATATTTAACAAGAAGGATTGAACCACCTTGTCAGAATTCATATTTTTAGATATGTTGTACTTAAAATACGTTTATGAACCTGACTTAAGATACTTTGTATACCTAGTAATTCTATTAGCATTTCAGGTCCTTTTTCCTAAGCTATGTCTCATATAATTTGTATAAGTGAAGTAATTTGACCAAATAAGGGTTTTAAAATAGGGTTTACCCCGATAATGAGATACATGTTCAAATCTAGCAATGAATTCAGTTTAGAATTTAAGAATAAAACGATTTAGATTCAGACTTAGACTACTCACTGTGTGAGTAGCCAGATTTTGAATAAAGGTACATGATATGGGTTATAGATCCAAACTCAATTATGTAGTAATTGAGATACATGTCTGCATTTAGATATAGATTCAGATTGAGATTCAGATATAGATTCAGATTCGGATATAGATTCATATTAAGATTCAGATTTTAGAATTTAGTACATGTTTAGTACTCAGTTTTAGATAAGTTCAGATTCAGAGTTTAGTAAAGATAGATTTAAGATAATTAATTTGAAACATTCACATAATGCATTATATAATAAGTCCTCACCAGAGAGTCCCAGGACGATACAAAGGGCGTGTTGCGCCAGACACTACGGGTGTCACAAAGGGAATTTATGCCAACAGAGGGCACATTGTGCCAACAGAGGGTGTGTTGCACCATAGAGGACACTTCGGTGTCAATAGAGGGCACGTTGTGCCAACAGAGGGTGTGTTGCACCATAGAGGACACTTCAGTGTCAACAGAAGATGACTTATTGTATAATGGTGGCCACAAACAGATAAAAATCATAAGTAAAAGATACTTTAGATTAGAGTATGACTGAATCTCATCCATGAGTGTGATGAGAGAAATTCATATGAGATAAGTATGACCTAGACACTTTGGTGTAGGTCATGGGGCCCATGGTATAGGTCTCCAGAAAAGATAGAGTAGAAAGATAAGAGTTAAAGAAGTCAAGAGATATTATGTTTTCATATGTTAATCAGCATTTGCTATCAGTTTTATGATGTTCAAGAATATTTTGTAATATTTCAGTTCTTTAGCAATGTATATTTTATAATACTCATGCAAGTTACTCTAACGACTGTTTTTCCCAATGCATGGTTGGGGACACGATGTCCATAGGTTTTGGAGCAGTTGAGGATCAAAAGAACAAGTAAAGGACTAGAATATTTCCAGCTAACCTAGTGGGGTGCCATTTGCCTAGATGATCCAGAGTTTTGACATCTTTCTATTATGTCTAGTTATGTTGTCTATTAAATTAGATTTTATGGTTTAACTTGATGTAGTTTTTCCGTTGACAAAAACTATGTATGGATCAGTTTTATAGTCATGCAAAGTGTTTCATTTACTTTCATTGCAATGATAATCATGTTTGTGACACTCCCAGGTGATATAAAAAAAATTCTTCCGCTCATGTGATATGAAAATATGGGTGTTACATGTGGCCTAAGATTGTGCACACAATGCGGAACTCACCCCTACCATAGAAAGCATTGGATTTGATCAAAACCCTAAATATTCACATAAATGTAAGGAAAACTATACAAAAGCAAATTGAAAGGTAAACTAAGGGTTTTAAGTGCAAAATTAGACTAAAGATGTGACTGAAACTAAGATAAATATGCATTCATCGTGATCTGGTCAGTCTCATGAAACAATAAGGGTTAGATCCTAGACATTCGTAGAGGTGACCTTCTTCTCTATTGTTCGCCTTTTTTGCACCTGATGCGAGGTCAAGAGGAGGATCTAGAGTAGGAATAACATTGTCATCAGTTTTTAGTAGGTATATGATATTTTTTAGGTTACACACTTTAAAAGTTTAACTATTGAAGGTTTAAGCAGTAGAGACAATGTCAGGATTGAATGTGTGATGAAGTGCATTTTTGCACATTGTTGACCGAATTAATCTTGTCCTCCTCAAATATCTTGAGTATCTCATTCCTAAAAAATTCCTTGATTAATGACCCTATGATGATATCTAAAGTGAAAATACATATTGACTCAATTTTATAAACCTATTTGTGTAAAACCTTAGTTTGAAATTTCTCTTAAATATCTTTTTAGTAACTTGATCATCCTTGATCTTAATAATTATGAAAAATTTCACATATGTTCTAATTCATATGTTGAGCTTATGATACAAATTTAAGAGTAATCAAAGCTTCATACAATTTTCCATTAATTTTCTACATTTTGTGCTCTAAAATTTCCATAAAATCCTTTTTATCCCTTTAACCTTGATGGGTCATCCCATTTAACCCTAGATCAAGTTTGTGACACTTGGACCATTTGTAGAGCTTGTAAAGTGAAATAATTGCCAGATTTTGGACATTAATCGGTCATGACCCAAGCTCTCAGCCCTGACCAAACCCTCGGCCCAACAACTATTGGATTACAATCCATCGTCTCTTGGGTCATGTCCTACCTTGATGGGTGGAAGAGACAACATCCTACAAACTGTAGTTGGTTTTGGGATCTCACTCACCCATATTATACCCTAATTATTTACTCCATCTCTCCCTCTCACATTCTCAAAGCATCCTTTCCCTTTTCTTCACACATTTTGAGGTTTGAGATCCAAGTCAAATTGCCACCCCTTGCTAAACCCTTAACACATCACAACATTAATCTAACCTCCCAAACCTATATAACCCCTTATTTGGATTCTTAACTCCACCCAAAACATGAATGGCACTCTTCCACTCTCTATCTCTCTCTTCCTCCCTTCTTCTTTTTCCCTTTTATCTGATTGCTTCTCCAATACGGATGTGCACATTTTTTCTTCTTTTTCCCCTCTTCCTCGCATGGATGGGATGATCCCCCCTCAGATGCACAATATCCTCTATGATTAATAGTTGACTAGATATTAGTGGATGAGCCTTTTTCTTCTTTCCCTTTCCGAGGTAATGTTCCTCTCCCTTTGCTGAAAATACAACCAATTACTCTAATCTTGTAAATTTAATATATTTTGATTGTTAACTCCAAAATTATAAGTAGTCTATTTTGATCATAAAATCATGAGTATTCTAACTAAAATATTTTCAAAGATTGATTCTCATTGATATTAAATTGATATCCTTAAACATAAACTTGTGATGATCTTTTTATCTAATAACTTCACCAAAGCGTTTATGACTATGAAACCCTAAAAATGAACTTTGATTTTACTCACATGTCCTGATTATTTATTATATGAATATATATAAAATTAAGGATGAACCCTAATTTTGTTGGTAAATCCACCTAAACATCCAATTATGATGGATCATGATTGTGGTTTCTAACCCTAATTTGTGATAGTTAATTCTAAGGGTTATTGAACACTATGATTTCTCCCCTCGAAACTAGGGAACCATGTTAAAAAATTGTGGAAACTATTGTCTTCATCTTAGATGATCTTGTGAAATACATTTTAAAACTTGACTCTTAGACTTCAATAAATGTCAAGTTGATTACTTTTTATTATGATTTAAGGGTTAAGTGCCCATTATGAACTAGATTTGTACCATATCTCAAAATTGTAAATGAAAATGATGTTGGAACACGATGCTAGTCTTGAAAACTTGAAAATATTGGATCTTATTCATGGATGGGATACCAAACCTATGATAATTGATGATACTTTAAAACCCTAATTTAGTCCTTGTGATCCCTACATGTTGATGCCTAGTATATTGATGCATGTGAACCTATATATGTGGCAGGACTTACCTTGACCCTGATTTAATTTGACTTCCAAAATATTTATTCTGACATTCAACGTACACTTTTTATCCTCTTATTGACTTACATATGGCATTAATTGGTTGTATGATAATCAGTAAGTCTCTTATGTTTGCATATAGTCCTTGTTTAAACTAAGTGACCTCTTATGATATGGTGTTATGTTTTTCCAAATATAAATATGTTGTATGAACCTTGAATAATAAAATAAGAACATCCTTTATACTTTGACATTGAAATTCAACATGAAAATATATCCTCGTCATTGGATGTATCCAAAATATAAGGTTGTTGTAAAAATAATCCCTCACCTAGAGGTGACGAAAGTGCCTAATGTACACAAAAAGATCCACATTGTGGGTGTAATAAATGGATCCAATGGGGAGGTAAAAATATTACCTTTGGGTGTAGACAGGATTCAACACCTTGAATATCCTTAAACCTATGTGGTAGAGGAGACAACAACCACAAAACTGTAGAATAGAAAAATATGACACAATACGTGTTTTTCTTGAAGAATTTAAAGTTTTTGAAAGTGAGTTCTCTTGTTTATTTAATAAATTCCAAGAGTTTATTTTATTTCTAAATTTCACATGATTCACAGATTGCGTACTTGTATATTTTTACTAACATGTTGTCTTGATTTTATTGTATTAGGCAAACAAGATAACTCATAAAGGTGTGACTAGATCTACTTCCACATTCAATTACTGTTATGATTAAGAATGAACAACTTCCAACAAATCACGAGGGATCATCTTATTTGGTTTTGTATTGTATTGTGAGGATAGTTCTATCTTTTATCTTTTCAAATTAGCCTTTGGGCCATGTTCTAAACCTTATATGTTTATTCAATAAATGAAGAGAAATTTTATTTGATTTTGTCGTGTATGGTGTGTGTGATTTTGGGTCCGCTCAGAGATGCGTGCTTCAATTCCTTTAAATCGGTTCCAAAGATGGGATTGGGATTAGGGTATGAATGGATATGTTGAAATCACTAGTATAGAAATGTCCTTTAGTGTCGGTTATATAAGCCTTTTGGTGTCGGTTTCCAAGCGACACCCAAGTGGGCACCGCTAAAAGTATACACTTTCAGCCTCAGTTTCATATCCGACGCCATAACCCTTCCCACGATCAATAAAACGTGCCAACAAGGGCACCATAGGTGTCAGTTTTTATAGAAAATTGACACTATATCCCTGCTAAAAGACGTCGGCTTTATACTAATAACCGACGCCATACCCCATCCTGAATAAAAAAATCAGCCCCCAGAAAGGGATAAAGATGTCGGTGTTATACTAATAACCAACGCAGTAAGGTTTTGTTGTCAGTTTTATACTAATAATTGATGCCTATGTTCTGATTTTTTTTGCTTATCAGTTTGCAGGCCTGTTTCTGGCTGGTCAGTAGGATGTAGAACCTGCAGTTTAGTTCTGAACTACAAGTTTACATCGCCCTTTGATTTCAGCCAACAACAAGCCACAAACCTACAAAATTAACAAGGATAGACAATAATTTACGATCATGTGATTCACACAAATGTATAAGCACATTTAATTCATATTATTTTTCATCACACACATGTAGAAACCAGTAGTTCCATTTTAAATTTCCTCCATTTTCACACACATTTAGCAAACTATAGTTCCATTCATTTCATCTCTTTTCACATTCAGACACATGTAGAAACATTCATGTATTCATCTCGCATTCACACATATGACAATTCAAAAAAAATCATTCAAACATGTATATATAAAAGTTTCACATGTCATCAAATACAAAAATAATTATGAGAACAAAGTTTAGAAATATCATTCTTTATTATTATCATCATCGTCATTATCGTCATCAGTATTCCAATCATAATAAAAAAATTCCCACTACTTCTAAGGCTTTTGCCCATTGTTCTCTTACATCATCTAATTCTTCCATCGTATAGGGAGTATGTACATTTAATAACGTTTCACCTATAGTGAAGTCATTGGTTTTAAACACTTGCAAAGAGAATGATGTATATATATAATTAATAATATATACTAAGATTGATATATTTCATATTATCTAATGAGACTATGTATAATACATGTTGTATGGTATCGATTTCCATTACAGCATGTTTTATAATTAGGTCCATTTGTCGCATCACATAGTATGCACATGCCCAATCGTTGTCTTGTTTAGCACAATATAAATTGAAACATACAAAATATTCAAAAATAAAAACAAGCGCAGTTCACATAAATAATATATACATTGGAGTTGGGAAATTACTTTCACATTCTCCCAAATTAGTAATTGTTTCTTTTTTCTTGGAGATGTTTCCTCCAACTTTTTTTAACTCTCTTAAAGCCCTACATGTTAATGTAACACATTAAATTACATAATTAAATAGTAATGTAATAACAAATGTTAACGGATATAAAAATATGAAATATTTCTCACGTGAATAATGCCCTTCTCATTGGGTATCCATATAATGTGTCCAATTCCTTCCCCTTAGGATCTAGATAATAAATAGTGAACATCTTGGGGACAATAACCAGTAACTCCCAATGCCTACCACTAGAGGTAAGAAAGTTAAAAATTAATAACTCAAAATCCACAATAAAAATGTAATTTTCTTAAGTCCAAATTATAAGCAAAGTAAACATACTCAACATGGAATGGAGCTATTATCACTGACTTCTTTTTTGTACCAAAATAATTAAAAGTGGCAAAGAAGTATGAGGTAACTGATGAAGGATCTTTATCTACAAGACTGATCAAAGATAGAACTAGAAATCCCACATGGGAAAATAAAAAATCTTTACAGATCGTGTGTAAGTGGCTGCAAAACATTTATTACGTATGCATTAATATATAAGAAACTAGATCACCGTATATAAAATAAGGTATATGGATGTATAAACAAGATCTCACCATATCCATAGCTCTATCATAGATGTATTCAGCCAATCATAATGAAACAACTCCAAAATATCTTGTATAAATAGATTGTTATCGTATGATTCACCTACAACATCCACTGTAATAGATACTTTTATAGGACAATTTGGGTTATGTTTGTCTATCCATACTACCATACCCTTACAATTAGGACCTAACGAGGTGTATAGGTCCCTTAGAATCCAACTAGGTACTTTAGGAGGTGGAGGTGGAGGCCGAGATGTAGCGGGTTTCTTCCTTTTGACTTGTATATATAATTTCAAATCAATTGACTCATATATACACACTAATAAATTAACTTAATGTAAATTTACCATACAGTATCAGTATAGACAACATCCGTATTGGGCCACAATATCACTCCGCCTTCTGCTTCACTAAGCATTTTAGAATCTGGGTGGGCATATGGCAATGGATGATCCCTCCAATTGGGGAGTACATGTATCAGGCTCACATGAACCGCACCATCTGGTACTGGAGTCCCATGAAATGTTTTCCCTGGAAGGGGTGGGTAATCCTCGGCCTCTGCAATGATAAATTCTTTTCTTTTTAGATGGCATGGCTTCAACCCCTACAAATTTACGTAAAGAATGTTATATAAATATATACATAAACATATCATCTTCAAAAGACTAGCTACTATGTCATAAAAATACTTACAACAAGCGTGTTAGGTAGTGGGTATATAGGATTACTCCCAACCTCTATAGTAGGAGAAGAGCGGCATGCCATAGGTACTGTCTGAGTGGCATTCTGAGACGCCTGCCACTTGCTAATTGCTTCATGGAGTCTCTTATCAAGTGCTTCCTCGACACTCCTATTAATTAACTCATCTACCTATATATGGATAAAAGAAACACTAGCTTCTGATTATTGAATTCCCTTTCGTAATAACATTCTGAAAAAAGAACAGGTTACCTTAGCTTGTGAAAATCCCACTTTTGGGATAGGTTTGTGTTGTGATGGACCAAAGAACGCTTTTATGCCCACACCAGTGCCTGCACCCCTAACACATCCAGGATGCACTGGGTTACCAAGATTAACTATCAATTCATCCCTTGTGCCCTCAGGGATGAACTTGCCTTATTTCCTCTACTCGTGAAGCTCCCACTAATCGCCTTCAATAGAAATTGGTAAGTAAACATAACAATAATCAATATCGATTGCTCTAAGTGTTGAATTTTACCATTTTTGTAGCCGCCTCAGCAATTGCAGGATTGGTTATATCTCCTTTCTTGTTTTGCCTCCCAGCTATCCACATAGCATGGTGAGGCAGAGGTGCGGGAGCCATAGTAGAGGACTCTATAGTCTCCTGAGTAGTAGCAGACTGAGTAGTAGATTCAGCATGTAGTCTTTGGCGAACGCCTACATAGCCTTTTGGACCCATCATGTGGTCATGCACATTCAGTGCACGCCTTGCTCTTTTAGCATCACTGATAGCCTTGTTAGTAAGCACATTGATTTGGTTAGTAACACTAAAGGTTAATCTTGAATAGGTGAATACATAAGAACGTATATTAATTAAATTGGGAGTGACACTTAATACCTTGAATTCATCACTTTTTCTTTTGGTAACAAACTCCTCCCAGTCATTGGGGTCCAGGTAGTTCCATTGCTCAGTGGCTAACTTCTTCCTCTTCTCAGCATCTCGTATGTAATCTCGTGTGAGATTTTTCCTATAGTTCCTTAGGACCCTCCCACAGTGTTGCATCACGCATTTATGATGCCGCTATTCATCCAGTTCAAATATACTCTACAAACTAGAATTATTATTAACTAGTATCTTAAAAAATAGTAATCTACAAAATAGAATTGCAAATAATAATAACTCATGCATTGCTCCTTCCATACTAAGTCTTTCTTCCCCTTAGGAAGTTTATGCCAAGATTCTACATTAGGACTACAATGGCTACGAGTAAGAACCCCAAGATATGAAATAAATGAGTTGCGGTTCACTCCAACTGGATTTCCTACATGATCAAAATCCGCATCCAGTTTGGGTCCATTGCCCCTTTGTTGTAGTAACTTGTTCATCATAGTGATGCCCCTCACTTTTTCAATTTTTTTCTGGTCATCAAGTGCCCCAAGTTCTTCAGGGGGTACATCATCAACCTAAAATTTGACAAAAAAAACAGACTTACAGGATATAACTATAAATGGACATATAGATAGAAATATATGATATATTTTTAAAACTTACATTGTGAGGCAGTGCATTGATATCCTCACCCTCACGGTAATCATCATCACGGTCATCATGCTCAGCCATCTGCAATCAAACATTTAGCATTTGACATCACTAGAAGATAATAAAACATATAAAAAATATAAACATCCATACCTCTAATATTGGGATCTTTTATCAATTAACATTCCTTCATTATGATCTCTGAGCACATACAAGTCATCATTAGCTTCAATATTTGGTGGTGTTGTAAACCTAACTGAGAATGGAATGGATCCATCATACTTATCATAGTACTCTTCTTCATCTATAGCATCTTCAATGAACTGTCTTTTACCATGAAGAACAACCAACCATTTATCATTTGCAGGATCATCGATATAAAATACTTGTTTCACCTATGATGCCAATATGAATGGTTCACCCTTCTCACCAATCCTTTCAAAGTTCACAAATGTGAAACCCAATTCATCCACTACAACTCCTTTGGTGTTATCATCCCAGTTACATTTAAAGAGTAGAATTCTAAAATCTACATAGTTAAACTCCCATATGTTTTCAATGACACTATAATATGACATTTTAGCTTCATGTGGACTCTTATCCTATGCACTTGCAAAAAATAATGAATATGCTTGAAGGGTTACCCCACTGTTTTGGATGACACTCTTATCATCTTGATGCTTTGTGTAATATGAGAATCCATTTATGTCAAACCTTTCATAAGACATAACATTCAATTTTGGTTTAAAGGCGAGGCATTTGATAGTTTCAGTAAGATTATTTGGTGTTTGAGATAGTTGATGAAAGACTTTATCTTCAAACCACTTCATAAATGTCTTATTATGCTCTCTAGCAAGCCACATTGAATTGGCTCAAGGATACTGTCTCTTGATGAAATTGGTATGTTCCTCGATATAAACACTCACTTCAGTGATGTTGTGTAAAATATACAAGTGACCTTGTTCCAACTGCTAACGGCTGATTACTTTCATCTGTGATCCCAAAATTCCTTTGCCAGAATACTCCTCAATATTCTTGTCATTAACAGGAGCGTCATTACCACTCAAAAATTCATTGTGAAAATCCATAACATCTCTCGCCACATAACCCTCAATAATACTCCCTTCAGGCCGACTACGGTTTGGAACATCACCTTTAAAAACACTCATGTATCGTTCAAAGGGATACATCCAATGCAAGAAAACTGGTCCCAACATTTTCACTTCCCTAGTCAAGTGGACAACAATATGTACCATGATATCAAAGAATGAAGGAGGAAAATACATCTCAAGCTGACATAGGATAACAACCACTTCTCTTTGCAATTTATTGAGAGTATCAGGGTCAATAACTTTGTTGCACAGACTGTTGAAAAAGAAACAAAGTCTGGTGATTGCAAACCTTACATGCTTTGACAATATAGATCGAATTGCCACCAGCAATATTTGTTGCATTAGAGTGTGAAAATCATGAGATTTAAGACCTATCAACTTTAGATCTCTCATTTATACCAATCTAAGAATGTTGGATGAGTAACCTTGTGGCACCTTAACATTTACCAAGCATTCACAAAAAGCTTTCTTCTCCTTTCTAGACAACGTGTAACAAGCGGGAGGTAAGTATGTTCTCCAATTGCTACTAACGACTTCTATTAATTTTGTCCTTATTCCCATTTCACGTAGGTCCATTCTAGATTTTATCCCTTCTTTAGTTTTACCCGGTATATTCAACAGAGTACCAATGACGCTATCACATATATTTTTCTCAACGTGCTTGACATCGATACAATGCCTGAATATCAAAGAACTCTAATAAGGAAGATCCCAAAATATTGACTTCTTCTTGAATAAAGATTTTTCACTCCGTGTGGCCATGGTACATTATGATCTCTTACCAAATTCATTGGCAAAGTCTTTTACTCTTTCATAAACAACCTCCCCTGGTATAGGTTTAGGTGCACTCTATTCCTCATTTTGTCCATTCAATGCTTTGTGCAACCTATGATACATATGGAATTTTGGAAGAAACCTTCGATGACCAAGATATACAGTCTTGCCGCCATCTTTTAGGCGTATTGAATCAGTGTTCTCTTCAGACATTGGACACGCTTTAGATCCTTTGACACTATATCCAGACAAATTCCGATATGTTGAAAAGTCATTAACAGTGCAAAACAACATAGCATGCAAACAAAATGTCTCTCTTCCTAAAGCATCATAGGTCATCACACCTTCACCCCAGAGTTTTTTAAGTCATCAATCAGAGGTTCATGATAAACGTCGATATCATTTCTAGGTTGTTTAGGGCCCGATATCAACAATGACAGCATAACGTACTTGTTTTTCATACACAACCAGGGAGGAAGATTGTATATAACAAGCATAACTGGCCAAGTGCGATTTTGGCTGCTCAATGTCCCATATGGATTCATCCCATTTGTACAAATCCTAAGTCTTAGATTCCTGACTTCTTCACCAAATTTAGGGTACAATAAATCAATCTTCTTCCACTGTGGGGAATCATACGCATGTCGTAGGATCCCATCATTATTTTTCTTAACATCTACATGCCACCTCAAATTCTTCACATCTATCGGATTGGCAAACAAGCATTGAAACTGTGATATTATAGGTAGATACAACATCACCTTGGCAGGAGAACCAGTTTTGGACTCCCCCAAAGTTGTCAATTTATACCTTGATGCACCACATTTTGGACAATCTTTCAAATCCACATAGTCCTTTTGAAATAATACACAATCATTCGGGCATGCACGTATCTTCTTGTCCTCCATTCCATTGGGAACAACAATTTCTTTAACTGGTATGTTGAGATTGGCAGCTTGTTTCCTTCAGGAAGAATTTCTTTCAACAAAGACAACAATGACGTGAAGCTTTTATCAATCCACCTATTGTTATATTTCATCTTATACAATCTCAACACAACTCTAAGCTTCATAAACTTAGTACAACCAATGTATAATGGTATCTCAGCATCATGCATAATGTTTCTAAACATGGGAGGTGGATCGGTGTGCTCTACCCCACAACTATCCAACATCACATCAACAATGTCTACTGGAACTAGTTCGTTCACATCTATGTTATCGGAGGCAATTTCTTCTTCCACACAAGCACTGCTATCGACATCCACTGATTTCAGGTTTGAAATCTATCCATGCCAGTGCCATTGTGTATAGCCTTGTACAATCTCATTGCACATGACATGACTTTTGATTTCGTCACCAGTGCTAACTTTCAAGTTTTTACCGCAATGCCTACATGGACAGTAGAACCTATCTCCCGTTTGTTTCCTATGTTCCTCGGCAAATCTAATAAACTAATCAAGACCAGAAATAAATTTTGGGGTGCAGTGATTTGGAATGGACATCCATGATCTATCCATTCTTTGATCAAAGAGAAAACAAGTATATAATAGGGTTTAGGGTTAAAAGATTAGAATTTATGGTTAAAAGTTTAGGGTTTAAGGTCTTATATATAATAAATGTGTACCACCTATCCCATTCTTGAACACCTAATCTCACTAGTAAGTGTATAATGTATATTGGGTTTTCAAGAAACTTTTGGCAGCATTTCCCCGCTGTTCTCCAAGTACATATGTACTTAGAGAACAAACGGGGAAATGCTACCAAAATTTTCTTTAAAACCCTATACACATTATACACTTACATCCTAAGTGAGATTAAGTGTTCAAGAACAGTCCCAGACTGGGAACTATCCAAGATTTACTCCTAATGAGTAAATCTTAGATGGGTTTCTAGGCCAAAAAATATATGTATGTTGTCATTCTTATACCTACAATCCTAGTTTCATCATTCTTATATATAGTCTTACCGCCATGTTTTAGTTGTATTGAAGTAGTGTTCTTTTCACATATAGGGCATGCTTTGGATCCTTTTATATTGTATCTAGACAAATTATCATATGCTAGAAAGTCACTAATATTGAAAAACAATATAGCATGCAAACAAAATATCTCTCTACGTGAAGCATCATAGATAATCACACCTTCTCCCCAGAGTTTCTTCAAGTCATCAATCAGAGGATCAAGATAAACATTGATATCATTGATAGTTTTTTAGGGCTTGATATCAACAACTACAACATAACATACTCATTTTTCATACACAACTAGGGAGGATATATATGTCCAAAATTAAGGTTTATGATTCATATCAATTCTGTATAAATATAAATGCATAAATCAATAAGTCACATACATCTAATCATCATTTCATCACATAACAGTAATATCCTTATTAGTGTTCATACTGAAATTCACATTCATGTTTCTATGCTTAATGAGAATTGATCTCTCACACTTTTAGATATATTCACCCAATCATTCATTACATATTTTAGATATTTTCCCCATAAGAATCATAATTTTTCTCCTACTAATTATCAATCTTAGGTTATCGTCTCTCATCAAGTATTGATGTTTCTCATTAAACAACTTGGCTCTAATAAGATTTGGGTTATTAATAACCCAAATTTTCAATTCTATATTTAGGAATCCTACCTAATTAGAAAACCAACACATACACTATTTAACAACTAAAAAAGAAAATTAAATTAACATTTTACCTTATTCATCATTCACATGTATATTATTCATTTAGGATGCAAGAAATGGGAACTATTGTCATTTAAGTAAAAAAATACCTCGGTCTGCTGGCGAAAATGGCCAGCAGCAGCGGCACAGAGGAGCAGTAGTGATAGACACAAAAGAGGTGATGACGATGATGGTGGCAACAATGGCTGCTCCACTTGCGACAACGGCTAGCTCTAGCGGTGGAGGCAGAAATGAGCTCTAGTGATGGTGGCAGCAAGCTCCAATGATGGTGTGCTCCAATTGCGACAGCAGCAGTAATAAGCTTTGGCATCTAGGAAGCTCCGCAATGACATTAGCAACAACCGCTAGAGCAGCACCTAGCTCTACAGTGGCGGCAGGGACGGTACGGTGGCAGAGACGGCTAGGAAGCCCAACAGTAGTGACGACGGTGGCTAGAGTAGAAGAGAGAGTGGCGGCAGAGGAACAAATCGCCAGAGCGGTGGCAGAGGACCAAATCGCCAGAGCCGCGGCTAGGTTGGGCAGAGAATGAAACAAAGAATGGGGAAGGGGAGGAAATTTCACTGTTCTTAAGTGGCACATAAGCGTCAGTTAAAAGAAAACCAACATCTATACACATATTTGTCGTCGGTCCTACCAAAAACCAACACATATGTGCAACCATAGTCGTCAGTTTCTACAAAAAATCTGACATCTATCCACATACGTCGACAAAACAAATTCATAGAAAATCACTCAACCGAACCAAATCATCGGTTATTCAGAGACACCGACACTATAGACCTCTGGGGCAGAGGTAATTTTTTGTGTGGCGGCATGGCGCGAACTTGTACTGTGTCAGTTCTATGAGAAGAACCAACAAACTATGTTATAAACCGCTTGTGTCGGTTCATTTATAAAAAACCGATACTATATATATATATATATATATATATATATATATACATATATATATATACATATATATGGGCTCATCTTTAATACCCACATGGGTAGCTACCCGCGCACAGTTCCTGATTTTTTTTTAATTCGCAATTGTAGAGGAGCATTTTATCTAGCTCCCCAAAAAATTTGATCCAAAAATAATAGCATTTGTTCCCCCAAAATCAAAACACCCGTCCATATATTTACTGACTGTATATTTTCTGCGTAGTTACTCTTTTGCTCTCAGAGTTACTCTATATATCAACACAGTTACTCTTTTGATTCAGAAGAATTACTCCAGTGTACCATATAGTTACTCTTTTAACCCCGAGTTACTCCAGCGGGTAGTGAAAATATGGCTACCCGTGCGGGTAACGAATGAACAGCCTATATATATAGGGCTCATCTTTAATACCCGCACGGGTAGATACTCGCACACCCTTCCTATCACTTTTTTTTAAAACAAAATTCACAATTGTAGAGGAGCATTTTATCTAGCTCCCCAAAAAATTTCATCCAAAAATAATATCATTTGCCCCACCAAAATCAAAAAATACGTCCATATATTTACTGAATGTATATTTTCTATGTAGTTACTTTTTTAGTCATATAGTTACTCTTTTATCAATACAGTTACTCTTTTGATCTTAGAGTTACTTTTGTGTACCATATAGTTACACTTTTGGATGTGATGGTACTGGAAAATTAGGCTACCCATGCGGGTAACGAATAAATCCCCATATATATATATATATATATATATATATATATATATATATATATATATATATATATATATATATATATATATATATATAGAGAGAGAGAGAGAGAGAGAGAGAGAGAGAGAGAGTCAGGCTAGAATACACTCCAGTGTATCTGGAGCGGAATACACTCAATTAGTTTTTCATGATGCAATATTTTTTTTGAAAATCTAATCCGTTGATCTTCTTAAACATCTCGTGAACAACTCATACACAAAATTTGAGCACATTTGGATATGTATAGCTCATGTTATGAAGACCGCAAAAATTATGCATTTCAAATTAGTTTCACGCGTCGATTTTGTTGCCCTTGGATGAGTGACTTACACTTATCCAAATGGGCTCAAAATTTGTATGTAGCCTAGTTATAGTATGATAGTGAAGATCAACAGTTTACATTTTGCAAAAAATAGTCTTGATATGCAAACACACTTGAGTGTATTCGTGCGATCCGTACACTCGACTGTATTCTAGCCTGACTCTACATATATATATATATATATATATATATATATATATATATATATATATATATATATATATATATATATATATATATATATATATATATATATAGAGAGAGAGAGAGAGAGAGAGAGAGAGAGAGGGTAGCGATTCAGTGAGAAACATCCTACAGTGAGAGCATGAGAAGCATTTGAATAACTACAAATTCAGTGAGAAACATCCTACGGTGAGAGCATGAGAAGAATTTGAATAACTACAAATTTGGAACTATTTTTTAAAATCCAACCATATAGATGGAAAAATAATCATTTCATTTAGCTTCTTGCAAAAAATCATTGCAATCAGACATTGTTTGCATGTCCATATGTACAATATACACTTTTTACATCCAACAGTCCACCTGAAATTCAATATAGAGCGTTGAAAAGTATTTTGTTGTTTTGAATGACCTACAAATCAGATGGTGGTAGAAATATGTAGGAAGTTAAACATTAAGGTAGACTTGTAATCTATACGGTTGGATTATCAGAAAAAGATCTATGTGGAGAGTTATTCAAATGCATCTCATGCTCTCACTAAGATTTGTTTCTCACTAGATCGTTGTCCTATATATATATATATATATATATATATATATATATATATATATATATATATATATATATATATATATGTGTGTGTGTGTGTGTGTGTGTGTGTGTGTGTGTGTGTGTGTGTGTATATATATATATATGATCAGCAATTTGGCCATTATATTGGTTTATAACTACAAAAAAGCGGTTACCACAAAGAGGGTCATAAAAGATAGGTAGTTTAAAAGGATCATAACAAGTGAAATGAGGCATTAAATTCAAAGAATAAGCATGAATATTGAAATATCTTTCCATAAACATTATCTACAAATTTCCAACTTAAATTTATTCTTTGCATGTATTGATAATGTAGACTAAATATACCTAAAATTTGGTCAAAACACCATAGGATCATTGCCTAAAAAGTAAGGATGGAAACTCATGACCCAAATGGAATACATACGCCCTTTATAAGAAAAACTTAACACAAGTTCAACTATTCTAGTTATTCTAGTCAAACATTTAACATGCAAAAAAAAGAGAGGCAAGACTACTATTTTAGTCATTATCACATACAAAGGAAAAAATTACATGAGGTGTCCAAGGACCCATGGTAAAAGAGTAATATAGTTGTTATTTAAATGACTTCAAAAGAGGATATATGAATGTTCAACAATCAATTTTCTAGGAGAATTAATATTCTAATAGATGCCTCCTTAAATAAATTTAGATTTTAGTAAAATATTAACCAAAATAAAATAGAGAGTGCACATACCTTAAAGGTCATCCCTATTTATTCAATAGTTCTCCTACTATCAGTTTTAGAACTTTTAACCACCTACACACAATTTTATGTATAGACTTATTATATTTCATTAACAATTAACCCAAAAAGTGACCATATTGAAAACTTGGAATCAGACTTTTGACACAATTCAATTTAATCATTTGCATTTTTATTATTGTGGAAACATATATATATGTATTTTTCCAATAAACTATTGATTTTTTTTCATGTTACTAGATAAAAGTATTTATCTTATTATTAATATAAAAATAGGCAGTAGCAAGATGGATTTGCCCCCCCCCTGCATGATTACAATCAACCACTTCTAACATCACATATTTGTTTAAACTACTAAAATCACTGTGCCAAGCCATGTTTTTTCGTGTAGATGGGTATATAAATAGTAGGTTGTTTTGTTAAATCATCATCAATAACTGATCATTGATGAGCATCTTATCGATGACTCTCTAAGAGCTCTGATCATGATCAAAAACTCTCAAAATTCTCCTTCTTGGATCTAGGTAACAATTCCATTGAAATTTCAAGTTCACAATAGATTTGGAGAATCAAAAGCTTTGGAAAGAAGTGGTTAGAAGCATAGGAAGCACTTTAGCCATGGATGGAAGGGAGTAGGAGTCTAGAATCGAGGCCAGATCCTCCCATGTCATAGATCAATATTCCCAGAAGGTTAAGAAATTCTTGATGAAGATCTTGGGACAAAACCTTAGAGTAAAACAACCAGGATGTGGCCCTAAGATGGATGGATTCACATCGGCAATGAAAACACATGAAAACACATAATCTTGAGAAAGGCCTCGTCTAGGTAAATTGGCAACTGGGGGAGATTTCTCAAGGCTTTTGGAACCTAACCATATCAACTTTGTGAGTTGAGGGTTTCCAAACTCCACTGTTGGATTACTGGTCAAAGTTCCAGGGGAGCAACAAAATCGAGGGAAACTCTAGTGATAAACACAAATAGGAGAGGGTGAAAGAGGAAGAGGGAGTTTTTGTGGTGTTTACCTATTAGTTAATTGGAGGGTGGTAAAAATATGGAAAGTATTTAGAATACTCAAAATAAAGGTTGATGTGGAAGATCACCATGGAGTCAGACATGTGAGACCAAGTTAATTCAAGGTCTGGAACCAATAGTTTGTTTCAGCAATCCAAGACTCAAAACAAGGTTCCACGTCAACTAAATGTGGGGAACAGCAAGATCCTTGACTCCAAAATGTGTCATGTGTCCCCCATTGGGTCCCACAATCCATGCTACACCGTTTACACAATCCAGGGGTTACATAGCTTCCTTGTCAGAGCTTCTTCTATGATGAGGTGGAAACCATGGTTTCGGGTGACAAAATAGGCAAAAGGTGATGGAATATAAAATTGATAGAAGGAAGACAATGAAGTTTAAGTGACTACCCATTACCTAATCAACAGTGGGATCCTAAGTAGGTGAAGTTGACCTCCACTAAATGGAGAAGAAAATTGAACATGTTAGACCAATTAGGGAGGTCTTGGGACAATTGCTAGTGTGGGGTATTAAAGGTGGATTAGGGTCTACTTCTTGAGTGGTCAGGACTCTATGCAGAGTATCGAATGAAGAAATTGGTGTTAATCCAATATTATTTCACCAACAAGTAGGGTCTAGGTTGTTCAGTAGGAGAGAAGAAGTTTAGTGGGGAAAGGAAGCTGAAGAAGGCTTATCTGGGGAGAGAAAGAATGACGACTGATAAACTTTTTATCCATGGCCAGTTACAGTAGTGAAGGAAGGTGAAGAAGATGACTAGGCATCTATCCAACCCGATTAAAGCGGTCCAAAGCTTAACATCTAAAATATTACAACAAGGAAAATCAAACATTGTAGCTATTAAAGCATGACACTATAAAAATCAACTAATTCCTGCTCAATCTATAAATTTCTCTTTAGTTAATCAAATTGGGGATATACTTAACATCTAATTGACTTGAAAATGAGTATGTTAACTAATTAGGATTTAAGGAATTTGAATTTGGAACCCATTTCACATTTTGAAAATGTTTCATATTAGATTACATTATTTGTGAATTAAAAATCTTCTTAGTGTGTTTATTCATCTCAATTAGTCGTTGATCACACTATATTACAATTTGTAATATTTCCCTTCACCTTAACTACAAGGAGTAGTTTAAAGTGTATAATTAGGTTTAATATAATTAGTTGGTGATTTTTTTATATCTGATTCATAAAAAATTCTTGATTGTTTAATTAAACATAAAACCTCATGAATGGGATATTTGTTATATTATATTAAATTGAATTTAGACTTTGACAACTCCTAATTTAGTCAGATCCAGGAGAAAAGTAGTTAATATTAATTAAAATCAAAAAGGTTCTAGACAGGGGGGTTATAGACACCCAAAATTTTGATATGTTACAACACTACCCATTTAAAGAGGATTTTATCCCCCAAATCTAATTATCTATGATTATGTTACTAATATACTTTGTAATCAAATTATAGGTTCTTAAAACTCTTAAGATAGTAAATCATAGCATATCACTCCATCTCGCATGGCATTTTATCCATTCCCGTGGTAGAAAACTATACTACTACATTAGTGTTCTAATCTAGGATAATGATCTATATTTTGCCATTATATATGGATGAATAATCAATATTCATAAATGATGATCCCTAGGTTTTCGTTGTAAATTACAGACTAAGTTGATAGAATTAGCTTGTTTTGAAACAAAATTCTCAACAAGTGTCCTTATGATTTCCATTATTACCATAATTACTATAATACCTTTATATATCATTTTTACTAAAGATTTGATGTACAAGAACTATTAAGGTACAACATACATAGATGTATTTTGTTCCTTTTAGTATTAGGGTGTCCCACGGGTTAGATATGTTTATCAATTTTAAATAAGTATTACTTATTCACCTTATGTCTCAAGAAAAAGTCACTACTTATTGTCTAAGAAATAGACTAGGGTTATATTAGGATTTTTCTCAACTTGGTTACCATTCACATGTGAGCATTATAGTGTATTGTAAGAAGCCCATGCATTATTCTCCCATAATATGCATACACATTGTTGTAGGCATGTCAAAGTAAGGTGTACATAATTCCTTTCCTCTTTAGTTTCTATGACCCCATAGGCAATGGTGCAAGATTTAATGTCAAAATCATTAGTGTGTTCAACTTGATTTCTAGACTAGAGTTATCCATGCAATAAATTCTAAATAATATTGAAGTATATGACACTAATTCAAAGTTTGTAGTTGTCACTCATTTTTCTCTATATTTTTTTTTCAATCTAACCTCGTACTTTACTTGATTAAAGTTGATCATTTCAGATAATTGAATTTAAATCATAAATTTATTTTAAGTGTTGAATTTGGTTTCATGGAGATAATATTAGGAAGTCTTACTCATTAATCTTGATTAGGTGTTATCTATATTTGTTTCTCATTATTACTAGAAGTTACCCAAGTTTCAGTTCCTACAACTACTATAAATGTGATTGTTCGTCATTCTAAACCCCTAGTTAATAAAGCATTCAAGACTTCACCCCTTAAAAGGATTATCCTATGACTTACCTAATCTTATAGAGTGGCAACCAGGGTAGATTAACTAGGTCTAACATATCCACAACTTCCTCTTCTTAATTTCTACTTCTCACTGAGTTCTAGGGTCTCAAGTTTGATTAATCTAGTCAAGGGTTTCTTCACTAAAGTGTTTCTCTAGTACTAAAAACATCCTTGTGGTGGTGACTTGGTTCAAAAAATCAACAACAAAATACAGAAAGATTTTATTTTGTACATATAGTTTAATAAGATTAATAAGTTGACGGTGAAAATAGTACGATGAAAATCCAAATTGGTGCCAAAACCGATTTGAGAATTGAGTCATCCTTAACTCCACCACTCTAACAATATAATATTATCCTATCATCACTTCATTCCACCAAGAGAGTCCAATTATTCAACACCCAGAAAGGACATACTGGTACCATCTATATCTTACTAATAGGAGGGGGAAAGGCTTTTTATAACATACAATCAACTTCTATCATATTCTAATGGCATCCATTATTCTTGACTACTATTTTAATTATGCTACCCTGCGTCAACTCATTCACTAGGTAAACTGAGTATACCATGATGTGAAGGAGGTGAAATCTTGATATTATCTACTAAAAACCTATAATTTGTCCCAAATAATCCTTATGTAAAAGTATCTCAAACTCTGTAAGGGTATATCTAGACTCCAGGTATAGAGGTCTAGAAAAATATATTGAGATACTCCATATTGAAGGAAAGGCTTACCAGTTGACAATGGAGATAATTCGGATTATTAATTAGTATCAAGGGAATCATCTCAATTCTAAAACTTATGTCATGGTTTAGCATTTGTCATCCATTCATGTTTAGCACCCAAAGTGGGCATGAGCAAGGAATGCTACAAAGACAACATAGGAAGGGGTTAAGTTGAGAATTAGGGTAAAGCCTAGCTATTACTATTCAAGTGAACACATACTTCATAACACCTAAGCTAACCTCCCAAAAACATGAGATAGGAACTAAACATTGAAATACTCAATTCCACAAGGTCACATTTACACCTCCATAATGAGGGTAGGGGTGATTAGGGTTACTAAGAACTGACCTCTCAACCAAATAGGTATTTTGGGGAGCATAACTGATCAATTAGATAGGTATTGAAACCCTAATTGGTATTCCACAACTCAAGTATGGGCATATCAACAACCTTAAAGGGATACTTATATACCTAATATTTGATGACTTGAAATAGTAAAGTCAACAAATGCTCAGGAATTAATACCACGTTATAAATTGTGGAACCTAATAGGGGATCCACTTCTTGCTAAGTTGAGGGATAGGTCCAAACAATCCCAATCATACCACTAGGTATGTAGGGAACGATGAATTTTATTCATGTCTAAAATGGTATACATTATAGAGAAAGACAATGAATAGGTAGTGATAATATAACTTTTAAAAAGTCACTATCCATATATAATTATTCACCACCCAAAAAGGGGGTTTTAGAAATATAAAGAGGGTACATGTAACTGTACACAAGACCAGTTGTACAAAGCAACCTAGCTATCCTAAGAAATCCTCAAGTCCAATATTAGTATACAATCTTCATGCATTTGTCTTATAATGAACTTATACGTAGTTGGGAATGAACATCATTAGAACATGGAAACAAGGTAAAGGTCAATAAAGGCTAAGTATTGAAATAAAATCAATAATTTAGGCATTATGTTGGTGTACAAGTATGAAAAATAGGTTCCCATAAAGAGGGGATATAAAATATAGGTAACTTCAAAAAAATATAATAAGAGAAATGAGGCATATTTTATTCAAAAATAAGCATGGAGAACGAAGTATCTTGCCATAAAAATTATCCATAGTTCTAAATTTGAACAATAAAATTTACATGCATTAACAATGCAGACTAAATATACTTAAATAAGGGTTATACCATAATAGGATCATAGTTTACAAAGTAATGGTGGAAGCACACACCCTAAACCCAATATGTACACCCTTGTTAAGTATATTTGTACATATGAATCACTACTCCATTTATTCTATTCAAACATTTTGCATGCTTGAATAGAGAGACAAGACCAATATTTTAGTCATTATTACATAAAATGACAAAGATGGCAAGAGGGTCTAAGGACCCAATGTAAAATATTAATACAACATTCACATGAATGTAAATGACTTCTAATAATGAGATATGAATGTTCAACAATTTATTTCAAGTAGAATTAATAGTCTAAAAGATGCCTTAATTAATGAATTTAGCTTTTAGTCAAATAATTTACAAATAAAATAAAGAATATACATACCTCAAAAGTCAACCCTAATTATTAAATACTACTCCTAGGGTCAAATTTAGAGATTTTCACTTCCTAATCATAAAATTATGCATAGGTTTATTACTCATTTCAAAAACTCATTAAGCCTAAAAGTGACACTACTAAAACCAAGAACTAGGCTTTAAAAACCATTCTATTAAATTTACCACATTTTTGTATTTTGAAAAGATATATTTATATTTTTCCAATAAACCATCAATTTATTATGATTTTAAAATATTAAAGCATTTATCTATTATTAAAAAAAATTGGCAGAAACAAAATGGATATGCCCCTATGTGGGGATAATCTATCCTTTAAACTACTAAAATAATAATGACAAACCATGTTTTTCTCAAGAACAAATGTGAAAGGTGCCCTTACCAGATGTGAAATTGGTAAATAAATGGTGAGGTGTTTTGTTAGGTCACTTTTTATTATTGTATGTCAATGAGTATCTCACTAAATAATGTCCTAGAGTTATGATTGCAATCAACAGCTCTCAAAATGATCATTCTTAGATCCAAGGGACAATCCTATTGAAATTGTGAGTTCATGAAAGATTTGGAGAACTAAAAGGAGATGGTTAAAAGTCAAAGGAGTACTTCTATCGTGGATGGTAGAGTATAGAAAAATGTTACCAAGGCTGCATCCTTCCATATTGTAGATCATTAGCTTGAGTAGGTACATAAATGGTCAAAAAGGATCTTGGGATAAAACTTAATGGAAAATGACTAGGAGTTGGTCCAAGGATGGCTAGATTCACATCCAAAAATGGAGTAAAACAAAAACATAGAATCTATAGGAAGTACTTGTCATAGAAAATTGGCAACTGGGGACAATTCCTCAAGGCCTTTTTAAGCTATCAGTATCAATTTTGTGAGTTGGGGGTTTCTACAACTATACTACTGGAATCGTGGTCAATGTTCCTAGGGAGAAAAGCTCAAGGGAAAGTCTAAAAGTAAAAATAAGAAGGAGGGGGGTTAAAGGGAATAGGGAGTTTTTGTAGTACTTTAAAATCAATTAATTGGAGGGTGATGAAAAAGATGGAAAAAATTTGGTATGCACAGACTAAAGGTTGACTCAGAGGAACAACACTGAGTCAGACTCGAAAAGTCTACGTTAATTCAAGGTTAGAAACATGTAGTTCATCTTCGTGATTTGGGGCTCAAAATGAGAATCGATGTCAACTAAATGTGGGGAACAACAAGATACTTGACTCTATGATGAATCATGCATCCCCAAGGGGTCTTATGAACCATGTTATACTAGTTGTGGAATTTGAGGGTCCCAGAACCTCCTCTTGGGAGATTCTTTTGTCACAAGGGGAAAACCATGGTTGGGGGGAACATGCAGAAGATACTAGACTAAGTGTGAGTTATTACCCTTTCATTAATCATACAGTGGGAGCCCCAATACTTGTAGAAGGCCTCTATTGATTGGATAAGAAAAATGAGTGTGTCAGACCAACTTTGGAGGTCAAAGGACAATTGGTAGTGTGGGATGTTGAAGGAGTATTAGCGTTGACTTCATGGGTGGTTAGGATCCCATGGAGTTTAGGATAGATGGGTTCATGGTCTTACAAGGTAGTCACCATGGAGAGGGTCAATGGAAGAAAATGGGAATTCCAGAATCTAGTAGTGTTTCACCAACAATTAGGGTTCAAGGTATTCAAGAGGAGAAAAGGAATTGAATTGGGAAAGGAAATGGGAAAAGGGTTATCATGGGAGAGAAAGAACAATAATTTCTCTCTGTGACTTACTACAGTGGCAAAGGCAAGGCAAAGAAGATGATCGAGCATCTACTGGACTCGATCAAAGCAGATTTGGAGATCAACTAATAAATATAGTGATAAGGAAAATCAAGGGAACTATAGATATTATGCATAAAAATATATGGATCAATTAATTCCTCCTCACACTATAGCTTCATCTTTCTTTAACAAAATTATGGGAATATTTAACATCCAATTGACTTAAAATTTAGTATTTAAAATAATCAAGGTGTGAGGAATCTGAATTTAGCATAAATTTTGTGTTTAATATTATATTTCATTAGTTATCTATTAAGAATCCATTTAATGTGTTTACCCATCTCATTACGACACTATATTACATAACATTATGAATTCCTTCAACTTCAACTCATAGAAATATTTTAGAGTGTCAATTTTTAGTCCAGATAATTAATTGGCATAATTTTAGATATGATCTCAATGAAAGGCTAATTACTTAACTGATCCTAAGACCACATGAAGTAGGATATTTATCATATTATATTTATTTTAGAATCTGAAGACTCCAAATTTAGCTTGACCTAGGTGAATAGAACTTAATATTAATTAAAATCAAAAAGGCATCTAGACAAGGGGGTTTAGATATAAACCTAGGTTTGGGCATGTGACACCTTTGGCATTTAGGAAGAGACTCTCACTTGCCATTGTGAAGTTGACCAGGATCTGAGTATTCTCAATTGATTTTGGGATGGTTGGATGTTGAAGCTATTTAATTATTTTCCTATCATATCTTTGTGAATTGTCAGTAGGGATCCCACCTTGGAATATTACTATTTAATAGTGTGGGTAGTTCTATCAAGACCTTGTAACATCCTCATTATTTAGTACATAATTCTAATTCATTAAGTGCCTTTTATTCATGGTCATACTCTATAAAGGGTTCAATATGTCAAATTTTCATTAACAAAAAGCATTGAGAATTTTCCTATTAAGAGATAACATGTACATAAGTTAACACCTAAAATTTCAAGAACCTATTATATTTAGATAATTAGTTATTTAACATTTGGGAATTATCTTGTATGAATCATATTAATTAATCCAGTCATCCAATGGAAAAATAACCCTTCTAAATTATTTTACACACAAAATAAATCATGTGGTACACATTTAGATTTATTTGGGATTGATTTGATGAGTCAAATGATTTTCTCTAGATAAAGGCAAAGAAATGAATTAATTCCTATTTTCTCATAGTTTCCATGGATTTTCCACAAATCACACTTCTTTGAACTGTTGGATGTAAACAAGGGGACACTGGTCTTATCCAAGCCATTCACTCCTTCTCCAACCTTAGTTCTCCTGGACTGGGACTCTAGTCTTCGGATCAATCATGGATATCTTCCAAGGTGAGTGATTGTTTCCCAAACAGATTTCATTGTTGACCTAGGAGAGCAATGTGCACTATAAAAGCCTCTACTTGTACCTTAGATCCCACACATTGAGACACACTCATCATCCGCAGTAATACTTCTCGTGCAACACCTTCATTTTCCACCACCCCACCACCTTCCTTCGATCTGTCATTGTTGCACCATCTTCAAACCCTCTGAAACCCATACTGAATCATGTCTTGGTGTGCAACCCTCGAGTTCATCATGTCAACAAAATCTCTGACCATAGCTTTGTGAAGTGAATAGCTTCAGTCATGCATTCTCATAGGAAGTGACAAGGGAGTTCCGTTGAGTAAGTCTAAATACAAAGAATCTTCTTTGACCCCCCCCCTTCAAATTCCACTTCTGAGGTTGGTCCCAATTCCTATTCCTAGTTTTTTTGATTTCTTGTCCCTATAGACAGCCATGGTTTGATCCCTTTGTCTTTAGGCAGGTGTGATTTCATACTCTGTTTTGATTTTTGAAGCATCACGGACCCTTGTGAGGGTGTGGCTCTTTCTTTCTCATTGCTTTTGCATGGTTTTTTCCCTCCTATATATGTTTTGTTGTGCAAGATTGCACCTGCCACTCTGGTTATTCTTTGTGTTTGCACAAGGGACCTTTGAGTCTAGATATATACATGAAAGGTTTTACATCATTTGATCTTGAACCCTATGTTGAGATCATGTTGGGAGCTTGATCTTTAAAGAGGTTTTCATCGCTTAGATAGAAACGATCACTACCTTGTTACCATGCAAAAATCTTTCCTTTTTAATTAACGGTTAATGGATGAGACCAAGGCCTTGCTTATACCTTTCTCTCTTCCTTCTATTCCTGTTTCGTTTAAACAATCTCCTTAGTTAGTGCTTGATTGATGGTACGAACATAGGGAGATCTTAGTAATCAATCAAGTCATCAGAAAATTTTGAAATTTAGCCACAGACTTAGAAAAAAAGGTGTTCGTCTTATAGGAACCCTATTATCACCCTAATTGTTGTCCCATTGTCGGAAATTCAAGTAAATACATACTTTTTACATCTTTAACATTAAGAATGGTGAAAAAATATTAAATAGATATACATTAGGGTTTATAAGACAATGATCTAATCTAATAGATTAACCAGAAATCATGATCACCTAAATTGAAGATAAGTAACTACTAATTATGATGTTAAGATATTATATTGCCATCTTAGGAGAATTATACATAAGTAGATTTAATGTAGAAAGAACATATTGATAATGTGTAGAATTCTTCCACTTCTTTGAGAACCCAAACACAAATCATAATATCTTTATGGTTACATACAAGGGTCAGTATAAGTAAACCCTAATCCAAAGTCAAAAGCAGTAGAAACAATTTAAGTTATGAAGAAGTTATTATGACTGATACTCTAACCCCAAATCATACAAGTCTGAGGGTAAGATAACACACCATATGAATCACTACAACATAAGAATATATGTTTGATTCTAGAACCGAGGCAAGAGTCAATGCATGTACCTAGAAACCCTAATTGAGAACACTAAAAACCCTTGAAGCCTTGACTTTAAGAAAAGACATGAAGGTTGATGGATCCATTGGTTTTTAGGAGAATGTTAGAAGCAGGACCTAAATTTGTATTTATGGATAGGACTTGACTTACGATAGGTAAGTGGGTCATGTCCATTAATTTGCGGTATATATTTTAGAATGATAATCTAATTATCATGCTTAGAATAATCCATTAGATATGTAATCTATGTGCATATGTAGAACATTTTGCTTATAGCATAGTAGAGTTACTACGTCAGATAGCTCATGCCTAGATTTTATGAAGCATCAGCTCCAACTTATTATTCTTGAATAAATGCTTAGAAGTTAGTGTGCAATTATCAAAACTCAGAATATAATTTATTTCAATGTGTTAATACCTTATTATCATTTAAAAATTAGAATTCTTTTAGAATACCATAATCACATACAAAGTCTAGAATTTAGATTTAACACAGTTATTCAATAATTGTGATTCAAAATTCATAATAGAAGTATTAAAAACTAGAATAGAAGCTGTAGAATTTATCCCTATCTTTTTTTATTCTATGTATTAGTCGAGAACTCAGATTTTTATACTCTGGAAAAAATAAAAGATGGCTACTTGTTGTATTGATAAGAGAACTCCCTGCTCCTATAAATAGGAAAACATGGAGGCATACATGACACAACATAACACTAATGGGCCAAGACATACTTAGGCCCATATTACAAAGACATGTAATAACATAAATAAATAGACTCTCTAATACTCCCCCTCAACATAGACATGCTAAAAAAATAGATAAGCCAAGCCCATAAAAAAAAATCTCCCCCTCAGTATTACAATTAAGCGCTCAAACACTCCCCCTCAAGTAGATACTCCATAGTAGGAAAGCAGGCAAGAAAGTCACAAAAGTTCCTCAATCATCTGGAGCAGAAGTTTCTCAATCATCTAGAGTAGAAATTTCTCAATCATCTGCAGTAGAAGTTTCTCGATCATCTGGAGCAGAAGTAAGCGGTGGCAGAACATCATGGTCTTTATCACATTCACTAACGTCGCAGCCTAGAGAGTGCTTGGTCACAACAGCAATAGTAGTCAATTTGTGAAAAAGGGCACTGATGGGTCAAAGAGTGTTGTCACACAGAAGTAGAAAGTCAATGTGCAAGCAAGGCACGAATAAGTAAAAAGGTCAACATGCGTAAAGCATGGACAAGCTTGAGAGTGTTGGTTCATAGTAGAAACTTTCCAAATGTTGGTTCACAGTAGAAGTAGTTAATGTGCAAAGAAAGCATAGAAATTCAATGTAAGCTGATATACATGAATTTCTAGATAATAAGCTCTCCAAGAAGCATATAGCAGTAAGTGTCATTAGTAGAAGTCCAAAAATTCTCCCAGAAGTGCATAAAAATTCACAAAACAATAAGGCAATAGGATATAATCTTTGTTTCCTCCATCTCGTCTCTCTTGTATTTCTCCCTCTCACACCAACCACAAAAAAAACCAAGAGTGGTTGAGAGTGGACAATGATAAAGAAGAACCCCCGGAAGAAATATTGGTCATATCACTATCGGGGGCTTAGGGGGTTGGGGGGCCCAATTAGGGAGTCCCACTGAGATGAATACCATGACGGATAAAATCCATATAAATTTGCACTAGCAAGACAGAAGACATTAGTGGCTTCTTCTGAAAGCAAATAAGTCGGGCCAAATTTGAAAGTTGATCTTTTGGTTCCCTATCATGGATTTGTTCTCGTCCTTCACTTACAACTTATCCATCATGTTTATACTTGTCTATCCAATACAATGGGTGGGTCGTTTGCTTTCATCTAGTGATCGAGTGACTAGAGTCCCCTTGATCTCTGATACCATCTGGAAAAAATAAAAGATGTCTACTTTTTGTATTGATAAGAGAAACCATGCTCCTACAAATAGGAAAATAGGGAAGCATACATGACACAGCCTAACACTAATGGGCCAAGACATACTTAGGCCCATATTATAAAGACACTTTATAACATAAAGAAAAAAACTCTCTAATATATGCAATTTCAAAATAGAAGTTAGAATATAGAATGCCAAAACAGAATGCATACTTCAAAATGTATCTCAGTTTCTTGAGATACAAATGTGAACAAAAACATAATCAAAAATGGAATCAGAATTTAAAATGGAAATAGAAAATAACTTAATAGAATAGAAAATGACACCAGAACATAATTTGATGTTATATAATAATTCGTCACATAATCGAAGTACTATAGTACACAGAATAGAAGGCATTTATGCCACAGAAGGTGTGGTGCACCACATAAGGCACATTGCGGCATAGAACACACCTCGATGTTACTAGAAGGCTTTCATGCCACATAATTTGTATTGCATCATAAAAGGCACATAGTGCCACGTAAGAGGTTTTATTGTATATAATGTCCATAGAAAGATAAAAATGTAAATAGAAGATGTTTACTATAGTCATAGATGACCAGTTTCAATAATGTAGTTATTTATTTTATGTTATAAAAATCAATGCCACTTACTCTAACCTAGAATTATTTTCTTTGTGCATGGATGTGGATGCAACATCCATAGATAGTGAGGAGTAGTCGATGGGATCCTTGAAGGAGTTTTAGATTCAAGAAAGTAGGATATCTATCACTAGTGGAAAATTTTCTTAGGTAATCCTTCCAGATTAATATGTTATTATTTATCTTTTCCGTTTAGTTAATGTAGGGAGATGTGAATCCCAGACTCATAGTTTGTTAATATTAGACTCTACCTTTTAATTTAGTTACTATGGTTAGATTCCATGTTAATAGTATGTCAGTTATGTGATGTTTGCCCTAGAAATTTATATTATATGTGTGTTGATGCTTCCTCATATGATTCGGTGGTTGGTAAATGGTAAAGTGTCATAATATGGTATCAGAGCATTTAAGTAACCACTAGTAATTAATATCCCTAGATGAACCCTCATAGATGCCCTTTTTATACATATCACTCCCAAGAAAAAGTCTAAGAAAGGAAAGGAGAACATAGACAGAGAAGAAAGCTCATATAGTATGGGGAGCAGTAATGATGCCTCTAGAGGGGCCAACCTTAAGGGTAACCATAATGCATCAATCAATATGCTCATCAAGGCTCTTATAGATGCCTTGATTGGTTAGCATGGGAGGCCCCAACAGCCCAGAAACCATGAGTTAACCCTAGTAAATTTTATGAAGATCAAGCCAGAGACCTTCTCTAGAAAAGCTGAGATAGATGTGGTCACTCATGTGGAGAGGTGTCTATTGAACATGGATCATTGCTTCCATGATATGGTATGCCTTGAGCATTATAATGTTTGTTTCAAGATCCATCTTCTAAATAGTGTTGCTTGGGTCTGGTGGGAGAGATCTACCAACGCCTGAGCACCCAATGATGCACTGATGACCTAGAAGGAGTTCACCACTTCCTTCCAGAGTTGTTATATCTCAGAAGCCATGGTTAAAAAGGAGTTGGAGTTCAAGCACCTCAAGAAGTATGACTCAACCCTTAGCCAATATTCTATGATGTTCTATATGATTCAAAAATAGAGATCCAAATATGAGGTGCATTTATCCAAGAAGTTCATGCATGTTCTAAAGCCTGACCTCAATTACACTCTGGTGGGACGCAGCATCAAGATAGTGCAAGAAGCATTAGAAGCATCCCTAGAGACGAAGGACCACCCATGGGGGACCTGGAAGAATAGAGGATCTTCCAGAGGCAACTATCAACATAAAGGTTAGAATGGTCGAAAAAACAATAGGAGGAAGGTCCCATAAGGAGCACTGATTCAAAGAGGAGCTCAAAGCGTAGGAGCCTAGAAAGCACCTGGCTAGGTCTTCCCCAAATGTCTAAAGCCCCATGGTGGGGAAGGTAAGTTTGAGTAGCTAGTATGCTACCTATGTGATTATGAAGGACACTTCAAGTTCAACTATTCAAAGAAGCAGAAGGAAGATCAAAAAAAATTGAGAGAGAAGCATCAAGAAAGAATATTTGTCATGGACATAATAGATATAGATAAGGACGCAAGAATACTGCCCTAACCCTAGTAGTGTTAATTAGATATAAGTATTTTTATTCCAGTAATAGTGTAGTATATGATTATGAACTTTTGGATGGTTGATTATCACCAACAAAGAATAAGTAAAACCTTGCAATGGATAGACTAGTTAAATTCCAAGGATGAAATTCCCTTAATATGGGTAGAATTGTAACATCCTCATTTTAGTACCTTATCATAATTCCTTAAGTGCCTAGTATTCATGTTCATACTCTATAAAGGGTTAATTATGTCAAATTTTGAATAATTAGAAGCACTAAGAATTTTTCTATTAAGAGATAACATGAACAGAAGTTAACACCCGAAATTTCAAGAACTTGTTATATTTAGATATTTAGTTATTAACATTTGATAATTATCCTATATTAATCAAGTCATCTAATTGGAAAACTAACCCTTCTAGAATATACTACACATGGAATAAGAAATGTGGAAAAATTTGGACTTGTTTGGGATTGGTTTGATGAGTCAAATGATTTTCTCTAGATAATGGAAAAGAAATGGCTTCTTTCTTATTTTCTCTGATTTTTTTCTGGATTTCCCAAAAAATCAGACTTTTCAGAACTGTTGGATGCAGATAAGGGGGTGTTGGTCTATTCCCAGCCCTCTGTTCCTTCATCAACATCGGCAAGACATGATTGGGACTCTGGTATTCCAATCAATCATGGATATCTTCTAGTATGAGTGAACATTTCCAAAATGGATTTCATAGTTGGTTTTGGGAGAGAGATGTGCACTATATATGCCTCTACTCGCGTCTTATATCACATGCATTAAGAAATGCTCATTGATTGTTGCTATCCTTCTCATGTTCCAGCATCGTTCTCTACCACCACACCACCTTCCTTCGATCTATCTTGGATGTACCAACTTCAGAACCCCTAAAATCCATCCCCAATTGTAACTTGGTGTGTGACCCTCTAGTTCACCCTCTCAACAAAATCTCTAACCGCAACTTTGTGAAGCCCCACCTCTGAAGATATCTAGGCATGCATGCTTGTGGTAAGTGACGAGGGAGTTTTGTGGAGTCCACCAAGATACAAAGAAGCTTCTTCGACCCCCCCCTTTTGAGTCACCTTGTGAGGTTTGTCCCAATTCCTATTCCTAGTTTATGTGATTACTTCTAGTAGTCAATAGACATGGTTTGATCCCTTTGTTTTCTCACTAGTGTGATTATGTGCTCAGTTTATTTTCTAAATAATCAAAGACCCTTGTGAGGGTGTGGCCCTTTCTTTCTTCTCACCTTTTACTGGATATTTCCCTCATGTGCCTGCTATGTTGTGGAATATTGCACTTGTTGCTCAGGTTGTTCCCTATGCACACACAAGGGACCTTTGAGTCTAGTTCCATACGTGAAAGGTTTTACATAAGCTGATCTTGAAATTGTGTTGAAATCATGTTGGGAGCCTGATCTTTGAATAGGTGTTCATCGCTTAAAGTAGAAATGAAAACTATCTTTTTTACTTGCAAAAAGCTTTTATTTTCCATGAACGGTTCATGTATGAGACTAGGTCCTTGCTTGTACCTTTCTCTCTTCCTTTTAATCCTGATTCAATTAATTATCTCCTTAATGATTTGTTGAATAATGGTACAAACATAGGATGATCTATGTAATCAATCCAGTCATCAATTGTTCAAATCTTAGCCACAGACTTAGAAACAAAAGTGTTGATCTTATGGGAACCCTGTTATCACCCAATGATTGTCCCATAATCAGATATTAAAGGAAATACATACTAGTTACATCCTTATGATTAAGAATTGTGAACTAATATTAAATAGGTATACATTAGGATCTATAAGATATTGATATGATCTAATAGATTAACCAGAAGTCTCAATCACCTAGATTGAAGATATGTAGCTACTAATCATGGTGTTAAGATGTTGTAATGCTATCTTATAAATAATCCTAAATAAGTGGATTTTATGTAACAAGAACATATAGATAATGTGTATGAATTGATGAAATTTAAATTAGAATCCTTCCACTTCTTTGAGAAACTTGACATCAATCCTAATATATGTATGGTTACATACAAGGGATAGTATAAGTGAACCCTAATCTAAAGTCAAAAAGGGTAGGGTCAATAAAGTAAGTTAATAATAAGTGATTATGATAGATACTCTAACCCTGACTCATACAGCTCATAGAGTAAGATAAGTTACCATAGTAATCACCAAGACATAAGATCATATGTATGATCCTAGAATTCACTCAAGAGTCAATGCATGCACGGAGAAACCCTAATTGGAACATTAATCACCCTGGAAGCCTTGTCTTTAAGAAAAGACATGAAGATTGATGCATCCTTTGGTTTCCAAGAGAATGTTAGAAGCAGGACATGAAGTTGTACTTTCTGGATAGGACTTGACTTACAATAGGTAAATGGGTCATATCCTTGAATTCATGTTATATATTTTAGACTAATAGTCTAATTATCCTGCTCGGAATAATCCTTTAGACACGTAGTTTAATTTTCATATGTAGAACATTTTCCTTATAGCACAGTAGAGTTACTACCACAGATAGCTCATGTCTAGTTCTTATGAAGCATTAGTTCCAAATTATTATTCTTGCATAAAAGCTCAGAAGATAGCATTTAATTACTAGAACTCAAAATATAATTTACTTTTTGTGTTAATTCCTTATTATCATTTAAAATGTAGGATTTTTTTAGAATACCACAATCACATATAGGATCTCGAATTCATATTTACCACATTTATTTAATAATTGAGATTCAGAATTCAATAGAGAAGTATTAGAAAATAGAATAGAAAAATAAAATTTATCCCTAGATTTTATGATTATATTTTTTAGTCTGGAACTTAGATTAATGTACAATGTCAAAACAAAATTTAGAATATCAAACTCCAAAAGAAACTACATACTTCATAATTTATCTCAATTTTTTGATATATTGAATCAAGACCAAAACATAGTCTGAAATATAGTTAGAATCAAAAATAGAAAAGAACATAATAGAATAGAAAATGACACCAAAACATAACTTGGTACTATATAGTAAGTCCTCATAGAATAGAAGTATTGCATTACATAGAACAGAAGAAATGTATGCCACATAAGGTGAGCTACAGAACATAAGGCATGTTGCACCATAGAAGACACCTCGGTGCCACCAAAAGGCTTTCATGACACAGAAGGTGTGTTGCACCAAATAAAGAACATAGTGCCACAGAAGAGTACTTATTGTATAATAATGGCCACAGAAAGATAAAATATGTAAATATAGATGTTTAGTATAGTTTTAGATGGAAAGTTTTCATAATGTAGTTATTCTTTTATGTTATAGAATTCAATGTATCTTACTCTAACCTATAATTGTTTTCTTTGTGAATGGTTGGGGAAGTGACATCCACAAATAGTGATGAGTAGTCCATGGGATCCGTGAAGGAGTTTCAGATTCATGAAAGCATGATATCTATCACTGGTGGGACATTATCGGAGGCGATCCTTCCACATTAATATTTTATCATTTCTCATTTCCTTTTAGTTCATGTAGAGAAATGTGACTCCTAGATCATAGTTTCTTAATGTTGGACTCTATATTTTAATTTAGTTACTATGGTTAGTTTACATGTTATTGCAAGCAAGATATGTGGTTTTTTCCCTAGAAGTTTAGATTATATGTGTGTTGATGCTTCCACATATGATTTTGTGGTTGATAAATGGGCAAGAATTTCATACACCAACCCCATACCCTTAGTTTACCTTCTGTCCTTTAGGTTTCCATTCCCTAAAATATGGTTTCTATATATTGCGTCTATCCTAGATCCAGGCCTCATGTTCCATGGATCCCCACACAAGTGACCATTTTTCACTTTTTTTGCCGCATATGTGTGTCTAGATAGACTTATCATTCCCTTTGGGTATTTATCACTTACTATGTTACATTTTGTGATATAATCTAAAAAATTATCAAGAAGAAAAAGATCATTATGTGAATCATACGTATTGGTATGATCAATTTACTTAAAAGGTGATTTAAAAAGGTTGGAATAGTCAATATCACCATTGTTTGTTATTTTACATGTGAAGGATAAGTCTAATTTACTAAAAATATTGATTACTAGAATGTGACTAATGGTGTCAATACCTTTACTTATCTGAAGTGTATACCTCAACATTTTTCTTAGACATGTAGTGGCTCATTATATATCTTGGATTTTTTGTATTCAAGTATGAAGGCATTTCACTAATATGCCAAGTTAACTAAATAGGTTCTAATTTTATAGATAAATGGAAATGTTTTTTGGGATCCCAACTTGGTCTCCAAAATAATGTCTCATCTCTAGTATGGCGGGTTCAATAATTGTCCATATAGTAGTAAATGACAGTAATGTGAGTGTGTCTAATGCTTAATGTAAATCGAACTTTGAGAATTCTTGATCAAGATGGGAATCCTAACTTTGAAATTTATTTTAGAAAAATTTAGATTGAAAGCACATATATTCTGATAATTCATTCTCTACAATTATGATTCCCATGTATCGAGTGACAAGTTTCATAGAAATCTTATTGTTGAACAATTGACAATTATGATAGGGTCCAACAAACATTGTGATACCCTATGTGCCTAATCACAACTGTCTTATAAAACCAACTCTTTGGTGTTGATATACAAAATTTCTAGATTTATATATCTCATTATATCGATTAGAGTGAAGTTCTAGTATACTTGTTGTATTGTCAATTTTAGTCATAATTTACATAGGTGATAATCTAGAGTAATAATTTCTTTTATAGATTACTTCCTCACCAGTGTGGAGACGTGGGTATATTATTCTTTTGTGTATTACATTTTATTGTAATGCCTCCTTGGTAACACAGTGTGTATCATACTACTCGATTATTTGTTAATATATTAGTCCCCTAATAGCATTTGTTAGTACATCATTACCATTGAAATCATTTGTATATGATTTTATTATAGGTACCTTAATATTAAAAAAAGTTATATATGCATTTGTACTTTGATTATGTTAATATATTGCATTTTGAAATTACATACATAATCACCTCAAAAAATCAATTACATAGTTTTCACTTCTTTCTTACCCTTTATCCTTTGCCTTTCAAATCAATGCTTCTTTAGAAATATATGGGTGAATATTAGCAAATATATATTCAATGTGATAAGAATGATTAGTTTTGATGCATGTGCCAAAATAAGAAGAAAGGGAATTTATAATTTAATTGAGTGTAGAGAACATTTTAGAAATAGTTTCATATTTTTTTATGCAAAAGAACTCTAGATTATGAGGAATCATATTGGTTTTAGTATTCTTGACTATCTTGGTTCCTTCATGAGTAATAGATAGTTTTCTAAAAATATTGTAAGAACTTTTAGAGTTATAAATTCTCTTAAAATCACTAGGAGAAAGGAAATAATTAAAGATTCATACAGTCTTAGGATTCAGTGTAGAATTCTTTACTACAAATGCATCCCATTGCTCAACCTCCATTGCTGGTAGATGTGTTTTCCTTTAATGTTAAGATATCCCAGTAGGTTTACCTTCATCTTTAAGACTGGTTATCACTCTTGGAAGGTTTTCTTTGATACCAACTAAAAACTCTTGATAGTGAGAGAGTAGAGTTGATCTTATTTATGCAATTTAAAACACAAGGATGGATAATTGCCTCTTACTAAAAGAATATTAGAATCATAATATAAAGCAAATAATATACACACAAAAACAATCACAAAAGATACAAGATGTATAGAGGTCTTGTTGAATAATAAGGAGGAATATGCAATGGTATTATCCTTACCTTAAAAGACACAAGGTGCTTAATCCTATTATGATCACCTAGTTAAGTCCAACACGTTATACCAACACAATGAAATATGCACCTTGTTTTAAAGATCTATATATTTAAATCACACTTTCCCAAGATAGACAATACACCATGCTTTGGTGTACCCACATATAGTCAATCAAGGTTTCCATGTGTATCGCATTGGAACGAATCTTATGCTTAATATTTTAATTGAGTGGTTTTATTTATATTGAAACATATTCCAACATGGTATGCCTATAATATGTATCATATGAACATTGTATCTGAAATACATAATTGTAGGTTGTACTTGGTTATTGTCATACTAATGCAATTATTTGGAGCTATAAACAATTGTGTTCCACCTAAGGTTACTATATCACATGCATTGACACCGTGTGAACTCCCAAGTGAACATGCATTTGTCCTGAATCACTATGAATCACTTGAATAACTATATGAACAATCATTGGAGTTAGATCTTTAAGACTCCTTATCACACAAAGTCCTCTGAACCTAGTTTTATTCCAATCTTATATTATATGGTATGTAGAAACCTCAAGTTACATTTGAGTGGAATTAACAAGGAATATAAATGGTTACATATGGAAGAAATAGATGAGGCTTGACATGCAAGTTCAATAATTCAACAAAAATATCCAAGTACTATTTATTCATAACATGCACACGCAAGGGGTCATTGGACATATCCATGTAAACATCCACTAATCAAATATATTTCAAAAGGTGATGTGCATGATGCTTAGACATATCATATCATATATCTATGTATCATACATTGTTAATTTTTATGTGAGGCATTCCCTATAAATTAGACATCCTTGCAAACAAGTAGGGTACACAAACTTTCATAAAATAGGAAAAATCATATTTTTCAACACTTAACCACATCCACTATATTAAAAATCCAAATTTATATGGTATGTGGAATTAACAAGTATTTCCATTCTAAAATGTTATTCATTTACATGGCATGCAATAGTAGAAATAGTATAAAACCAAATATAATTGTATCATTTTAATCCAATATATTATTTATTGATGTGGCAGTGACACCACTATTGGTAAATGGATGTGTCAGAATAAGCTATAGAAGAATCCCTTTCCAAAAATCCATTTCATCATTAACAGCTTATTAGGAAGGAGGGGCATTTGAGATATATCCTTTCATGGAGCAAGTACAATGAGTTTCTTATCATGGTGATGTGTGTTGCTCGTGGTAGTGCACTTAGAATTTTTAATGGCATCCTTTCAGCACATTCGCTCAGCATATGTGTCTCCACATATATCATGTGTGATGGGTAACTCCTCATCATGTTGCTTGATTTGGTTGGAAAGGAGCATGATTTCATTTAGAAATGTTCTAGCATCATGCATTATCTCCTTCTCTCACTCCATTGGGGTGATGATAGCTAGGGGTTCATGTGTCAAAGAGTGTAACCAAAACCTTATTCATCATGGTCGTTTCAATAGATTAGGGCATAGAATAGGATTTTAAAAGTTAATTAAAAGTAAGTGGTTATGTTTAAGAGACATGTCCATGGATATACAATCGATCGAATGGCAAGTCCAGCTGATGGAATCAACTAATGAGCCAATCAATTTAGTGTCTAGTTGAATTCGTGGACTTTCAATCAATGGATTAGTCTGATCTTGTCAATCAACAGAACTTTTAATTATATTGCTTGGAACTTCATTTTCTAATTGATTACCTAAACCTTTTTGTAATCAAATTTAACTTTTATCAACAATTATACTATTCTTTCACGTGAATCTTAAGTGTGTGAATATATAGGCTTTGTAGTACACTAGTTGTGGTTTATATAATCATATTGACTTCACAAGCAATCAGCAATATCGGGAAACACATTATTGCCACCCAAGTAATTGAATAAGTTGGAAAAAAACTTCAACATTATGTTATGAGTAGTGTTATAGTAATAGTATGATCTCTTTGTCTCTGGTATCTAGATTGAGTCTGAGTCATGGAACCATCATACTCGTAATGTTCAATTTTCATTCCTTGATAAAGAGTAGACTATTTAGCTCAATATCAAATATTGTACCACATGATCATATACATGCATGTTATAATCTCACTCATAAAGTGGTTGGGATATCACCTCAATAAGGACAAATTCCATCTACATCACCTACAATAATCCACATGTGTCATAGTGCATGCAAGCACTACTTGTATGTAATCCTCATTCAAGGTTATGTTAGGTAGCCTTAAAGTACATTCGATAGCATGTGGTCATTGTATTGACCTCAAGTCTAAGGACCAAAGTCACCATTGTCACCCTAAGATATATTTTGACTATCATTTTTAGCTTGCATTATCAAACTCAATGTGGTTCCTTTTGGTACACTTATTCATTAATAAGTACCTATGAGTGTTACTTAATATCAAAGATGGTAACCAATGGGATGTAGTCATCAGTCAACATACAAATTAGTCTTTTGTGTTGTTGTATTAAATTTCATAATAATATCTTACTAGGGACTTATACAAGGATGAATACTCTTAGCATACGTATAATCTCATGTTTCGGTCCACAATGTCATATCACATGTCATTGAGTAGTACATTCTTAGGAACATTGTCATGTTTAATCATTATCTCATATTGAATTAAACATAGCAAATAGAAATGTTCTATTAATAATAAAATTAAGTAAAATGTGTAACATTACAATCATCATATGATTGGATGTCAATATATATATATATCCATAAGTTTCAACTTAAAATGGCATAGTTCCACTACCTAGATGTTGCTCGTTAACCTATATTTTATTGCCTTTTCTCCACCAATGACTTTTTTGAACCAAGACCAAACTTCTTTTCAAGAACAAGGATTAGTTTTTTATTCTTTGTAGGTTGATAGAAGACCCACCTCTTTTGAAAATATAGTGATCTACCTCTGCAACCTTTGGATGCCACATTCTCACAAGTATCTCCAAAATTTTTCGACAAAGCCTTCTTATAAGAAATATCCCAAAGCAAAAAAAATAGGAAACAATAGTAAGAAGGAAATGGCAACTCAATCTCACACGATACAAAATTCTAAAACTCTAGAACAAGTGATGAGTGACCAAAAATGGGTTTAGGAAAGGTTATATGTCGTGGAGTAAAACACTACAGCTAGGCTGATCTTAGGCTTGCACGTGAGAAGTTGGATGTAGTGAACCATAATTCTAAGATTGAGAGAGATAGAATGTATAGGAATTTTGTAAATGTTCTTTTGGTATCTATATGGAATTCCTATGTATAGAAAACACTTATTGATAGCTAGGATAGATGTTTGAAGTATTTAATGATGAATTTAGCTTAACTAACTATTATAGGATAGCTAGTGGGGTTCAAAAGGCTAATTACACACTAACTAATTTTTTTTTTAGAATGATAGTCTTGACAATTATAATTTGATATACCATCCTAGCCAAATTTCAATTGGTGAATAGTTAGTTGCGTCGAATTACAATTTAACTCAAAATCTGCCTGACCCAAAAAAATCCTAAATTTTGGAACATTGTTCAATAATTTTTTCAATAATTCTCCCTATCCAAATGGGTGTATTCAAGTGTAAAACTAGGATTAGGATGGTTTTTGACCATTCATCACTTGTTCCTACATGATTAAAACTACAAACTTGTACATATCTACCTATATAGAGCATGAATCTAGGTACAACTTGATCTACAAGCATCCAAACACATGCACTAGAGCACAATATTTCATATGGAATCTTGTCTAAGTCCCTTGATGACCTAAGCCACTTAATGAACATATTAGTAACACAAATAGAAAATATTTACATCACTAAATCAAAGTACGTTATAAATAAAGAGTCAAAACGTCTACTCTTTTATTGAGTTATCATTCCTAATATAGAGGAATGATGGGAGCATGAGGAGGATTTGGGGCCAGCGTCGGCCGCCAGTACGGTCGTGTTGCTAGATTCTTTGGAGGGGGAATCGGATTTGTAGGGGTGGGAATAGTATTAGAGGATATCGTTGTTCCTAAGGGGGGAGGTGGAAGGAGCTAGATAAGATCGTAGAGCCAGGAGGACAGGCAACCACATGATTTAGTGTTTCATATTGGGGGTCAATTCCATTCTTCAGTTTGTAGAAATGAGAGGCTAAAATTAGAACATCATCGATGAAGGAGGGTAAGGTAGTGGTTTAATGGCACAGTCTGTAGTTAACACTTCCAAGCTAATTGGAAGCACTAGTTAGATGGATCTGGGGGACCAGGACAAAATGGTAGCTAACCCAAACTCCCCAGATATAGGAGGCAGGACGATGACACAACCCTGCGGGATAAGAGACATCTCACCATTCCGTACAGTGGTGAATCAATATCAAATTTGTTTCTAGTCTAAACAAAATACCTTCTTGGAGAGTCTATAAGAGAGATGGTTGGCAATCTCTAATGTCTCCATGGCAGTGGTTGACGGAAACCCTTCTTTTATGATAGATTCAGATGTAGAGGAAGATCTTGCCAGGCCATTTGTCCGCTTGATTAGAATGCACATGGGCTACATGACCATGAGAGATCATCTAAAACTATTGTTGAATCCAGTAGGCCGGTTCAATATTTATGAGGTGAACCTAGGACACTACATGTTCAATTCTCATGCAGGAAGGATTTCAACGTGGTTTTGTTAGGGGTGCCATGAAAATTGTTTGGTTGTTGCCTTGTTGTCTTGCAATGTTACCCTAAATTCAAACCTACCAAAGATTTACCTAGTAATCTTCTTACATGGGTAAGGGTGTTGGATCTCTTGTTACATCTTTACTTCCCAACCATCTTTGAGTATATTGTCTTGTCACTCGGTTGTTTGGTCAAGGTAGATGTACACACCTCAGCAAGGATGAGGAGAAAATTTGCAATGTTGGCAACCAAAATCAACACATCAAAGAATATAGTCTCTACAATCCTAATTAACAAAGTAGTATACCAGGTGGAGTATGAAGGTCTCCCAAATACATGCACTTTGTATGGAAGATCGGACATATCCAATTTTTTTGCAAATAAAAAAGCAACTCCACCAAAACCCACCCAACTAGGATACTAAAGAAGCGAGGGAGGCATGGAGTTTGTACTGGAAAGATGGTTTGCAAACTCAGAGAAGAAAAGCCACTTTGAACAAAGGCCAATATAAACAAAGTATTGATAAGTCCCCAAACCCCACCAAGACTCAGAACAAGGTTTCCAATTAAGGAAAGAATAGGAGTTGCTTGAGGATCCCCTCCACACTACCCTCATGGTCCCTTCTGAATGTGGTTTTGAAGATAAGTAGTTGGATCAATGCATGGCTCATCCATACATAGAGGTCTCTGATGGAAAATTTGAGGATCTCAAAATAATCTCTCTTTTAGAAGAAAAACATGAACCCCTTAAGGCCCTTATAATGATACCTATCTCGAAAGGACTTAAATATGTTTTCTAGTTGAACAATATATATGTCTTCTTATCATTAATTTTGACCTTAATTTTGAGAAGTAAGACAAGATCATGACTAAGTTGAGAAAAAGGAGGGTTGATCTAGGGTATAAAATGATTGAGTTGACAAGGATCAATCAAGCTATATGTATGCATAAATTCCTTATGGTAGAAGAGTACAAACCATCTCGAGACTCTCAATGGAAATTAAATCAAAATATGAACGAGGTTGTCTGATTAGAAGTTATCAAACTTTTGATTGTAGGAATCATCTACCCAGTCTCTGACTCCCCTTGAGTCAGCCTTTTCCAAGTAGTCCACAAGAAATGGGGAACCGCTATTGTGAAGAATGAAAAGAATGAGCCCATCCCCACCCTTACTATTATGGGATAGAGGATGTGTATTTACTATAGGAAACTAAATAAGGCCACTAGGAAATATCATTTTCCTCTTCCCTTTCTAGATCAAGTACTATAGTGTCTTGCCCATCAACAATATTTTTGCTATTTAGATGGTTATTCAGGTTTCTATCAGATTCCCATTCATCCTGAAGATTAGGAAAAGACTACCTTCATTTGCCTATTTGGCACATATGCATTCAAGAGATGCCCTTTGTGTTATGTAATGGCCCAACCACCTTCAAGCAATGCATGTCCACCATTTTTTCTGGATTAACTAAAACTTTCATGGAGGTGTTTATTGATGACTTCTCCATCTATGGAAATTGTTTTAACTCTTGCCTTCAACATTTATCTCTTATTCTAGAAAAGTTTGAAGAAGCACACTAGTTTTAAATTGGGAAAATGTCACTTCATGGTGACAAAAGGTATTGTTTTGGGACATAGAGTTAGTAACTGAGGTAGAGGTGGATAGAGACAAGATTAATGTTATCACAAAACTTCCCCCTCCCACTTGTGTCAAAGACATTTGTGCCTTCCTTGGGCACACTAGATTATATCGGCGATTCAGCCATGATTTTTCAAAAATCACCAAACCTCTTACCAACCTCCTACAGAATGACACACCCATCAATATTAACCAAGCTTGCATGACCAGCTTCCATTGCCTAAAGGATGCTCTCAACTCCACACCAATCATTCTTGCACCTGATTGGTTTGTACCTTATATAATTGTGTGTGATTCTAGTGATTTTGTTGTTGGTTCCATTATTGGATAGTGAGTTCATAAGAAACACCATGTCATATACTATGCATCCAAAACTTTAGATGATGCACAATAGAACTACATTACCACTGAGAAATAAATGTTAGCCACTGTATATGCCTTCGACAAGTTCCAATCCTATCTCATCAACTCCAAGGTTATTATTTACATGAACCACACCACCATTAGATACCTAATGACCAAAAAAGGATGTCAAACCATGTCTCATTTTTTGAATCCTTTTACTTCAAGAATTTGATTTAGAAATCCTTGATAAGAAGGGTTGTGAAAATGTTGTTCCTGAACATCTTAGTTGCCTAAGGTTCTGTGATGACTATGGAATCCCCATTAATGATTCTCTAATAGATGACAAATTGTTGAAGGTTGAGTCCCAATACCCATGGTTCACATATTATGTTAATTATCTTGATACAAGTGTCCTACATAAAGATTACAAGGGACATACCAAAGCAAACAAATTGCACAATGTCAAGCACTATTATTGGGATGATCCTTATCTTTTTAGATTGATTGAAGATGGTCTTTATTGTAGGTGTGTTACTGAGGAAGAGGCTCATGATATTATTGAACAATGCCATTTTGGATCCACTAGAGGGAACATGAGTTCTCAAAAAATAGGATGAAAAGTTCTCCAATCTAGTTTCTTTTGGCCTACCTTATTTCGAGATTCATATGAATTTTCTTAGCATGTGATCAGTGTCAGAGGTCTGGAAACATTTCTAAGAGAGATCAAATTCCCATGACCTCTTAGAAAGAGATGGAGATCTTTGATGTCTGGGAGTGGATTATATGGGACCCATTCCTTCTTCTTGTGGGTGTCCTTATATCTTGGTGGTTATGGATTTTATTTCAAAATGGGTAGAATCCATCCCCACCAAGACTTGTGACTCCAAATTTGTTAAGAATCTTTGTAAAGATAACATTTTCACTAGGTTTGGGGTGTCTCACATCATGATTTTTAATGGGGGATCACATTTTCTGGTAAGAAAGTAACGAGTCCAGTTCACTACAAGGTCACCTCTCCTTACCACCCTCAGACTAGTGGTGAGGTTGAGGTTTTGAATTGTCAAAATCAAGTCCATCCTAGAGAAAATTATCAATCACACTAGAAAAAACTAGGATTTAAAAATCAACGATGCCTTGTGGAATATACAACCACCTATAAAACACCCATAGGCACCACTCCTTTCACATTTATCTATGGAAAATATTTTCATCTACACATAAAATTGAAGCACAAGGCTAGTTGGGCCTTAAAAACTCTAAATTTTTACCAATCTGCAGTAGGAGAAAATTATTTTCTTCAAATGTTGGAGTTAGAAGATATCACGATAACAACCAATGAGAATGCCCACATATACAATTTTTTTTTGCTCAAGCAAGCGTGTCACCCTTTTTATTGCTTCACAACATGTACAAAGGTGGGTCCCAAAACACCACACCAGTCCAAAGAGATACAAAGGAGGGGGAAGAGAGGCAAAAGAAAACAAAGCAAGGGCAAAAAACTGCAAAATATGTACAAGGGTTAAAACCCTAAACAAAAAAGAACAGATCAAAAACATCCAAACCAGGATAACCAGTCTGCAAAACAGACAAACCAAGCTCCATCTAAGGATTAAGAAACAGGGATCAGCCCCCAACCTTCAGAATCAGTGATCAAACAAGCAACTCATATCATTACTGATTCTTTTCCAGACATTCTCCTCATCTAGAGACCAGTTCTCAAAAGTGATCAAGTTACGAGCATGCCAGATGTGATATACTGCAATAGAAATAAAAGCAGCTTCTTTCTTTCCAAAAGTACTCCAGCAGGAATGAGAATCAATAAAGTCAAGTTTAACAGATAAAAACTTATTATGCAAACCTTTCCCCCAAACAAAACGAGCAATAGAGCATTCCTGGAAAAGATGTATAATGGACTCCTCCCCCTTCTTGCACAAAATACAAATAGAAGTAAGATAAAAACCCTTTCTTCCTAAGCCAATCAATGACAGGAATACAACCAAGAGCCAATTTCCAACACATGATTTTATAGTTTTCAGGGATATCAAGCTTCCACAGCTTTTTTGCCCAAACAAGATAAGGATATTTGCATCTGCTACAGTCCCAAACATCCTTAAACTTCACCCTCTTCTTACCATTAAACAGAACAGTATCAGAATCTCCAGTAAATATGGTATTATTAGACAAGAAATGCAGCAAAGGACTCAACCTCCTGCTAGGTTTAATATCCCAACTACCATTCTTCATAACATCACTAATTTTTATCATCCTCCCTTTCCCTAACATCAGGGGCATTCTATTATCAACACAGTCTTCAAGAAACAAATATCCTTTAACCCAGGGATCACCCCAAAGAAGGAAATTATCACCTTTCCCAAGCTGAAAAGAAACAAAATTCTTAACCAGGCTACAAACCTTCAAAATGCATCTCCACATCCACGAGTGGTAGGGTTTACAGTCAAGTTTCCAAATGGAATTCTTCTTTAAATACTTGCCATGGACCCACTTGACCCACAAGTTATCTTTTCCACAAGCTATATTCCAGAAATTGATAATCAGCCCAGTAGTATTCACATCCTCTGTCCTCCTCACTCCAAGCCCCCCTTCCTTTTTGGGTCTACAAATATTTTCCCAACTCACATGATGCATAACTCTCCTTTCCTCCTTATCACCCCAAATAAACTCTCTGCAAATCCTATCCACCTCATTAATAACAGACTTAGGCAAAGGAAACACTGCAGTCCAGTATAAACTATAAGCAGATAGGGTCGATCTCACCAGCTCAACCCTACCTGCAAAAGACAATAACTTCACCTTCCAACCATCCAGCTTGATTCTGAGTTTATCAATCAGAGGCTTGCACATACTTCTAGTAATCTTTCCACCAAACAACGGGACTCCCAAATAAGTGGAGGGCAGCACACCTTCCTTAATACCCACATAGTCAATAAAGTCATCTTTAGAAGCATTTTCACTGAAGAACACCAGGCTTTTGTTAGCATTAAACATAAGACCAGAAGCTCTACCAAAGTCATTTAGAATCTGACTAAGGCATCTGATAGTGCAGTACTCATTCCTGCCAAAGATCATAAGATCATCCGCAAAGATGGTATGGGAAACACCAATATCATTTGACACCTTCAGGGGCTTATAAAAACCTTGAGAGATATTGAAATCCATAATAGCAGAAAAACCATGTATGCAAATGACAAAAAGGAGGGGAGCTAGGGGGTCTCCCTGCCTCAACCCATTCAAGGGAAAGATAACCTCAGAAGGTTCCCCATTAATAAGAATTTGATAGCTAGCAGAGCTAAGAATCTCTTTAATCCAGGAAACCCAGCAAAGTGGGAAATTCATAGCACGAAGAATACCCAAAAGATAATTCCACTGAATAGAATCATAGGCTTTAGCAATATCCTCCTTAACACAGAATTTTTCACCACCTTTCACATTAGAGAAATCACTGATAAGCTCATTAGCAAGGAGGATAGCTTCAGTAATCTTCCTGTCCTTTACAAAAGCAAATTGACACTTACTAATAATATCCGGCAGAACAAGACTAAGCCTGTTTGCCAAGCTTTTAGAGATAATCTTATAGAGGAAGTTGCAAAGAGAAATAGGCCTCCAATCTTTAATATCAGTAGCATTCTTGACTTTAGGAATAAGAGTAAGAAAAGTTCTATTCACCTACTTTAGCAAACAGCTTTTTTCAAAGAAATCTATAACAGCTTTAGAAATATCATCCCCAATGATAGGGCAAGCTTTCTTAAAGAAAATCGCATTAAACCCATCAGGGCCAGGTGCCTTATTATCATTTGAGTTCCTCACAACCTCATTAACTTCTTCTCTGGTCACTTTCTTCACTAAAATATTAATATGTGCCTGAGACAACTTAGGAAGCCTCCATTTATCATCCCAGTCAATGCTATGAATCTGAGTTTTACAGAACAAATCAGTATAAAAACTAACCACATGCTTCCTTATACTATTCAAGTCAGAAGAGGGAATCCCATCAATCATCAGAGAGTGGATCGAATTCCTTTGCCTCCTGGTATGTAAAGAAGAGTAAAAGAACTTAGTGTTCTTATTACCCAGTTTTAACCACTGGACTCTAGATTTTTGCATAGCAAGACTTTCTTCAAGATCCAGAGCTTTGAGAGCATCCTTTCTAACTTTAGAAGCCACACTTCTAAGAAGAAGGTCATTAGGATTAGAATCAGCCAATTCCTCCATTTTGAGGGCCTCCTCCTCCAAATTCCTTGCATGACTACTAAGATTTCCAACCTTGTTTTTATTCCAAGCAATAAGCTCTGATTTAACATTTTTTAGTTTCTTAACAACTCTGTACATAGGACACCCTTTAACCCCAATACTCCACCCTTTCTTAACCACATCCAGAAAACCTTCACAGTCTGTCCAGGCATTTATAAATCGGAAAGGAATATGCATCCTTCTGCTATTACAATTCATAGAGACTCTGAGAATCTTAAGGTCACTATGAATAGTAGAAAAAACTTCACCAATGTAATTGGGCCATTCACCAAGGAAAAGATTATTGAAAATAACTCTATCAATTTTAGAGGAAGTGAAATTCTTTCCCTCTTGCCTGTTATCCCAGGTAAAGCTTGGTCCATGCATATTAGCTTCATAAAGACCAAAATCAGCCATAAACGAGTTAAACTCCTCCATAGAAAACTGACTAGGATTAGATATTCCTTGCCTTTCTTCAGTCAATCTCACACAATTGAAATCCCCACAGATAACCCAGGGTTTATCCACAATCTTAGCAATATCCCTGAGATCCTTCCAAAGAGACGACCTCTTGTTATCCTCATTGAAACCATACACAGCAGTGAAGAGATAAGAATTCCCATCCTGTTCACAGACATTACAGTGAACCCATTGAGCAGCAGAAGACAGAATTTCGACCTCAACACAGTTAGGATCCCAAACAACAATAACTCTACCTAAAGGATGATGCTCATGGTTAACAAACCATTTATAACTAGGCCAAAGCCTATTAATAATTCTCCAAATTTTCTTCCTTCTCAATTTAGATTCTAAGAGACAGAAAATATTCGACTTCACCCTCTCCAATTCTTCCTGGACCCGATGTTGATGACCTCCTTTGTTAAGGCCCCTCACATTCCAGGAAGTAATAGAGTAGGTATTATTCATTTGGAACCATGGAGGCTAGAGTCCTGCTATCCGCACTAACTGCAATCTCATCATCATCTGCAAGAAACTCAAGACCTTGAAATTTGTTTGCCCCAGACCCTTCCAGTCTAGCTACAAAAGATATCTGAGCTTTATTAGTTTTTGTAAGCTTTGGGGGACCCCTCGATTTCGATTTTGATCTCACCTCCTGAAATCCATCATCTACTGGAGTGCTATTCATTAGCTCAACTCCAAGCGGAGATACAGACTGATTACTAAGCACACTTATCAATTCACGAGTTTTCCTTTCTTTGGAGTAAATCCCTTCAGCTTGCACTATCTTATTCACAGCAACTTCCTCCGTTTCACAAGATGGACAAGAACACAGCTCCATCAACTCCTGAGCAGTAGACAAGGGAACAGGAACCACCGTCCTATCCACCACTTCTACCTCCTCACCTTTCTGATCAGAACTCACTTCCTTCCCCTTAGGCATCTCCTTCCTCATCTTCAGAACCCACTGTTTGACTATAGCCTTTTTCTTCTCAACAGAGTTAGGATCCAGTTTGATACACGGACATGAAGCCCTATCATGCCCAAACGAGCCACATTCTTCACACCTTCTTGGAATCCATTCATATTGGAAAGCCACCCTATGTTCAACTCCCGTGTCACTGACCAGATCAATAAACTTGGGAAAGTCTGAATGAATAGACATGAGAACAAAAATTCTAGCAAACTCAATCCTCGTCCCTTCCTTTGTTGCCTTGTCAGCATCAATAGGTTTCCCCAGAAAACTCCCAATCCGATTGAACATCACCTCCCCCCAGAGTTCCAGTGGAAAATCATGGAGCGTAATCCATACAGGCACCTCTGTCAGAGTCTCTTTCTCTAGATTATCACCAATCTGCCATTGCTTAAGAATCAGGGGTTTCCCCCTGATGAACCACGAACCATCCTCCAAGGCATGTTGCATATCCAGATCATTCGAGAATTTGATAATAAAGAACCCGTGAGGGTGCGAGAGGATGCGAATCGGACTTCTTACCTTCTAGAGCCAGGATAAATGCTTCTCAAGAGTAGGAAGATGTACCTTCAGGTCAATAACATACCCTGCCACAGCCTTCCTCCATCTTTTCACATTCTCCTCCGCCTCTGCCTGCGGATAAACGATTTTCCCTTCCGATACCTCCAATGGAACAGAGTTGAGCCATCTCTCAGAAGATCCAGTCAACGAGCCTTTACCAGACTTGAATAGATCTGCCCAGAGAGATCGAGGATTGCTAGCCACTCCACTGGATTTAACCCTCGAAACATCACCCCCGCCTTGATCCGTCCCGCCTTCAGATCGTGCAGCCTCCTCAGGGATTGAGATGCTAGTGCCAGCAGTCACCAGACCTGCGCCTTCCAGAGGAGTCTCCGACGAGGCTTCTCCCGAACACGAACTCAAGCATCCAGAACCTTCCCCGCCATTCACCCCCTTCTCCGGCGGAGGAACCTTCCTCGCCCCCGCTCCCGCCTCGCTCCCGTTCAAACGAACCATCAATATCAAGTCTCACTCTTAACCAAATTATGGCATGATGTTCATATTAGGCATAAAGATATTTAGGAGGGCAACCAAGTCCTTATCTACAACTCCAGTTTGTGGCTTTTCCCTAGAATACTCAAATCTAGATGGTATGGACCCTACCTTGTTAAGCATGCCTATGCACACAACACTTTTCTCCTATGGAGTAATTCAAAGGGTAAGTTTTTCGTTAATGGAAATAGGATAAAATAGTCTATTACTATTGAGGATTGTGTGGTATCTAAAGCACATCATCTTCCTATGCTTGAAGACTTAGAATTGAAGGATCTGCCAGCCCCACCCAATCCCGAACCAGAGTCAGCTCAATGAGTACAAGTGTCGAGACTTCGACGTAAAATTCAGAATTCAACTCGGAGGCAACCCAACATCTCTTCAAATTTCCCCTATCTATTTTTTTAATTACAATTCCTAGATAATGTTGCTTTTATTTTAGGTTCCTAGTTAGTTTGTAAAAAAGTGTTTTGCTCGGTTGGTTACCCAACCTATCACATCAAGATGGCAAAAAAATTGGAATTCAAATACCCATCATGACACACAAACCAAGCATTTTACCTAGTAAAACAATTATTTGGGCCTTCAAAGGGCCAAACCAGGAGGTGCACTGGAGATGAAGTTGGTCCAGATGAGCATTATGGATTCTATGAGATCCAGGAGCAGTTGGACTAGATTCAGTAGAAGCAGCAATGCCAAGGACGTCATTCGAACCATCTCTACCTGATGCAGCATTCTTAGGAGTATTGGCATGTGGAGTGTGGCTACTATGCTCCTAACAAACCTTCCTATGAGGAGTATGGAGCCCATTAGGCTTACCCTAACCCTAACTCCCCATATTGGGGGAATTACTACTACAACCTTGCCTCCTCTTCTTCTCATCCACTACCTCGCTGTCCACTAGAGAAGTAATCTTCCTCCCTCCATCTTAGATTTGGGTTTTTCTCAGGACAAGAAAAATTCTAAGTATAGGGTGGAGGTGAGTGGTATGTAACAATTTCACCCCCTTTCCATTTTCAGCATTATCTTTTCATCATTTTGTTTTACATCTAGTTGTTGTCTAAAAAGTAGCTTGCTTTTTAAATTTGAAAAAATTTCTTCATCTAGCTAGTCAGCCAATATGAATAGATTTTGTATCATTATACTACCTTGAATGTGGTAAATCTTCTTTGCAAAAATATTTACAAATTTCTATGATAAGAAAACACCATGTCACCTAGGACCTAAAATTTGCATTACTCCTTGGAAATGTTGGCAAGGCTTATTGCAATGATTACAATCAAATATAAAAAAAATCTATTTTGACTTTGTATATTAGATTTTCATATCTCTTATATGATGTTGTGACAAGAAGATTCGAATTTATGTGATGACAATAACCCAAAAAGAAAAAAATATTTGAAAGCACAGGAACAATCTCCCTCCACCATCTTCATCTCACGAAGAAAAATCAAAACCACCTCATGCCAAACCCCAAGTCCAAGGTGGCATTTCTTCCCCTATCTCCATTCCTCCATACCCCTCATAAATCTAATAGGGGTGTACCGTCAAAAGATGCCAAAGAGCACACCAAAAAAATGTGGTCAATGTAACTACCGTCCATGAATGAAAATATCCCAAGTCAAATAGAGGAGGGATCATCTCCTTACATACCTCATTCATCATGTTCATGTGCAATACTTACAATAAAAAATGGGAGTGTCAAAGTAAAGTAAGATGAAGTATTTTTCTCACAACATCTTGAAATAGAAACAAGTAATGAAACATGTTTTAATTAAGAATGTGAAATTTGTGTTTCATGGTTCTAAGAGATTGGGACTCTCAGCCAAGAAAGGATATAAGGAACAAAGTAATGTTATTAGGGTGAGGATAGACATGTTTCTAGTACAAATTGGAATTTTTTGTGATTCTTAGTTGCTTGAGTACAAGAAAAAGTTCAACTTTGGGGTATTTCTCCTTCCACTTCACAAGACTAGGTGACAAGCTTCAAGATCTGGGGGAAATATAGAGGTATTCATAACTTTTCAAATGCATATTTCATAGTCTTTTCATACGAATTTATTACCCTTTTGCTAAATTTCTAGAAATAATTGCAATTTTCTCACTTCTTGACCAATAATGCAAATTCTTATCTTTTTCATTCATATTTTGCATATTTTACCTTCACTACAATTTTTTGACTATCTCAACACTTAAATTGATTGGTTCATGTTGTGAATCAGTCATTTCAACCATACAAGATGCTACACTTTAGAGCCCCAAATGATTATTTCAGCTATCAACTCATCTTTTCCATTCACTCATCAATAGTTCCATTCTCCCCAACCGCTCAGCTCGGTTCACCAACCAGGTGTTTCAAGGCTTCCAAACAGCTAGCTCAAATTGCTTAATGACCAAGTCATAGTCAAATGGCGTCGCCCCTCCATCTCTAGGGTTTTGACTCACTGCCTGGGCGTGTGCTAATTTGTTGTGCATGATATGACTTCTTCAGTGGTCACCAGCATTCCTTTTCCTCTCTCCCTTTCAGGGTTTCTTCCACCTCCTTCCCTTATAAAAGGATGGGAGACTCTGCAAGAAAGCAGATCTGAGTTTTTATACTTTCACTTTGGATTTCAATAATTTGTTATTTCATTCTTTCATCTTGTACTCTTATTCATCAATAAATATTTCTAGTTCTTTACCATTATTTCTTGGTCTCTTGTTGGGAGCAAGGAATTACTATAGGGGCATCCATTTCATAGTCACTAGACAAGATCCTTTTAGATTCTTTCTCTAGTATATAGCTTCATCTCTTCTTTCTATTGTTCTTCCTTTAACTTCCATAGATCATAAGTAGTTTCCTATACCGTGGCATGGGGAGTAGCCCCATAGCCATATTAGCTAGATCTATTTTTATATGATGATACTTGTTTTACGATTTTTGTTTGGATTTTTTCCTACTTAAATGACTGGATATTTGTTTTTGTTGAATGTTAGTTTTGGTGATGAGACCTCAGACCCTAAGGCTCAGAAAGACCAAACAAATGCACAAAGATCCAGATGAGAAGCGGAAGTATCTTTTGTTGGGATGTTTGGGCAAGCATCTATAAACACCAAGACCAATGGTTTTACAGGGATTTCAACTTTTATAAATGCATTTGAGGATGTTTTTACATACCTTCATATAATTTGTTTCATCCCCATAGATTCAATCGATCTATTTTTAATAGACTATGGTGGTAAATCCCATAACCCCAATATCTTTTATCCTCGATTCATTCTCATTTCTCAATCGATTGTTTCCCTATTGCTTTGTTTTTTACATGCAATTTAGTTCTACTCATAGATAATCTTTCTTTTATTGTTCTTAGCATAACTCTCTTTTTACATGTTCTTAACATAAATCCTTCCTTTATTTGTTCTTAGTGCAACATTTATTTACTTATTCTTAGTGTAATCTTTTCATTAATTGTTCTAACATAATCAACCATCAACCAATGGATCTTTACTTTTCTATTCCAATAACTGTTCAAAGTAATCTAGTTCTAAATTCAATCTTAATCGTGTTTTCATGTTGGATCACCCTCTATGTACTAATAAATTAACATTAATTCTTTTTTGTGGTTAATAAGAGGTGAAACTCTAGGATTAAAACCATTGGTGAATTGTGGTTCCAAACGACGTGCATCAATGCTTTAGCACCACTGGTCAGCAGAAGCAAAATTTAAATCTTCCCTTCCAAATGCAAAAGAACACATTACCAAGTGGGTGCCTGGCTAAAATAAGCAGATTGGCATAGAGAAGAAGAGAATCATGTGCAACATCTAAACTCTCCAATCCAATATTGGTAAGAGGCATGATATTATTACTGATAACATTTTTTGGATATGCAAGCTCAGTACAGCAATATTTCGAAGCAAGAAGAACATGATTTGATACAAAAAGGCCATATCAATTGGCTCTCTAATGGTGACACTAACTCTAAGTTATAAAATGCCTATATACAATAAGGATGGCTTCCCAACAAGGTGACTATGCTTAAGAACACTGCAGGTGAGAGGGTCATGAATGAGGAAGACATTCAGAATATGATATGCAATTACTTCAAGGATATACTCATTGAACATCATGGGCCCAATCCACAATGTGTCATGTATTTCCCATGTAAGTTAAGCAATTGACAGACTCTCAAAGGTGTTCTATTTTTAATCACCCCATGCTATAGGAGATTCACAAAACCTTAAAATCAACAAATCCCTACAAGGCGGTGGGACCAATTGGGATTGATGATATTTTTCTCTTGGAGAATTGGTAAACTGTGAAGAATTCCTTGCAAAACACCATCGTTAACACAATACAAGGTAAGGATCTAGGCACTCCATCTGTGAGGCCAACATAGTCTTAATTCCTAAGTTGCAAAGACCTTAAATGTGTGATCACTTTTTTCCAATTTTTCTTAATAATCCATGCTAAAAATTGTCCTCTAAGATAATCATAGGGGGATTGAAGGAGTACTTATCTGAGTGTATATCCCCTATCCACAGGACCTTTGTTCCTGGCCGTAGAATTTCTGATAACATCATAGTATCACAAAATACCATTCACAACCTGAGAAGGTGTACCTCAGTGAAGTCCATGGCCATAAAAATTGACATGTCAAAGGCATATGACAAAACAACCTGACAAAATGTCCATGTCCATCAAAATTGACCTATACTCTCAACAAATTTAGAACATATCTAATGAACTTTATATCTAAGGGGAAAGCTTATGTCATTTGAAATTGTGATACTATAGGATATTTCAAACCCACAACATGTGTTAGATAAGAGATTTCAATATCCCCCTATCTATTTGTTTTATGCCTCAAAAGGCTAAGTCATAAAATTAATGAGTTGGTGAAGGAAAACAAATGGGTTCCTTTAAAGATTTCAGATTTTGGTCCTTACATAGCCCACATGGGCATCACAAATGATATTTCCTTCTTCACCCAGGCCTCCACAATATACATGAAAGTCATCATGGATTGTTTCAAATAGTTTGGTCTGGTTTCAAGATAGTCATTTTCACTATAGAAATCAAAAACACATTTTGTTGAAAGAATGCCATTGACTGTTAGGAGACAAATTTGCAGAAGAAATGGGTTCACACATGATGTAAATCTAGGCAAGTATATTGGAGTTCCTCTTCTAAACTCAAGAGTGAAGAGTAATACCTATGCAGACACACTAAATCGAGCAGCCTCTAGAATTAATGCTTGAGTAGCGAAGAGTCTCTCACTCACAAGAAAAATCTACCTTACAAAGTTGACTCTCACTGCTATACCAGGATATGTTATGATGACAGATGTAGTTCCAAATAAGGTTAGTCATAGGATCGACAGCAACATTTGCACCTTCATGTGGGGAGGTAATCACAAGGCATGTTCACTCTTACTAGTTTCCTGGGATAAAATTATCAGCAGCAAGAGGAGTGGTGGGTTAGGCATTAAGTCAATGAGGGACTGGAATGTTGTAGTTATAGACAAATATACATGGGAGCTAATCACTACCTAGGATTCAATATGGTGTCTAGGATTGAAGACAAAATTTAATACATTCTCTAGTAACAGATCGATTAACGTCTCTAGACTTGGAAGAGCGGTGCTACAAAACAAAGGTTTTATTCTCAATAACTCTAATATGTTTCCTTTGGTAGAAACTAAAATGAATGTGTGCAAGGACAAATGGTGGTATAAGGATGTTGAGTTACAAACTATATAAAAGAAGATGGTAACAATATACCTTCTGGACCTACAAGTTATTGAGCCTAGTCCATCTTCCAGGTGAATGGGGCACACATTTCCGTGTAGAATAGCTATCGATGAAATGGTTCATAAGATCAATGAGATGCACTATAACGACCCCCTTCCTGTTATCTCCAATTAAGTAGCACTAAGAGGGAAAGGGTAATTATCATAATTCTTGGATCAGGGTTTAGCAAGTAACCAATAACAATTAAATTTTTAATTGAATGGAAAGAGTCTGGTAATAATATGAAGATAGATTCTCCTCTAGGAAGTTACATAAAAAGGAAAAGTAATGTTGCAACATAAATTAAATCTATCTATCTATAATCCTTCAAGAGACTTCAGTCATTGTTTACTTTTGGTGAAATCTTCTCTAGAAATCCATTTCTTCATATTACTTGTAGATTAACCTAAAACAATGTGAAACAAAATGTGGTCAGTATATCAAGATATAATGAGTATGTGAGGGAAAGAAAATAAACACATGTAGGTGTAACAAAACAAACACATGTAGGTGTAACAAAATAATCATCCATAGCAGCAATTATCATTACAAAATCAAACTTGTATTTTTATGTTATAACTTATCAGCCCTTATCATTTCACTCCATGTGGTATTACTACTCTTTTGGGAAGACTTTTATGGGGAACCCTCTCTTTAGGGTTTGGTCCCTATAGTGTATTCTCAAAACCTTCTTTTTAGACTTGGTTTTATGTCGGTCTTCCTTTCCAGGCTTGGCCTGTGGTGATCTTCCTATTCAAGCTTGTTCACCAGTCATTCTCATAATGACTCCTTTCACCCAATGCTCATTTAACTCACCAGATATAGTTATTTAGGGTTTGAGCAAGCCACATTAATATAAGATGATAAACATAGGGGCCTTATCGATTGTAGGAAGTAAATAAACAAACAAACAAACAATTTAATTGCAATCCATATTTGAAGGCATTTCATCTTAGGAAAACCTAATTTGGTTACATATAATCCTTCATTCTAAATTAATTCCAGGATGTACTTCTTTATCGAAAGATTAGACTTTATCATTAAGATCAATTAATCAAGTTATGACCATCCATTTCGTGAAATTAGGGTTTCCATGCATTAAAGCTACTAAAATTTTCATCTGTAAGTACTTATGGAATTCAGGATAGAATTAGACCATGAAACTAATTTAATTGCATTCCTTATATTTTTCTAATCAAAATTTTATATATATGCAATATTAGAATCTACCGATTATATTCTATAATTATTTTGAGTTTATTCATTTTACACCAATTAGAGCCTACCACGTAGGCAGATGACTAGGAAAAGGAAGTGTGTAATGGGCCTCGTCTGAGCCAATCAGCTCTCGCAAAGTTGGAAGCCTATGCTCACGTGGCTTAGTGAGAAAAAGAGGGTGAAAAGGCGAGAATACCCTTACCTTTACTCCAGTGTTTGAAGGATTGATTTTTCCTTTCTATAGGGGTCATCTTCCTCCTTCACTTGTCTTGTTCACCACAAGAAGATGAGTCAACTTGATAGTAGACTCTATGTTGATGGGTTCTTGAGTGTCAAGAGAGGGTGTTGTCGCCTTCGGCCTAACCCACCGAACTGAATAATGGTCTCAATTCGCCAGAAGGAGATAAGATTTGGGAGGAATGGGAGAGGTTTCCCTTAGCATGGTATAGAGAAGAAAACACAGAAGAGAGCAAAGGTTTGGATAGGAATTGGAGGTAGGCATCAACATGCAAGGTTCATCGGGTTCCTTCTAGTGTGTAGGTAAACTTGTAGGGGAACGACAATCCCTGTTATAGGTATGATTTCCTAGGTTGGCTGGTTGCAAGATCTGATCCTTTCTAGGATTTGGGGAAACATTTGAAAATACATGAAATAGGAGGAAAGATGGGTTCATCCGATTTGGATTGCTTTCCTGAATCTAATGGGAACACCTTTAAGGATTAGTGTGGATCTTAGGAAGAGAGATTCAATTGGAGAGAGGGGAAGTTACTATGCTCGTGTTTCCTAGTTTAGCCAAAGGTAGGCAATAATCCCTGGATCATTGATTTGGGATCCAAGAGTCATGGAGTCACGTTACATTATTAAAGGGCTGCCCTAGATTCTTTTTCCAATTTAAATGCGACATATTACGTTTATTTCTATTAATCCTTCCACTATAGGGAAATTATATAATTGCATATCTCTAATCCTTTATCCAATTAATCCCAAATCTTAAGGCAACCTTTTTGATAACTAGATCTCGGTCTGGGCAAGGTTTGGTGGAAAAATACAAATATTAAAAGTACCTTTCTTTCCTATTTAGAAATTGCTTTATTTGATTTATTTAAGGCATATAATAACTCTTTTCCCATCCCAACCTGGAAAGCGATCTTATTTCAATATACATTCTCACTGAATACAATATTGGGCCAAATAAAACTTATTTGTTGCGTTCAACTTATCTTTCTATAGATTTCCAAAAAACTCTTTAATCACCAGTTATACATTACTTTTACAAATTCCTTTATTAGAAACAATTCCACTCTTTATTTAGGCAATAAATATTAATGGGTTATGGAAAGCAACAAAGCATACAAAATACCTTTTCAAGAAATAAATTTCATTCTCAAACTAAAACTTTCAAACAAGACAAGAAAATTCCAAGCTTTCTGATATGTCCTTAGCAATAAATTATTTGCATCCAAATATATGTATAAATACATGGAAAATCTAGGTTATAACATCATTTCCCTCTTACAAGAATTTTGTCCTCAAAATTTGATTAGTCACCAAAAAAATTGGTGGTGAGACATTTCCATGTCCGTCCTCAGCTCCCATGTGGCTTCATCGCCACTGTGGTGCTACCAAAAAAGCTTTACCATCTTAATCTTATTATTTTGTAGATATTTCACCTTGGAATCCAAGACTCCTCATAGGTGACTCAGGGTATGACAACCTTCCTTGGAGATCTATCTGTTTGATGTTCATCATATGGGCAGGATCCTTCACATAGTGCTTTAGATTAGACACATGGAACATGTCATGCATAATGTTATACAATGGTGGTAAAGCTAGATGATAATAAGTCTTGACAATCTATTCTAAAACTACAAATAGATCCACATATCAGGGACTCAGTTTTCCTCTATTTTTAGTTATAACTCAAAGGGGTCGGATTTTTAGAAATACATGATCTCCCACAAGAAAGTGCAGATTTGGCCATTTTGCATCAGCATATGATTTTTTTCGATCCTAGGCTTTATTTATTCTCTGGTTGATCAAATCGAATTATCGAAATATAACTCTAGCTCCTCTAGCCTAAGAAAGGTCCTCCCACCAACATCATACGAGTGAAGCAGTGACTGACACAACCTCTGGTAAAGAGATTCATATGAAGGCATCCCAATAATGGCTTAGTAATTGTTGTTGTAGGCAACCTCAACTAAGGGTAAGTATTGTTCCCATGATCCACTCCAATCTAGTACACATGATCTTAAATGATCTTCTAGGTTCTAGATCGTACATTTTGATTGTCCATAAGTCTGTGGATGATAGGTTGTGCTAAACTTCATCCTTGTACTGAGTTCTTCATGGACTTGATTCCATAACTTGAAGGTGAATTTAGGGTCACAGTTAGAAATTATCAAACTTAGAATACCATGTAAAGGACTATCTCTCAAATGTAAAGATCATCTAGGTCTGACACCTTGGTAGTAGGCTTTAGGGCAAGGAAGTGTATTGACTTGGTTAGGTGGTCCATAATATAGCATCATGTCCTTTTCTTTTCTTGGGAAGACCTACCATAAAATACATGATGATTTGGTCCCACTTCCACTTAGGAATCTATATAGGTTGTAACAACCTACCGGATTGTTGGTGTTTATCCTTCACCATCTGGCACGTAAGACAACTAGCCACAAATGAGGTTATGTCTCTTTATTCCTAGGCACCAAAAGAATCGTTGCAAGTCTTTGAGCATTTTAATGGTGTCACAATTGTACTATGTGCGTTGATCCATGAGCTTCTTACATGATGCAAGCTTTCAAAGATGAATCCTCGGGAACCCAAATATGATGCTTATATTGTATTCCACCATCACTACTACAGAACCGACCTTTCGTGTCGGTTATTTAAGGCCTTTGGAGATAGTTAAAAAGTGACACCTATGTGGGTGATACTAAAAGGTGAACCCTTAGGCGTCGGTTTTAAAACCAACACCAAAACCCTTTGCGCCACCCAAAACACGCCAGTAGGGGCACTATAGGCGTCGGTTATTAGTGGGAAAATTGATGCCAGAACCCTTCATGCCACAAAAAGGGCGGCAGCAGGGGCACTATAGGCATCGGTTATTAGTGGGAAAACCAACGCCAAAGGTGGCAGCAGGGGCACTATAGGCGTCAGTTATTAGTAGGGCAACCGATGCCCTAACCCATCATGCCACAAAAAGGGCACCATCGGTGTCAGTTTCGTAGTAATAACTGATGCCATATCACCTTCCACCACGGTCGTGCTGGCCAGCACGGCCATGTTGTCTGGCCACATTAGACGTTGATTTTTTGTTATTAACTGGCGATGCAAGTCTTTATTATCGATTTTCGATTAATAATTGATGCCTATGTTTTGATTTTTTTTTCTTATCAGTTTGTAGGCCTGTTGTGGCTGGTCACAGGATAAAGAAACCTACAGTTTAGTGGAACTGAACTGCATGTTTACGACATACATTGATATCAGCCAACAACAGGCCACAAACCTACAAATTTAACAAGATTCACACACATGTAGAAACATGCCACAAACCTATAGTTCCTTTCATTTTCACATTCACATATGCAGAAACATTCAGACACATGTAGAAAATTTATGTAGTAACTTGCAGTTCCTTTCATTTTCACATTCACACATGCACATGTAGAAACATTCATGTAGCAACCTACAGTTCTTTCATTTTCACATTCACACATGTATAAACATTCAGACACATGTAGAAACATTCACACATATGACAATTCAGAAAAACTCCTTTACAAAACATCATTCTTTAGTCATTATTGCTATCAACATCCCAATTATAGTTTAAAACCCCCACTACTTGTATGGCTTTTGCCCATTCTTCTCTTACATCATTTAATTCTTTCGTCGTATAGGAAGCATGTACATCTGATAAGGCCTTACCTGTAGTGTGGCCAGTTTTAAACACCTGCAAAGAGAATAATTTATAAGAGAATGATGTATATATATAATTAATAATATATATATATATATAAGATTGATATATTTCATATTATCTAATGAGACTATATATAATACCTCAGGTATGGTATCGATGTCTACTGCAGCATATTTGATAATTATGTGCATAAATCGCATCACATAGTATGCACATGCCCAGCAATTATCTTGTGTAGCACACTATAAATTGAAACATACAAAATATAAAAAAATACAACTAAGCATAGTTCACATAAATAATATATACATTGGAGTCGGAAACTTACTTTCACGTTCTCCCAAATTATTGGTTGGTTCTTTTTCTCGGGGACCTTTCCTCCAACCTTTTTGAACTCATGTAAACCCCTACATGTTAATGTAACACAGTATATTACATAATTAAATAGTAATGTAATAATAGATGTTAACGGATATAAAAATGAAATATTTCTCACTGGAATAATGTCATTTTCATTGCATGTCCATATTTTGGATTCAATTTAGTCCCCATAGGATCTAGATAATAGACAGAGAATGTCCCGGGGACAATAACTAGTAACTCCCAATGCGTACCCCTAGAGGTAAAAAAGTTAAAAATTAATAACTTGAAATCCACAATAAAAATGTAATTTTCTTAAGTCCAAATTAAAAGCAAAGTAAACTTACTCCACATTGAATGGAGCTATTATCACCGTCCTTCTTATTTTGACCAAAATTTGTAAAAGTATCACAGTAGTATTGTTGAACTGACGTAGGGTCTTTAGCTACTAGACTAATCAAAGATGGAATCAAAAATCCTACATGTTCAAATGAAAAATTTGCACATATCATATCTAAGTAGCTACAAAACATGTATTACATATGCGTTAATATATAAGAAACCAGATCACCGGATCCTACACAAGGTATATGGATGTATAAACAAGATCTCACCATATCCATAGCTCTATCACATATGTATTCACCCAATCATAGCGAAATAACTCCAAAATATCTTGTATAAATATTTTGGTTTCGTATGATTGACCTACAGCATCCGCATCTATAGAAACATTTATAGGGAAATTTATATCATGTTCGCCTAACCATACTGCCATACCCCTACAATTAGGACCTAACAGGACAGGTAGGTCATGTGGAACCAAACTTGGTAATGTAGGAGGTGGAGGTGGAGGCCTAGATGCTCTAGGTGTCTTTGTTTTAACATGTATATATAATTTCAGATCAATTGACCTCATATATACACACTAACAATTTAACGTAATGTAAATTTACCATACAATTTCTGTAAAGACGACATCCGCTTTGGGCCACAATATCACTCCGCCTTCTGCCTCACCAAGCGTTTCACAATCTGGGTGGGCATATGGCAATTGAACATCTATCCCATTGGGGAATATACGTAGTGGGCTCACACGAACCCAACCATTTGGTAATGGAGACCCATGAAACATTTTCCCTAGAAGGGATGGGTAAGACGACGCCTTTGCAACGACGTATTTGTTACTTTTTAGATGGAATGGCTTCAACCCCTACAAATTTACGTAAAGAATGTTATATACATATATACATAGCATCTTGAAAACATATCATCTTGAAAAGACTAGCTACTATGTCATAAAAACACTTACAGTAGATGTGCTAGGTGGTGGGTCTACAGGATTACTCCCAACCTCTATAGTAGGAGTAGAGCGGGATGCCATAGGTACTGTCTGAGTGGCAGTCTGAGACACCTGCCACTTCACAATTGCTTATTGGATTCTCCTATCAATTAACGCATCTACCTATACATGGATAAAAGAAATGTTAGCTTCTGATTATTGAAATCCCTTTTACAATAACATTCTAAAAAAAGAATAGGTTACCTCTTCTTGTGAAATTCCCACTTTTGGGACAAGTTTGTGCTGGGATGGCCCAAAGAACACTTTGATGCCCACACCAGCGCCTACACCCCTAACACGTCCAAGATGCTCTAGGTTACCCAAAGCAACTGTCAATTCATCCCTTGTGCCCTCAGGGATGAACTTACCTTGTTTCCTCAGCTCGTGCAGCTCCCGCTAATCGCCATCAATAGAAATTGGTAAGTAAGTAAACACCACAAATAATCAATATTTGAACAAATTGCTCTAAGAGTTGTATTTTACCATTTTTGCAGCTGCCTCAGCAGTTGCAAGATTCTTTATTTCTCCCTTCTTGTTTTGCCTCCGAGCTATCCAGACATCATGGCAAGGTAGAGGTGCGGTACCTATAGTAGAGGACTCCTGAGTAGTAGCAGACTGAGCAGTACACTCAGCCTGTAGTCTTTGGCGATCACCTACATAGCTCTTTGGACCCATTGTGTGGTCATGCACATTCAGTTCATGCCTTTCTCTTTGCGCCTCACTGATAGCCTAGTTAGTATGCACATTGATTCGGTTAGTAACACTAAAGGTTAATCTTGAATAGGTGAATACAATGTATATTAATTAAATAGGGAGTAACACCTAATACCTTGAATTCATCAGTGATTCTTGAAGCAACAAATGCGTCCCATTCTTCTTGGTCCAGGAAGTTCCACTGTTCAGTGGTTGACTTCTTCCTCTTCTCACCATCTTTTATGTATTCTCAGGTGAGATTTGTCCTATAGTTCCTTAGGACCCTCCCACAGCGTTGCATCATGCATTTACGATGCAACTTTTCATCCAACGCAAATATACTCTGCAAAATAGAATTTTTATTAACTAGTATCTAAAAAATTAGTAATATACAAAATAGAATTGCAAATAATAATAATTCACGTATAAATCCTTCCATGTTAAGTCTTTCTTCTCCTTAGGAACTTTATGCCAAGAATCTATCTTACAACCACAATGGCTACGAGTAACATACCCAAGATATGAAACAAATGAATTGCAGTTCACTCCAATTGCATTTCCTGCATTATCAAAATCCACAACTAGTTTGGGCCATTGCCCCTTAGCGTTGTTAACTTCTTCATCATAGTAATGCCCCTTCTCTTGTCAACTTTTTGGTACTTCTCATCAACTGCCTCAAGTACTTCAGAGGGTACATGTGCATCATCAACCTAAAATTTGACAAAATAAACACACTTACAGGATATAACTATAAATGGACATATAGATAGAAATATATGATATATTTTTAAAACTTACATTGTGAGGCGGCGCATTGGTATCCTCTCCATGCTCATCATGGACATCATGGTCATCATGCCCATACTCATCCATCTGAAAATTTTATTAAAATATCAAACATTTAGCATTTGACATAACTAGAAGATAATGAAATGTTGAAAAATGAAACATTGTATAGTTCACATATACAAATGAAACATTGAAAAATGAAACATATAAAAAATATAAACATGTATGCCTCTATTATTGTGATCATTTATCAATTACCAATCCTTCATTGTGATCTCCGCGCACATACAATTCATCATTAGCTTCAATATTTTGTGGTGTTGGCAACCCAACTGAGAATGGATTGGAGTCATCATACTTATCATAGTACTCTTCTTCATCTATAGGATCTTCAATGAACTGTCTTTTACATCCTAAGTGAGATTAGGTGTTCAAGAACAGTCCCAAACTGGGGACTATCTAAGATTTACTCCTATTGAGTAAATCTTGGACGGGTTTCTAGGCCAACAAATATATGTGTTGTCATTCTTATATATAATAAATGTGTACCACCTATCCCATTCTTGAACACCTAATCTTACTAGTAAGTGTATAATGTGTATTGGGTTTTTAAGAAAATTTCGGCAGCATTTCCCCACTGTTCTCCAAGTACATATGTACTTAGAGAACAAACGGGGAAATGCTGCTGAAATTTTCTTGAAAACCCAATACACATTATACACTTACATCCTAAGTGAGATTAGGTGTTCAAGAACAGTCCTAAATCGGGCACTATCCAAGATTTACTCCTAATGAGTAAATCTTGGATGGGTTTCTAGGCCAACAAATACATGTATGTTGTTATTCTTATACCTACAATCCTAGTTTCATCATTCATATCCTAAGTTTTTTGTAACATCATTTAATCATGCTTGTCACTAAATACTAAACAGTAAATAAACCATGATTCCATATATCAAAGATTTGAATCAGGGGGTGATGTAGCCCTATTTTAGGGCTCCATCCTGTGTCATTTTGTACTTAAATCACATCTAAACATGTTAGATTACAAGCTTTTGCCCCTAATTGTTTATCATTGCCAAATGAAGTTATGATGTTCTTTGCACTGTTTTCAGGTACTTGGGCCATGCCTTAGATGGAAGAGAGAGAAAGAAGGAGTTTTAGGGCTCCTCCACTCATGGGGAGGTCCAAAGGAGGCCCCAAAATCTCCCTCAACCTACCTCCAATGGCCAAGAGTCGTCACCAAGCAGAGACATCTAAGAATGATGAAGTTTAAAGGATAATCAAGTGGTGCAAGCCTCACCACGGTCGTGCGAATTTATGACCAAGAACCAGCATTTCAACAGGGTTTTTCCCCAAGTCACCACGATCGTGGCCATCTGCCATGACCGTGGCCAATGAAGAACAAAATGACCATGGTAACCAACCTACTCTACCATTTCCACCACATATCCACCTCAAATCCAGTCCATTTCACCATTATCATTAGAGCTTCATATATCAACATACATACTAGGTCATATTTTAAGTCAAGATTTAGGCATTTAATCACCTTAGGGCGCATACATGATTCACAAGGTATTTGGGTGCATAAAGAATAATATATGTTACTGGTTTAGGAGTTCACATTATCATTTTAGAAATAGAAGACCCACATGTGAGTTAAGTTTGAGATTTAACATCAATGTATCTTTAACACGCATGTTTCAAGGTTCAAAGCACATAATCAAATCAAATTAGGATGCTAGAATGGACAAGTTGAATATTATTTCAATATGCATCAAAATTTACTAAATTAGGTCAAGCATGAGGATTAGAAGTACAAATATATCCAAGTACAAGATTTGAATCAAAATGAAACCTATTGGCACATTGGGAGAGTGAGATTATACCTCACTTGAAGGCTGAAGAACAAATATATGCAAGTCAACAATGCAAATGGATGACACAGCAACTCAATTCAGCCCAAGAGCACAAGTGCAATCCATGCAATTCTGTTATAATGAATTAATTAGGTGTCAATAAGCATCAATTTTAGTGAGACTCTCTTAGTCCATGCTACTACAAATGGGAAATTAGAAAATATGTTGCATGTGTAACCTTAATTGCAAAAATACAATCTAACTCCACTAATGACAAAAATTACCCTAATGACAAAAGGGACAGCCAATGGTGGTCAAGCAGGAGCAGGGTACCTTGAGGGCGGAGGAAGAAGAGGAGGAAGAAGGCCTTCATGGCGACGCTGGCGGCAAATAGGCGCACAGGAGCTGTGGTTAGAGCAGTGACTTGGAGAGCAGGAAGCAGAGCAGGGAGCAGGAGAGTTGTGGCCTGGAGACCAGCGGTCGGAGCTCCAGCAAGCGGCGGCGGTAGAGGCGAGCGACGAGCAGTGGCGGTAGAGGCAAGTGGCGAGTGGCGACGGCGATCAGTGTACTTGCAAATGGCAGCATGAGAGCCGCATCTTGGAGAGCAGCTGTCGGAGCACCAGCAAGAGGCGGTGGTAGAGGTGAGCGGCGTCGGCGACAGTGACCAGAGCACCAACAAATGGCGGTGGAGGCGGAGGCGGTGAGCAGAGGAGCAGCAGGTGGCGGTGAGCAGAGGAATTGCTAGACCTAACCCTTAATCGAGAATGAATGAAATAGAAAAAGGGCTAGAGTCTGGCTCACGCGGTTGCTGTTAAGTTAACAATAGGCTTCGGTTATTAAAACTAACCGACACTTAAAACTATAAGCGTCAGTTACCAACAAGAAACAGGCACTTCTGTTAGTTGATAGTCGTCAGTTCCAACTAGAAAAACCGACGTCCATCTATATATGCCGAAAAAAATAAATGTTCTCGAATTAAGACTATAGTCGTCAGTTTTCATATAAAAACTAACGCTAAAGGGAGGTGAAAATTTTCGCAATTAAGCGCGTGAAAACACATCGGCGTCGGTTATTGTAAGACAACTAACGATAAAAATTGGCCAAATTTCTGTCTCGCGGAAAACCTTTAGTCGTCGGTTACTTTGTTAAAAACTGATGTTGTATGTTAAATTTTGGAGGTAATTATTTTCACTGGAAAATTTGGATTTGACGGTCAATTTTAAGCATCAATTTTCTTATTATGAAATCAACGCTAAATAAAAAATGATACCCGCGTATGGTCGCCCTTCACAGATAGATGTCGGTTATTTTATTTAACCGACGTTGTATGGATTAGGCGTCAGTTTTTTTATACAACTGACACGTATAAATGTGACATTATAAGTCATTTCTGTAGTAGTGCATCCACACCCATTGAGAGGTGTGCTTGAAGTTATTCCATCAAATCCTTCATTTTCATTAGCTTTGGTTTGACTAACTGGGCTGCTAAAAGCTCGATCAATAGGCTGTGCTCCAGTTGGATATTGGACCGAAGGATTCTATCTTACAAAGGCTATGGAGTCCATCTAGAAAAGTCCTCCAGACGCTACCACAGGGTGACCAAACTAGGTGCACAACTGAGTCACTTTTGACTGAGGGCATTACATACCACATTAGCCTTACTGGGATGGTAGGCTATGGTGAAATCAAAATCCTTTAGATATTCCATCCAATGCCATTACTGTGAGTTTAGGTCCTTTTGAGTCAAATGATAATGCAGGATCTTATGGTTGGTGAAAATGTCAAAGGTAGCCCCACACAGATAATGTCACTAAATCTTCAAGGCATAGACAATTGAGAAAGTTCTACAGTGTGGGTTGGGTAATTCATTTCATTAGGCATGAGTTGTCTTGAAGCAAAGGCGACAACATGATGGTTCTTCTCTAACATGCATCATAAGCCCATCTTATATGCATCAATGAAAATAAAAAAAAACCATCATTACCTGAGGTATGGTCAAAATAGGGGTTGGGTAAGCTTTTCCTTTAACTCTTAGAATAATGCTTTACACTGGTCGGACCAAACAAACTTCTCATCCTTGCGAGCAAGCTTTGTGAGGAGAAAAGTAGTCTTTGAGAAATCCTTGTTGAATCATTGGTAATAACCAGCTAATCCCAGCAATCTACGAATCTCAAACGGGCACTTTGGTACTGGTCATTATTGAACAGTTGCTACTTTGGTAGGGTCCACTGATACTGTTCTTCTAGATATAATATGTCTGAGGAACATAACTCAGTCTATCCAAAACTCACATTTTAAGAATTTCTTGTAGAACTTATGCTTTGTCAAGGTATTAAGGACCTTACATAGGTGATCACAGTGTTATTCTAGGTCACATCATAGTAGACTAGGATGTCATCTATGAACACTATCACAAAGGTGTTGAGGAAAATCTAGAACACACTATTCATGAGGTTCATGAACACACTTGGAGCATTGGACAACCCAAAAGGCATAATGAGAAATTGGTAGTAGCCATAGCAGGTTTGAAAAGTGGTTTTCAAGATATTTTCATTCTTAACTCGCAATTGGTGGTACCCCAATCTCAAGCCCATCTTTAAGAAAATTCAAGTAGTTTTAAGAAAACTCGAGCAGTTTAGACCAGTTAGAGCTTGCCACATAGACGAATGACTAGGAAAAGGAGGTGCATTGCGGACCACAACCAAGCCAATCGTCTCGTGCTAAGATGGCAGTCGGTGCTTGCATGGCTAAGCAAGAAAAGGAGGGTGAAAAGGCGAGAGTACCCTTACTTTTACTAAGTGCTCAAAGGATCGAGTTGTCCTTTTTCCAGGGTTCATCTTCCTCCTTCATCTGTCTCCTTCTCCATGAGTAGATGTTCAACTCGATAGTTGAATCTAGGTCAATGGGCTTGCGAGTAGAAAGAGAGGGTGTATTTGCCTTCGGCCTGCCCCTCCGAACTCGATGATGGTCTCAATGGGCTAGAAGGAGATCAAAGCAGAGAGTAAGGGGAGAGGTTTCCATGGGTAGGGTACAGAGAAAAAATTGAGGGAGAGAGTAGAGGTTTGGATAGGAATTGGAGGCAGGGATCAATGTGCAAGGTTCGTTGGGTTCCTTCTAGTGTGCAAGTAAACTTTTGGGGGAACCACATTTCCCACTCTTTCCATAGCCAATAATTATTAATGGATTGTTGAAAATAGTAAAACCCACAAAATCCCTTTTCAATGGAGAAATTACATTATCAAACCAAAACTTTCAAACAAGACATAAAAATTCCAAGCTTTCTAATATGTCCTTAACAATATATTATTTGCATCCAAATATATGTATAAATACATGCAAAATTCTAGGTTATAGCACGCAGTTACCTAGTATTGATAATGTTAAGGACCTTATGGCATGGAAACATATTGACAACAACCTTTTCATATCTAAAAGTACATATGAAATTGTCAGACATTTGAAAGATGTAAGGGTCAAAGGTGATTGGGATTTTATCTAGCATGCCAAAGTAGCAACTAGGGTAAAAACTTCCTCTGGTTGGTAAGACAAAACACAAAATAACATATTATCTGATTAGTTATGTATATGTAGAGGGTATATGGGTTTAGCGGGTCACGATCCAAGCATACCTATTAGTGGACATTGGGTATGGGGGCTCCATGGGTAAGTGGGTACAAAAACTTAGACCTGTGATAGATTCTTGAAGGGCCTATATTTACGAGTATGCAGGTATACTCAAGCCCATTTATTGCCTTAGGTAAAAACAAATCTTTTAGGAAGCAAGTTATGTAGATCCAACGCCCAATGAAAGTCATCATTCACATCTAGTTAATAACTCACAGCGGACTACTTTCACTTGGGAGGTGTTTAGGAACATTCCATTTGTCTCTTATATCTTGATAATGTAGAGCATATATGTCTTGATAATGCAGAGGATATTCATCACTTTTTCAGTTGTTTGGTGATAATGAAAATCTAGTAATGTATCTTCCATACCTTCTCATATAATAATTGCTTTAACCTTTTGACTTACACTTATGTCCTGATTTCTCAATCTCATGCTGATAACAACTAGCTTAGCTGTAAAAGGTTCCATTTTGACTACATCTATCATTTGGACTATCTTGTGTGAATGGAATGATCGTTTCTACAATAACCATAATATAAATATAATTGAATTTGTAGTTTGGTTCTTCTCTATTCTCTGGATGGTCTTCCCTTTTAAGGTGATGTCTCTTTGGTTGTAAATATAAAGTCAAAGGCATCAAGTCTTTTTAGTACAAGGATGAGTGGGGGTTTTGATGTTGCTAAAAGAATCATCTCATTTGAGTCTTTGTTGAAGGCTTTGTATGAGAAGGCCTAGGATGGGATGTGTTGTCAAGTAGACATTTTTGTGGTATCTTCATGCTATGTTTGAACCCTATCGTTGTTTTTATTTATAATCTTTTTTATTTTCTTATGTGGGTTGTTCTAAGGATCCCACCCCTATCATGTGCTCGTTGGCTAACATGTTGGTCTTAACTTTGTATCTAGATACATGTAGTACCTAATTTTTGTTTTATCCTCTCATGCTATAATTGATCTTGTGATGATTTTGTCTTCTTCTCTATATAAGAATGAAATTTATATAATAAGAAAATACACTTTTTTCATTTTCGCCTGACTCAATTGTTAAAGGATGTTGAATGTAACACATGTCGTGGATTTGAAATTCATTGGGACACTAGGAGGGAGGATTTATAAAGAAACAATACAAACAACTAAAGGTCAAAGATTGTGGTCATGATGAGACTATAGGCCCTCCAAAAAATAAAAGATTATAAAAGAATATTAAAGTTTCCAAATTTGCATTGTATTTCTACGCTTAACCAGAAAGCCCAAACACGATCTAAGAAGTATTCCCCTTGCTTTGGAGGCAAGGGCTTCAGGCTTGGCTTAGCCCATTTACTCATTGCGGATCCAAAGGATGAGTTAGATGAGTTTGTTATCAAAGCTAATATTCAATAACTACGACCTTTCAACTTATATTAAGAATAAATATAGAACATGATAATATATATTAATCACTTTGTGTGTGATACTAGGTAATTCATGTTTAAACCATGTACCACATTCAAAGACAACAGCTAGTAGCTTAAGAAACACACTGTTAAATGTAATAAAAATGTTGAATTTATGAGTTTATATGTGTGTAAATGTTGATTTTCTACATAACTTGTGTGAACACATATTACCCAGTGTGCTCGTGTGTGTTGTTTGGTAAAAAAAATGATAAAATATATTATTTTTATTTTGAATGTTGTAAGAACCACCTTCGAGGAAAATTCACTTTGGTGACTCCACTTTGGCAGTAAACTCCCTACCTTTCCTCGACTACCTGCACACCAGGGGAGGGATTTAAATTACACAGTGTGCCAGTCTATGTGACAAGATAATTCGTTTTAAACGTATACCTGGATCTTGAATTTTAGCATGTTATTAGGGAGCTTGTGCCTTTACTACCCCAACTATAAACCATGTTGGCAGGATAATATATATTTTCAAATTGTGAAAATGTTTAAATATGAATGGAGAAATTAAAACTAATCAATTGACATATTAACCAAACAATTAAGACAACGTATTAAATGATTAATAGTATTTTACTTTTTTTTTGAAATATTCATATATTATATGAGTAAAAATGATAACTATTAAAATTTGACTCTAGAAAGGTGTGAGTAACCATTAAAATACATATTTTTCACTTTCAAGCCACCTCCCAAATAGCAAGCATTCACAACACTAGCAACTCAAAATTTGTGGTAGTCGCTCAACGCTCTTTGTATATTTTTTAGAGAATATATATGCATTTCTATGTGATATTGCTTGATGTGGACGTGAAGTTTAAACCTAACGACGTAAATCGTCAACCCAAACTTGAGCCTAGATCTATACCAGAACAAAGTAATTTGATCTTGATATATTTCAAATATACAATAGTACTTATTTAGCTGCCTCGTTTTCTAGATGACCACAATTTGTCTGTCCTGATTCATTACTTTTTTTTGTTCCAGCTTATTTCATCAGTTCAATTTGTGATGTTTATATAAAACGGGGAGATTATACTAGTCCAAAAGTTTGACCATGTCTTTTATATTTTTGTATATCTGCTAAATTATTATAAATGTGAGTTGCAGATGTTAAAAACCAAAGTTTTAAATGATATGAATGTATGCCCGACCCCCTCCCAACTCAAACTAGACAAGTGATAGAGCTATGTTCCCATTAACGATATTACACAGTGAAAAGTAAAATAGAAAAACAATCATAAATATAGATACATATGAATTCCGCAATCGAAGTGATGATAATGATGAGAGAATACTATAATGTCATATCCTAAAGATATAAATATATAAAAAGAATGATACATGTATTCATCAAGTTTGATCTAAATTTTTGAGAAAATAATAGTTGTATAGGAACAATAAGAATGGCAAGATAGTAACAGATCCCAACAACAAACAACATGACTTCGTGAAACAACTCTTTACCCTGACGCACAACACAACAGTTCTTTCGTCCAACAGTTGCTCATGTTGTTTATAATAAATGCAACGTAGCTGCGATTTGAATAAAGAACAACTACACTTAAGTTTAATAACACACACAAAACAGCCAAGCATTCTTATTGTATATTTTAAGCAATAAGTCAATATTTGAAAAAACGGTGGTTTTGTTCATGTCGTCGTCATGATTTGAACTTTAAACGTTTTGGTGCAAATCAAGATCTAACCATCTTTGTATTTCAAAGTCGGACATAGTATGTCATGTTTTAAAATGAGAATATACATGGCAGTTTTGTTTTAAACATGTAGATATCTTTCTGGGTTGGAGGAAGAGGGGGCTAGAACGGTAGAACCCCCTAGATCCACTCCTATGATTAATGAAAGTTTTTCCCCCTTAAATCGATCACAATTCGTTGTACGGTGGAGTGACGAAGAAGAGAGATAACGATCACCGTCGATGAAACCCTTCCTACACGTCATGTTGGAAACACAGAGCAGAGATCCCCACTAAGACGCGTGTGTCGGTTAACTCAGCATGGGATCGGTCCTGGTCCCTACTGAGACATTGTAAAGTTATCCCTGTACTGAAAGCGACAACGTGCATCCACTGTCGTTTAATCATGTTGTATGCTTAGTGTTGGGTTGATATTAAACACGGATCATGAGATCCAAAGCTGAGTTAGTTCAACCATATTCTGCATAAGCGTGCAGAATTAGATTATAATTGAGTGGTCAAACATGGCGATGGCATCGCACGTTATCTAATCTCCTTTTCGAACGATGCAAGAACTGGCACGGCGGGAAGATGAGACAGCGACGTGTGATATGTAGGCGTCACAGCCCACGGGATGGGTATATCCTTCCCGGTAGCCAGGTTCTGATTGGATTGCAACCTGATGAGGTGATGATCTTATGTAGGGGAGGATCGTAAGTACTGGAACTTTAATATTAACGCGGAGGTTATATTGTGTCGGTGAGCAGAGTATCTACCACACGTACGTACACTTGCGTGGTAACCTTCCCTAGTTGGGGCGCAAGTCAATGCATCTCGAGATTTTATGTTGGAGTGCAAGTCAATATGTAGAACGACAAAAGGGAACAATTAAACGGTAGATATTTACTGCAGTTCGTATTAACACGGATGATATGTTGGTGACAGGCGCAACCGAGTAAGAAAATGATTTCTTTCTGACTTCATCCAGCTTGAGGTGGGAATGAGATAGTTGCTATGTGGTTCAGGCTGCCGGTGGTGATGAGGATGATAAGTCCAGCTACTTCTAATGTCGATTGTCGGAGTCCGACTCCTTCATTCCATAGAGAGAACATGTGCATTTTGAACTTAGTTGCTTTTGTCTATTATTAAAAGGGGTTTTCTTTAGCCCTAGCTTGTTATGCGTCAGATCCTTGGCTTTCCGGTACCAGCGAAGTGAAAAAGAAATGAGCAATGAAGGATCTTATAAGTAAGCAAGCCATGCTATAGGAGAGTATCACATCACTACTACACTCTTTCAAACATATTAAATTCTAAAATGACCTCTGGCTAGATGGGAGTAGGATCAAAAACATAAAACCCCTTACATACATCCCCTCCCACTTGACTAACATCACCATAGATCGAGCACTTATCCTTCTTAACTCAAACATATATCACCAATTATGTAGACACACCCACGACTCATTCAACAACATTGATATCAAGCTTATCAACAACACCCTAGAGAATTACGGACAATCACATTCATTGGAAATGCGGCAAAAATTATACAACCAAAGCAATATACTATTTTTCCATCCACACAGAAATCAAGACATAATATGATAAAAGTATTGGAAAAGAAAATGTCCTAATAAATTTGTTATTTTCATATGGTTCACAGAGCATGATAAAATACTCACAAAACAAAGATGGATCAAGAGGGATTTTTTTGAACTTTCCATTTTCCTAATGTGTAAATTATCACAAGAAAACACAAAAAACATATTCATTCACTATGATTCTTGTACACAACATACAGAAAAACTGTTTCTATGTACCCAGATGCAACCATTGCATTGCAAAAAATACTATTAACTAGTTGTTTATGGCAAAACCTAAGAAACATGACTACACATCCTTGAATATTTCAGTCGTTACACTAATTTGGTCTACATGAAGAGAAAGAAACTATCGGATGTTTGAAAATAACAAGAGAAGCATGAACCAATTTATCAAGGAATTAGATAAGCTTCCATGATGACATTATATCTTTCAATAGTTGATTCAGGTATCAAAGCTACTATTTGAAAGGTGAGACCACACAGATGATACATTTTAGAGATGATTATATATGTTACGGTACTTAATTCAATGGAGCATATTCTAGAAGAACGAAATGAGGAATGTTGAGATGGACTCAATTTTTTTGAAGTCAAAATCCGCATCCATGTTTATGTTTTCCGCATTATCACTGAGGCTTGTTTAGGGGTTCCTCCCCCAACTTATCTTTATCTTATTGTGGCAACACATCCCACTATCATACAGACAGCGAGGTGTTACGCGAAAACGTGCGGAAAACACCATAATCCACAGATTACCAAAAACACGGGTTAAATAAAACCAATTGCAGAAAGCGGATAAACCAAGAAACTATTACATTTAGGTCCTCATCTTGCAAGGAAACAGGTTATATAAACATTTACAAGCCTTGATATGTGTCCACAGCTTAGGAGATCAGCTGTCCTGTCATCGCATGAGTTCATCACCTGTTTATACATACAGAACGGCCCACATCCGGCCAGCAGCAGGATATACAAAACACCATCGGCTATACATCGTGAAACAATGTCAAAACACATCCAAGGACCTGAGAGTACAGGGATGACTCTAAGACTCTAATATAAAATGACCAAAACAGCAGCATGTCCATCTCTTGCCTTCTACTGCTCTTCTTGTTGCTCGGCCGCAACTCCGCGACCACCACCACGTCTAGCTCGAACACCTAAAAAGGTTGTAATCCAGTGGGGTGAGACACACAGTCTCAGTGAGAAACATAACTCTCCGCCGAAACCATAAAACCATAGAAGGATGAAAGCAAAAGCAACAGATAACTGATAGAAGGTATAACAAGAGCAGTCTATATAACAGAGCTAATCATACCATCAAGCTTACCAGGCTGTACGGAAGGCAGATAACTAAGCATCTCTTTATGGAACATGATTAACAAGATAATATTTATAAGATCTTACCTCATAACATAAGGAACGTATAAGTAACTGTAAGTATAACGAGATTAATTACACAAGCAAGGCCTCAACCAATGTTTCGTGTTTTGCCTTAATCAATAAATACTATTCGGCTGGATTACGTATTGTTATGCCCTGAGGAAGTGAGCCGTACTGCTCAAATACAACCGACGGCTGCGAAACCCGGAGCCGGTGCCATACAAGGTCAATGGAAGAGCTGGACTCCATGACCTCTCCGCCTCGTGGTCAGTGCACGAGTACAACACAAGCAGGACCGCAGTCTCATGCTTAAGTGGCCTCAGCCATAGGGTCAGCTCCCGCAGGCTACCCTCTGCCTAGCCTGCCTCAGTACAGGTCTCGACGCTAGTGAAACTGAGCCACGGGCCTGTTCACCGTGCTCTGAGCCATGAACGCATTCATGCTCCCATATCACATATCTTGAGCCATGGGCATGTTCACCCTGCTCTATACATATCCTGAGTCTGCAACCGTAGCTGCACTCGAATCCTCACTATTTTAGGCTAGGAGAAACCTCGCATATTCAACAATATGTGCTTCGGGTTAACCCGCAGGAGAACCCGTTTCAATCATCACCAGCTCCTGACGATGATGGATCTATGGCTAGGCCAAACTACATGATATGTTCCACTGTGATTAGTTAGTACATTTTAAGTGGATTGTAAGATTCAGCCAAGTTGTATAATATGCAAATAAGAACAAGAATAAACAACATGAACTCAATATCATGCTTTTACTGTCATCAACATCATCCTGATCCATTACCAGGATCCAACCTTATATGTCGCCACTTGGCCTCTTTCCAATCATCTAGATCCATCATAAGGATCATCACATTGCCATGGGATCTCAATCCCTCATCACATAGTGCCACTGCCTCTCAAGGCTTACATCATCACCATGGGATAGTAATCCCAAATCATCATTAGAGAATAACATCTCATTAAGGTACTTTAGCCAAACTCAGGTCTTCCGACCAAACACACCATGCATGTTATCTCATCAACAAGAGTAACCATCAGAGCAGTGTTACTCAAACATATATATATACCTCATAACCCTTTACCTGGCTATGCATTTGTACCTACATGGTTAGTATGCACAATCATCATAGATTATTAGAAGAGTTATATTATCAACATAGGGCAGTACTTATGATTATATACTTTACCATTCTCGCCTCAACCTGTGACCATAGGCATAGGTCATATCATCATGCAAGCATCTTTCATGCTTACCATTCCTCAGCCTTATACATGTAATCAAGATGATCATAAACACATGTCAAGTTACATAGATATAAACTACTACCTCAATTACTATCAAGCGTCTCAAGGGTCATCATCATAAGCCAAACGTGTTTGCATAAGCAAGGACTAGCATATCGGTTACATATAAGGAACAAGACCCTCACTAGAAATGCCCACTACCCTCACCCAAGATAGTATCGGGCAGGGTACTCTCCCCTATCGTCCAAGGTACTCTAACCTCATATCGACCAAGCAACCAGCAGGGGGTAACGGCTACCACCTCAGGGTATATCAGGCAACCCAAGGTGTCGTGCACCTCTTGTGTCGTGCAATGCTATGTCGTGCAACACTGGTATACCGTGTAGCAAGATCTTATAAGGCATATCATGCAACGGCACGTCATGCACAATGTGTATCGAGCAGCACCACTAGACAAGGCATAACGCCCAAGGGTAATACTCAGCATGTCGCTCAACCAGTCTAGCCATGATCTATCGGCCAACACAAGGCAACAACGGAGGTGCGACGCCCGACACAGGGCCACGCCCACAACGTCCAAGGGGATAACAGCACCAAGCAACCAACAGCGCTAGGCGTGTCGGGCAGGATACACAACCAGGTGTGACGCCCGACACACACACACATAAGGGTAACGGCCAATGTTAGTATAACGGCCAGGGCACAACCTCAAACAACAGCAAGGAAAGCATGTCATCCACCTAGCTAACCACATCTATCGGCCGACACACAAAGCCAAGGCCAAGGGGTGACGCCCACCACAGAACCATCTAACAAGCTTCCACAACATCCGGGTATAAGTGTGTCGGATAGGGTACTTATCATGGTGTGATGCCCGACACAACAAGGCGGGAGCCAGTTGTGTGACGCCCGACACAACACCACAACAGGTTGACCAAGGTTCTAGCCAAAGAAGGATATCAAGCAGCATCAACCTCAAGACTATATCGGCCAAGATGCCACTCCACAAGGTCATCATCAACCTCAAGCACAAAGGGCACCAAAACCCTAAAAGATCAAGAAGATGCTCACCTCTCAACAACCAAGAGAGAGGGGTCTTGCACACTTCTTATCACCAATCGGGCAACACAAGGATCAAACCTAACAAAGGTCTACAACCACTACAAGCTCACTTCTCGAATCCATGGTGAGAGAAGGGTGTTTCTCAAGCAACTAGAACACAAGCTTACCTCTCAACTCAAACGAGAGAGGAGTATTGCTCATATCACTAGAGTTTAAGCTCACTTCTCAAGACCAAGGAGAGAAATGGGTGTTGCTCACCAAGAAACCCTAGAACAAGGTTTGGCCAACAAGAACAACTTAAGCAAGAAGCTCAACTAACAACATACATATCCGACATGATCGCAAGAAAGCATACAAGAACATAGAAGAGATAGTATAGTTAGGGTTAGGAGTTATGTAACCTGCCTTAAGCAAGCTCCAAGCTCCTAGCTCCTAGCTCCAAGCACCACCACAAGAAGGAGAACAAGGCACTCTAGGGTTCGGCCAACACTAGAGGAAGAAAGAGACTCCAAGGCAAGGATCGGCCACCAAACTTGCAAAAGAAGAGGGTGTCGTGCACCAAGGAGAGGGAGACTAAGGAACTAAAGGGATCCTTAGCAAGAGAAAGGGAACACATATATAGGAGAGGATGGAGGAGAAACCAAGGAAAGATAAGGCAAGGTGTCGCCCACCTAGGGACACTTGTCCATGAGCATTACCACCACTCTAACATGCCTTAAACACATGTCTAAGGCCATTGCCACATGCAAGCATCAAGTACCAAGTGTACACTAGTGGTGACACAAACAAGGTCAAAGAAGTTCAAAGGGTCCATTGGGCGACACACCTCCATACCATGGCCAACACACACCCTAGACCGACACACCATAGGCCGACACACCACAGGCCGACACACCTAGGTTGACACAAGCACACTTGCCCGACACAAGGTCAAAAAGGCAAAGGCAAAGCACAACAAGGCCCACCAATGCTCAACCAAGCCTAAAGGAACTCAAACAACTAGCCCAACCCTTCCTCTCAACACTAGAGGAAGCAAGGAGAGGGAGGAACACCTCACAAGGTGACAAACTTGCCCACAAACCCTAAACTTGGGTATATTGCAAGTAGCACCTCCAGCTCTCAACAAACACCAACAAACCCTAATCACCACTAAAGGTGATTAGCAAGCAACAAAGCATTAGGGTTAAGCAAAGCAAATAGGATAAACCCTAAATGGAGGTCAGGGTCCTTACACTTATGCTACTTTGTTTTATGCTTTTTATATTATAAAAACACAAACTATCTATGTCTTTCATGTAATGTGAACTCACATATGTGATTTTAGATCCTTCATTATATGAATGAAAAATATTTTATCAAAAAGTAAGCCATACTTGGATACATCTATTGTTGCATGCTTGGCGCAGAAATTACTAAATTTTAGTTATAACTAGTTGGTTAGTACCCTGTTATGAACATGTTTGTTGGTAATCCTTGCCTTAAGCACACTCTTAATAGTTTCCTAAAGAATCTTGTTTGTTGTCCTCACAAAGAGACTAGTTGTGAAACTAGTTATGTTCTTCACCTTAAATGTTACAATATGTATCATGCTTAACTGCTAATGATAGAGTTACAAGATAACCATAGTATTAATTAGGCTTGTTATCATGTTAATTATTTTTTGAATGAATTTAACTTTAATATTTTTTAAAAAAAATAGTCAAGTTGTGGAACAAAAATGTACAAAATCTAATTATAAATTCATAAAAACAAGAATTAATCAAATCAGAGTTGAAATGGAGAAGTTACAGCCTTTTTAGTCTTTAGCGGGATTTCCATCAATTGACAAGTGATGGATTACGATCGAAGGTTTTGCATACCCTTAGATTGAAGGTTTAGCTTAGCTCTTAGACCAAGGGTTGTAAGGATTTTAAGTTAATGGTTTTTGTATATCGATGGAAGTGTTAACCAATAATCGAAGGTTTGGTATGTGACATCAATTGAGGTCAAGTAGATTGATAGTTTAAAGGGGATTGCCTTCTGAAGGTTTTTTCTTGGTGCCACCATTTGAAGAATGCATTGGCAAGCATCAATTAAAGGTGGGACTGGTGAGTGTCTACTAAAAGTTTGACTAATGAATATCAACTAAAGGTAGGACAGAACGATGGTTCTAGCAACTGATGGTTGCATTGACAGCCATCAACCAAAGGTGACAACTGGTGGTTTTCCAGACCAAAGGTTGGTGCCTATAGAAGGTCGAGAAACCGGTGATTACAGACCATTGGTAGATCCTGCCTAAGGCTCGCCTGCTAAAAGCGTCAATCGAATGAGTACCAATGGAAGGCTTACCTTTTGATGGTTTGACTATGACATTGCCTAGCTTACAAAGAACTTTGATACATATAAATATGTGATGGAAATTAATGGAATGAGACTCGTTAGTCTCATATTTCAACCCTCCATTCATAGGAAACCTTTGAGAGGAAAAACAAGGATGATCGTAGAGGTAAAATTGGATGATAACGAAGGAAGGGAGGGATTAGATATGGAAGCCAAAGTTTCTTGTGTGGATCTAGCTTGGAAGTAGGTTTCAACCTTAGATCTTCTTCTTCTCTTCATTTATTCAAGAATGAAGGTGTTTGATTTGTAAACGGATGTCATCTTTAACCTTTGTTTCTTCATCTTCTACCTCTAGCAAACTTCCTTAGGGTCTGCTTACTTTCTGGAAAATAGTTTGGATGAGATCTTGAGGCGTGAAGCTTGAATGGACTCTTGCAAACTAGAATCCAAGATTAGTAAGTGAAATCACATGCTAGTGAGTGAAAATCTCCTTATACCAATGATTCATAGTATAAAAATTTGGAATAATGATGTTTCCGTGTTGATTATTACTCATTAAATTATTAATGTGAAAATTATTGAGTATGCATAGTAGTTTGTAGTAGAGAAAATATATTATTCATTATTTTTTGTGATATGGTGTTTATACGCTCAAATATTGTGTTAATTGCAAAGCAAAAGGATAAATGAAATGGAGGACTTAGAGGCACCAGAAACCTCTGTGAAGAGTTGAGCTATGATTTTGAGAAAATTCTAATAGTTCCATTTGCCAAATGATTACTATTAATATTTCTAAATGCTCATTTTTCATAAGTAGGGTAATTTTAGCAATGATAAAGATGTTATTTGGACAAATTTAATATGATTACACCATATATTACCTAAACACTGTAGAATCCTTCATAGGATGCATGTGTTGTGGAGAGAAAACATGCTTTCAAGTGGAGTATAAGTCCATATCAAGATAGATGGATTGTATCGAATCGGGGTGCATGGGTCTAGGTCAATGTGGGCAGACTCCTTATAATAGTATGTTATCCAACATTAATCAGAGATGTTGGTAGTACATGTGATACTGGTCAGTTAGTAAACCCTTGTGGAACAATAGATGTATATTAAGCCAAGTGAGTTGACTTTCTGTCTGAGTACCCAAGTTCAGAGGAGTCCATATATTCAGCCACTCCCATTAGCCATTAATGCCAAGTGTAATAATACTCATTGTTTATAGGGTAGCTTGATGTTTTAGATTGGGGATCTTGAGCATTCTTTTAATTCTTTTACAATGAGATTGTAGCTTGTTGTGATACTTTCACATATTGTGGTACACCTCATGTGGATCCTGGGCATTTAATAAATGGACTAAAGAACCAAATGTATATTTAGTGATATACTCTGATCAACTATATTCAACATTCATGCTATATTGGATCGATATGATGGTCTTAAATTACTTATTTAATTGGTTGTATCCTAAATAGTACATATCTCCAACGAATTTATCATGGTTGCATGTTGATTTTCTAGGCATTGAGCTAGTAGCACATTAACCTCCTGAAAGATTTTTTAGATAAAGGAGAAGCTCTTCTAAAAGAGATAGAAGCTAGCTTTTATCAAGAATAGAGCAGAGGTCTTATGAAGTAGATATATTACTTAGTCAGTTTCTTATCATTCTTCTAGTTCCTAGGATTGAGAGAGTGAGAAATGAGAGTAGTTTGTAAAGGATTTTTACTTGGTGTATATTAAGTGAGAAATCTTACTTTTGTGTAAAAGTCAAAATTTGTTGTAACCTTTCATGTTTAGCACAAACATGATGTTATATTTCTAGTTATCATGATGTTTCATTAGTCTATAAATATTAAAAAAAGATTATGATGGATTTATAGTTAGTAATTTAAAAGTGAATGGTTATTCTAGTCCCTTTTATGGGCCTAAACCATGGGCAGCGGGTTCAGGTTGCATCAACTCTTTTGGTATCAGAACATAGGTTAGGACTTAGGATCTGAGCCTAAGTTGGGAGAGTGATAAGAGACCCATAGGTTAAATTTTTTCCTCTTTAAACTGTAATTTTCTAATAGATATATTCTGTTATGGCAGGAAGAGGATGTGATCTTGGTTAGAAACAAGATGAGAGCCATTATGGGCTTGACCTTCAAGAAATAGCTCAAGGAGGAGATGATAGAGATGAGTCTCGATGTAGCATATCTTCCTGGAGACAAAGGAGAAATATAAGATGGATTTGAGGACTTCATCTTCTAGCAAGGACCTAGTGAGATCCTGACTTGGTGAAGAAGCTTGGTGGAATTGTGTTTTCTAGAACTACAGACGTAGTTGTGACAGATGTATGGATCCAACAACTGGAGAATGTTTTTCACTTAATGAAGTTATCAAAGGACAAGAAGATCAACAATATTATCTATTTACTTCAAGGAGATGTTGAGTTATGGTGGTGTGGATCTGAAGATAAGACGAGAAATTCAGTGATGTCTTGGAAAGATTTTTGGATGAGTTCCACATCAAATATTTCTCGTCTACCTTTCTAAGTGATAGGATTAGGTAGCTGAAAAGTATTAGGTAGGATGGCATGACAATAAGAGAATATGAGGCATACTTCACAACATTGGATAATTTCTATATGCAATTGGTACTGAATGACATAGATAAGTGCAGAAGATTTCAACAAGAATTAAGATTAGAAATTAGAAATAACATATTAAGAGTTGGACAAAGGTACAGAGAAAATTTTGCGGAATTTGTGGAGGATGTAAGATTGATAGAGGACTTATTTAATGTTGGTCTGAAGGTAGGAAAAATTCTATATATTTCAGTAGAAGAGATTAAAGTGGTGGCGGATACATAGGAATTGTTGTTTCTTTTCTAAGATAGGATGGGGTCTTAGTTTCTTCATAAGACGAGGATTTAGTTTGTCACTTAGTATAGCAAGATCTAGTTGCAGTAGATGGAATACACCAGCCAGGTGGGCACTATCATCTAGGTCTTCAAGATCATTAGTATCAGTGACAGGTCTATGAAGACAAGGTACACATGTGTAGGATAATTGTGGTAGGACACATTCTAGTTGGTGTTGGGAGTTAATGCCTAAGTGTGCTACTACTATGGGTAGAAGGGACTTATTAAGAGAGACTATCCAAAGCTTCAGTTTATACCTGAACAGAGTTCACAATCACAATTTCAAACTCCAGTTGGAGGAGCAAGTTCTTCAATACCCTCAAGATGTAGCAAAGGAGCACCTAGTACCAGTAGTGAACATCAAGGACAACATGATAGAGGAAGAGTTGCAAGATGCTTCTTCTCCATGACACAATCTGAAGGTGTAATCTTTCCTAGAGTTGTGATAGGTGAGATGCTTGTTTTTAACACCATATCAGTTATAATTTGGATATATCATGGCGTGATGCGTTCTTTCATTCAGAAATAAGAATTAGTGGATTGAATATGTTAGCTCAGGATTTATCTTATGAGTTGGTTGTTAAGAGTGTCATTAGGTGAACCAACAATTTTGAAAAAATTATGGCCCAGATGTCTTTTGAGTTTTAGTGGATACACTTAACTGGTTAATCTCATACCCTTAGACATCAAATTCTTTTAAATAATTTTGGGTATGGATTATCTTGAGACATAATTATATTGTTGGAAGAAACAGGCTATCTTTCAACAAGGTGTTTTTTCCTTTGTCTTTGTTGGAGATAGAGAAGTATTACCCATGTACGATATTAGTTGTTGTAGCTAATAAGATGATGAGAAAAGGGTGTGAGGACCTTTTAGCATATGTGGTATATACAAAGGCAGAGAAAAGAACATTTAATTTACAGGATGTTTATGTTGTTTGTGAATTCTCAGACGTCTTTCTAGATGAGTTATCAGGTTTACCTCCAGAAATATATTTAATTTGAGATCATATTTTACCCAGTAATCACCTAAGAGATTATCAGCTTATAGAATGGCACCTACAGAGTTGAAGGAATTAAAAATGCAATTACATAAGTTATTGGACTAAGGTTTCATTCAACCTAGTACATCACATTAGTGAGATCTAGTGTTTTCTGTGAAGAAGAAGGATGAGACTATGCAGTTGTATATAGACTATGGACAACTGAATAAGATAACCATAAAGAATAAATATCATTTGCCTAGGATTGATTATTTTTTTAATCATTTGCATGGAGCTACAATTTTCTCTGTTATAGATCTTATTTCAAGTTATCATCAGTTGAGGATAAAGGAAGCAGATGTGCCTAAGTCAACCTTTAAAACAAGATATGGGCATTTTGAGTTTGTAGTTGTGTCATTTGGATTGACAAATGCCCCTATATCTTTTATGGACATGATGAATGGAGTTTTCATACCAAACCTAGATCATTTTGTTGTAGTGTTAATACATGATATCCTTATGTATTCTAAAGATGGAGAACAGCATGTGCACCATCTCATAATAGCCTTGTAGTTATTGAGACAACATCAGTTGTTTGCAAATGTGAATTTTGGTTGGCTCAAGTATCCTTTTTGGGACATGTCATATTAGGAAGGAGTTAGTGTTGGCCCAAAGAAAGTAGATTGTGTTCTACATTGAGAACAACCTACAACTCCTATTGAGATCAGAAGTTCTCTTGGATTAATTTCATATTATATATGGTTCATAAAGAACTTCACTTTTTAGCAGCACCATTTACACATTTAGAAACAAAGGATGTGCTTTACTTGGTATGATAACTATGAGAAAATATTCTAGACATTAAAGCAAAGACTAACCTAGGTACCAGTTTTGATCCTACCATAAGCAAATAAAGGTTATGTATTGCTCTGTGATCCATACATAAGAGTATTAGGATGTGTTTTTATGGTTCTAGACAACTAAAAAATAATGAAGAGAACTATTGTGGATGCCCCATTTTTTCACTCAATAGAAGTCCATGAGCAATACAATTTCTCTAGCTAATGATGGAATCCATTCCACTTTCCACTGAATTTCACATCTATCATTCCTACCTATTTCCATATATTTTTGCATGTATAATTCACCTATTTGCACCTATTTTCACCCAGTTTGGGACTTTTTATAAAGAAACTTTCTTATCATGCCAAAAGTGCAATTTGTGCTCCAATTCTACTTTATATAAGATATTTTCCAATAAATTGCCCAGTTGATTATTTGAAATAAAATATTTCCTTTTTCCAACTACTTTCTAGAAATAAATCTAAGATATAATCATGTGTTATCTTTTTGTGTGAGTTTTCTTTGGTTTTCTCCAGAAAATTCCTGAAATTATTGGGAAATGAAAAAATTGCCTTTTAATCACCCAAGACACTTGGAGGATCTAATCCATCAGCCACGTTGAGTGCTCCCCCCTATTTGGTGCATTACAATGATATGTTGCATCTCTAGAAAGTTCTTCCCATGTTCCTGAAACCCTAAACACATACTATAAATACCCTCCCTACACCCACCATATTTCGGGCCCCTTTTGAGCCTCTTGAAATTAGAGGATCGTGTACTCCTTGTTTATTAGTGATGATCAGAACATCCTTCCTTTGACACCTCCTGCTGTGTTAGGTCTCATAGAGTGATAAACTACTCTAATTGTTGCTCCTAACTACTATATCCAGTAACTGCTATATCTGATTTACAACTACTGCATACGATATATTCTATTGTTGCATCTAATCTACTTAATTTGACATAACTGCCTTGTTGTTGTTATAAGTATTGTTTTTTACGATATCTAAAAAAAGCAAGATCATTCTCTTAGCATACATATGCTAGTCGCCTTATAAAATCCTACTTCGGTCCTAATCACCAATGAGGGATCTTCGGCGTGGTAGGTCCTAAGGTGATTAGGACAATCCACCTAAAATTGGGACTTTTAGGGCTACGACAAGAACAACACAGCTATCTCCATCCCTAAAATCTCACCCATCGATAAAAATCATTTTCTATGTTTCTTTTTTTAAGTGAATTGTCTTGAATTGTTCTTTTCTTCCAAAACAAGATAGTGTCTTGATACCTAGTTACTAGGTGAGGTGGGGTGTTAATCCTTCCCCATTTGTAACTACACTACAAAATCTAATCTTTGGATTTTTTTACTTTCTATTTTCTTCTTAATGGATCATGGATAATCACTAAGATTGACACGTAGCTTCAACACTCTATCTTTTTTCCTTTTTCTTCATACAAAATGTGATGGGACAACTCAAAAACACCCCTTTCTTTCATCTACAATGTTTCACTACTAAAAAGGGTAGAGCTTATCCCATGATATCTCTTTTTAGTTTTCTTCTTTTTTTAGGCAGGGTGTGACATACTGACGAGTCCTTTGGGTATAGACAAGATGATCTGAAATAAACTCTCTCTATCATGTTACGAAGATTGAGCATCTTCAAGTTGATTCAATGTATTTGTCTTCCTTTTTTTCTCTCTATCATTGTTTTGTTTGTTTTAGTGGGTTTAGGGTGTCACATCCCCCTAATCTACCGCCTCTACTCATGTATCAAGATGATCCTCTGGCCCTACTCCCCCTCACTATCTCTGGTCTTCTTCAGAAGTCCTACTCTCATTATTCTTTTTTTTCTTTGGGTCTTTGCCCCTGTCAATTTAGTGTTTTGGTCATGCTTCTTGTTTAGGGCTTGGTGTTTGCTTCCCTTATTATCTCTCTCTCTCTCTTTATTTATATATATATATGTGTGTGTGTAGTTTTTTTATTGCCCGCACGGGTACTGTAGATATGCTACCCATCTCCTTGACGTGGTGGCAGTGTTTGTAATTAATTTGAAATCTCTCATTTCCTATCTTCCACTGTCAGACCGCCAAAATCGAAGCCAAAGGCGGGGAAGCAGAGCACAAGGGAAGAAACCATGGGAAGCTCATTTGTGACATCATCAGAGTCATCGACGACGTAGCAGTCTTCACTTTTGTCACATGGGACAGGGACTGACGATTCAGAGAGCAAGGGATGGGTTCTGTAGAATAAGAACTTGAAGAACCAAGGTAGCTCAACGGCGAAGGCCCTTGGAGGTAATCGCATTCATTGCTACACATAAATTCAATGGAACATCTGGTAGTACGGTTGTGGTCACATGCGACAAGGTGCTCGAGTATGTGGATGTATCCAGCAATCGACTAGTAGGCTCCCTCCCAAAATGCCTTATTGGTAGGATAGGGGTAAAAGTTCTAGAATCTGAAAAATGCCTTGCCCCGCCAACAGCTGACCAGCAACCCACATTGAAGAAGTAGGTGTGTTTTTGAATTCTGGTTTACAACCTGATACCAAATTCTATGTTGAGAAGTTGATTATCTGCTAAGTATAATCCCTTCTATTTCCCTTCTTTTAGTGCTATATGTTTTTAAATGAAGTTTTTTAGTATTTTTCAATGTATATGTATCTGTCTATTTATTAGTAACACAGTCGTACTACCTATTTTATTTTGTACTTACTTTTTTATGATCTATTTGTTGTAGTTACTTTTCGTGTTGTATTAGTTACTTTTATATTTATATAGTTACTGTTTTGTTTATAGAGTTACTTTTCAATCTCTGCAATGGATGCTAATCTTGATACTGATGTTGCTAATGCTATTATTGACATTGACGATGATAATGTTCATTCTTCTTCATCTGTTGTTTTTGATACTATGTCCTCAGTTGATGTCCCTAGAATTGGATTACAATTTGGAAGTTTAGATGATGGCATATCGTTTTACTATAGGTATGCTGGTTTGATTGGGTTTAATGTTAGGAAAGATGATAATCATTATGAACGAGGTATTAAGATCTTGCTTGCTAAAGATTTGGTATGTGATAAGAAAGGTCAGAGTAGTTGTTCTAAGAGATCCAAAGGTCTTCTTAGTCCTGTGTGTGACAATATTGGTGATTTTCATGAGAATTTATCTAAGTAGCACAAGCGTTCTGTGAAAAGGTGTGGTTGTAAAGCAATGATCCGATTTATGCTAGATAAGTCTTCATCTGTATGGTTTGTTACTGCTTTTGTTGATGAACACAATCATGATCTTGTCGATGATTCTCACTTGCGCTACTTGAAGTGTAATTCATCTCTTGACCAAACTCAAAAAGAGATGCTTTCTTCTATGAGTCAAGCAAATATACCTGTCTCCAGACAACTTGCATTGATAGCAACTGAGTCTGGTGGTTATGAAAACTTGACATTTACAAGTAGACAAGCTCATGGACATCTCAGTAGCAAGAGGAAGGAGTCATCTTTATATGATGTGGACATGGTTTTGGATCATTTTGCAAGCTTGAAGGTTTTAGATTCTAAATTCTTTTACTCTTATCAAAACGCTTATGATGGTTGCTTGGCACATTTGTTTTGGTCTGATCCGGTTTCTGTTGATGACTATGCATTATTTGGAGATGCTATTATATTTGACACCACTTACTGTACCAACAAGTATTCCATGGTTTTTGGAATGTTTGGTGGTGTGGATCACCATCACAACACGGTGTTGTTTGCTTCAGCTCTGTTGGTTGATGAGAAGTATGACTCTTTTGTTTGGGTTTTCAAGCAATACTTACTTTGTTTTGGCAAAGAGCCAGTTTCCATTATAACCGACCAAGACCCAGCTATGAATGTTGCTATCATTACTGTTTTTCCAAATTGTAAGCATCGTTTCTGCAGCTGGCACATCCTACAAAAGCTTCCATCTAAGCTTGGCAGTGTTCCAAACAAGGATCAGATTATTAGCTCTTTCAATGATTGTGTATGGAACACAGACGATACAGACACATTCGAAGAGAGTTGGAATTATGTAGTTCAAGAGAATGACCTATTATATATTAGTTGGTTTTCTGATATGTATGCTATGCGGTGGGATTGGGTTCCATGTTTTATGCAGGATTCTTTCTTTGCTGGTATGAGGACAACACAAAGAAGTGAGAGCTTGAATGCTTTCATTCGAAGTCATGTCAATAGTAGGAAAATGCTTTTTAAACTTGTATGTTTCTTAGAGACTGCTTACTCTCATGTGCGGGAGATTGAAATTTTCAAAGATTTTGATGATGAGTACAGCAATCTTCCTTTGTCATCAGTGTGGCCTTTGGAGGAGCAAATGAGAGGTATATACACCAAGGCAATTTTTAAGATCTTTCAAGCTGAAGTTCATCAAAGTATGGTGTATAATGTAAAGGAAACTTCTGATGATGTTGTGTTTGAGGTATATCGTCTTGGTGGTTCTTTTTCTCCTCGTCTTTTGAAGAAAGACTCATCCACTGGTATGGTATCATGCAATTGTTTCATGTTAGAATTCAAAGGAATTCCATGTAGACACATACTTGCTTATCTAAAGAGTCGTGATTTTTGCACTCTTCCTGAACCATATATACTGAAGAGGTGGACTAAAGGATATAGAGATCATCCTTAGATTTTTGGCAAATCATTTGTCATGCATCTATCCACTGGGAAGAGACTGGAGTTGGTATCTTCTTGCAATTCAGTTGTTAATATAGCGTGTAGGAACAACGCTATAGATATGTGTCTTGAAAAACTCATTGCTTTGCGAAAGGAGCTGTTAGAATTAGATGTTGCTGATGTTGGTGTAACTGGTTCGAATACAACTTCTTCTTCTACTTTCAAGGTCCATATTCTCAGTGTTTGTAAAACTAAAGGTAGACCTAGATCTACTGATGTGCGGTTTAAATTTGGTGTTGAAATTTCTCAATCTAAAATGAGACAGTGTAAGAATTGTTTACAATATGGTGTTAACCATGACAGCAGAAATTGACCATTGAAGAAATAGGTGTGTGTTTGAATTCAACTTCTTCTTCTATTTTTTTATTTCATATAGTTATTTTTATATTCTCATGATTATTGTTTATATTGACAGAGTTACGTTTTGTGAATCGTGGTGTTCCTGACCTGATAAGTTTTCTTTTCTTGGTTGATCTGTAATGGTCCCCTTGCTCTTTATGATCGAATGATGTTGGTACTACTGTTACTGCTGTCGTGGTCTGTTGTGGGCTTCATTTTTTTATGGCTTACTGAAGTTGTGGATTTGATGCTACTGTTGCTGTGGTCTGCTGTGGGCTTCCTGTTGTGCTTCCTGAAGCTGCAAATTTTCTGCTACTGCTGACAATGTTGTTATTGAAGTTGATTTATTCACTAGTTTTACATTAATGGTATCCAATTGTTTAGTGTGTGAGTCATGTCAAATTCTGATGTAATTGTAATGGCCAAGATGTATTGTGTGAGAGTTGTAATTGATATTTGATTATACTTTAGTTTTATTGCTACTCTTTTATAGGTAGCTTCAATTGTATCGAATTTAAATATTTTATAAAGATCATCCAAAATTTGTTTGATGTGTGATATGTTTTTCCATTTTATGTTATATATGTATTTCTTAGTTAGTCTCATATTTCCTTTATATTAACATCATACTTTAGAATTCCTTTTTGATAAAAATTAATCATTGCTTAAGATTAGGGTCATTCTCTTATACTTAATCACTAACTTACTTGTATTTTTGAAGGTTACTTTTTGCACCTCAGAGTTTCTATTTCTATCTAAATCAAACGTTTTGTGTGCACCAGTTACTTTTTATCTATTCCTGTTACTTTACAGTTCATATAATTACTTAAAGGCCAACAGAATTACTTGATAAATAGAAATACGAATCTTTGTTATCTTCATCCTTGATAATACCACGACCACACTGAAGAACGGGCATGTCTAGGAGAAATGATGCTTTTTACTGAAAAATAGTCGCACTGAAGAATCACTTCCTGTTACAATGTGTAACGCTACTTTACTTTTCTTGGATCAAAGTTACTATTTGATGTATAGCAGTTACTTTTTGATCCAGAGAGTTACTTTCATGTTGATATAGTTACTTGTTAGTTCATCTAGTTACTTTCCTTTTCAACTTTTCATTTTACATATTTACTTTTTAGTTCGGAAGAGAGTTACTCCACACTTGCAATGAGCACCTACTGATCACAATCATTATCCATTAACAAACAACATCTAGCTAAAGTTATAAGAACATTCAACTAAGATGAAACTGATAGGTCCAAATGCCAAACACAAAACAACAAAACATAACCTATACACATATAACTGATGAACCCATAGGTTCAAATGTCAAACAAAAAGTAACAAACCATAACCATATACACATAGTATTGGTTGCAGATTTACTTCAAATTTCGTAACATACACTTCACATTGTGGTACTACATTGTTTATCTAAGAGTTCTTTTTAATCTGACATAAGCCATGCATTCAGACTTGGCACACCATCTTCTGATTTTTCTTCATTTTGCTTGTCACCTTCTCCTTCTTTGGTCTCTTCTTGATCTCTAGCGCAACGGGTCAGCACCAGCACATCGGTTCATAGCAGGAATAGCCAGTCAAAACCAAAAAAACACTTAAGAATCAGGATCAAATCAGACAATATATAGCTTTGTGAAGTAAAATCTCTAGGAGGGGTAGACTATATAGGCGGTGATGGGGAAGATTATTGACCAAAAATCAAGAAGTAAAGGGTGGAAGTGCATACCTATTTATGATCGGAAGGCTGGAAAGAAGAAGAAATAGTGTCTTCTATAGATGTTGTGGTGTCATCTGTCGTAGATGAGTCAACTTGCAAAGGATTCACCCATGAACCCGACGGTGCTTGGTATTTCTCCATAACAAACAGCTGATCTGTAAAGTCATTCATTCCAGATTCACTAGGCATTTTGAAGAGTGGAATTAGTTCAGTTGGTGTTTCTAAGAAAGAATATGTGATCCATGCTGTGATAGTCTGGTGATCGGTTGGCTTGAGGAATATGATCCAATTTATGCGAAGCTTGAGCTGTGTGATCATCCTTTTCCAGCCGCTACCAGTGGAAATTGATCTATTTTCATTTAGAACAAGGTTGATCTGAAATGACTAGTTTCCAATATGGAAGGTGGTGTTTCCTGGTTTAATGTGAAAATGGAGATATTTCCATTCTATAGGCAGTTGAATGGATTTCATAGTTGTGTCGTCAAGGGTGTAGTTCATAGGTTGGATGAACGGCTTCATGCTAGCCTGTGTTGAGGTTTGTGAGAACACTAGGAATGGTAGAAGAAGTTATGCTTCTCCAAAGTGGGTGAAAGGGCGAAATGAGAGCTCTGGGTGAAAGGGCGAAATGAGAGATCTGGGTGAAAGGGTGAAATGAGAGCTCTGTGTGAAAGGAAGAAATGAGGGTAGCAGTGATCTGTTCTTTTGGTGTTGCAAAGATGCACATTAGAGTTTGCATACATTCTACTATTTTTGATAAGTTACTTTTCTTGGTTGATCTATAATGGTGCTCCTTGCTCATTCTATTTGAATGTTGTTGGTACTGTTGTTACTGCTGCTGTGGGCTTCATTTTTTTTGGCTTCCTAAAGTTACAGATTTTTGAAGGTTACTTTTTTTACCTCAGAGTTACTCTTCCTGTCTAAAACAAACATTTTGTGTGTACCAGATACTTTTTAGTTGTTACTGTTACTTTACAGTTCATATAATTAATTAAAGCTCAACAAAATTACTTTATACATAGAAATACACATCTTTGTTATCTTCATCCTTGATAATACCATGGCCGCACTGAAGAACGGGAATGTCTGGGAGATATGATGCTTTCACCAAAAAAAAACTTAACAAGTACTTTTGATAGTTACACTGTAATTTATATAGTTACTTTTTCATTGGTTGTGTTACTTTCCCGATTCAATAAGTTACGTTATACATCACACAAGCTACTTTTTTGTTGGACGAGTTACTCTTTTTATCAAACTGTAACTTTTCCAATTCAATAAGTTATGTTGTACATCACTTAGTTTTTTTAAAGTATTATTCAGCAGCAGTCACAATAATATGGCGAGCGTTTTGAATATCCTAATCATGCTGAACATACCTGAGATATGTAATGGGATCGTTATAATTTATTATGGCCTTTATGTTAAAGGGAAACAATCACTTCCTGTTACATTGTGTAACGCTACTTTACCTTTCTTGGATCAAAGTTACTGTTTGATGTATAACCGTTACTTTTTGATCCAGAGAGTTACTTTCATGTCGATATAGTTACTTGTTAGTTCATCTAGTTACTTTCCTTCTCATATAGTTACTTTTCATTTTACATATTTACTTTTCAGTTCAGAAGAGAGTTACTCCACTCATGCAATGAGCACCTACTGATCACAGTAATTATCCTTAAAAGAACAACAGCTAGCTAAAGTTATAAGAACATTCAACTAAGGTCAAACTGATAGGTCCAAATGCCAAACACAAAGCAACAAAACATAACCATATACCCATAGAACTGATGTACTATAACTTTGCAGAGTTTACTTCAGATTCTATAACATAAGCCATGCATTCAGAATTGGCAGCAAACCTTAACCATATACACATATAACTGATGAACCCATAGGTTCAAATGTCAAACATAAAGTAACAAAACATAACCATAACCATATACACATAGTACTGGTTGTAGAGTTTACTTCAGATTTTGTAACATACACTTCACATTGTGGTACTACATTGTTTATCTAAGAGTTCTTTTTAATCTGACTTAAGCCAAGCATTCAGACTTGGCACAACATCTTTTGATTTTTCTTTGTTCTGCTTGTCACCTGCTCCTTCTTTGGTTTCTTGTTGATCTCTAGTATGTTCTTCAACTGGCTGCAATCTCCCCTTCTTCATCATTGTTTGGAATATCTCTGCCCTTATTGCATGGATGTCTTTGCTCATGAAGTTCATTTCCTTTCCATTCACTAAGCATTCCAGATACTTCATAACGTAGACTCCACAGTCAACATCATCACCTTCTTGCTGGGGGCAATCAGGGTACTCTATTGCCCATTGAGACAGTTGACTTCCACGCTCAGGCACCCCCCTGAAGAATTCATGAACAAACCCCACCTGCATGCACAACAAAACATTCATAAGTATAATGTAACCTACACTATTTCATTCAACTGTATTCTAACAGTGTTTCTTTTTTTTTCCTTACCCATCTATTCACTTCTTTCTCAGATTTTGAACTTCCTGACATTGAATTATAAGACTTGTGTACCCCATCCCTAAAACTTTCTTCAAGCAAGTGCCAGTGATTGTCGTTGTTAAGTATTGTAAACACGGAGTCCATTGTCATGAATTCCTTGTTAGGTACATTGAAGAGTGGTGATAGCATATCGATCTCTTTGAGTGTTATCTCATCCACCATCATGTTTAGCTTTTTCTGTAAAAATAATATTGTGAATTACTTTTCTGCAACCTTTAGTGGCCTTGTTGTGATAAATGTAATATAGTGTGATAGTCTATTTGTCTTACCAGAACATAAGTTCTCAAGAAATGCCATGAAAGCATTCCCTTCTTCCTCTTTCTACTTGTTGTCTCTTTCAACATTTGTACAAAGCAATCCATTATCTAAAAATGCACAAGCATCAATTAGTGATCTATAATTTCATAATAAATGTTTAATATTCCATTTCTTACAAGTGACTGCATCATCTTATCTTTAAACAACAACGATGATAAGTCCTTTCCCGTGCACCATGCTTCCTTCCAAAAATCCATTCTCTTCTTGACTTGTGCATTTTTATTTTTATTTTCAAAAGAATTCATATTGAAGATGTGAGACAGAAATTTATGGATTGATCAACTAATCTATAATAAACATGTGACGGATAGAACTTTAAAAAGTATCTACTTACACTTCATCAATGTTGTCAATAAATTCTTTGACATCCTCTTTCATTTCCTTTGTTCTGAAGTTCTCGAATCCTATGAATGTCAAATTCTTTTACTATTTTTGAAGTACAAATTTTGGTTAGTAGTCTATGTAAAAGACATATATTATTATAGTTACTCTACTATTTAGTCCATAATATTGTTTTACATTCCATAATATTACTCTATCATTATCACAGTTACTTTTTATATTAACATAGTTACTTTATGGATGACATATTTTACTTTTCAGATCAGACAGTTGCTTCATTGATGGAACGAGCACCATTACAAAACAAATTTTACCTGTGCATGCCTTCTTATCTTGATATTTTCATCTATGCTCCCAATGCCCGTCTGCATCTTCCCCTTCCTCTTTCTCAACATTTTAGCTGTTCTCTTCTCAACTTCACCAGAAAGTATCTCCTTCTCATTCACTCCAACTTCAATGTCTATATCCATCATTATGTTTTCCATTACATCTTCTGCTGGCTCTTTTTTATCTAGTAGTTCTTCTTTTTCTTCTGTGTATTTTTCTTCAGCTAGATCTTCTTCAGATGGAACTTTTTCCATTTCATCTTGTGCTGGTTCTTTGGTTTCTTCATATCGATCTTCTTCTACTTTCTTTGCATCTTGTGGTACAATTTCTATCGTTTGGGCTTCTACTTCTTTGTCTTTGTTATCATCTTGCACTTTCTCTAAATCTTTCATATGTGTTTTCTCCACTACTTTTCTCCTTAGTCGAAGCTTTCTCAATCTTGGTCTTTCTTCTGTAGGTCCATGTTAGTCCATTTCCAACAACTTTTTCTTCAGATCCTGCGTCCTCTGTCTAATTACACTTAAATCATCTGAATGCTAACTTTCATTCTGGATGAAATTGGGAGTTGGTGTAGCTGCAGATTATGAATGCTTGTAATTGTCATCTTGCCTCCTTAGCAATCTATTTTCAGCTTCAACTTCCTCCATTCTTCTCTTCAACTACTCGTTTTCTTCTCTTAGAGCAGTAAAAGCTTCTAGGGCAATTCTATTGCATGTTTCCTTTTGTAGTCTCAGCTCGTCCTTAAGAATCAATACTCTATTCTCCAAGCTTCCTGAGACTTCTCTGCTTGTGTTATTTGATGTAAGTATCTTCTTACTAACTACCTTGCTCTTGGCTTTATTTTCTGTGAGATAATAAGGCAAATCTTTCACTGCCTTTGCAACTTCCCAATCATCATTGTCATCCTTCTTCAACACTGTAGAAACATGTGCACAAAAGTTATCAATTTATTTTAAAGCTCTTATATTAATTGGCATATTTATTTTCACTTTACCCACACTGATTCTTACATTGTCATTGTCCAAACTTTTAAAATCCTTCACCATCTTAACAGGAGTTGCCCATCTTTTTATCCGTGGTTTTGCCTCAAGGAATGTAGGATCTACTATCCCTATTAACTCATAAGCCCAGACCTGTGTTGACAAGAAAAGTATAAATCATAGCTTTAAATGTCCATATATGGTTGTTTAATGTAACCAAAGTAACTATGCAATGTGTCACTTACACACAAGCACATTACACATCCAGTTGTGTAGAGTGTTCTTTTGCTGGTTTCCCCTCTTCTCCTCATCCTTATATTCTCACTTAAAACTTTCATTCTCTTGAATATGTTGTCATGCACTAACTTTGCCCATTTTAACTGCCCTGTAGCAGTTACATCATCCAAATAATGTAGAAGGTAAATGGGGGCACAATAGCTAGTGTCTGATAAAAGGAATGTTGCTAACAAGTGCAACATCCATGCACGACACATATTTTGGTAGTTCTCTTCAGAGTCGTTCTTTGCAAATTCCTGGAAGAGTTTACTCAAGTTCTCCTTGTCTAACACATCCTTCTCTCTTATTTTCTTACTACTTTCACCAACTTTATCTTTTCCTCTTGTTGCATTAGCAAAATCCTCCCATATTTTTCTTACAATCTGTTATTTCTTTCGTGGAACTATATCCATACCTTTACTAGGCAAACCTATTATCACTCCTACATCATCTATAGTCATCCTCACCTCAAAACTTGGTGTAAACATGAACTTGTCGTCTTCAACATATCTCTCTATCAGATCTTCTAAAAGAGTTACATATATAGTAAGATGAGGCATGGCTATCATATTTGCAAATGTGGTTGACTTCATCATCCTCATTTGATTTGTGCTAAACAGTATGCTATTTTGTATGTTGTTGTAACTTTTTATGTAGCATCTATGGAAAAGCTTTCGTGTACCTACATCTATATGAAAAAGTTTGTGTTAATTTGTCTAGTTACTTTCTAGCTTTCAGTGTTACTTTTTTAGTTCAACATGTTATTTTCTATCTGTCACAATTACTCCTTTTTTCAGGTAGTTACTTTTTAACTTTCAGAGTTACTATTCATTTTTCAGAGTTACGTTGTATTCAGTAAATTTACTTTTCAGTCATCATTTGTAGATAAGGTGAGTTTGTGGGGTATTAGATTGGTTATGCTAACATAAATGTACATAAATATATCGAGTACAGTATAAACATAAAATGCCATGTCTTCTAACAGAAATACCTGACTAACCAAGTTAATTCGAAGTTACTTTCCACTTTATGTAGATATGTTTTTGTTAACCAAGTTACTTCGTAGTTGATTTAGTTACTTTTTATATACTCATAAATACTCTTAGGTTGCTACAAGTTACTCTATTGTCTGCACTGTTACTCTTTAGTCCAGCAAGTTACACTTTCATATAGAAGTGTAAAAATAATCAATATTACCTTCTTCTGTAATTTTTGCTTTTCCTTTTTGCTTGGTTTTTTGTTCCAAAGTCTTATTTTGGTTTCTTTTGCGATCTTCTGCTTCATCCTGTTCAACTTCTTCAGCATCTTCTGTTTCTGGCTCTTCAGTCTCTTCATGCACTGCAGCCAATCGTTTCTCAGTAACGTCATCGGCTAGTTTCTCCCCTGATGTGTTGTCATCTCCAGCAGTCTTCTAGAGAGTGTCAGTTTTCTCAACGTTGTATTTCTTCTTCTTAACTTTCTTTTCTTTTCTCGGCATAGCATGTTTGATGTGCTCTTCAACACTCTTGCCTGTTTCATCTCCTTGCAGTATGGTTGCAACTACCTCTTCTACCATGATGTCCACATCTTCATAGCGCTTGCTCAACAAATCTTCACTATCCGTTATTTTTGTACTTCCCTTTTCTGTTGCCTTCTTTGCTTTTACCTTTGTTCTCCCCATTTTGATCTCAGCGGCAGAGACTGGAAAAAGCAGTTGCGGCAGAAACAGCAGTGAATGTTGCAGCGGAGAAGAACGTCACACACAACAGCACAAGTACAGACCAAATCACCCAAATTATGGGCAATGTAGACCACAGGCTGAAGAATTCGGCAGTTGGGGTTTTGGAGTAGAGACCAAGGTTGATGAATTCGGGAGTTCTAGAGCGGGAAGAAGGCGGAATTGGGGTTTTTGGGCAGAGAATGATTTGTGAATGTGTTTCTTCTATAAGTACTAGCGCGTCCTTGCTTTTTTGGATTATTTACAATATATGCCACCGCATTTTCTGAAAAGGGAAGCTCCTCTACAGTACCCGCGCGAGCATTAAAAACAAGCCCATATATATATATACACACACACATATATATATACATATATAGTACCCGCGTGGGCATTAAAAACAAGCCCATATATATATATATATATATATATATATATATATATATATATATATATATATATATATATATATATATATATATATACATATATAGTATATATACATATATATACATATATATATATATATATATATCTGTGTGTGTGATCGTGTCTGTGTGATTGTGTGTGTATAAACAAAAAAACAAAAGGGTGCGGACCAAATGTAGGGTGGAAATGAAATTTGATCTTTCTTAAAATATATTGATGTTGTTTCATTATCTACATATCTCAGACTTCAATACTTTGTGGGCTTGTTTCTAAAAATACTAAAACCCATCACATACACATAGCACGTCTATAAATGTAGGTGTCATGGAAAGGGTGCCAACCTCATGTTGGAACCCTAGAAGTGATGCGGTATGTTAGTAAAGGTATGGATGTAGCATTAAGTTGGATGTCTAAAGGCCTTGAAAGCATCCAACTATCCTAACACTCATGAGTTATTACGGCAGTCATAGTCACGAGGTGTATTCGGAGAAGTCCCCTTCTCCATTGAACTTGGGTTACCTCTGATGAATTTCATCATCCATAGAGAAGATAAGGACCCACCCCTACTATGCAGGTCATGCTTGTAATAGTATGTAACTATTGATCTAAAATCATGGGCTAAAGAGGGAGGGTCATTTACTTCCTATACTTATACTGCAGAAAAATGTTGGGGTGGTTTCTAACCCCTTTTGTATTGATTCAAACAATAATTTTTACATGATTAAAATCTCAATTTCTAACGATCTTTCAAAAGATTAAAAATTCAAACAATCTCTTTTCAAAAGATTAACAATCTCAAATTCTAGCAATCTTACAAAAGATTTAAAATTCAAACAATCTTTTTTCAAAGAGATCAGCAATCTCAAATTCATATGATTTTTCAAAAGATTAACAATCTCAAATTTAAATGATCTTTCAAAAGATTAAAATTCAAACAATTTTTTTAAAAGATTAGCAATCTCAAATTCCAATAATTTTTCAAAATGTTACAAACATAAATAATGTCCAACCAAACAATCCTTTCAAGACTAACTAGCTTGATTAACAATCTTTCTCATCAAAATCAGATCAACTCTTTGTTCTATCATGAATCTGCTAAAACAGAAAGCATCACTCAAAGGGGGGTCTACCCTTGAAACCTAAGTGAATAAGGAGTTCCTCCACATTTAGTAAGTCAATTGCTAATTCCAGGTCTGCACCATGATGGTCTTGGACTATGACTTAAATTTATCCCAACTTCACTTTTCAATCCTTTGGGTCCTGAACCATGACATAAGACTATCCAATTACACACTTCATATTCCGACCTAGGGTTCTGGACTATGACCTAAAACTGGACCATCTAGCTCCCCGTAAGCTCACATTTATGGTCGTGGACTATGACCCTAAACTAGACCACCTTTGTGCTTTCATGTGCACATTTATGGTCATGGACAATGACTTAAAACTAGACCATGATCTTCAACTCAACTCCATAGATGGGTAGAAGCCAAGTCAATTCTTACTCCTTACCAACCATTTACTACATCCAAGGGGTAGGAATGCCTAGGAGAAACTTCTCAAACTCAGATGAAATTAGGTTGTCATTGATGTTGCTAAGGGTTTTAGTTTGGTAACTCCATTGGATGAAGACATCCTGGAGATTAAAGGTGATTGCTTGAACATAGTCACTACTCCAATGAGGACTACCTTAGTCTTAACCAACCACTCGGGTCCCCATCTTTCATCCTTGTTTGAATGACATTCTTAGAATGCTTCTCTAAGGAGCATCAGGTCCATCATCTTTCTTTTTTCTACCATGGCATTAGCAATCATGCCTTATGCAAAATGGTTACTCTCCTTTACCCCACCTAGGATAGGGGTAAGAACAATCCTCTAAAAAGAGCCTAAAAGATCTACAAAAAGGCCACACAAGTATCTCCCATTGTGATAAGGCCCTAAGATTTAAAAGTGGTCTTTTTAATCTTTTACCTCGTATATTATGTGTGGAGAGACCTATCACCAAACATGAGGTACTTCTACATACAATGTTACACCCTACTTTTGAATTCTGCTAATGTGAATTTTAGGACATCATGGGAAGATCAAGAATACCATACTTCAATGAATCCCTTTAACGATCATCTCAGATGGCTGGGAATAACAGTATGGATTGTCAATCTGATGGGCATGTAAGGGGGACACCGCCCATAATAAGAAGATGAGCCTTAAGGAGTGGAAAAGCACTAAATGTTGCATTGCAATTTGATATGTCGGTCTTTTAGGAAGGTCTTCCACCTACACAATTGTCCAGAATGATCTTCAAGCTACTACCAAGATCTGAATATGTAGGAGGATGGCACTATTGAGGTTCACAGGTCAGGGAGCTACCCATGCCCGATCAGCAACATTGTTATTCCCCTATAGTGTGTGGGGTTCCCACCCACCTCAACCAAAACTATTCCATTCAGGGCTCTATTAGGGCCCACTATTCGAGAATGTTGTGGTCATCCCAATAGTTCAGGAGGTAGTGACATCTTTCTTGAATCCTGAAGGAGAATAATAAGGAAAAAAATAAAGAAGAGGTTGTTGCCACCAAGGAACCCAAGGGGTCAACAAGATCAGCATGGTTGCAGATACTCAAGCACAACGTTTGAAATATTGAGGATCCGTCCCCAACCTGCACACTCTCTATCCACCACCCCACTCTTGGTACAACTTGTACATGGGAGCATAGTATAGATTCCTACCACATGTGTACATGGTGTTTCCAATGACAATCAGACTACCAGTGGTGGTTGTATGACAAGAAGCTACCACATAAGAACTCATTTCTACAGACCCCATGTTGCTCAAGATCATAGTGAAGATCAAACAACAAGAGGGAAACAAAGATAGTCGAAAGACGTTCAGTGACTTTTTCCACTTCCCAAACTTGAAGCTGCCAAACAACTTCAACATGCCAAAATTATGTGAGAACTCTGGAAGGGGGGCATGGCTCACATCAAGGAATATTGCCCAGAAATGGTGGAAGTCTAAGATGGAAAAAATACTAATATGTTGTTTTTCATAGACCTTGACATGTCATGCATTGTCTTGGTACAATAAGCAAGACATGACCATCATCACCACATGGGCCAAGATAGTTGAGAAGTTTGTTGATCAATATGCCTAGAATTTATACCAGTTTTCGACTAAAAAAGACCTAGAAGCATTGCAGCACATGGAAGACATGAGCTTCTCTAAGTTCATTGGATGATGGACAGAGCTAGTTTCCCAACTGGAGTTCAACCCACATATAAGGAGGCCTTATACATGGTTATCAGGAGCCATCTTACTGGCCCTTACGACCCTCTTATCTCTATAGAGGTACAACATTTTCTCCAAGATCATACAGCTAGGGGTACTGATTGATAATTCCATCAAGAGGGGGGTCAATCAAAACATAGGTCTAACATTTCATCCAACAGCCTCTCCTATAAAAATTAGTTAGAAGCCTAAATGGATAAAGGAGAAAGTTGTTGATGTTATAGTAGGGGTAGTTCTTATTCCTATTAGAGGTGGCAAGTGATAGCCAAGAGTCCAGATTTTTCTAGTGTAGACGATGACAAATTAGACGGTCCATGCCCTAGCATCTCAACCACAACAAACTTAGGTTACACCACCCAACTATCATCCTTAGTACATACCCTCACAGTATGTGTGTCCTCTGAGCAACTATTATGGGTACGCACCATCGGCTTTCCAATCGGCAATGCAGTATGAGATAGAAAACATGCCTATGACAATGAGCAACATGACACATCAAGCTAAGCCAACAGTTGGCACTCTATTAGCAGAAGACATGCTAATCAAAAAGGAAGTTCACCCCATTGGGAGCTTCTCTCAGCACTATCTTTCTGGATATCAAGCTCTTACTCAAGTATCCAGCTATAAGAGGATCCACCAAATCCCTTTACACGAAGCTACAATGTCAACACCTTTAGTGACTTCCACTGAGCAAAGGGGTACAAGACTGATGCATGCATAGCACTCAAACATGCCTTGCATGATTCGATAGATGTTGGTGAGGTAAACACAATAGAAATAAAAGAATTGCATTCATCCTCTAATTTGAAATTTGTCATCTCATTGTAGAGGACTCACCCTGTGGACTCATCCTTCCCCTAGAGCAAGAAATTAAGAGCTTGTCTCAAAGTACTCAAATCATTGCCTTGGTCCATGAAAAAGAAGTCGATAATCCTAGTAAGCACCAGAAGGCATGTTGTCAAACCTGGAGCCCAGCAAGGGACAAAAGAGAAAACAATAAGCGTACTAAGGTCCAGCAAAGGGCCAAAAGTATAGAAGGTTCAGCTCCCAAACATGCCAATCTAAAGAAAGATTCAACCAACTACAATGACTCACCCTATGGTTGTGGTATCATCTAGAGCATCCTCTCTAGTCTCGAAAAAGAAAGACCAACTCCTCATTCTACCACAAGTACTACTACCTCTTGATAAGGGCAAGGAAAAGGTGACTACTTATGTAGGAGTCCCTACCGACACAACAGAAGAGGGGATCAGCAAGGTCTCCATTCCATATATTGATGCCAAGAAAGTACCACAAACACTTGATCTTTATAAGGAAGTGACTCTTGAAGGATCTGATACAATTCATTTCCTCAACAAAATAGAAGTGGAATTGTCATTATCAGAAGTGATCCAAAACTCTCTATTACACCAAGAAGCGGTTGCGAAAATTCTAGAAGGGGTCTACGTCTCCAAAGATGTGAGGCCAGAAACACTTGTTGCCACCATCGAGTTAATCATAACCCCACATCTGATCTCATTCTCTAAGAATGAAATACTAATAGGAGGAAGACACAACATGCCCTTATTAATCACAACTATATACAACAGTCTCAAGATAACCTCGTGCTTTTTCGATAATGTTACCTGCCTCAATGTGTGTCCCATAAAGACATTGATCAATTTGGATAAGGGTCCTTCTGACCTCTACTTGGTGATAGAGAAAGCAATCTCCTTAAGTGGAGTAATCAAAGACGCTCTTGGAGTAATTACTCTGGAGATATAAATTAGACCATAGACATTCACAGTCTCTTTCATGGTCTTCGAGTTGAGTCCTTCCTTCAACCTACTCTAAGGGAAATTGGGGATTCATCAGAAATGGGTGGTTCCCTCATCACTACATCAAAGACTGAAGTATTGTATTGGCCATGCTATTGTCACAGTTTAAGCTGACAATCATAGTGTCATATCCTGCATCAAATAAGATGATCTCCTATTCCACTTTGATATGCTACACATTGCTAACATCAGTTGGGTACCACCATGTAGAAGAAATCATCATCTTCCCTACAATCCCACATTGTTTGCAAAACAATGGCTAAGGGAGATGAACATTCATCATATTGAGGACTAGGATCTAGATAAGAAGGAAGCATAGAGATTTCCTGGATTCTTCTTAGATATAATGGTTTGGATGTATGGTTCTGTGTCCCATCCTATGCCTAGCCTCGGATCACCAGGTGGATTTTGTATTGAAGTCCAGAATGTTGTGGCCCACTATGACAGACTTCACCCGAAGAGTTTACATTAATTATTTGTTGGGAGATCAAGATCTAAGTCACAGAGTTTAACACATTTGAATAAATGAAGAGAATTGACTCAGGGTGCTTTATCGGTGGGATCTTGTCCATGAGCATAAAGATCCCCATCTGTACTTTCCTTGCACAGTGGCCATCACTGAAGATCGGTTAAATACTCCCCAGGCTATCATTTGTGATGTTGCCTTATTTCATACAAGAAGTTAACAACAACGATGAGGAGGACTATCCTAATATTGTATCCAGCGTCAGGGAGATCACCCTCATCAGTAACAAAAACTAGGGCTTCGGGATCACCCCGTACAACCAATAGTCTGAGAACAAGGTCACCCCTCCAAATGAGGAAGCAATCAAATGGATGCCCACTCTTATTGTCAATGAACCATGACATGAGCCTTCTGACATCAGAATGAGTATCAAACGTCATCAAGATGACCATGTTCTCTAGACAAAAATCATTGACCCAACACCTAAAGGAGTAGAGGTGCAACCTGAAGTAGTCGGCTAAGATCCTCTCTGGATTTGCCTCGACTGGCCCAGCCAAGATGACACCAAGACTACAAACCCCAAGGTCATGGAGGAATACTATGGCGTCACATGGGATGACTATGATAAGGAATACAACATGATCAAGGGATGGTTTGTCAATTCCATATTGGTTACAAAGGCCGTCAAAGACTTGCATACTCTCATCCATCTTATCTGAAAGGGTGAGGTATTCTAGAACTAGTGTGTGGATGAAAGCAAGTTCGAAGGACCCGATCTCCCCACACACCCAAAAAAGCATTTTAGAGGAATGACACCCTGATGTGGTGTAGATTCTACAGTGACTATTTAGTCATTCTCTACCACATCACCACTCATGCCCACATAATCTAAAAATTTTAAAAAACTAACAAAAAACTAAAAAACATAGAAAGCCCACAAGCATATAAGTATGAGCAATCATATGCTAGCTATTTCACTGAGGTAGCAAAAATATACAATGATGATGATCCAATTTTGAAGACGTCCCTGTCCTGGAGTATATGACAAAAGAGCATCAACCTTTTCATATCTTTGATAGGGCAGAGACATTATCTTAGATCAGGCCCCTAGTGGTGCAAAGTCAAAATTTGGGTGTGTCTACCAGAAGATATCAAAGACCAACTGATAGAGCTTCTAAGACACTATATTAACATGTTTGCATGGATCTATGTCAACATTCCAGGGTTGGATGAGTCAGGCGTACATCAATGAATGCATATCATCCTTGGAGTTCACCCCATCAAGTAGATAGACAAATGGTTTTGACCAAAATGGAGCCTCAAGATCATGGAAGAAGTTCAAAAGCAATATAGTGTTTGTTTCTTAGAGTGGATCAGATTTCTACATGGCTCCCCAACATTATACTTGTGCCAAAGAAAGATGTAAAAGTGTGAATATGTGTGGATTATTGTGACCTCAATAAAGAATCTCTAAAATATGACTTTCTGCTTACACATATAGATGTACCCATTGATAATACAGTCAGTCATGCGCTACTCAGTTTCATGGATGGATTCATCAATTACAACTAGATCAATATGGCCAAAGAAGATAAAGAAAAGATAGACTTCATCACAGAATGGGGGGTATTCTACTACTAGGTCATGCCTTCCAATCTTAACAATGTCAAAGCCGCATATCAGAGGCCAATGGTCTCCCTCTTTCATCATATGATGTACAAAGAGGTGGAGATCTACGTGATCACTAAATCTAAAATCCCAGAAGACCACATCACCAACCTTAAAAATCTATTTCAATGAACGTGGTGGTTCACCCTACTCTTAAATCCTGCCAAATGCACTTTGGGAGTTACGTTAAGTAACTTGTTGGGATACACCCTTGGCCATAGAGAGATCAAAGTAGATCTTGGGAAAGCTTGAGTTATCTGGGAGATTTCTTCCCCTAGAAGGAGATATGAGGCCTACTCAGGTGTTTCCAGTAAATTAGTTGCTTCATCACCCAGAGCAAATATATGTTTGAGCCAATCTTCAAGCTACTAAAAAAGAAATCCAATGATGGATGGGATGAACGATGTGAGAGAGCTCTCTAGAATCTATAAGAATAACCCCCCCCCGTCCTTCAATATTAAGGACAATTTTTCTAGGATATCATGTCACATTGTGTCTATCAGATTGTGAGACATTAATGGGTGGATTCTTGAGTCAAGACACCACTGATGGAGAGCACACCATCTACTATCTATCCAAGAAGTTCAACGACACAGGGGCTCATTACACTACAATTTAAAGCATTGCCAAGCTTTTATCCACACTACAAGGAAGTTACCACTACCTAATGACACATCCTCTACGACTAATTGCCAAGCATGATCCACTCTACTATTTGTGTGATCACCAAACCCTGGAAAGATGATGTGCTAAATGGTAGGTAATGCTCTCAGAATTCTACATTACATACCACCCAGTGAAGGCAACTAAAGATCAAGCACTCACTGATAAACTATCAGAGTCCCTTATGTCAAAATAAGCTACACATGAGAATGAGTTCCCAGATAAAGACATAGGAATGATCAGTCCACCAAACATGGATGCCTTCCTAATACCAACATATGGACCATCTTCTTTGATGGAGACATAAATTGAAAAGGAGTCAAAATAGTTATGGTCCTTCTAAACCCCTGTGGAGTATAACTACCAATAGATATACCTCTAGAGTTTGATGCCAACAACAACGTGGATAAGTATGAAGCTTGCATCTTGGGACTAGAGCTTGCTAGATAATAAGGGGCACAATGCTTAAAAGTCTACAGTGACTCCGTCTGTGTAATATTTTAGGTCCAAAATAATTGGAAAATGTGCCATCAGAACCTGGTACCATACTAGGCACACAATTGTTTTGTGGCTCAAGACTTTCAGCATCTCTTTTCACTTCATTAGAAGAGAGAACAATGCCTTTGTTGATGCTCTACAAACTATCACTTCATGGATCAACATCCAAGAAGGACAGACCTTCTCTTTCAAAGCCTAGACACTTTCTCAACCCACTTATTGCATGGTCATTGACAATGCACCTAATGATGAAATAGGCTTGGTTTCATGATATCAAGGTGTAACTATCGGATCAAGTCATTCTTGAGAACCTTTATTGAAGAGAGCAGTATGGACTCAAATTGAAATCCATATAATATATGATAGGGAATAATAGTTGTATCATAGTTCCTACAATTAGACTCTTCTTTGATGAGTCAAAAAGAGAAAAGAACTTATCATGAAGGAGGCTCATGTAGGGTATTTTTGTACACACATGAATGGAATAATGCTAGATAAAAAAATACAACTCTTGGGATACTATTGGAATGTCATGGAGATGAATTATTCCCAATACATCTGCAAATTTTGAGCCTGTCAAATCCATGGTGACTACATTCATTTCCTCACAAATCAGTTTTACAACATGACCATGTCGTGGCCATTATGAACTTGGGGAATCAAAATGATTAGGAGGTCAATCCTAAGGCATCAAATAGAAATTACTTCATCCTCATCACAATTAATTACCTCACCGAAGGGGTAGTAGCAGTGTCCATCACTAACACATCAGCTCATCAAGTCATCTAGTTCCCCAAAAACAATATCAGAAGTCAGTATGAGATCATGCATGAGATTGTCTCAGATAATAGGACAAACTTCATCTCCAAGACTATCAAGGAGTATCTAAGCTCTTTGAGGATCAAACATCATCGAACATCACCTTAATGGCCTCATATGAATGGAGTTGTAGAAGTTTCCAACAAAAACTTGATCAAGATTCTGAAGAAGACTATTAGCTCTCACATAAACTTGCATGAACATCTCCTAATGGCCTTGTGGGTCTACTACACTTCTATCAAAACATTCACAGGATTAACTCCATACTCCCTAGTATATGGAATGGAAGTATTCCTACCAGTTGAAGTACATTCCCTTCTCTCTACGTACTTTGAGAAGAAAATGTTCCAAAGACTGAATGGATTCAAGAAAGGATATATTGCATCAACATTCTTGAAGAACGACATACAAAAGCATTGAACCATGCATAGTGTTACCAAGCATGAATTTCTCGAGCCTTCAACAAAATAGTTTGATTGCACAACTTCGAGAAGGGTGACATGATATTTCTAGTGATCCTATATGTTTATCCCATGGGCAAGTTCAACCCTAAAATGGGAAGGACCCTACATCATCCACAACATCTACGATCGGGGCAGCCTACACTTGAAAGACGTGGATGGGGATATCCATGTTCATTACACAAACTCCAACCTCATCAAATGCTACTACTATTGATATGACTGCAAAGACAAGAAAACCTTCAGCAAAAAGAAATGTAAATAATCTAAAAGTCCCCACCCTTCTAATAAAGCTAAATATACTTAAACACCTGAATGCATCACCCCATGAACCCTGAAGTGGAAACCAAAGTAGAACCTAGGTCCTAGGATGGAAGAAGCATGGGTGTTATATTTAGGGTCCAATGGTTCACCAACTTAATGAAACTCCTTAAAATAGGCACATCTTAACTGCACCCAAACATGTCCATGATTGAGGCAAAAGGAAAGGTGAAGACCCATGATCAGCAACATAAGGGGAAAGGAGAGGCTATGAGTTCCCACAGGAAATCCATATTAGATCTTTGCAATCATCATATGGATACCTATACCTGGGAAAATACTTTAAGGCTTACATATGCTAGGGTCAACCTGAAGGGGGTGACTGTCAGGAAAAGGCAGAGGTTGAAAATCCTTGTGTTTATTCTCACCTCAACTATTAAAAAGACGTGGGACCAAACTCTATATGAACTAACTCGGGAGTTATGAGATAGGAAACCCTTGCTAGGAAAACTCCATTCATTCCTCATGGAAGCTCAGTCTCTCATACCAAGTCATTGTACATCAATGTCAAATCAAAAGCTTGAATGTAAAGACCGACATTAGTGGGAAATTTACAAAAAAGATAATAATATTTTCCAAAAGTCCTTCTAACAATTAGACACATGATTATGGTGGATCGCTACACTAAGGCATGTCAAGATAAAGCCCTTCGGGGTGTCTTTGATATCTGGAGCCTTGTCCAAAATAGGTAGGGGATTGCCGATGATGCACCATTACATGGCATGACTTTAGCATATGGTGTGAGACCCAAGACCAATAGAGATTTATATCTTCTCCCCTAGAATAAGGGTCCTACCCATAAAAGAACAAACCATGAACGTTGAAAGAGAGGAAACACCTATCCTCAAATCAAGATGAGAGATATCTTAAAGTGCTTGCGGTTTCAATATTCCAACTTCATGCAAGGAGGTGGTTGAGAAGGAGGTGATTCTAATATATGAAAAACTACATCTATCCCTAGTGTTCTAAAATGCATGGATAGGAGATCTAGATTATCCATGATCAGATGATCTGTTATAGGGGAACTCCTAGCTATATGCACCTGAAGGATCTAAATCCTAACACATTTTTCTTAATATGATAGAGGGAGTATCCGTAGACAATATTGCGCATCATGAAAACAAATCTTTATTTTCAAAAAAAAATCATCGCAGAACCTTGGCTTCTCATACACCATATAAATCAAAAAATAAACAAATAAAAAACACACATATCAATGACATTCTCCAAAAGAATCACAAGTCACTACCACTCAATGGTGGAGCCAGCAATTTGGTTTGAGGGGGAACCATTCATTTAGAACCATAGTATTGGGTAGGTCACATTAGTAATTTACATTAATACCCCATTAACTTCTAAGTTATATATTGGGTAATGATAGATCTTGGATAGAGCATGTGAGATGTGAGACACTCTAAGTATTTAGGAGAGAAACCCTGGCCCACAGTGAAGGAATCTTGTGTCAACCTCTTCTGGTTCAACCACATCTTTGCCACCATCTCTTGAAATTTCCAAGAATCTATCATCAACTTCTTGACAAAAGGGGGCAAGGCTTCAAGTTAATACAGACATTGTTGATGATTGAATTGTTTTGGCACTGACAGGGGGAGATATGTGACTTAGCCCTCCATACATGGCAAGATTATCAGTAAGTCTGGCATGGCCACACCACATGCTGAGTTATTAAGATGGAATTCCACCCATCCCTAACACACGTCTGCAGCCTTCAAACTTGCATGCCATCAAGCCAGATCTCCATGCATCTAAAGGGGCTCGCAAAACTAAATGTCCTTCTGTAGAAACTCCTTCGCCACACTATAATGAGACATGAAGACTCTGCCAATCTGGAGGGACCATTCCAAGATAAATTAGCATGACCTTGAAAGGTCCCCTCATCTTTATAGTCAGTTGTGGTTCATCCAAGCATTCATATAACTGATCCACTATCAAAGGAGCGATAGTTTCCTTCCTCCATAAGGCAGCCACAACTCCAAAACTAGCAGCCGTCACTTGTCTGATAGATTTTCCAAACAGTAGCACTATGATAATAATCAGTGTATATGCTTGCATACGGGGCATGTTAGGAGAGTCGACACCAAAACATGATTTGATCTTAAATAACTCCCATTGGGAAGTCATTTGAATAAAGAGACCATCATCAGTCAGCCATAGAATAGCTTGGGACTTCTCCATGTCAAGTAGATTACCCAGCTCAATATCCCAGCTTAACTTCTTAGGTATCACCAACCATCGGTCATAGAAAGGAAGCTAAGTAATCTTAGCCACATTTTTCATGGTGGGAGTCAACACCACATTTCCAAATCAAAAGGAGTGACTCAGAGGATCCTATAAGGGATCACCTTTGACATAATCTCCCTGGAAACCCAGACATATTCTAGATGAAGAAGATGATGAGTCATTTCAAACCTTGTCAGCTCAATTTCTTTAGTCTTAGAGAGATATGTGACATAATGATTTGTCAAGGATCTGTTCATGGGAGGATGTTGTAGAATTAGCATTTCCTTAAGTCTCCTTCTCTCCCATGATTTTGGGTCATGAGAATCAAGACACATAGAAAAGGAGATGGATTTAGCCATGTTTATAGGTCTCATACAAAGCAAACTTGTCCCCATGAACAAAGGAACTCCATGTCTCCTTGATGGAATCGAATAATTTGCCACATGCATCAACATCAACGATCAATGCAGACATGCATCCTAATACAAGGACCCTGTATCCCACAAGACTGGTGGATTGTTCCAATTTTCCACCTTCGTCAAAACACAGATCGAGGCAATCTGCTAATCTACTAGACATTTCTGAAGATCAAATTCTAGAAATCCAATTTTGAATCAAAGATTAAAAGCCTCACAATTTTATCTAACTCAAATTTTTAGTTCTATTTGAATTTAAAAAGAGTTTTACAAACACAAGCATGAGCTAATACATGATATTTATGCATGAAGGGAAAATACATCATGGAATAAAAATGCTAAAGACAAATGCTACTTATTTAGTTTCTTCTCCGGACATCCCGTCAAGCATGTGGCCAAAGGCTGACGATTAGTGGAAGAAGACCATGAAGAATAATGCCCCCTGCTCGCTTAGAGAGAATATCACTAGAGGACCAATGGTGACTAGAAGAGAAGTTGCTAGAAGGCACATCCATGACTAAAGTAGCATCCCTACATTGAGAAGGACCTACTCCTACTCTATCCTAATAATGGATCTATAGTCTAAGTTGGGATGTCTGAAGAGAACCCTCGCACACCAGAAATTTCCCAAAGGGCTCTCTATGCCCATGGCCCGATGGGATACTCGAGCCTAAGAGTCCACTCACCGCAATCAAAGCCTCATCAACCTCTTGAAAGGATGAGGTCTAGCCAAAGTCACCTAAAAAGTGACACGAGCCTCCCACGTGAAAATCTCGATGAGGCTGCAAATTGGGGAAGTCACCAAAGTCATAACATCAATAGGTGGAAAAAATGGAGCCTCAAGAGAGGAAACAATCTCACAAGGAGGTGAACATTGAAACCAATATTCCTAATTATCCTACTACTCACTCAAGTCTTAGTCAATCACCTATAGAAAATGCATGTTGACGATAATGCAAGAAGATAAAAATAGCATCAGATACATATGCTCACCATCGGAGGAAGACAAAGATGATCATACACCCTTCTGGAAAAGATAAGTGGTTGAATGTGAATATAGTACCACTGTAGGTACGCATCATGTGTCACGTAACCATACATCATCAGCTCCTAAGAAGCCTAACAAATTCCTAGACCATGAGGGACCCATCCCAGTAAAGGATCAAAATGGATGCACCAACTAGCAACCCACTGAAGAGCAGAACGCTCACCCATATACAACACACTCCCAAACAAAGACTCAAACCAAAAAGCATCCAGCACGATGCATAAATTGACATGGTTGCCTAACCTAGAGAATATCCTGAATCAAACATGGAAAACAAAGAATTGGAATCATCTAAAGTACATATTCATGAAATAATATAGTAATAAAGTACTACACATACATCATCTATGACCATCATCTCCAGTTTGCCCTTCCATTTCTCATACATCACCCTACTGCTATAGTCAGGTCATTGGTGATAGGTAGGGAGAGAAGCATGTGCATATCCCTCTAGACTTCTCTAAGTGGTAGGCCTGTGAAGACAAAAGTTCTCATAGCCCCACATCTGCAAGGTAATGTCAGATAAAATCATCTACCGTAGATACCCACAAGCAAAAAACACAAACAATGGCAGATGGAAGCTTATCATGATCAAGCATATGAAGCCTCCATAGCCTTTTGTAGTTCAGACCATCTCCCCTTTGAAGTCCCACACATGACAATGCCACAAATGTGTCAGCAAATGGGCATACACACACCACCCCAATCAAAGGAGGAAATGGTATCCAGATCTAGAGGAACGGAGAACCAGTGGACATCTCCTCTATTCAGCATTTGCTTCTAAACAAGCAACCAATGATCAAGATAAATAGGAATATATGGACCACAGAGTTGTGTACAAAGGATCATTGGCGCCCTGTCACTCACCCTCATAAAAGAATTGGGTCTCAACCAAGTGAACTTGACCTTGTACCGAGAGGCCATCTCAACATCTTTAGGGTTGACTCCTAGGATCTCATCCCGACAGTCATAATCCCACTCTTTTCAGTCACACAAAGAACTAATAGGGATCCCACCAAACCCTAACCTAGTGATCCCAAAAAACTCACTCTGGGGTAATGGCTAGCTCGCCAAAAGAAAATTTGAATGTACTGGTCTCCAGACAATAGTGCTCTATCAAAAGAAAGAGATAAGATCTATCTATGATCACACACTGGCCAATTCTACCAAAAATGGTCTCCTCAAGCAGCTCCTCCTCCTCAGTGACCATACTACCATGCAATAGTCCCATCTAATTCCAACGAGCCTTCCTGTATGCATTCCACAATCTGAGATCATAAAAGGGGAAAATACTGAACATGAAGTAAATATCCTCACTACATAGCGAAAAATCCTAATTCAATCTTGGCAAAATAGAAGGAAAATGATATCGAATATAGCTTCCAAGTTATACCCCATCGCCTACTTGACGGCATCACTGATGCAAGTTCATCCACAACACACATGGATGATAGGAAAACCTCTTAGTGAGGAGTAGCTCCCCCACAATACTATTAGCACCATTGTGATGCCTGATCAAGAAAAAACTCCCATTAGAATATGCATACATTAGATAGGGACTCAAGCAAGGGTGTTATCATATATACCATGGGTATGCCTTAGTTCTCGTGTCATCACCCATATTATTTGCATATGCATTGAGATCCTCCTCATGCCAGTCATGAGATGTCATCTGCACAAGAAGGATAGAAACATCACAATATTTCAACAGCACTTGAAATCAACTTGATCAGACAATGGATGGTTGATAAAACAACAAAATGACAAAATCAGCTAAATCACAAATCAAAATGTGCATCCAAGTCATCTTCAACCTCCAACCCATGAGGAATATAGGGAAATCAAAAACTAACATTTTTCCATCTAGGGCCAAAGTTGACAAAGTAAAGTGCAAAATGAAAGCTATACCTCCCCTGAGATGGATGTAGCTAAAATATGTATTGAAACACTACTAGAGAAGCAATCTGAAGCTCCTCCACGTTGCAATGATGCCACCTCCAACACTATTCGGGATGGCTATTGGAAACCACAATCCATTGGTTAGGAGCTAGTGGATCAGAGCAATTTGCTAGCTTTTCCACCTTCTCCTTTCACCATTTTTGTCACCATAATCACTGTTAGCTAGTTTTCACTCTTTTTGTTTCGTAAGTAGAGAAGAAATGGGAAGGGTTTTCGACCCTCCCCATGTTTATCCCATTTAAAGAAAAAAAACGTTGTAAAATTACAAATAAGTCCCTATATCTTCAGCATAATTTTCAAAACCTTAAAACATCTCAAAAAATCACAAATTATAGAACAACATATATATAAATAAAATTTTGTAAAAAATATGAAGAAGTCAAATCCTTCCTCAAAAAGTTGAAACTCTACATTTTCAAAGAAAAGAAATTATTGGATATCCTCCCTATCATTTTGGGTCATTGACTAAAACCTAAAAGTGGACCATCATTCACATTATTTTCCATATCTTTTAGGCTCTCGTGCCATGATCTAAAACTGGACCAACCTTATTCTTCAATTTCATATCTTTTTAGGGTCCTATAATATGACCTAAAATTGGACCAATCCTAACCTCCATCTTTCAATCTTTTAGGGTCTTTGATCATGACCTAAATCCTGAACAAAATTGAAGCTTCATTTTCATACATACATAGGGTCCTAGATTATGACCTTCAACTAGACCATTACTCTCTTCATTTCCAAATTTTTCCAAAGGCCCCAAGTCATGACCTATGATCGGATTGCCGATCAAACCAAACCTTTTTGACAATATCGAATCTCGATAGGGTTATCCACTTTGCTTTCATGCACACATCTTTTTGACAATATCATCACATGACTCAAAAAGGAGCTGAGTTGTCGACGTTACCTATTCATGATCATAAGTTATGACTTAAATCTCCATACCCAATCCTAATAACTTGATAGTCAAGGATAATTATTTGTCCATGTGATTGATAAATCAACGGAGGAACGCATCATAGAGACAACCTTTTACTAGATAATGCCCTAAATTCTCAATCTTAGGCACCTAAATTAGATAGATAGCTAATCAATATAGTCACTCGATAAAAGGTCGCATAAATCTAAAAATGTTGAGTAAATAACTCCAATGCCACTCTCAAAGATACAAGCCCTATCTTGGTAGGCAAAACCCACATATTGCACCTTTTAAATAGTTTTGGTTATCGCTCGAAATTGGCCCACTCAAACAATGAAGTAATAACTAAAGATTGTAGGAAAAGGGGTGATTACACTTTCTTCTCAAAGATATGTTTCTAGGAAAAGTAGTAGCCACCATTTTTCAATGACTTGATGTTCACATCTTTGACAAACCACAAACCTACATTTTCTTTTTTAGATTCACCTTATTCTCACTAAGGCATAGTGGAAGAATCAAACATGATTGGTTTAAGAACTAAATCTGTGATGAGAGTCACTTTTTGTGGATGAATAGCCTCTTAAGGCTCATACAAACTCCGGGGGAATAATTGATGAGTCATGTATAAGATTTCCTAATTCAAAGGTTGTTCTTATTCTGGATAAATCATTTATTCCCTATCTTTCCCTCACTAATTCATCCTCAGAAGGAAAAGACATTGCATTTTCTCTTCACCCTTCACAAGGTTTTCTTGAACATCCTTGATGAGTCCAACCTTTTTGGCCTTCTGTTACCAAAAATTGGTGTCAGACTTGGCTCAAGCTTATGGCTCTCACTCTTATCTCAAACCTTCCCTTTAGAGGGGGAAATTGTTGACACCCCTTTGTTGCTTACTTGGAAGAAGTTCACAAGCAATACAAATTTTTTGTATAATGATGAAATGTGTTCCACCTTTTTTCCGCATCTATCATTTTCCTACCTTTTTCCATATTTTTATGCATATGTAATCCTTCAATTTGCACATTTTTCACCCAATTCAGGGCTTTCTATATAAGAACCTTCTTATTAGGCCAAAAGTGTGATTTGTTCTCCAATTCTTCTTTATATAAGCTATTTTCCAATAAATTGCCCAGTTGAATCATTTGAAATAAAATATTTCTTTCTTGGAATTGTTTTCTAGAAAAAACTGGAGAGATAATTCCACGTTATCTTTTTGTGCAAGTTTTCTTTCATTTTCTGTAGAACATCTTGAAATTACTAAGAAATTGGGAAATTGTCTTTTAGTCACCTGAGACACCTAGCAGATCTGGGTTATACACCATGTTCCACGTGGTGGATCACCCAGATTTGTACACCTAGTGCATTGCATTGATCCATTGCCTTTACAGAAAGTTCTGTCCCGAACCTCAAAACCCTAAACACATACTATAATTACCCCCCTACACCCAATGTATTTTGGGGCCTTTCTGAACCTCCTTAATCCATAGGACCGATTGCCTAATTTTTTATTTTTTGCATTGCTCGGTGTTAGAGGATCCTTCCTCTGAAATCTCCTACTCTATTAGCTCTTGTAGAATGGTAAACTTCTTAATCATTACTTCTTATTACTATATATGCTAATTGCTATATGTGATCTATAACTATTGCATCTGGTCCATTCTATTGATGCATTTGATCTATTTAATATGATACAATTTCTTATGGTTTCCATTATACTTGTTTTTGTTTAATACATCTAAAAATTAAATTTTGTCTCCTTAGCATACTTATGTTAGTCACACTCTAAATCCTATGCATCAAACCTAATCACCAATGAGGGATCTCCATCGTGGGAGGTCATCATCTGATTTGGACCAAAATCACCTAAAAATTAGGACTTTTAGGGATATAACAAGAAGGACACAACCAAGCCTAAAAGACCTCCCACCAAAAAAAAATTTGATTCAATATGGATGATAATGGATATATTAACTAAGTCTTCTTAATTTTCTAGTGGTTAAGTCAATGTTTGATACACCAAATCTAGAAAAAAGTTTATATATGAGATAGTCAGATTACATAGAATACCAGTTTCTATAGTACAAGATAGATACCCAAAGTTTACATCTAGATTGGAATCGGTTGCATTATTCATTGGGAAAAAGATTGAAGTTTAGTACAACATTTCACAATTAAATAGATGGATAGTCAGAATGGATGATTTAGTCCCTAGAAGACATGTTGAGAGCATATGTATTACAGTTTAGTGTCAGTTGGGATAATCACCTTAGTCTTATGAATTTTGTTTATAATAATAGTTATCATTCCACTTTAGCAAAGGAACCTATCAAGATCTATATGAAAGGAAGCGTAGATCTCCTATTTATTGGTATGAAGTTGGAGAAAGATAGAATCTAGGTTCAAAATTGGTGGAAGTGACAACAAAAAAGATATCAGTGATCAAACAATAGTTGAAAGTTTTATAGGATAGACAAAAAAGTTATGCAAAGAAGAGATGTAGGCCTCTTCAGTTCGAGGTTAGAGATGAGGTTTACTTGAAAGTGTAACCATGGAAAGGTGTACTTAGGTTTGGAAAATAGGTAAACTAACTCCTAGATACATGGGTCCCTACCCAATCATTGAGAGGATTGGACTTATATCATATAAACTCAAGTTGCCCCTGAGATAGACAACTTACATTATGTGTTTCATGTATCCATGTTGAAGAAGTGGCATCCAGGTATAGAGAAGAGCATAGCATCAGAACTAGTATAGTTAAGAGAAGATGTTTCCTATATATAAGTACCAACATAGATACTTAATTGCAGGATTTGAAAGCTTGAAAAGAGGAAGATACCCCTAGTAAAAGTTCTATGGAAGAATCATGGTGTAAAAAAAGCTACATGTGAGTTAGAACTGGAAATGTGTATCCATTATCCCTTTCTCTACTAAGGAATTTCAAGACAAATGTTTTATTAGAGGGGGAGATTGCTACAACCTGCATCATGCTTAACTGGTAATTATAGAGTTAAAATATAACCTTAGTATCAATTAAGCTTGTTATCATCTTGGTTATCTTGTAAATTGTTTTAGCTTTGATATTTAAACAAAAAAAGTTGCGGCATAGAAATGTAGAGAATTTAACTATAACTACGTAGAATCATTTATGAACCAACGTAGAAACATTTATGAACCAAACAAGATTTGAAATGAAGAAGTTATAGTCTTTTTAATCATTAGCACAATTTCCATTGGATGACAATTGAAGGATTACGATTGAAGGTTTCATATTCCTGAAGAATTCACTGAGTGCTTAGATTTCATGGGCTTTAAATAAATTTGTTTTGTATACATATGGAAGTGTTAACAATAAACCAAAGGTCAAGTAGACTTATGGTTTAATGGGGATTACCATCTGAAGGTTTTTATTTGGCACCACTGATCGAAGGATGGATTAGCGAGCATTAACCCAAAGGTTGGATTGGTGGGCATCTACTAAAGGTTTGACTAATGAACATCAACCAAAGGTCTGACAGACGGATGGTTCTAGAAATGGATGGATGCATTAATATCCATCAACCAAAGGCTCAACTACCGAAGGTGACAGTCAGTGGTTTTCCAGATTGAAGTCTACTGTCTGCCAAAGTTCGAGAAATGGATGGTTGTACAGACCATCAATAGATCCTACCAAAGGAAGCGATCAAAGGAGTATCAACTGAAGGATTGCCTTTTTGATGGTTTGACTATGATGTCGCCCATCTCGTTGAATCACAAAGAGCTTTGATCTCTATATATATGTGATGCAAACTGATGGAATGAGACTCATTAGTCTTGTCTTTCCACCCTCCATCCATTGAAATCCTTTGAGTGGATAAAGAAGGGCAATCACAGAGGTGACCTTAAATGACGACAAAGGAGGGGAGGGATTGTAGCAGAAATCAAAGTTTCATGCGTAGATCCAGTTTGGTAAGTAGGTTTCGACCTTAGATATTCTTTTTCTCTTCATTTTTTCAAGTGTGAAGGTGTTTGATATGTAAAATGGAGCCCATCTTAATCTTTGTTTCTTCATATTCTACCTCAAGCCAACTTCCTTAGGGTCTGTTTACTTTTTGACAAATTATTTTGAATGGGATCTTGAGGTGTGAAGCTCGAATCAGACTTCAGCAAGCTAGAACCTGAGATCAATAAGAGAAATCATGTGTAAGTGAGTAGAAAATCATCTTATTGATTTACATTAAACAAATATGAAATAACGATGATCATGTGTTGATTCTTACTCAGTAAATTATTAATGCAAAAATTATTATGTATGGATTGTAGTTTTCCATAGACGAAATACATTATTCAGTATTCTTTGTGCTATAAATCAATATTCTCAAATGTGATTTTAGCTTCAAAGCAAAATGATGAATGGAAAAGTAGACTTAGAGGCACCAAAAATCCAAGTTTTCCCAAATCGCATATCTAAAGAGTTGAATTGTGATTTTGAGATAATTTTTATAGTTCTATTTGTGAAATGATTATTGTGAATATTTTCAAATGATCTGTTGTTAAAAGTAGGATAATATTATCAATGACAAACATATTATCTGGAAAAAATTGATATCATTAGACGTTAGATGCCCTAAACATTATAGAATCCTTCAGAGGAGGCATGCATTGTGGGAAGGAAGCATGCTTCCAAATGGAGGATAAGTCTAGATCAAGATAGTTTGATCATACTGAATCAAGATCTAAGGGTCTAGGCCAGTGTGGGTAGACTCCTTATAGAAGTGTGGTATCCAACAATAATTGGAGATGTTGGTTGTACCTGTGATACTTGTTAGTTGGTTAACCCTTGTGGAACCACTAATGTAAAGTAAGCCAAGTTCTTTGACTTTCTGCCTAAGAACCCAGGTTTATACAAGGATTCCAAATATCTGGACACTCCCATTGGCCACTGAGGGTAGATGTGGTGAGGCCTATTGCAGATAGGGTAGCTTGACGTTTCAGACATAGGAGCTTGATCATTCTTCTAAGTCTTGTAAAATGAGATCATAGCTTTCTATGATGTTTTCACATGTTATAGTACACCTGATGTGGGTCTAGGGAAATAAATGGACTAAAGAACCAAATGAGAATTTAGTGATTTTCCCTGATCAATTTTAATATTCATAATATGGTGGATTGATATGATAGTTTTAAATTACTTATTTAATCTACTTGTGTCTTGAAAAGTAAATATCTTCCAACTGATTCATCTTGGTTACGTGTTGATTTTCTATGCAATAAGTCAATACCTCATCAACCTACTAAAACATTTTTAGGTAAAAAATCAGATCTTTTAGAAGAAATAGAAGCCAACTTTTATCAAGAACAAAGCAGAGGTTATGAAGTATATAGATTATTTCTTCGGTCTCTTATCTTTCCTCTAGGTTCTGGGATGAAAGAGTGATAAATGAGAGTTGTTTGTAAAAGAGTTATACTTGGTATATATTAAGTAAGAACTCTTACTTTTATGTGAAATTCGAACTCTATTGTAAACTTTCATGTTTTACAGTAAAACAAAAAAATGATGATTTTCGGTTAGTAATTTAAAAGTGGTTTCTTATTAATCCCTTCTTGACGGGCTTAAAACTTTGTTAGAACATTCGGTTCATGTCATTAACATCTCGTTTTTGTGAAAAAATTTGATGGTATGGATCTTATGTTTATGTTTTATCATAACCAGGTAGAGACGATCTAGTGGGTCAATTTAAGGGATACTCATGAGGCGACCAAGATTTGGTCGTAGTGTAACCATCAACTATTACTTCACTACCACCCATGCCAGTGTTTGGGTGGTCCAAGGGCCACAAGGGTCATCCCTTCTATAAACCACTTTTTTTACTATGTTCTATATTTACTTTAAGTCTTAAAAAATACATCGTTTTGCCCAAATTATTTTATCCCTTTTTTTTGTTTACACCTTATGTGGATTAGACAATAAAATTGGAAACTCTATTGTTCCCAAGATTTGCATGGAACATTTCAAAGACTTTCTTTTAATCCCAATACTCTTCAAGTCCAACAAGGATGGACTTCAAGTTATGTAATAATGAAGAAATATGGACTTCAAACAACTTCTATATCTAATCATGATGACACATTAGTATTGTATGAGTTCATAATTAAAATATCTTTGTGTAGACCAACTTTACCTATTAGAAGAAGATTATGATGAAATGGGGTTCAAGGGTCAAGGAGACTAAATATGACATTTATTTGGTCAAATTACAAGAAAATATACTATATATTTAGACAGAAATTGGAAAGAATGCTACATATCCTCGAAAGGTTACTATTCATGGGAATATCATTAGCATGTGCCTTTCTTGGTAATCACATATTAGTGGCACAATTTTAGTTGCAGTGGAACATCAGAGACCAAAGTCCTACATCAAATAATTAGTGTGTGAAAATATTTTGCAAAATTAGTTCATATAAAATATATAGGTGAATAAGTTGGTTTCTCAATACAAATAGGTTCATGATATCTGACTTCTTGTATTAAACACTTACATCTTTTTCTTTCCCATGATTTATTACATTATTCAAAATCAGTTTGAACTTTCACATGTTTTTGAAGAAGAAAAAGGCCACTTAATTAGTTTAAAGGATATCAATCACTAATCCATGTGATTCTAGGATTGTGGTGTTTAATTCAGAAGTAAATTGTAACAGTCTTACACTTATTCTTTTAGTTTTCTGCTCAAAGTTTGATCTTTTCAAATAATTGTATATACAAAACTAAAGGGCTTATCTAGGTTGATTATATATAAACATTTTAAAGTAAAATTTAAGTACCAATATGTGTTCTATTACTATGTTAAAGGGACATTTAATGTACAAGTACAAATAAAGTATAAAAGAAGGAGGAGCAATCACCCTGGGCTGAAGGTCTCGTTACCTAATGATCATGACTCAATCATCTTGTAGGATTCCTTATATGAGTGCATTTGGTATCCTATGCATTCATTCAGTGATCTAATCCTTTATTTTGTTGTATCTACACTTAGTATTATATTAAATATGCCAATCAAAAGATCAGTTCAACAAGCAAGCAAATTAACTAATGAACAAAAATATATTGACTAAAAATTTTTGATTTTGATTACGGCTATCACAATGTACAAGATATGGGTCTAATCCCTATGCCTTCATCAATTGTTAAAGAGATGAAAGCATCCATAGTAGCCTAAATGCTTGACAACATCTTGAGTGACACTCTGAACATGAAATGTAGCACATCATATAACATTTGAATGAGTAACAGTACCCCCAAAAATTTACCAAGGTTGAGCCGTTAGTTCTTTCAATATATGTCATGCTCACTAATGGATAGTAGAAATATGTTTTTGGTCAAAACCCCATGCTAAGGTATGGGAGAGGAGGCGGCAGTGGTTGTGTCTGTGGCCATGGACTTGGTGGTTGAGGTTCTGGAAGCGCAATGATGCAGGGTAGTTACGCAGAGGATGTTGACATGGAAGAGTATACCAACAATGGAGATCGGGATACACAAGTTGTAGGTAATGTGGCCACCATCATGAACTCATTTTAAACAATAGATACTACTCCCAAACCTTTATACAAGTATGCGGCAAAAAAAGCAATCATGGCCTTTCTAACCTATCTAAATCCTATGTCTCCCAATACTCTGAAAGATGCAGACATCTGATTTCACAGGCACTCTGCCAGCATTTTTTGTCAAGAACGAATCCATTCAACCATTGCTTGAACCATGGAATCAAGAAGTGGTGGTGAAGGTGATAGGTATCAACCTGGGCTTTCAATCATTGGTAAACAAGATCTATAGTCTCTAGAAGCCAACAGAACATTTCAGAATTATAGATCTTGAGAACGGCTACTTCACTATCCAATTTGCAAATTAGGTTGATTATCTGACAGTTATGACTGGTGGTCCTTGGACGATCTTCGGGAATTACATGCTTGAACAATCATGGAACCCATCTTTTAGGCCATTAGAGCCCATCCCAAGAAGATTGGTTGTTTGGGTGTGAGTGTCAGACATACCTATATTCTTGTACTAGAACTAAGTGCTCTGGAAGATTGATGATGTGATCGGCAAGGCAATCAAAAATGACATGAACACATCACAAGGTTATAGAGGCAAGTTCACGAGAATAGAGTTCGAAGTAGAGACTACAAAACCACTTCTCCCTACAATGTTCATCAACAATGAGCACTTCCATATATGAATCTTCCTACAATCTGCATAAAGTGTGGATGCCTGGAACACATTGACACTAATTGCAAACACCTCAATTAACCACAACCGGTAGCACCATCTACATCAGCAACTATTCCTATGTTGGGTAGCAAGTACACTATGTCCATCCACACCCAGAAGCTAGAGCATCAGAAGCCACCAGTCAAGCTTAATCAATCCAAGCAACCCCTACTAAAACTGGATTAGGAAACAAGGCAAGGAACAAAGACACCATACCAATTGTTCACTCAGACGATGAGGCCAAATCAGATGAGGTAGAATCAGATTGGGAAGATTTGGTTAGCAAAAAGACCAAGAAGGTAAGCAAAGAAAAAAGTGGCAGCCAATAAAGGGTATCCAGCATGGCAGAAGCAAGGAAATGCATAGGATAACACGACAGTCTGACTAGTGAAAGATGAAGCTAGTCACAGTAGGTCCCAAGTTGATTAGCAGAATCAACCATACTAGTTCCAATCTAAAAGGACTGGTATCAGTGACCCAAGTTGTCTTCCTTTCCTCGAGCAAGGCTAGGTGGGTATTGGCTATGTTATGCATAGGAATAGGAAGATATTCTACCAATCAGTCCATAGCCTAGATTGGGTGAGGAAGAAAGGTACAACTTTCAAAAAAGATAATGAATAAGAAGATCCTCCGGATGAAACTACGAAGGAGAAATTCCTTAAATTTTAATGGTGATCACACTACCCAATTTGAAGATGATCATCACATGCAAGGTAGTGAAGGAACCACAGAGCAATCTGTGAGATTGCTTGTTGCCTTTAACTAGGCACCCCTCTACCCAATCATTTTAATGATTTGTTGGTGGAATATCAATAGCACCATCTTGGGAAAGAGATCAAGACTAATGAAGGACCTTAAGAGGACTTATAAGTTACAAATTTTAGTAGTAATTGAACCTAAATGCAGTGGCAGTGCTATAGAGCAAGTTATTAGAAAACTTATCTTCCCTTCCTCCCATCGTTTGGAGGCCACAGGCTTGTCTAGAGGAATTTGGCTCATGTGGGGCTCCAATAGGTGCAACGTAGATATTCTCTACAACCATGGACAATTCATTCATTTCAAAGTGAACTACAACTGGTACTTTACCATTGTATACGCTAGCCCTACCCATAACAAGTGCAAGCTCCAGTGGGATAGACTGGTGGAAATCTTGTCGCACGTTGATGGCATGTGGATTGTTATGGGCGACTTTAATACTATGATCAATATATCTAAGAAGAGTGGAGATTGTTTCTTTGATAAATCAGCAAGAAGATGCTTTAACTTGTGCCTCATTGAACACTGGTCTCCAAGACATGAAATCAAATGGTCCTTTCTGTAAAGACATCATCTTTACTAAATAATCATGGTAAATAAAAAAACACCAAATGTGTAGCAGCGGAATTTTAAACTTTGACTATATTCAAAATGTAGAAAGAGTACAATATATATTTCCCCAATAGGAGTGTACAACTTTATAAAAACAACAGGATTTATGTACATGAAGACTAAAACCAAATCAATATTGTCTCCAAGGAAAAACAACTTAATATATAGGTAGCTATGTCCAAGTTACAAGGTTGAACTCCATATTTCTTAGCCTTAGGCTAGTTCACCAATCTTCCAATGCGCACTCTGATCATATACCTAGGTGGTTGGGATCACCCAGCAAGAGAGAGATAAAAGTATGTGTTAATCAAAAAGGAATAAGGACAATTAATAAAGTGCAACATTGCATAATAAAATGATTCACTATACTAAGAGAGTTAAAAGTATGAGGCAAGTATAATAATTAAGATTTAAGAACTTCTACCAAGATGCATCTACCACAATAATAATCAACAAGCATGAATGATATTTTGACAACAAATATTCTAATGCAGGGTGAGGCACCTATTGGACCTCAACCAAGAGGAGAGGGGAAAATGCACATCCCAAACCTCAGAAATATATATAATATGGGGAGAAAATGCACATTCCCCAGGGAAAATTACACATTCCCTCTATGGGTGGTTTGTACTCATGTACACTACATTAGTTATTTGTGCAAAAATTCCTCATGCTGAGTAATCCACTTGGTAGTAGTGGAAATATAAATAATATTACATCATAGCAAATGGGGAATAAAACCCATGAAATAGATCGAGTAAATGAATGGGCCAACATTGTCCATAGAATTATTCAAATAACCAAATAAATAAGCCACAATGGCTATAGAAGATTCAAGTAAATAAAGGGCCAAATAAAAGGAAATAGAAATATACCAAGGCTAGCACATTATGAATGTAGGGTTGGATAAAAACCCAACAGGAGGTTAGGTTAATTTCACATTCTTACAAAAATTAGGGGGCACATATATGAATAGGTTTTACATACCTTATTGAAGATTCACATTACCATCATCATCACCAATTAGATTGTATCAACATACATTAACCCTAGTTACAAACATTTCACCATATATTAGTATGCATAAAAGCTTAAGGTGTATAAAAGATAACCATTTTAGACCTTTTATGGAAACCTTCGATTTAGGACTCAAAACTAGGCCCAAAATCTCATTTAGGTTTTGCTGATTAGAAAAACATATTTTATTTCTCAATTTGGAGCTGAAATGCATTATTTATCATTTATAGAACATTTAGCATACTCAAAATGGCATTCAAATCAAACTTCGAAAAATGGTATAGAAATAGGACTCAAAAACCATAAAATCAGATTCTACATGAAAAATCCTTTCCAACGACTATTTATTTGCATTTTTCTGAGCAAGGACCAATTTACTATGAATTAAGTAAGTTGGACCAATCAGATTGCAAGAAAATGCCACATAGGCTAAAACATTGCGCAAAGGCAAATATCCAAAAGACAAAACTACCCTCGGCATTAAAGAAAGAAAGGATGAGCGTGCGGGGACAAAACTGTAAAAATTCGAGTGGCCATCTTCTTTCTCTCCCAGGCGCCATGGTCGTGTGAGGAAGCTTTCCCCTATTTGGGAGTTTTCGCATTTCTCAACCAAAATGTGAGTTCAGATACTCAAAACAAAGAGGACGTGAAGGTGGACTCACTGGAATAGTTTATTGGTTCTTCGGTGTCTTCTAGACTCAAGGAGGGGCACCGCAAGCCAGGGAGGAAGGTGGAGACGTCGAGGGCTAAGTGAGGAGGATGCAGGAAAATTGGCACGGGAGAAGGTTTGCAATGGAGCTTCCAAAGACGATGGATGTGCTACTTATAGGTGCGGTGTGGTGAGTAGTCAAGACAATTGTGGAGGTGAGAGGCCTCGGCCAGCCCAGCTGGACGTCTCATCCATAGTGCATGGGAGTGAACGAGTAATGGCTCAAAAGATGCGGCTCAAGGAGACGAAGCCAATGCAATAAAGATCTCGTGAAATGGTGGAGAGGAGAGGGAGAACGAATTGGGGAAGTCGAGGCGGCTGATTTGTTCGTATGGTTGGAGGTTGAAGACAAGGCCAAAGCTGTCGAATCTGAGTGAGATCAGATCTGGACCGTTGATCAAGGTGACGTCGAATTTGAACTGTTGGATGGCGCGCGTGACAAGGAAAAAGACCAACCTCAGTGTGACGCATCGATTTAACTAAAATAAATGATATAATTAGAAAATCGATTGATATTCTATAGTTGCACTATCTTGAAACTTGTAAAATCCATTTGAAGGGTCAAATAAAGTCCAAATGACCTCAAATTTTATTCATAGGTTAATTACAATGCCTAGAACGATGCTATGCCATTAGTTTCTCATTTTACACACACTTGGCCCTTAAATTCTATATTGACTATTAATTCATATTTTAATGTATAAAATGAGTGATTATTATATAGAGAGTCTCTTAATGACATAAGTGAGTGAAATTCGAGACATATCATCATTAAGAGTCATATTTCAACATAATAGCATCTTTTCATACATTAATATCGTATTTGAGGAGAGAGAAAGAAAAAGGTTAATTACTCTCATACATTAACTCAAATACACATTATTTCTCATATCTTATCCAAAAAGATATAAAAGCTCCAAATTAACATTATCCACTAATTATCTATCAATAATGGCCATATTGCATAATTGGTCCTCAATAATTACATTAAGTGGGTTATTTGTGCAAAAACCCATTCATTGACATGAATGTGGGTAGATATAGATTTCATTCTCAATAAATGTTGACACGATTTTACCGTGTGTATAACGCAAGTGCACGCGTCAATGTAGTACAGGCCCTTGTGAGGCCCGAGTCGAACTCAGGGACACTAAATTATCGGTAGACTACTACTAACTACTCGCAATCAGCTAGACCAATAAAAAGGTTATGAGAGTTGTTGTCAAATAAAAGAAAATAAAATAAAACAAAGCAATCGATTAAGTGTTTAGTTTAATCAATTCAAATGGAGATCTTTAGGATTGTGGTTTCACCGCGGGTTCTCATTGTATGAATTTCCACATAGTTAAACATGTTCATCTCTCAATCTGGGTAGTGGCCTGTAGTCAGAACTGTCCACTGTCGTGGTACAATTCAGTACCTAAGTCTAGGTCAGTTCCACCATCGTAGTAACATATACCCTAAACTAGGTGCATTAAAATCGATCTCTGGGTTTCCACCTTTAACCGTACATCACCTTGTTCAAGGGATTTGTTAATTAATGTGAATTTCATCTCTTTTCAACCGTTAATTATTCTTTCAAAGTAATTGAAGGCATTAGATTATCATTATGGTGATCAAGAATAACAATATAATTGAGAAAATGAAATCATACCACGGATTTAAGAGACAAATCATGAATTACTATGATAAAAACGTCATACAATGCTTCCCCGGGCTACTCCCAGTCCTAAAGATAAAGGGGATTAGCCCTGCATGTTCATCTCAGATCAAGACATGGTTGAAGAAAGGGGAAACATGGAGAAGAACGTGAATAAGTGATGAAACCCCTGAACGGAGAAGATCCAATTGTTCCTTGGTGTAGAATGTGTGATCTATAGCCTTTCGGCGGTGGAAAACATCTTCTTTAGCTTCCAGAATGGCTTGGGCGTGCTTCTGGGCTCCGTTCTTATCTCCACACCTTCTCGGGACGTGTGCAGTGGCTAATGACGTGATACCCTACTCTTGGCCATCATCATTAGGTATAATCACCGAGTTAGGTTGCAAAAATATCACCACCGTTGGATTAGAGTCGATCTGAAACAAACTTTAATCTGACGGCGTCGATACCATCGACGTGGGTCGATGGTATCGACCCCTTGCGATATCGGCAAGCCTTCTTTCTTTTCTGTCGTTGCGCCTAATGCTGGCTCGATACCATCGACATGAGTCGATGGTATCAACTTCCTTTAGTGTCGAGTTTATCCTTTTCCGTCGCTAAAACTACATGTGTCGATAGTATCGACTTTGGGGTCGATAGTATCGACTGGATGGTTGTTGGCAACCTGATGGTAACTCGCTACCATCGACTTCCCAGTCGATGGTATCGACTCTGCGCTGCTCCTTATGGCTGCATGCCTGTGGCTGTGTCGATAGCATCGATATATGTCGATGGTATCGACAACTGCAGATATGTGTTTGTCCTGAAATTGCAAAACAAAACCACATCAGCCGAGATAAAACCTATTATTGTAATCATTTATGCTCAAAACAATAAAATAAGAGAGATTTGACACTGAGAATGATCATAGACTAAAATAAGTGAATTATGCAATATTAACTACCAAAGTGACCAATAAATGCATAAAACACGAGTAAAACAAGTCTATAAATGCGACTCAAAATCATCACATCAAACTCTTCTAAGCTTGAACATTGCTCGTCCTCGAGCAACAAAACTCTAGAATAGAATTGTGAGGGTCAACTAAAGAACAGATTATCACAACATACTGCACCATATGATCCCCGCCAGACATTCACATTCCGGCCTTCACTAACCACAGAATGATAATTACCCTAAAGGCAACAATAATCATCCGTAAAAGATATCTATCTCAAAATTGATGAACACTATCACATAAGGCAGTTAACATAATAAAATCCTCCAGTCCAGACTCGGTGCATCTTGTGATCTCCTATCTATGTTGCTCGCCCTAACTACCATCTACATGGAAGCAGCTCTCCTGGTCTTAATGAGTGAGGAGAAAATCATGGTGGCCTACCAATTCGAGCAACGGGTGGATGGAATAGGTGACTTGTGGAAGAAATGGAAGCATTATACGGTTTTAAAATGCACAAAAACCATAATGACCTAAATGATGCATATGCAAATGAAAACGCCCTAATGCCTACATTTGGGTGGAATGATGCATGCACTATCATTCCGTCTCAAGGTGAGATGGAATATCTAAGAAACTACACCATGTGCTTATTCTTCTTAGTATGCAAGTGAGAACATGTTCCTTTCTCCCTCTCATTCCTACTTACTTCTCAATACTCTTTTTTTTCTTCTCTTTTTTTTCAACTTTGTATTATATTTTTTTAAGCCCTTATTTTCATAGTTGACCATGAATCATTAGTCAGGCTCACTTATTGCTACATAACTTATACATTTGAAACATTCAGAAGGTATGGAACAAGTTCATCACCTTTTATGTTCAGAAGACATAAGATGCATAATGTACTATATGCACAAAAATGTGAATGCAGCTACAAAATGATAGTTATGCAACTAAATGACACGCACCTAAAGATAATGTGCATGTATAACTAGTCTATTTTTTCATTTTCATGCAAAAATATGTGAAAATAGTTGCAATGCAAGACCTATCTACATGGGATGCAATCAAAGAGATGAAAATCGTAACATACTTCCAGTTCTTATGGTGGGGTATGAAAACAATGGAGTGGATAGATCACAAGATTAATTGACTGAACCTTTGGAAAATATTATGTATCCCTCCTTATTGACCTGTGTAGTAATTAAGAGGTTTCTCTCTCTTATTTCAAATTAAGGTCTCATTATCATTTGGTCAGTTTAGGCTCAAACAACCAGTTTCGTCCACTTTTCATGAATCATAGGAATGTACAGTTGTGATTTCCTATTTTAGAGTTGACAAACCCAATTATTTCCTTAAGTTATGTGCTCAAAGTCAAACAACACAAGCTTGCAAAAGCACTAAAAATTTTCAAATTTACCCCTAATTTCTATGTACAAGCAACGAGAGGACACATGACATTAGACATCCACAATTACACTAGATAGAGTGTAGATCCTACAAACAACTAATAATTAAGAGAAATAAATGACAAAACATAAAGCAATAAAAACTAAAAACTAGGAAAAATAAAGGATATAAACTGTTCCAACTCCCCCCCTAAGCTTGAATTCGACTATGGCCTCATAGTCAAAAACAACCTTAAATGGTGGAACAATGATACCGATCATTCTGCAGGTGGAGGCAGGTACTGCGGAGTCGTGGGGTCCCATGATGGGTACTGCCCCTGGAAGCTCGGATCGTATTGGGGCATGGGTGGAGGTTGTGGATACCCCCCAAAATAATTTTGGCTCCAGTAATTGTCGTAGAAGGGTTTTTGCCGCATCTCCATCATGTGCAACCTGTCGTGGATGTTTTGTTGGTTGTCGAGGAGGAGGCGCTCATTCTTGAAAATGGCCCTCTGGTTATCTAACAACGGGTTTATTGTATCCTAAATACCGACGTATGAAGTTGTATGCTGATGTTGGGTCTGATGAATCTCCTGCAACATCGAGTACATCCCTTACATGGAGTAGGCATCCTCTCCTTGATGAGAGGGCAGAGGTGGCGGAGGCTGTGAAGATGAAGATTCACCCGGGTGGAAGAGGGGATGATTCCGGGGTGCTACTCGTGCCCGAAGAGGAGTGAAAGCCTCCTCTTCCTCTTCATGCTCATCGCCGTCATTATCATTGTCATCATTTCTGCCGTCTTCATCAGAGTCGTCGATGGCTATGATGAGCCACCTGAAATGTTGAGTGCCCTCAATGTTGAAGACAGGGTCGGGAAGCGAACACTCTTGATATTCGTGATTAACATGGCAATGTGCATATGCCAAGCCATCACGAAGCAGGAGGAGGTTGGAGCGGTGCAGATGCTGGAGGTTGACCTTGCTCCTGTTGGAAAGGGGAGTAAGCTGTGAGATATCCAACCCAAGATAGACGTCCAATGGTGTGATTAGCCCTCCAAAGTGGATAGGAGCCTTCCGCGTACTCCTCTTTACAGCCAACACGTGCGTCAAGAAGAGTGCGCCCCAGTTGCACTCTTCACGCTTCAGTAGTTTGTGCCGGAAGAACAAATCAGTCTCTTGGAATTTGCTAAGAGACAAGTCACCGCGAGCAAATAGCGTGGTGCAGAGCATGCGGTGCAGAATCCGCACAAGTGGATGCTCGAAATCAGCAACTGCAGTGTTGTGGTAGCTGACGGATTTGCCCGGGGGCGCAGTCACGAGCTGGGCAAAGATATCATCGTAGTCCGTCTTGTTGTCTGGCCTCCGATGCTGGTAAGCGTCATGATACCAGTTGTACACCGAATTGAACTGGTCAAGGGTAATGGTGTAGTTGTTGTTGAAGAGTCTGAATGACACCCGCCCTTTCTTCCACTCTCTGTCGGTGGCGATCAAGTCATTGGGCAGCACATTGATGTCCAATGATGCCATGAACTCCGCCACGAGTTCCTTGTAAGTCGGCCACTCGCCGAAGAATGGCTGACCATCGGCGTGGTACTCCAGCTCATCGGGCCTCCTGGTTGTGTGTCTCGCCTGCCCCTTCAAGACGTAGGCGAGATTGAGCTCAAACCCGAGGTAACGAACCATGTCCCGGTCGACATAGCACGTGGGCTCAATCTTTCTCTTCAAAAGCTCCTCGTAGACATTTCGGGTCTCCACGGAAGGGTGGACTATCCTCAAACGAGGAATCGATGTGGGTCGCGGAGGAATGAACTCAGGAATCTTATTGGGTACCGCCCATGAAGAAGATGCTCCTGTGGTATGCACCATTGTCATCGAGAAAGAAGGAATAGAAGACGGAGCTCGGTGAAGATGATCTCGGAGAAAATAATCTCCGCTCGATGAAGACTCGGTGAAGATTGTGCTCCTTGGATGCTCGTGGCAGGCCTCCGGTCACACAGCACAGCACAAAGCATAAGTAGGGGGGAAAGACTCTGAAGGCGTGACGTCATATGACCACCATCCCTCCCTTTTATAACCACAGTCGTCGTTGTTGTGCACCCGTCGATGGTATCGACACCTGTAGCACAATCCGGTCATCCGCTAGTATCGACGGTTGTCGATAGCCTGATGTGGGGGCCCAGATCGATGACGCGTCGATACCATCGACCGATGTGGGGGCCTGGATCGATGACGCATCGATACCATCGACGAGGGTCGATGGTATCGACCCATCCCACGGATTGTCTTCCTTGATGTGGCGATCGCAGTTGATTTCTTCTCGCGGATTGGTGACGTGTCACGTCGATACCATTGACATGGGTCGATAGTATCGACTCTTCTTAGGGAAAACACCCTTGCGAGGCTCGGCCGCCGCTGTCTGCCTGAACCGGGTTGATACCATCGATAGGCCTGTCTATGGTATCGACTTCACTGAGACAAATTTCGTTTGAATATCTTCAGGGATCTCGCGAGTATCGACAGCCATGTCAATACTATCGACCCCGTTCTGGCGATTTCTTCAGCGCTATTGATGGTAGGTCGATACCATCGACGAGGCCGTCGATGGTATCGACTCAGAAAAATTTCTGCAGTCATCTAACTGTACCCATGTCGATACCATCGACACATGGGTCGATGGTATCGACCCTGCCTCAGGCCTGCACACTGAACAAATGATCATGGTATCATTTTTACACTAAAACCAAAATCAAATCAAACTAACTTACAAATGTGAAAGAAACTAAATGAAACTACCAATGGCTGGGTTGCCTCCCAACAAGCGCCCTTATTTAATGTCTTAGGCTAGACGAAATCAAGCTCCTCATGCATATGTAAGTGCAATGAGTTTGACCTCATGCACTTTCCTCGTGTAATCCTCACCGAAGTACAACTTCAATCGTTGTCCATTAACCAAAAATGTTGTCTCGCCATCACACACCATGATTGCTCCATGTGGCCTGACCTCCTCTACAGTGAAAGGTCCACTCCATCGGGATTTCAATTTCCCGGGATGCATCTTCAACTTTGAGTTGAACAAGAGCACACGATCTCCCTTCTTAAAGACATGCATCTGAATGTGTCGATCGTGAATCAGCTTTGTTCGCTCATTGTAAATCCGCGAGCTTTCATATGCATTCATCCTCAGCTCGTCAAGTTCATTTAGCTCTAGCAAGTGTTTCTTTCCTACTTCATCATAGTTCAAGTTTAGCTTCCTTAGCGCCCAGTGCGCCCTATGCTCCAATTCCACTAGCAAATGGCAGGCCCGCCCATAAGCCAACCTAAAAGGCGTAGTGCCTATAGGTGTCTTATATGCCATCCGATATGCCCATAAAGCATCTGGTAGCAGAGTACTCCAGTTCTTCCGTGTCGAAGCCACTATGCGCTCCAAGATTTTCTTAATCTCTCTATTGGAGACTTTGACTTGCCCCTGTGTCTGCGGGTGGTACGGGGTACCAATGTTGTGCCTTACCCCGTACTTTCTCAACAATGTAGCGAACTTCTGATTTCTGAAATGGGTACCTCCATCACTGATAACCATCTGTGGTACGCCAAATCTGCATAAAATATAGTCCTTAACAAACCTGCACACTACAGCAGCATCATTAGTCCTAGTGGGTATTGCCTCTACCCACTTCGATACGTAGTCAACAGCCAATAAAATGTACAAGTTAGAGTTTGAGGACACAAAGGATCCCATGAACTCAATACCCCACAAATCAAACACCTCGACCTCTTGAAATACATTGAGGGGCATCTCCTGTCGCTTTGAAATGTTACCTGCCCATTGGCAGGAATCGCATCGCCGCACATAATCATATGCATCCCGGAACAATGTAGGCCTGTAAAGACCGCTCTCAAGTACCTTGGCCGCGGTTCTAGAACTTGCATGATGGCCACCCGTTGGTAAAGTATGACACTTATGAAGTACGCTCTCATACTCAACCTCAGGTACGCACCTGCACAACACTCCATCCCTGCATTGCTTCAACAGAATGGGGTCATCCCAGAAATAATATCACAAAGAATGGGAAATTTTCTTTTTCTCTTGATATGTCCAATCATATGGGATAATTTTGCAGGCAAGATAATTAACAATATAAGAGAACCATGGATCTTTAGATTTAACAAATAGAAGTTGCTCATCAGGGAACGTCTCGGTAATGGGTATATTTATGTCCTTCTCATCTACCCTTTCCAACCTAGACAAGTGGTCCGCAACCACATTTTCTATGCCCGCCTTATCTTTAATTTCAATATCAAATTCTTGTAACAGTAAGATCCACATAATCAGTCTAGGTTTGGCATCTTTCTTTTCCATCAAGTACTTTATGGAGGCGTGGTCCATCCATACCACGACTTTAGATCCTACAAGATATTTCCGGAATTTTTCAAAAGCAAAAACAACGGTGAGAAGCTCTTTTTCAATTGTCGTGTAATTCAGTTGTGCTTCATTTAAAGTTTTGGACGCATAGAAAATCACAGCGGGTTTGTTGTCAACACGTTGTCCTAAAACGGCTCCTACTGTGAAATTTGATACATCACACATCAATTCAAACGGCTTTGTCCAGTCCGGTGTTTGCACAACCGGTGCAGAAATTAATTTCTCTTTAAGCACATTAAATGCATGCAAACAGTTTTCATTAAAATCAAAGACCGCATCTTTCTCCAACAACTCAGATAATGGTTTAGAAATTTTTGAGAAATCTTTTATAATGCGGTGATAAAAACTGGCGTGACCTAGAAAACTTCGTACCCCTTTTACCGAATTCGGTGGGGGTAATTTGGAAATAACTTCAATCTTCACTGGATCTACCTCCAACCCCTTGCTAGACACTTTATGTCCAAGCATGATCCCTTCACTAACCATCATATGGCATTTCTCCCAATTGAGAATTAAGTGCATGTCCTCACATCGTTGTAAAAATTTATCTAGATTATATAAACATTCATCGAAAGACGCACTATAGATAGAGAAATCATCCATAAAGACTTCCAAACAGCACTCAACCATATCGGAGAAAATGGCAAGCATGCAATGCTGAAAGGTTACTGGTGCGTTACACAAACCAAAGGGCATACGGCGGTATGAAAATGTTCCATAAGGACAAGTGAAGGTGGACTTCTCTTGGTCCTTAGGATCAATGGAGATCTGATTGTAGCCCGAATAACCATCGAGAAAACAAAAATGAGATCGACCTTCTAATCGCTCTAAAATCTGATCAATAAATGGAAGCGGAAAATGATCCTTCAACGTAGCAGAGTTCAATCTACGGTAATCTATACACACACACCACCCGGTTACCAAGCGGGTCATGACCGGCTCATTCAACAGATTATGAGTAACAGTAATTCCCCCCTTTTTAGGGACTACCTGTGTGGGACTCACCCACGTAGAGTCGGATATAGCATAGATGATTCTTGCAGACAGGAGTTTGATCACCTCCTTCTTGACGTCCTCCATCATACTAGGATTTAGTTGGCGTTGTGGCTGGATTATGGGTTTGGCTCCTTCCTCGAGCCGAATCTTGTGCTGGCACAATGTAGGGAAGATCCCCTTGATGTCCGCAACTGACCACCTGAATGCACATCGGTGGTTCTTTAGCATGATTAGTAGTTGATCCTCCTCCTCAGCACTCAGATATGCCGAGATAATCACTGGTAGATTTTCACCCTCGGCTAGAAATGCATATTTCAAGTGAGGCGGCAGTGGCTTCAAGTCTAACTCTGGCGGAACGATCAAGGATGACTGAAGCGGTGGTGGGAGTTCTCCAAGATCTTCATAGTACCTAGCATAAAAGCACGGAAGCCCCTGGAGCATCTTGACACACTCTTGTAGTGACTTGCTTCTCATCCATTCATCTGTTATATTAACTAGGCAAGCTTCAAGAGGTAGTTCTGGATATGCATTGAAGACAGAACTTGCTATGGCCTCATCTTCAGTAGAAGGCGGGATGTCCTCCTCTTCATCATTGGGAAAACCCACAGCCTTGGTAAGAGAAATGACTTTGGTTTGTTCCATGATGTCTACAGCCAGTGTACCCTTCTCCACCTTAATCATTACATGAGCCATATCTAGAAATGGCTTCCCTAGACAAATAGAAATATTCTGATCAAAGTGCTTCACCATGCGGCATTGCTCCTTTGCTTTAGATTGTGTTGTGCTTGAGGGCATGACCATTTCAAACCTATCATCAGCGATACCCAAGGTCAAATGCCCTCTTCCCATCTCAAGTATCATATCTGTAGTGGCTTGGAAGGGTCTTCCCAGGAGTAGCCCATTACCTTGTTCATCTTGCATTTCCATTACTACAAAGTCTGCTGGAAACACAAACCGATCGACTTTAACCAAAATGTCTTCACAAATACCATATGGATTCACCACCGAATTATCCGCTAACTAAATTGTCATACTGCTTGGCCTTGATTCTTTCAGTCCCAACTTTTTGAATGTAGAGAGAGGCATCAGATTTATACTTGCCCCGGAATCACACAGTGCTTCGCCGAATTTCACTTTACCAATGTAGCATGAAATGTTGAAGCAGCCCGGATCCTGCCTTTTTGGTGGCAATGTGCCCATGATGAAAGCACTCACCTGTTCCTTAAGAACTATGACCTCAGTATCTAGGATTTTCCTCTTCTTTGTGATTATGTCTTTCAGAAACTTGCCGTAAGAGGGAATATGCTCTATTGCCTCTAATAATGGAATGTTGACAGAAAGCTTTCTAAAGCTATCTAGAAATTTCTTGAACTGAGCGTCCACTTTCTTGGCTTTCACACTATTGGGATATGGGACCGGGACATTCTGTGCCCTCTGATGTGGTGGCACATATGGTGTCCTCTTCTGTGTCTCCTCCTCAACAATGACGGGTTCTATTGCAACATCCTCTACCACATCCTCTACCGGCTCGGTGATTGGAATCGGAACGTCCTCTGTGGCCTCACCGGTGGTTTCTGACTGGGGTTTGCTTGGTTCATCGGCCCTGGGGTTTAAAATCTTCTTACCGCTCCGTAGCAAAATTGCCTTAGCATGTTGGTTTCCTCCTGGAATGTTTGTATTACTTGGAAAGCGTTGTTGCGCTGGCTTCTTCAAAATTGTTATTTCAGCTGCCATCTGCGCCAAAGATGTCTCTATCGTCCTCATCTGAGCCCCATGGCTTTGTAGGGTCTGCCCGAATTGATTCATGAATTCCCCTTATTGCTTAATCTGCTGACCAAACGTGCTCATTAGTTCTTGATTCTGCTTGATCACTTGGTTTAGAAACTCATTGCTCTTATCCTCTGGCACCGGTTGGGGTTTTGCTTCAGGGTCCTGCAAGAAATTATTTGGGTCCTTCCAGGAGAATTTCTTGTCTTTCCTCCACGAGTAGTCATTGTTTCTGTACCCCTACTGTTGGCGCATAAATTGCACTTGAGCTTCATCCTCAGATTATGTATCTTATTTTGCAAGTAGTTTCTTGGTGAGAAGGTCCATCTTCTCATTTATCTCTTTGATGGCCTTTGACTCACCCACAGCCCGAACATGCTCTACGGCGTCTCTATCGCCCCAAGATTGCTTCTTAGCCATGTTCTTTAAAATTTCCCAACACCTCGTGCCTGTGTTGTTTAAGAAGAATCCTGAACCTGTGGAATCTAAGTTACTTCTATCATGCTTGGATAGAGCAAATAAAAGATTTTTACCTATTTCTCCTTGTCAAGCCCATGATGCGGGAATCTCCTTAGCATGATCTGGAACCGTTCCCAGGTCTCGAAATAAGTCTCCCCTGCCTTCTGGCTGAAATTATGGATCTTCCAGACCAGATCGTTGGTCTTCTCGGGTGGAAAGAGTCTCTCGAAGAACACCTCGACCATATGATCCCATGATTCCACATACTCATCATCAAGATTATGTAGCCATTCTCTTGCATTTCCCGCCAGAGAGCAGGGGAACAGCTTCAAGTACAATGTTTCCTGTGGAAACCTATCTATCTTGATCATGTCGCAGTTCTCCATCGACTGGCTAATGTGAGTCACCGGGTCTTTGTTTTTGAGCCCGTGAAATGCATTTGATTTGACCAAATTTATTAGGCTTGGATTGATCTTATAGTTGGGAATGTTGATAGCCTGCCTCTTGATCGGCCCTTTAGATGCAGATGCAGAAGATGCCTTGATCTTCTCCCAGATTGTCTGTTCCTCATCCATAGCTTCTGGTTCAGAGTCTGAATCTATATCTTCATGTCAGTTTTGAATGTTATTCTCTTCGTTGTCTGGTCCCAAAAGTGGAACCTCTATAGGTAGCTGTATATAGTCTGTGCTATGCATCCTCACCATGCACTAGTACCTGCAAAATAATAATTGAGGTTCAGCACCGTGCTAGACGATTTCTAAATATGAAAGATAAACGATGAATTTAAAAATGATAATAAAATAATAAAATAAAAATGTGGCCTAGAGTGGCCGCTTGTAGCACTCGTAGTGCCGACAATTTTCGTGTCCCCGGCAACGGCGCCAAAAACTTAACACGATTTTACCGTGCGTATAACGCAAGTGCACGCGTCAATGTAGTACAGGCCCTTATGAGGCCCGAGTCAAACTCAGGGACACTAAATTATCGGTAGACTACTACTAACTACTCACAATCAGCTAGACCAATAAAAAGGTTATGAGAGTTGTTGTGAAATAAAAGAAAATAAAATAAAACAAAGCAATTGATTAAGTGTTTAGTTTAATCAATTCAAATGGAGATCTTTAGGATTGCGGTTTCACCACGGGTTCTCATTGTATGAATTTCCACATAGTTAAACATGTTCATCTCTCAATCCGAGTAGTGGCCTGTAGTCAGAATTGTCCACTGTCATGGTACAATTCACTACCTAAGTCTAGGTTGGTTCCACCGTTGTAGTAACCTATACCCTAAACTAGGTGCATTAAAATCGACCTCTGGGTTTCCACCATTAACCGTACATCACCTTGTTCAAGGGATTTGTTAATTAATGTGAATTTTGTCTCTTTTCAACCGTTAATTCTTCTTTCAAAGTAATTAAAGGCATTCAATTATCATTATGGTGATCAAGCATAACAATATAATTGAGAAAATGAAATCATACCACGGGTTTAAGAGACAAATTATGAATTACTATGATAAAAATGTCATACAATGTTTCCCCGGGCTACTCCCGATCCTAAAGATAAAGGGGATTTGCCCCGCATGTTCATCTCAGAGCAAGACATGGTTGAAGAAAGGAGAAACATGGAGAAGAACGTGAATAAGTGATGAAACCCCTGAACGGAGAAGATCCAATCGTTCCTTGGCGTAGAATGCGCGATCTACAGCCTTTCGGCAGTGGAAAACGTCTTCTTCGACTTCCGGAACGGTTGGGGTGTGCTTCTGGGCTCTGTTCTTCTCTCCACACCTTCTCGGGACGTGTGCAGCGGCTAATGACATGATACCCTGCTCTTGGACACCATCATTAGGTATAATCACCGAGTTAGGTTGCAAAAATATCACCACCGTTGAATTAGAGTCGATCTGAAACAAACTTTAATCTGAAGGCGTCGATACCATCGACGCGGGTCGATGGTATCGACCCCTCGCGATATTGGCAAGCCTTCTTTCTTTTCTGTCATTGCGACTAATGCTGGCTCAATACCATCGACACGGGTCGATGGTATCGACTTCCTGTAGCGTCGGTTTTATCCTTTTCCGTCACTGAAACTACACGTATCGATAGTAACGACTTTGGGGTCAATAGTATCGACTGGCTGGTTGCTGGCAACCTGATGGTAACTCGCTACCATCGACTTCCCAGTCGATGGTATCGACTTTGTGATGCTCCTTACGGCTGCCTGTCTGTGGCTGTGTCGATAGCATCGACATATGTCGATGGTATCGATAGCTGCAGATATGTGTTTGTCCTGAAATTGCAAAACAAAACCACATCAGCCGAGATAAAACCTATTATTGTAATCATTTATGCTCAAAACAATACAATAAGAGCGATTTGACACTGAGAAGGATCATAGACTAAAATAAGTGAATTATGCAATATTAACCACCAAAGTGACCAATAAACGCATAAAATGTGAGTAAAACAAGTCTATAAATGTGACTCAAAATCATCGCATCAAATGTTCAAATCGAACATTGAGGCCAAAAAGGATACCAAAGAAAGGGAAATTTATGAAAATGCCCAAAAGGACAAGAAAGCAAATAAAATCTTGAAAGTGGGTAAATTGTAGAAAAGACCCTAGAATTTAGTCTGTTACAGCATTCCACCCCTTAAAGAGGAGTTCATCCCCGAAATCACAACAAGAGGGAATATAGAGGGTGAGTGTGTAACATCCCAACATTAGGTAACTAGGTGTTACATCAAATCTATGATACTTCACAAGCTCTATACATAAGCCAAGTCTCGCTAAGGTTTCCATTACCTTTTATCAAACCTAATATAATTAACATGTTTGGCTTATAAGCATAATCTCCATCATGAAAAAGCATCATCTTTATTATTCCATTTCTTGTGCCATATTATACTCACATTGTTTTAATAAGGATTTTATCTCCACATTATGCACGAATGTATTACCCTTATTTATCCCATTAAGGGTTTTAAGCACAATTAGGATTTACTAAGTAATCCCAACATTATTAATGTATTAGGTCACAACCCTTAATAACTAGAATCTAATCTCCATTAACCTCATAAAATCATCATGTGGAATAATCACATTTTATTTTGTAAGAAAAGATAATATTATCAACAAATTATTAATTCTACAACAACTCCCAATAATGTCACATTAGGTATTTAAGCATGCTTATATGAATCCAATTACTCAACATCATATTTGAGTCATTACATGTTTTTTAGTGAATAAGATGGAATACATTATATATATGAATTGAATTCATATATCAAGTTATGATAAGATGATTAATGAGATGTAAATTAGGGAACAAGGTGATATGCCTTACATATATCTATAACTAGATCACAATTATGATTAGGTGATTACAAACCATCTATATATACCAAGGTATATTATGTGAGGATGACACCTAAGTCACTAATGTATCATGAAGGAATTAAGGATGTATATATAGATGTATATATTGTTAGGGCTAGATGATTACATATTAGGGTTTGGGTCAACATGACCATTACATGTTATGCATCCTTAGAAAGCACTAGCCCCATAATCTTACTAACCATACTATTAGGGTGACATGGTCAAGATTAAGTGTATTCACAATTAGTGATGAGTAACTCACTATTATGTGCATTAAGAGCATGTTAAGGTTAAAGCATATGAACTATTCTTTTTAGATGACTTATTGTATATTCATTTGTGTATAAACAAACCAGATGAATTATAATTATAATTTGTTTGCTCAACACTAACCATATAAGATCACTAATCCCTTGTCTATGTAGTTAGGGTTTCCAAATTTCAGAGTAGCTAGATTTCAAATGTATTGTAGGTCTCCATCCCCTCAAAAAGGATTTCATTCTCAAAATCAGAAACTCCAAAATCTATCAAGGTATAAAAAGCACTACTACTAAAGCCCACTTTTCAAAGGGTTGAGGTAAAACTATGTATGAGATCCAACACTTAGTTGTTTTGCTAATCACTACTATCAAACTTCAAATTCTAATATAGGGTATAATACTCTCAAACATGGAAATCTAAGTCCCCTTTAAGGAACTTATGGAAACTTAAGGTGATTCTTCATGATTACCCAAAACATCATATACTAGGTTCAAAAAGGTTACTCAACATTAATATGATTTGTCCAAAGGTATGCTATTTTGGACAGTCAGTATCATCTCAGGCCAAGCCGGTGTCATATGGATCTGGGAATCCTCGTAAGCCAAGCTAGTGGTGCGGAGGAAAATATTGCCAGCCCCCAAACCCTGACCCTTTCTAGACACCTTTGCTTTCAACTTATGCCCTAGTAGCAACCTAATAGACCAATCACCAAAAAGTTGATCAAATTATGTTTTTAATATTAAATTATTATGATCCTAAATCAATCATTCATCATTGGTCAAGTCTAAGGTGAAAAGCTTACTAAGGGAAAACTATATAAGGTAAGGGTTTATAACTAGGAGACAATTTGAATTAGTTAAGACTCCGACTACCTTGATGCTCTGATACCATATTGTAAAGACATCATCTTTACTAAATAAACATGGTAAACAAAAAACACCAAATGTGTAGAAGTGGAATTGTAAACTTTGACTATATTCAAAATTTATAAAGAGTACAATACAAATTTCCCCAATAAGGATGTACAACTTTATACAAACAACAGGATCTAGGTAGAGGAAGACTAAAACCAAATTAATATTGTCTCCAAGTAAAAACAACTTAATATATAGGCAGCTATGTCCAAGTTACAAGGTTGAACTCCATATTTCTCAGCCTTAGGCTGGTTTACCAAGCTTCCAATGCACACTTTGATCCTATACATGGGTAGTTGGGATCACCCAGCAAGAGAGAGATAAAAGTATGTGTTAATCAAAAAGGAATAAGGGAAATTAATAAAGTGCAACATTGCATAATAAAATGATTCACTATACTAAGAGAGTTAAAAGTATGAGGCAAGTATAATAATTAAGATTTAAGAACTTCTCCCAAGATGCATCTACCACAATAATAATCAACAAGCATGAATGATATTTTGACAACAAATATTCTAATGCAGGGTGAGGCACCTACCGGACCTCAACCAAGAGGAGAGGGGAAAATGCACATCCCAAACCTCAAAAATATATATAACATGGGAAGAAAATTTGCATTCCCCAGGGCAAAATTACACATGCCCTCTATGGGTGGTTTGTACTCATGTACACTACATTAGTTATTTGGTCTAAAATTCCTCATGCTGAGTAATCCACTTGGCAGTAGTGGAAATATAATTAAGATTGCATCATAGCAAATGGGGAATAAAACCCATGAAATAGATTGAGTAAATGAATGGGCCAACATTGTCCATAGCATTATTCAAATAACTAAATAAATGAGCCACAATGGCTATAGAAGATTCAAGTAAATAAAGAGCCAAATAAAAGGAAATAGAGATATTCCAAGGCTAGCACATTATGAATGTAGGGTTGGATAAAAACCCAACTAGAGGTTAGGTTAATTTCACATTCTTACACAAATTAGGGTGCACATATATAAATAGTTTTTACATATCTTATTGAAGATTCACATAACCATCATTATCACCAATTAGATTGTATCAACATCCATTAACCCTAGTTACAAGCATTTCACCATATATTAGTATGCATTAAAGATTAAGGTGTATAAAAGATAACCATTTTATATCTTCTATGGAAACCTTCGATTTAGGACTCAAAACTAGGACCGAAATCTCACTTCGGTTTCACGGATTAGAAAAACATATTTTATTCTCAATTTGGAGTTGAAATGCATTATTTTTCATTTTTAAAACATTTAGCATACTCAAAATTGCATTCAACGCAGACTTCAAAAAAGGGTATAGAAATAGGACTCAAAAACCATAAAATCAGACTCTACATGAAAAATCCTTTCCAACAACTATTTATTTGCATTTTTCTGAGCAAGGACCAATTTACTATGAATTAAGTAAGTTGGACCAATCAGATTGGAAGAAAATGTCACATAGGCTAAATCATTGTGCAAAGGAAAATATCCAAAAGACAAAACTACCCTCAGTGTTAAAGAAGGAAAGGATGGGAGTGCGGGGACAAAATTGTAAAAAGCAGAGTGGTCATCTTCTTCCTATCCCAGGCACAATGGCTGTGTGAGGAAGCTTGCCCCTATTTGGGTGTTTTTTTGCATTTCTCAACCAAAACATGAGTTCAGATACTCACAACGAAGAGGACGTGAAGGTGGACTCACCGGAGTGGTTTATTGGTTCGCCAGTGTCTTCTAGACCCAAGGAGGGGTTCCATAAGTCAGGGAGGAAGGTGGAGGCATTGAGGGCTAAGCAAGGGGGGTGCGGGCAAATTGGCACAAGAGAAGGTTTGCAATGGAGCTTCCGAAGACGATGGATGTGATACTTATAGGTGCGGTGTGGTGAGTAGTCGAGACATTGGTGGAGGTGAGAGGCCTTGGCTGGTCCAGCTGGACGTCTTGTCCATGGTGTATGGGAGCGAACGAGTAATGGTTCAAAAGATGCGGCTTGAGAAGACGAAGACAATGCAACAAAGATCTCGTGAAATGGTGGAGAGGAGAGGGAGAACGAGTTGGAGAAGTCAAGGCGGTCGATCTGTTCTTGTGGCTGGAGGTTGAAGATAAGGTCGGAGCCTTCGGATCTGAGTGAGATCAAATCTAGACCACTGATCGAGGTGATGTCAAATCTGAACCGTCGGATGGCGCGCGTGACACGGAAAAAGACCAACCTTAGTGTGATGCATCGATTTAAATGAAATCAATGATATTATTAGAAAATCCATTGATATTCTATAGTTGCACTATCTTGAAACTTGTAAAATCCATTTGAAGGGTCAAATAAAGTCCAAATGACCTAAAATTTAACCATATGTTAATTATAATGCCTAGAACGATGCTATGCCATTAGTTTCTCATTTTACACACATTTTGGCCCTTAAATGTAATATTGACTATTAATGCATATTTTAATGTATAAAATGAGTGATTATTATATAGAGAGTCTCTTAATGACATAAGTGAGTGAAATTCGAGACATATCATCATTAAGAGTCATATTTCAACATAATAGCATCTTTTCATACATTAATATCGTATTTGAGGAGAGAGAAAGAAAAAGGTTAATTACTCTCATACATTAACTCAAATACACATTATTGCTCATATCTTATCCAAAAGATATAAAAGCTCCAAATTAACATTATCCATTAATTATCTATCATTAATGACCATATTGCATAATTGGTCCTCAATAATTACATTAAGTGGGTTATTTGTGCAAAACCCCATTCATTAACATGAATGTGGGTAGATATAGATTTCATCCTCAATAAATGTTCAAATCCAACATTAAGGCCAAAAAGGATACCAAAGAAAGGGAAATTTAAGAAAAGGCTCAAAAGGAAAAGAAAGCAAATAAAAGCTTGAAAGTGGGTAAATTGCAAAAAAGACCCTGGAATTTAGTCTGTCACACTTTCTTCACCTTCCATAGAGGGGGTTTCGAGATTAAGTCTTGATCAGGTCATAGCTAATGCAGATTGCCTCTTTAGTTTTCTAGAAGCATCCATTATGATGCTACCTTGCCTGGATTCTAACCACCACTCCATCCTCCTCTCCATCGTGAGCTTGTCTACAAGAAGACCCTCAGTATTCAAAATCAAGGCTTCCTGGAAACTTGTCGATGATCTTAGGAAGAACGTGCTCCCTCACTAGAGTAGAGAAGAATCATTCTCCAAAGCTCTAAACTCCTTCAAGCACGTTGCCTTGCAGTAGAATGAAAAACATGCTCAATAGCAACAAAAAATGAAGCGGCATCTACTCGCATAAATCAACCAGTGCCAGGTAAATGCCCAATCTCCTAACCACTCTTACACTGGCACATGATGTATTGTGCTCTAGGTGAAATACAATCAACTCCTCTTGCAAGCGAAAGCTGACTGGAAACAACGAGCGCACATTGATTGGCTCCAATTCAGAAACCTAAACACAAAGTTCAATCAGTCATATGTGAAGGCAAGGCAGTATTTTAACCAGATCTCACGGTTAAAGAATGAGTATGGGAAATCGATCACCACTTCCCCAGATCTGATGATGGTAATGGTCAATTACTTCTCCAAGCTCTTTCTAGTGGAGGACGCCTCCCTCAACAACAGATCAACAACTAGGTTGGTCTCTACGTCGTGCTTCCAGACTCTGACTTGCAAGTGATGGAGTCTACACTGAATACTGAGGAAACTAAGTGAGTCATGTTTATGATGTCGCCCTCAAAAGAGCATGGCACTGACGACATCTACAATGACTTCATTCATAACAATTGGGAGCAACTGAGCCCTTTGGTGACCAAATGTATCATTGAGTCTGTCAACACTGAGAAGATTGAATCAAAAATAGCTGACTCCCACATGGTCCTCATTCTGAAGATAAAGAGCCCTCAAGTCTCTAGTGACCTCAGATCAATCTCCATGAATAACAGCTGCTTCAAGCTTCTATCGAAAATTCTTGTCAAAAGGATAAAACCATATCTTGACTCATGGATCTCACTCTTTCAATCTAGTTTCATCCTGAGTAGATCTATATGTGATAACATCCTACTAGTGCAATAAGTAATCCACTCAATGAAGGATAAATCCTCAAAGAAGGGATAGATGTGCATCAAGATGGCCCTCTCCAAGGTGTTTAATCGTATGAATTGGAGTTTTATAGAGGACACACTCCATGATATTGCCATACCAAAAAAACTATGCAACATCATCATGCAAATCATCACTTGTGGACACACCTCAATCCTGTGGGAAGGTGAACCTCTTACAATCTTCAAAGCATCACAAGGAGTGTAAGGCAACCCAATTAGTATGTGTGTCTTTGTTCTTTGTATGAATAGACTTGGTTAGGCTATAGAAAATGTTGTTGAAGCCAAAAAATGGAAAATGATAAGCTTATCCAGAGGAGGAACTAAAATTTCGCATGCAATCCTTTCCAATGAAATTATCGGCCACTTGGGTTGTACTTTCCTCTTTTATAGGAATCCTTGTTATATTTGATGTCCTTTTTCCTTATGTTTCTCAATCCCATGTTAATATGTTCATAACATCTTGTATGTTGATAATTTCCATTATTATCTTCTCTTTTAGGATATGCATCCAACTCCAGGTGTAGGACATGGAGGACATGGTATGTAGACGTGGACTTGGCTTATGCAGATGACTCTTAACAGGAGATAGACTTGATATAGTTAGATATCCCTCTATTTAGACCTGATGTTGTACTTTTACATAATCCCCTAAATGGTAGATTCTTTTGTAATTTTGTAAAATTTAATATATTCATGAAATATTATTCCACTTCTACACTTTGGTTATTCTTGTATACCATCATTGAGAAATGGAAAAAATTTACATCTCTTTGAGCATGATTGTTAGTATGTTTGGATCAATGAGTTTGTTCTTCAAATCAAGTAGGCAGTGGATCCCCTCTCGAGGCCCACTCCTTACAGAGCCAATCATTACTGATGTTTGTAGGGACATCTTGGAATTTTGTTCTGATAATAAAGTGAATTTCATTCACTTATGTACTTTGCTATGATAAAACTGATGTACATAATAAATTTCCTCAAAATTAATTGTTCATCCAAAAAGAATAACAATCGTGACATGATAAACATCATACTTTGACACTACTCAAAAGTGATATTGAATAAGTTCTCCATGAGGGTTGAAATTGGGTGGGATGAAAGTCACATGCACGTATGGCATTGCAAGTGTGCAGAAGAAATTTGTCCCTCATATATAGCATGAGCAATATCCTAGGCCTCTTAATAAGTGAGAGTAGAGAAATGCATGGCCATGATCATGTGATTCAATCTAACATTGATCTCATATCTATCTTTCTTAGAGGATGTTGGATTTAATATGATGAGGATGATGCATGAGTCCACATTTATCATTCAACATGGATATTTGGGACAAATGGTTACACATGAGACACTTATAGTTTTGGTATAGTTTTGTTCGACTAATCCTACTACGTGTCTATCTATGATGTATTACCACTCATTGCTCATGGACTATAAAAATCATTATTGAATCCATTTCTAAGAAATTAAGGTTCCTACAAGGGAACATATATATAGAAATATAGAATAGAGGTCAATGTAGACTTTATTGTAATTATTACAATTGATCCCAGGAACTAAAAGTTATTTCATAGGATGTGGAATCAAATGCAAGTGTAAGACTTACATAATTCAAATCTAGAAGTTCATCACCCAATGAGAACATAATAGGGAGTTGTGTTTCATAAACGAATTGCAGGATCATCATGTTCTATGAGTTCTAGTTGGTGGTAGAGTTTCACATTCAGTGAAGGAGTGATGGGCCTTGTTAGATAGGGTTCAAGAAACCTTGGCCTCTCTACTTCACCATATATATGACTTGAGAAGAGTTGTTAGGGCATGTCGTTGTCTTTTAAGATATCAAACCCTAGAATCAAATAGGGAGAGAGATGGGAGGAGTGAACCAAAGTATCTAAACCACCGTTAAGTACTCGTGGGGATACCATGGAGACAAATTTGCATAACATATCATATTGGATGAGCGAATGCATTGTCAATACAAAATTTAAGACTAGAGTTTGTTGACTTGACAGTTCTACATTGTCCATATTTTGATAATTACTTAACCATTCCATTCCTATGTATCTCATATGTTTGTTCAAGTTTGATTTCAGGATTTAGGTACATGCAAAGGATCAAATTACACAAGCCCTGGCTTTTTCAAGTTCAAGTCAAAAGCAATGCAAGTGCACATTTTGGGAAATCACTCCAAATGACCTTAGTTAATTTTTGTAATCACTTATATTGATGATATGACTTGTAACTAAGATGAGAAAATCAGGGACACTTAATTCCAACGTTTGATCACTCAAATGTCAATTTAGAAAGTTTGTCGTAGGCTTTTTATCGATCGAGTTGGAAACTCGACCGATCCAGTGATGGATTTTCTGAAGAGACCAATTGGTCAAGTTGCACACTCATAGAACTTGACCGACCAACTCACTGAGCAAAACTGATTTTAGCTCATCGATCGAGTTTCCCAGAATAAACTTGACCGATAGTTTGAAAATTGGCATTGTCTCTTAGTAGATTGGTCGAGTTATCTTTACTAAAACTCGGTCGAATGTACTGTATGAACAATGTAGAAAAAGTGATTATAACCATTGGTGAGTTATTTTGAGTGAGAATAGATCTATTGCAACTTGGAAAATGGCTATATTTCTCCCTTAAGTGATCCCACACTCAAGGGAACACCCCCAACTATAAATAGGACCCCTTGGAGTTCATTCCAAGTTTGCTCATTTATACTATTTTAAGTCCTTGCTATAGTTGAGTATGTTACAACTCCTTGAGTCCCTTTCTCTCTCTCATTTACAAAGCATTTTGTGATTATGAGTGAGTTAGGCCAGTTGTAAGAGAGCTACTTCCTTGTTCTTGTACAGCTCTCATTCCATTCCATCTTCCCTACCCCCTTATTAAATAAGAAAAGGTCGAAGCAAGCTACTCTGAGTGAAGGTGAAGTTGTTGTTATTCTTCTTTAAGGTTGAAGAAGAGGTGAAGATCTTCTTCAAGTGAAGGAAAAGGCAAAGGCTGAAGACCCAAGAAGAGTGGATAATTCCTTGAAGGTTGAAAACTTATGAAAGAGTAGGTAAGTCCTTGGAAGAATACGGAAGACTCTTTGCAAAGTGGGTAAATCCTTGGTAAGGTTTAAGACTCTTTGTAATGGATAGGTAAGTCATTTGGTGGGTCTTGTTTTGTAACTCTTATAAGTGAATATATAGAGGAAAGCACTTGCAAAGTCTTATAGGTTGACCTCTCTAGGTAGTGTATTGACTCTCTCCTAGTTTGGATAGTGGAACCACTCTAAACGATCTTGTCCAAGTGCTTGTTTCATTACCTCTCATCCTAGCTATGATTGTTAGTTAGGAATTCAAATTGCACTTAAGCTATTGGTTTTAATTGATATAATTTGAAGGTCTAACTTATCTTGTGAGAATTTTGAAGCTCTATTCACCCCCCCTAGAGCCCTAGATCTAAGAAGTGGTATCAGAGCTAAGGATCTTCTCCAACAATCTCCCACGACATGAGAAGATGGGAGAAAACCTACTTGGTTCACTCAACCTAGAGGGAGGCTTCTCCACATGTCCTCCGATCTTCGACGGCACCAACTTCCTCTATTGGAAGAGGTGTATGTAGTTCTACATTCAAGGCATGAACTTTGATTTGTGGAAGGTGATGGTCACACCATACAAGGAGCCAACCAGAAGTGTTGCAACATGGAGTGAAGCTACACTTAAAGAAGCCCAGCTCAATGCCAAAGCCAGAAGCATTTTCTATGCATCCCTTACTCCAACGGAGTTCAACCGTATCTCATCTTGGGACACCACCAATGAGATTTGGGATAAATTGTGCATTACCTATGAGGGCACAAAGCAAGTTAAGGAGTCTAAGATCTACATGTTGAATAGCCTTCTAGAGAACTTCAAGATGGGCAAGAAAGAAAGGATTGCGGAGATGTACTCTAGGCTCAATGTCATCGTCAAAGGCCTAGCTGCTTTGGGCAACACTTTGGATAGAGGTGCAATCAACTCCAAGATCTTGAGGACTCTACCAAAGATATGGGAGTCAAAGGTGACCTCAATTGAAGAAGTGAGGAGCCTTGGTGACATCCCAACCGAAGAGCTCATTGGCAACCTCCAAGTCCATGAGCCAAGGCTTGATAAGTAAGAAGAAGAATCCAAGCAAGAAGAGAAGGAAGCCAAGAAGATCAAAAATAGTGCTTTCAAAGCACAAGTGTAGGTGGTCATCCTTCAACAACAACTTGCTTGTCAGACTTCTCCTTCCTCCTCTAGTGAAGATGATGATCCAAGTGAGCATGAAGCCAACTAAATCAAGGGCAAGCACTTCAAGGGAAAGCAATCCTCCTCCTCTACTCCTAGATGCTACAAGTGTAGACAAAAGGGACACTACAACAGTCAATGTCCCAAGTCAAGAAAGTCACACCACAATGCAGCTCCAAGAAGGAGGAAGAGTACAAGAAGGAGAGAAAGTACAAGAGGAAGGATAAGAAGGAGAAAAGATACAAGAATGCAGATCATGCAGCTTGGGAAGAATCATCCTCAAGTGTCTCTAGCTCCAAATAAGATGGAGAGTGCCACCTTGCACTCATGGCCTCTACTAGTAAAGAAATTGGTGAGGTAAGTGAGGTAAGCTTGCATGAGTTATCTAAGGAAACTCTTATTGATATGATTATTTCTACTCGTTCTTCTTTTGCTAAGTGTAAATCTAAAAGAAAAAGTTAGAAAAAATAATTGATGATTTGTATGCTAAATTTGAAGTTCTTGAGATTAATGAGAAAACTCATCTTGAGAGCATTGATAACTTGCAAGGCCAATATCTTGATCTTGAGCTCCAATATAATGAAGTTGAGGTAGAAAATGGTGTCTATCTAAAGAACATTAAAACTCTTAAGGAAGATAACCAAAAGTGCCTAAAGGAGCTTGAAACTCTTAAAACTAAAAATATTGAATTTAAGCTTCTTGTTGATGCTCGTAAGGATGAAAGAGATGTTTATCTTAAAGAAATTTAAGTGATTAAATCTAAAAATTCTAGGTTTCTTGGTCAATTTAATGATTTATATTCTAGACCTATCTTGCCTAGTAATGATATTTCTTCTATTTCTCTTGAGAAAGATTCTTATTTGATTAAAGCCCTCTGTCTAGAGGCCGACCTTATTCATGATAGAGATGATATTGCTAGTTTTTATTCTACTATCATATCTCTAAATGATGATAATCATCGACTTAGGGCATCTATATAGAAGTTCCTCAAAGGGAAAAACTCTCTAAATGAAATCCCTTACCATTCTACCAAACAAAGTGGTGCTAGTGGTTTGGGATTTGTAGGGGGAGAACCTAAGGGCAAGAACAAAGCCAAAAGGTAAGAAAAAGAGCAAGAAGACCTCTTTCTTTATTGGAGAGTCTTCTGGAACTAAAAATCATATGGTTTTTTTATTGCAAGTGTGATGATCATTACTCTACTTATTGTCCTTACAAGCCTAAGGGGACCAACCCAAAGATGAAATGGGTCCCCAAGCTAACTCTGATATGACACTCTCCTTTCTTGCAGGAAAAAGGAAGATGGATTGTTGATAGTGGTTGCACTAAGCATATGACAGGTGATATAAGCTATTTCAACAACTTCACCAAAAAGAAAGGAGGTTCGGTTACCTTTGGGGACAACAAGAAAGGTAAGGTCAAAGATGAGGGTGATGTAGTTGAATCCTCATGTATCAAGAATGTTCTTTTTGTGGATGGCATACATCACAATTTAATTAGTGTTAGCCAATTATGTGACAATGGTGACCTTGTATTATTTAATTCCTTTGAATTTTTTATTCTAGATTCCCTCACCTATCAAGTTATATATAAGGGAACTAGAAGTGGTAATCTTTATGTCATTCTGCTTGACTCTATTAAGTCTATTGTTGTTATATGCCTAGTAGTCAATTCTAATGATATTTCTCTTTGGCATAGTCGGCTTGGTCATTTAAATATGCATCAATTGAAGATATTGAGCAAAAAGGACTTGGTCAAGGGACTTCCCAAATTGAATTTTGAAAAGGATGAAGAATGACAACCTTGAACCCGAGGAAAGCAAACCAAGTCCTCCTTCAAATCTAAAGGAGTCCTTAGTACAAAGAGATCTCTTGAACTTCTTCGTATTGATCTATTTGGACCAATGAAAACTCAATCGTTTTGTGGTTCCAAGTATTGCCTTGTCATTGTCTATGATTTCTATAGATATACTTGGACCTTCTTTCTCATTTCCAAGAGTGATACGCTTGATGTTTTCTTGAGTTTTCATAAAGGAGTTGAGAATGAAGCTTCTTGTCAGATCATTTCCATCTGTAGTGATCATGGGGGATAATTTGACAATGATCTTTTTGAACGGTTTTGTCAAGGATCTAGTTATGCACATAACTTTTCTTCACCTCAAACACCTCAACAAAATGGGGTTGTAGAGAGGAAGAATAGGTCACTACAGGAGATGGCTAGGACCATGCTTTTAGAGTATGATACTCCAAAGAAGTTTTAGGCCAAAGCCGTCAGTACTCATGCTTTGTGCAAAATTAGGTTTTCACACATCCTTCTTTAAATAAAATCATCTATGAGCTATGGCATGGTAGGATGCCTTCTATTGAGTATTTCCATGTTTTTGGATGTCCTTGTTTTATTTTAAATATAAAAGATTGTCTCGAAAAGTTTGATCCAAAATCTTACAAGGCTTTCTTTCTTGGCTACAGCACTACTAGCAAGGCTTATAGAGTGTTTAATATTGATCTTGCTAAAGTAGAAGAATCTATATTTGTTAAGTTTCTTGGGACTAGCCCCTCTATTCCCAAACATATTGTTCCAAATGATGATGTTGCAGGTGAGGTGATTCCTACTCTAAAAGAGCTCAACATCACTCAAAAGGGAGAAGAGGTGGTCACTCAAGAACAAGAGAAAGATGAAGAGAAGAAGGATCCAACTCCCCGATTTGCAAAGAATCATCCAAAAGATCTAATTTTAGGTGATCCTTTTGAAAGAGTGAAGATGTGGACTGCTTTCAACAAAGAACAAGCTAGTGCCTTCATCTCACAACTCAAGCCAAAGAACGTCAAGGAAGCTCTTAGAGATTATGAGTGGATCCTAGATATGCAAGAAGAGTTGGAGCAATTTGAAAATAACAAAGTATGGACCCCAGTGCCAAGATCAAGTGATAGAAAGATCATTATCACCAAATGGGTCTACTGCAACAAGCTTAATGAAAGTGGCAAAGTGGTAAGAAACAAAGCAAGGTTAGTGGCTCAAGGCTACCATCAGCAAGAAGGTATAGGTTTTGATGAAACATATGCATCTATAGCTAGACTTGAGTCTTCATATGTTGCTTGACTTAGCTAGTTATAAAAAAAATTCTGTATCAAATGGATGTTAAAAGTGCATTTTTAATGGTACAATTGAGGAGGAAGTGTATGTTGCACAACCCCCAGGCTTTGAACATGATAGTTTACCTAACCATGTTTATTTGTTTTAAAAAGGTCTCTATGTACTAAAATAAGCACCTCGAGCATGGTATGAGAAATTAAAGAACTTTTTGTTAGATCATGGGTATATCATGGGCAAAGTAGATTCTACCTTATTTCTAAAGCACACTTCTAACAATTTTCTTATCATTCAAATATATGTTGATGATATAACTTTTGGTGGAACTAACCTTGATCTTTGCAAAGAATTTAGTGATCTTATGCAGAGTGAATTTGAAATGAGTATGATGGGTGATCTCACATTCTTCCTCAACTTTCAAATAAAGAAAACTAAAGATGGGAACTTCATCAACCAAGGCAAGTACACAAGTGAGCTACTTAAGCACTTTGGGATGGAGAACACCAAGTCGATGGACACACCCATGTCAAACATCACCAAACTTGATAAGGATGAAGAAGGTGAAAAGGTGGATGAGAAGCTCTATAGAGGTATGATCACAAGTTTACTTTACTTAACTGCCTCTAGACCTGATATAATGTTTTAGTGTTGGCTTGTGTGCTCACTTTCAATAAAACTCTAAGAAATCACATCTTATAGTTGTTAAGAGGATTTAAGGTACCTAGCCAAAACCTAAAATTTTGGACTATGGTATCTCAAGTCAAGGGACTTTACTCTTACTACTTATAGTGATGCGGATTACGCAGGATGCTTGATTGATAGAAAGTGCACAAGTTGCACTTACTTTCTCCTAGGACCATTCTTGGTGTCTTGGTTCTCCAAGAAATAGAGTATAGTGGCATTATCAACTACCAAGGTTGAATACATTGCAGTCGGGAGTTGTTGTACCCAGGTCCTTCAGATGAAGCAAATGCTCCAAGACTTTAACATTCATTTGATGCTTCTCCTATCTATTGTGATAATACTATTACAATTAACTTGTCATGTAATCCTATCTTGCATATTATATCTAAGCATATAGAGGTTTTCCATCATTTTCTTCATGATCACATTGCCAAAAAGGATATCTATATCCCGCAGTGGACACGGAAAATTAGTTGGCAGACATTTTCACCAAACCTCTAGCTAGAGAGCAATTTAACTTTATTAGATCCAAAATGCTCATAACTGGTTTGAATGAATCTGATATTCCCCTTAGTTAGTTGTCATCTATCCTATATGCTTTGTTTATTTTTTTTATCCCCATAGCTTGGTAATATGCTAAAAATCAATTTTCATGTTCTTTTTGCCTTTTTTCTCTTATTTTTGGGTATTTTTTTCAAACACTTGTTTTATTGCAAAATAGTACCCAATGATGAGTGATATGTGCCTAAGTATGTTCAAAATGAAAAATGTACTTGAAAATAAATTTAATTAGCACTCTAATGGCTAGAAATTTGAATTTCTAAAGCTGGTTCAGGTTGACCATCGGTCGAGTTGCCAACTCGACTGATTAGTGGCTGAGAACTTTTTTAAAAGAGCCTATCGGTCGAGTTTCTGAGTCACAGAACTCGACTGATGGCCAGGCTGGAGCAAACATAAGTTAGGTTCGGCCGACTTTTCTCCCTCTCAACTAGAGAAAAATTGACTGATCCAACCTCTAGCTCCCTCAAGCTCTCAACCCTAGCCCTGACCTTCCTCTCCCTAGCCCTAGTTCAACCTAGATCGACCTTCTTTGACCTCCTTCCTATCAACCCTAGGTGTGTGGACATGTTTTGGTGGTGTTTCTCTAGCTTTTTCTCTCCTTTTCCTCTCCTTTTTGTCTTTATGGCATCCAATAGGAGAAAAGAGGGCCTCCCCAGCTAGTGCATCTTCACCTTTGTCCAACTCTCACTTGATTTCCTTTGATGACACTTTCTTCATCTCCAATGAGGCTCTTAATAGGTAAAAAGAGCTCCTTTCTAGGAACCCCTTTCCGTTTTGTGACTTGTTTGAGCCACGCCCACGAAGACAAGAGGTCATTGATCAAGTAGCTAAGTTGTTGTACGACCACCACCTCTCTACCTTGTGTGTTGAACGCTTGTTCTACTACAATTCCATAACTAGCACAAAAACAGTTCATGAATTCTATGCCAACTTGCAATGGAATTAGGACACACTCATACCACCACCCAATACTCAAGTAGTCCTATCTTGCATCATCACCGGGAAGAAATTCCAAGTCTCTGAGGATACCTTGAACATCTTCTTTTCGGGTACTGAAGTGACTGACACCTAGCAAAAGGACTATCCCGAGTATTTTGGCTTAGTCAAGCTTGAGGCCTTCTACAATCAGTATGATCTTACTCTCCCTAATATTAATAAGTTCTTGAAGAAGTCTCAATTCCCATATACAAAGAACTGCACCCTTCCCTCCTCTGCCTTAGACCTCAAGAGATGCATACTTGCCTTAGTTGTTAACTACAATAATCATCCCAAGAAAAATCAGACTAAAATTGTAGAAAACAATGTGGTAATTATGTATTATCTCTTGAAGAACATAGGAGTCAAGTGGGCGAGATATGTTCTCCACCATATGACCTACTTTGACTCAGGAAAGAACACCCGTTGCACCCATCCACCCTACCCATCCCTGATATGTGGTCTTTTTCAGCTTTCCAATGGCTAATCTCTTTTCCATAACATGCACTACAAACCTGCCTAGAAAGGATTTCATCAGTGAGACCACACTTCATAAGTTTGTGCCTATCCCATCCTCTACCACACCTGGTGCCTCTACCTCTACCTGAGCGCCTCCATCACCTCAACCTACCCAACCTACCCACGCCTTGTTCCATGTATCCAATGAAACCCTTATGGGCTACATGATGCATCAACATGCATACAACCTTCAGGTTCAGGAGCACCTGCATCAGGACCTTTGTGCCATCATGTCCAACATGAACTTGTCCTATGCACACCCTTACCTTGCCTACTAGCCCTACCCAGGAGGTGACTATGCATCCTATGCATACGATCACTTTTACCCTACCCCTCCACCTGCTTCTTCCACTGCTACACCTTCTATTTCTAAAGGATCTACCCCTGGTGTGCTACCTCTGACAACTGGCCCCTTGGCCACTCTTCTTGCTAGTCTTGGCAGCTCTGCTCCTTCCTTCCCACAGACCGATGAGCTCCATGCTCTTGTCATGTCTTGGGATGAGCAGAATGCTCATTGGCCCGGCTGTGGTTTTGGTTCCCTTGCTGATGAGGAGATGCCAAACCAGGCTGATAAGGAGGCTATTGCTACTGAGGAGGAGGCTTCTAAGGATGATGATGGTGGTGGTGTCTCTAATGGCTTTACTGGTGCCTCTGGTGATGATGGTGATGTTGTTCTTTTTTATACACCTTCAGACGGAGATTATGACTATGAGCCAGACACTTCTGATGTTGATGATGATGATGTTGCGGACATAGATAGCTTAGATGTTTAGTTTTTCTAGTTTTTAGTCTAGATGTTGATCATATATATCTTTCTAGGCTATTTTGTATTACAAACATCTGGGCACATTTCTGAGTTGTACTATTTTATCATCTAATTTTCATCATTTTGGCATGTAGTTGTTTCTGAGAACATGCTTTCTAGGTTGTAATCTTATTCCTTGCACACTTACTCTTTGATTTACTATATCTCATGAATTGGTGCCATGTTTTACCATATTTTGATTATTACTTAGAGTATATGTTTCCTTCGTCTATGTTTGGTGTATGCTTTGAGATTGCATGTTGTGGATGTATGATTGGTTGTGCATGGAGAAGACCCATTTCTGTTCTCTTCTACCCCTCTTCCTTTTTGATAATGTCAAAAGGGGGAGATAAGTTCAATGTTGTGAAGCTCAACCATATTACTTTTATTGCCTATGTGATCCTTTTCTTATTCATTATATGCTTTATCATGTGACTTGCTAAAGGACCAAATAGTATATATGTCATGTTGCTTTATGTAAATAGACTAGCTATGCAAGTAAGAGTAAGCATAGATTGAGGGGGAGCAATTCACATTGTTCAAATCATTAACCCCCCTGCAATTCACAAGGCAAAGGTATAACTTTACATATCCTTTTCAATATGATTGAGGAATGGTTTTTCATTGTCAAAAAGGGGGAGAATGTTGACTTGAGAGTTCTACATTGTCCATATTTTGATAATGACTTAACCATTCCATTCCTGTGTATCTAAAATATTTGTTCAAGATTGAATTCAGGCTTTAGGTACATGAAAAAGATCAAATTACACAAGCCCTAGCTTGTTCAAGTTCAAGTCAAAAGCAATGCAAGTGCGCATTTTTGGAAATCACTCCAAATGACATTAAATGATTTTTGTAATCACTTGTATTGATGATATGACTTGTAACTAAGATGTGAAAAAATCAAGGACACTTAATTCCAACGTTTGATCACTCAAATGTCAATTTAGAAAATTCATCACGGGTTGTTTATCGGTCGAGTTGGAAACTTGATCGGTTCAGTGATGGATTTTCTGAAGAGACCAATTGATCGAGTTGTACACTCACAGAATTCGACCGACCGACTCACTGAGCAAAATTGATTTTAGCTCATCGATCAAGTTTCCCAGAACAAACTCTACCAATAGTTTGAAAATTGGATTTGTCTCTTAGTGGATCGGTTCAGTTATCTTTATTGAAACTCGACCAAATGTATTGTACGGAAAATGTAGAAAAAATGATTATAATAGTTGGTGAGTTGTTTTGAGTGAGAATAGATCCATTGCAACTTGTAAAATGGCTATATTTTTCCCTTAAGTGATCCCATACTCAAGGGAACACCCCCAGCTATAAATAGAACCCCTTGGAGTTCATTCCAAGTTTGCTCATTCATGCCATTCTAAGTCCTTGCTATAGTTGAGTGTGTTGCAACTCCTTGAGCCCCTTTCTCTCTCTCTCTCATTTACAAAGCATTTCGTAGTTATGAGTGAGTTAGGCCGGTTGTAAGAGAGCTACTTCCTTGTGCTTGTAAAGCTCTCATTCCATTCCATCTTCCCTAATCCCTTCTCAAAGAAGAAAAGGTTGAAGCAAGCTACTCCGAGTGAAGGTGAAGTTGTTGTTCTTCTTCTTCAAGGTTGAAGAAAAGGTGAAGATCTTCTCCAGGTGAAGGAGAAGATAAAGGTTGAAGATCCAAGAAGAGTGGGTAATTCCTTGAAGGCTGAAGACTTGTGCAAGAGTAGGTAAGTCCTAGGAAGAAGGCGGAAGGCTCTTTGAAAAGTGGGTAAGTCCTTGGTAAGGTTGAAGACTCTTTGTAATGGATAGGTAAGTCCTTTGGTGGGTCTTGTGTTGTAACTCTTATAAGGGAATATTTAGAGGAAAGCACTTGCAAAGTCCTAGAGGTTGACCTCTCTAGGTAGTGGAATGACTCTATCCTAGTTTGGAGAGTGAAACCACTCTAAATGACCTTCTCTAAGTGTTTGTTTCATTTTCTCTCATCCTTACTATGCTTGTTAGTTAGGACTTCAAATTTCACTTAAGCTATTGGATTTGATTGATATAATTTGAAGGCCTGACTTATCTTATTAGAATTTTGAACCTATGTTCACCCCCTCCCCAGATCCCCAGTTCCAATAGAGTTTACATAACCAATCTAGCTATTCTATGGTAGATATTAGCTACTACACAATGCAACCCACAAGTTGCACTGTCAAAACATGGTTTTAGCTTCACTAGAAATCCTACGCATATGGAAACACTAATTTTAAAATAATGTTTTGCTAGATGATTTATATAAATTTGCGACTAATAATTGGTAATTTGAATTGCTAATATCTTGATGAGGTGATTTTTTAATGGAATGGTAGCTTGGAAATAGAATTTAATTGAATATAAATTTGGCAGATTTACTATAATTGTTTGATGTACATATAAATATCTAGTTTTTAAAAGGACTAGAAACTCTAACTTGAGTCAAATGGAGAAAAATGATGTAAGACTTTGAGGTCACCTAATGAGAGTTTGTACAATATCAAATAATAAAACCTAAATTACACATAGGAGGCCCGCAATAGGATGAATTTACAAGAGCATCGCTTAAGGTTGTCTCTACAAAGTAGTCCAAATTCAGAGTGTGATTGAAATAAGAAAGTGACTAGTTTGATTAAAATTCTAAATCAAACTAAAGGTTGTCACAAAAATTTTCTTAAATGATGAAACTAAACAAATGCATTTGGTGCCTTAACACCTATAATTAACACAATGGGTATTCACACACAACATAATTAATTTCTTATTTTCCATATCTCACACTAATTTAGATTAAAGGATCTCAAATATTAACCACCTAGGTTGCTAGATTATCACCTCTCAACTAATAATCTAACACAATACGATAAGTTCTCTTAGATGCTTTTAGAGAAACATACATCCACATTCATTACATGTACAATGAGACATATCATGCATGAATTCTTGACCAATCTCATGAAGAAGGATTAGAGCTCTAGTTAGACTCCATTAAATTTGTATCCCTCTCATGATGCCACATTTGATGACATGGAGACCATGGGCATCGATTGTCATGAACAATCAACAATAGTGAGAGAAATAAGAAGTTGTGTAATATTAAAAAAAGTTGACTAATAGGTGCTTATTGGGAACCAAATATAAGGGAAACTGCTCCACATTATTGGATAATACAAAAACAAAGGCCGTATATCACAAGTGTAAGAAGTTACATGGAGTATAAAGAAGAAAATATAGGAGAAGAGAAGGGAAAACAAAATACAACACTTGTATAGGAGGTACCTGTAATAACCTTGACTTTTCCATCTCCTCATGTATGTGATATGCACCTAACCTTCACTCTTTTACTCAAATTGTGATGCCCCATGCCACAACAAAACGAGATAACTCAAAATAAACTGTAGAAAAGATATTAACAACTTATTAGAAGAAAACACTAAAATTTAAAACCTTTTTTTGCATTAAATAGCCATATGGAAAGAAGCTTTACACCTGAGTACTTTCATGCCTCAAAGCATTCACAAGGCATGTTGTCAACCTATAATGAAAGCATTGTTCCAGAATGTATATACATGATGTCGTCACATCTGATATACAACAAGCACATAAAGAGAACATGTTTGCAAAACACCTACAAAATGTTCCCAAAGACCCGAGTGTACAGGGACGACTCTAGGACTCTATCAACAAGACTACCAGCTGCACTTCCAAACTTATCAGCTACTACACCTCTGGCTGTTGCTCAACCTCCTCTACATGATCTCTACCTCCTCATGCTCATCCACCTAAAAAGGTTGTTAACCAATGGGGTGAGACACATAGTCCCAGTGAGAGATATAACTTTCCGCCAACTTTATTATTATCACAGATAAGATAAACTTGAGCAGCAGAAAGAACATAACTAAGATGAAACAGATAATGATTATTTAATAGAAAGAGCAATCATTGTTGCATTACTAAACATCTTAATTATTAAAAAGGAATATCAAGAACATGTATATTTTCTACGAACAACATTGTATAAAGATCAAGCAAGGCCTCAACCAATGTTTTCATATTTAATCCTATAAAATGACACTACACAGTTGATTATGTATTTATTATGCCCTGAGGATTTGAATTATACCATCCAAATCCAATTGACCACTATATGTATATAGTCGAAGTCAGTGCCACACAAGGTTTAATGGAAGAGCCAAAATCCACGACTGTGCCACTCCTCTTGGTCAGCACAAGAGAAAACACCGCAGAGACATATCAGTCAACTACAACATTGGCATATAGCCAAGATCAGGGATTATCTCAGGCATGGCCATCCACATATATAAATATAACTAGCCCACCTTGGTACAGGTACATTGCTAGAAGAATAGGCTCATGCAAGGATGTTCTAACAAAAGGAGTGGCTCACACATGGTCATCCATATCACACCGAGATCAGCTCACGCATGGTCATCTCACACATCATGTATTTAAGGATATAAGGAATTACTCGACTTGTACCCCGCATATTCAAAAATATGTGCTCTGAGTAAAACTCATTCACCATCCAGCAATAAAGCTGACACTGGAATGGATCTATGGCATAGGGCAACTACACTATTAGATTTCACCTGATTAATTAGATCAACTTAAACATCTTTAGGCATCAATCAAGTTACAACGTACAATTTCTAAGAAAGATCTACATAATCAAGGTATGACTAATCACCAAAACATATTGAATCACATCATCACTTTATGCCTGTTATCACTTATATGTCCAACTCAAGGACCAATGTCCATCTCAACGACCTCATGTCCATCACAAGGACCACATGTCCATGACAAGGACCAAATGCCCATCACAAGGACCAAATGTTCGTCACAAGGACCAAATGTTCATCACAAGGACCAAATGTCCATCACATCATATCACCATAGCTCATACCTAGCTATGTACATCAATCTATATCACCTGCATGGTTAGAACTGATAACAAGAAGGCAAAGAATCATCACCCCATAGAACGCATGCCATACATACACATCATACACTTTACATTATCACAGTTAGGGTTTCACTTTACCCGATTAGGGTTTACAAGGTTAGATTACTAACCACCCTTAGGTTATCACTTTCCTCATCATAGAAGCATGTTTCTCATTATCATAATTAAGATGTTATGTGGTTTAAAAACATAACCCTCACATCATATGTAAAAATACTCCATAGGATGTCACATCATCACCATGAAACACCAACATCAACATGGTATGTCTCAACCATCACCATAGAGAATCACATCACATCATGTAACCTTAGAATCAACAAGATGCATCACTACACCACATAGGGGTATTGACTAGGGTTTGGGTATCGGCTACCACACTAAAGTAGTGTATCGGCCACCACACTAAGATATGGTATCATTTAAACATCTCTTGTATCGATTTATCATCACTTATATTGGGCACAACACCTAAATGAAAGTGTGTCGGCCAAGGCACAACAAAGGATGTTAGCTTAGAGGTGCATGGAAAAGGTGTATCGATTATGCCATCTCTTGGGGTATCAGCCTCACCATCCCTTAGGGTATCGTCCTACCCATCCCTTAGGGTATCGACCTACCCACTCAACTAGGGTATCGGCCTACCCACTCAACTAGGGTATCGGCCTATGTACCCCTTTTGTATCGGACACTAGGGTTGGTTGTATAGGTTGAACCACAAGGCAAGTGTTCCTCACCTCTAAACAAAGTGTGTTGGGCTAAGGGTGTATCATCTTGCAAAGGTGTGTCGGGCTACATATGTATTGGATTAGGGTTATCCATGTCAGCTTACATGCTCAACTAGAAGCATGGAGACTCAACACTATCCCTCCCAAGGCATCACGAGGTCATATTACATCCCATATGGTAGGTGTATAGGTATAGACAAGGCATGTCGGTTTGCATGTCGGGTTGCACATCATATCAATTAGCATACCATAACTCATGTCGGTTTAGTCATCTTCTACCTAAAGATGACGATACTACCAAGGCAAAGAAAGGTGTGTCTCATGGCAGAAACTCAACATAGTTCTATTCTCAAAAATAGAACATAAAGCTACCAAGAGAACTACTATCATGTAAGCAAAGACAAGCTAAGAGCATCTAGCAAGATAACAAGTAGAAAGGTGGTAAAAACAAAGTAGGGTTAGAGTTATATAACCCACCTAAAGAACAACCACCAAGCTTTAAGCTCCAAGGTCAAGCTCCAAGCTTCCCAAGGATCAAGGTAGAAGAAGGTCCTCCTAGATCGACCTCCACCACACCTCCAAGAAGGAAGATAGAACCATGGTCAAGAAAGCAAAAGAGAGAAAAGAAGGTACCAAGGTCCATGTCCGAGAAGAAGAAAGAAGAGAAGAAAGGAATCTAGAAAACCATGACTTACCAAGGAAGAAGATGAAAGAAAGAACCACAAGCTTCTAGCTCGCACACCAAGCCCCAAGGTAGAGAGATCTTCAAGCTCAAGGTCTTCCACCAAGGAGAGCAAGCAAGGATTGCTAAAAGGGTTCACTTGCATGAGAGGGAAGGGGTATATATACATGGTTGATGAGAGAGAGAATAAGGGAAAGGTGTCACCACCTTAGAACCCTAGAAGACACTTGTCCAAGAAGAAGGGACACATGCTACGCCATGCAACAAGGTGATAGGATCCATGTCTCGCCCACTTGGCCACTTAGGAAGGTCAAGGTCGACACACCCATCCACCTCCTTCACAAACTGATAGGGATGAAACCCTAGGTCACAAGCCACTGTTCAGGAAATCAGTCCGCACGGCAGCATATACTCCTGCATATACCTATTCGGTCACCCTACCACACCGCATATTACTAATCGGTCCACTAAGTGGTCATGAGCTGCATATACTCCCGCTTGGCCGATTAAGCGGCCAATTAAACTCCTCTTTTCGAAAAACACACAACTAATGTTCATGCATTTCATACATACATGCATATATATACACACATTTCATTATATATATAAATTGAGATATATAGTCATTAAATTATATGTATACATTGTAGTACATATAAAAATTCTCCACATGCATTTGTACATTTATTCGAGTAACTTTTGATATATTAACATGTATAGATACATATAAGATATACCTAAATATACAATCACATGTTTGTGCATGTATATATACATTTTGATTTATTCACATTTATACACACTATACATATATTTGTACATTGATTTACCCACATTTTAGTATTTTTACATATATTACAAACACATTCTATATATAGATATATATACATATATAAGCATATTATACATCATACATGTATATTAATATGTTTATAAGTAAATAGATGTACGTGCCTACTCTATATATTTTAATTTATGATCTCGCTATATTATTTTATACATAATTAGTTTATTGAAATAAAAAAAATCCAAAACCGCATATACTCCCGTATATACTCCCGCATACCGCATATACTCTATGCAGTACCCTCTCCACCCGTACACTGCATACTTCTTTCCTGAACCATGTCACAAGCCGATATGGCATTCCTCTAGAGTCACCACAGCCCAATATGGTGATCCTCAATGTTCCACAAACCAATAGGATGTCCCTCAAGACACCCTCAACTGATACCAAGCCTTCTCAAGGAAACCTCAAACTAATACAGGGTCTCACCAAGGCTCTCAAGCCCGAGACAACACTCCAAAGAGCAAAGCACACCTCAAACATGTGCCCAAAACATCACCAAGGATGTCACCACTCAACCAAGGCCAAAATAAGGCACCCAACACTTTCTCTCTCCTCTAGATGATGACAAGAGAGAGAAAAAATACCTTAGAGGTGGCAAACTTTCATATCAACCCCTACTCTGGGTAAATTGAAAGTTTCCCCAAAACCTCACCACAAAGCACAAACATAAAGCAACAAGTTCAAACAAGTAACACCAACCTCCAACATGCCCTAATTACATCTTATATGATTAGAGCAAGGAGTTAAGCAACTCACTTAAGAAAAACAAATAGGGTTAGCCCAAAACGTGGGTCGGGGTCCTTACAAGCCATAAACCCCTAATAGGGATTTTGCCCCCGAAATCCTAAGAGAAAAGAGAAGGGTACTTCCTCCTTATCTCCTCTTCAGGCTCCCACATAGCTTCCTCAAAACCACGATGATGCCAAAGAACCTTCATAAGTACAAGGTCCTTTCTCTTCAAATTCATCACCCTCTGATCAAGGATCAACACTAGACCTTCCACATAGGTCATATCATCATCAATCTCCACCTCCATAGGCTATAACATTATCTCTACATCTGGATGATACTTCCTCAACATACTGACATGGAACATTGGATGCAGCATGTGCAACTCACATGGTAGCTCCAACTTGTAGGCCACCTTCTCAGCACGTTCCACAACTGGGCAAGGTCCCATAAACCTGGGAGCCAAGTTACCCTTCTTCCCAAACCTCAAAACACCCTTCCAGGGAGAGACCTTCAGATATACTTTGTCTCCCATTTGGAACTCCAAGGGTCTGTGATGATTGTCTACATATGAATTCTATCTATCCTATGTTATTTTCAACTGTTGATGTATTACTTTGATCTTCTTCATCGTCTACTGCACAAGCTTAGGACCTAGAAGTTGATACTCCCCTGTTTCATACCAACACAATGGAGATCTACAACATTTCCCATACAATGCCTCATATGGTGCCATGTCAATACTCCTCTGATAGTTGTTATTGTAGGTGAACTCTATCAGATTGAGGTGTATATCCCAACTTCTTGAGAACTGAAGAACACAAGCCCTCAATATATCCTCCAAGATGTAAATGGTCCTTTCAGACTGACCATCTGTCTACAGGTGGAAAGCAGTGCTAAACTTCAACTGTGTAGCCAAAGCTATATGCACTTGCTCCTAAAAGCAACTTGTAAACTGAGGACCTCTATCTAACATGATAGTAGTGGGAACACCATGCAAACGCACTATTTCATCAACATAGATTTGATCAAGCTTCTCTACTGTGAACATTGTCTTCATAGGGAGGAAATGCGCTGACTTAGTCAATCTGTCAACGATCGCCCAAATGGAATCATAACCTTTGGTTGTCCTAGGTAGACCAACCACAAAGTCCATGGTCACATGATCCCATTTCCACTAATGTATAGGCAACAGTCGCAACGTCCCTACGGGCTTCTAATGCTCAGCTTTGACTTGCTAACACACAGCACATCTTGCAACAAAATTGGCTACATCTTTCTTCAATCCTGGCCACCAATACATATCCTTCAGGTTGTGGTACATCTTAGTACTACCTGGGTGCATAACATACATAGATGTATGAGCTTCTTCTAGTACCATCTTCCTCAGATTATCCGCATCAGGAACTACTATGTTGTGATGATAACACACTATCTCGTCTTCCGCCTCGTGAAAACCATCATGCTTCTTGTTGTCAAACTCTGATCTAATGTACTATACCATAGTATCTATCTAATGGGCTTCCTTGATCTGTTGTCTCAGTGTAGGCTTCACTTGTAATTGTACCAACAAATCAGGTAACAAGGATACTTCCAACTTGACATTCATCTGACGTAACAAGACCAACATGTCTCTCTCATGACATGTCAAAAACTCAACTGACCTCTATCTATGGATGAAGATTCTTGCTCAAGGTGTCTGCCATGACGTTTGCCTTTCCTGGATGATAATCAATCATGCAATTGTAATCTTTAATCAACTCCATCTAACGATGTTGCCTCATGTTCATCTCCTGCTATGAAAAGATATACTTCATGTTCTTATGATCTATGAAGATATGACACTTCTCCCCATACAGATAGTTCCTCTAAATCTTCAAAGCATGTACTACTGCAGCTAACTCCAAGTCGTGTGTTGGATAATTCTCCTCGTGTTTCTTAAGCTGTCAAGAAGAAAAAGAAATCACTTGCTTGTCATGCATCAACACACATCCCAAACCATGCATGGATGTGTCACAAAAGATGATGTATCCTTTTCCTTGCTCATGCAAAACCAATACTGATGCACTTGTTAGCTTCTCCTTCAACGTCTAAAAGGCACATTGACACTTATCGTTCCAAACAAACATCACATCCTTCCTTGTCAACTTAGTTAGGGGTAGGGCATTAGCAATAAAGTTCTTAATGAACCTCATGTAGTAGTCTGGCAAACCTAGGAAAGTGTGCACTTCTATCGGCGTCTTTGACTATTCCAGTTATGTCACTGACTCTACCTTCTTAGGGTCCACTCATACTCCTTCTGCAGATATAACCTACCCCAAGAAAGCTACCTCCCTCAACCAGAACTCACACTTGTTGAACATAGCATAGATATGGTGATGTCTCAACACTGTCAACACCTGAAACATATGTTGTTCATGTTATAACTATCCCAAATATATATATCAAGATGTCATCTATGAAGACAATGACAAACTGATCAAGGAACTATCAGAACACCCTATTCATCAAATCCATGAACATTGTTGGTGCATTGGTCAGTCCAAACGGCATAACCATGAACTCATAGTGACCATACTTCATCCTAAAAGATGACTTAGGTATGTCATCCTCCTTGATCCTCAACTGATGATATCCTGACTGTAGATCTATCTTTGAGAACACTATCGCACCACGCAACTGATCAAATAAGTCATCTATCCTTGATAAGGGACACTTATTCTTTATCGTGACCTTGTTCAACTGCCTATAATCTATGCACAACCTCATAGACCCATCCTTCTTCTTCACAAACAGCACTGGAGCACCCCACAGTGACGTACTCGGCCTGATGAAACCTTTGTCAAGCAGTTCTTGCAACTATCTCTTCAACTCTGCCATATCTGTTGGTCCCATCTTATACGGTGTCCGACCTATGGGTTTCATACCAAGAACCAAATTGGTCTCAAAATCAATCTCACAAGGTGGGGGAACACCTGGAAACTCTTTAGGGAACACATCCCCAAACTCCCTAACCACTGACACTTCCTGGATACTAAGACTCCTCACCTCGGTATCCACCACAAGTGCCAAAAACACCTCAAAACATTGTCTCATAAGCTTACTTGCTACCATAGATGACACGAGACACGTCGGGAGAATCTTCTTACCTCCTTGGAAGATCCACGTCTCACTACCATCTACTAACATCTCTTGCTTGGTGATAGAAAACAAATTGAGAAAGCATGGGGTTACACAATGTGTGTACCCTGATATATATGCTAGTGGAACAATTACATCTAGGTCCAAATAGAAAAGTAAAACAACAAGACAGTAAATAAAGACATATATTAACACTCCCCCTCAAGTTGGAGCATAGATATCAATCATGCCCAACTTGTCCACAAGCGAGTTGAAATGTTTCTTTGCTAGCAGCTTTGTAAATATATCGGTAACTTGATCTTCTGAGTGAGTGAAAGGAGTGCAGATCTTGCCAGATAGGATATTCTCTCGAATGAAGTGACAATCGACTTCAATATGCTTTGTGCGCTCATAATATACAGGATTATTAGCAATGAAGATAGCAGCTTTATTGTCACAGTGCATCAGGATAGCAGTAGAAGATTCAACCCTGAAGTCTTTCAACAGAGATTGTACCCATAGGAGCTCACAAGTAGTGTGGGACATCGCCCAGTATTCAGCTTCAGCACTGGATATGGCAACAACATTTTGCTTTTTACTTCTCCAAGTGACCAGATTACCTCCAACATAAGTACAGTATCCTAAAGTAGATTTTCTATCAATCTTACTTCCAGCATAATCAGAATCAGAATATCCTTCCAGAGAACAGTGTCCATGTTTTCTATAGTAGAGGCCTTTTCTAGGTGATTTCTTAAGATATATCAGAATATTACAGAGAGCATCCCAGTGACACTATCTAGGCTTATCTAGGTACCTACTCAGAAGACTGACAGTAGTAGAAATATCAGCTCTAGTAACAGTCAGATAAATCATCTTACCAATCAGCCTCCTATATTTTTTACTTTTGGAAACATATGAGAAGAATCATCATCCCAATTAATATTAGGATCCAGAGGAGTATCAGCAGGACGTGCACCAAGCATCCCAATCTCCTATAATGGGTCTAGAACATACTTCCTCTTAGATAAGACAAGAGCATTAGAAGTCCTAGATACCTCAATGCTCAAAAAATATCTTAGCCTCCCTAGATATTTAGTAGTAAAATGTTTGCACATGTGTGTTTTAGTAGCCTAAATTTTAGAATAATCACTACCAGATAGAAAAATATTATCAACATAAACAATCAGAATGACAATACCAGAAGAAGTCTTTTTCATAAAGACTGAATGATCAACCTGTGACCTCAGAAAACCAAACTCAGTCAAGATTTTACTCAGCTTATCAAACCATGCTTGAGGACTCTATTTGAGTCCATAAATAGATTTGTTTAACCTGTAGACTTTATGTGACTCCCCCTAAGCAACAAACCCAAGAGGTTACTCCATATAAACTTCTTCTTGAAGGTCCCCATATAGAAAGGCATTTTTAACATCCAGTTGAATAAGAGGCCAATCTAAGTTAATAGCAACAGAAATAAGAACTCTGATAGAGTTAAGTCTGGCAACAGGCGAAAACATATCAAAATAGTCAATTCCATAAGTTTGAGTATACCCTTTTGCAACCAGTCGTGCCTTCAGACGTTCCATTGTTCCATCAGGTTGATACTTTACAGCATAGACCCATCTGTAGCCAACAGGTTTGCACTCAGGAGGTGGATCCACCAGCTCCCAAGTTCCTCTATCAGTAAGGGCAGTCATCTCTTCTTTCATGGCAGTCATCCAGGCTGAGCTTTGTAAGGCATCATGGACAGTCTTGGGAATAGCAATAGTAGATAGAGCAGCCATAAATTTACTATCATGAATAGTCAGGTGTGCAGTAGAAACATGATTAGCAATATTATGAGAAGTACAAGAATGAGTGCCTTTTCTGAGAGCAATAGACAAATCTAAGTCAGAATGTACCTCAATAGAAGTAGGACCTTCGTGAGGTGAAGATTAGTGTTGTATGGGGGGTCTTGAGAAAGTTGGAACATGTTCCTATGTTTATACACAATAAGTGGAGGAGGAGTAGTTTCAGCAGGTGAAGTTTCAAAAGTGCACTCACTCATGACAGGCAATGGTGTTGTGATTATATCAGATTCCAGGGTATCTCCTTTAGCAGAATAAAAAGGTGTATCCTAAAAATAAACTACATCACTGCTTGTGAACCATTTTTTCATAGTAGGACTATAGCACTAATACCCTTTTTGAGTACGAGAATAACCCAAGAAAATACATTTTTCTGCTCTAGGAGATAATTTATCATAGTTTGGTCCAAGTAACCGCACAAAATAAGTAGAACCAAATATCCATGGAGGTATAGAAAACAGAGTTACATTAGGGTGTAGAACTTGAACAAGAATTTTATTGCCAATAACAGAAGATGGCATTCTATTAATAAGAAAACAGGCAGTCAGGATAGCTTCTGGCCAAAAATGCCTAGGTACATTAGAATGCAGCATTATAGTTCTAGCAACCTCAAGTAAATGCCTATTTTTCCTTTCTGCAACTCCATTTTGTTGAGGCGTATAGGCGCACAATGTCTGATGAATAGTATCCACAGATCGACAAAACAATCCAACGTCTTTCTGAACAAACTCCAAAGCATTGTCGGTTCTCAGAATTTTAATAGGCATAGGATATTGAGTTTTTATTTCAGCAAAAAATAATTTTATTGATGATAGCACTTGAGACTGATTTTTCAACATAAACAACCAAGTGGCACGAGAAAAATCATCAATAAATAGAATAAAGTATTTATTGTCAGACAAACTTAGAACATGACACAAACCCCATACATCTGAATGAACAAGATCAAAAATGTTTTTACTGCTAATCTAGGACCGTTTATGAAAGATAGTTTTAGACTGTTTCCCTAAATGACATGAATCGCACTGAAACCTATGTGTTCCTACACCAGAGACAACATGCTTTAATTTCTCAGAAGATGGGTGTCCAAGTCTATAATGCCACTGCAAAGCTGAAACTGATGAAGATAGAGTTAAAGCTAGTGCCAAGTTGTCAGTCTTTTTCAATTCATCCTGATAATATAGGCCATCAGGTCCTTCATGTCCCCCACAAATCTTCATCCTCATGCGAAGGTCCTAAAAAGTACAAATACCAGGAATGAATGTGAGACTGCAGTTCAAGCTACGTACAATTTTGCTAACATATAATAAGTTCAGTGGAAATCGAGGCACATATAGAGTGGATTTTAACAAAAAATGAGAAGATATGTCTCTGATCCAAACTACAGCAGTCTTGGAGCCATTCGCAAGCATAACAGAAGAATTAGAGATCATTTTACATAATGTTTTAAAAAAAGACCGATTTCCAGATATATGAGATGATGCACCAATACTAGGAGAGGGGGCACTGAGGAAAGTAGTATCACAACCAGAATATGTAGCAGCTCTAGAGGATGACCCAGTACGCTCTAGCAACAGATGCTCCACCTTAGAACAGATGAAGTCAGTAGTAGTAGAACTGGATGCATTAGTAGTAGTAGGTTGTGACACTACCTCAGAGGTAGCATGGGCATTAGAAGCTGCATTAGCCTAGGTAGGCTTTCCATATTTCTCCCAGCATTTTTCTTCAATATGATTAAACTGACCATAAAAGTTGCAGAATCGTTCACCAGACTGAGGGCGAGCAGCATTGGGAGGACCAGAGGGTGATCCACATACAGAAGAACTCCTCCCCCTCCCAACACCAATAGGAGGACAAGTTTCATGAGAACGACCATGACCGCGTCCACGACCACGACCGGACATAGCATCCAGAGTAGTAGTATCACCAGTATCAAAAGGCGACTTAGATGAGGATGACGGCAGTCACTATAGATGATGAAAGACACTCTTTAGAGTAGGTAGTGGATCACTAGCAAGGATCTGATCCACAACTTTAGCATAAGATTTAGGTAACCCACATAGGAACTGAACTACCTGTAACTCTTGGCGTTGACGTTGCATGGTAGCCAAGTCAGTAGACAAGGGATGGTAGGCCTCCAATTCTCCCCATAGTCCCTTGAAGGCAGAAAAATAGTCAGTAAGATCAGATCCTGAGAAGTGTAGATGGCTCAGTTGCTTGTTGATATTAAAGACCTTCTTCGGATTCTAGCTGTGAGAGTAAGTACTAGCAAGATGATCCCACATTTGCTTTGTTGTAGGCAGATATAGTAAGGTGACACTGATTTTTGTCTCACTGCTATTGAGAATCCAGGTCATCATAGTGGAATCATCTTTGACCCAGTCATCATATGCTTTAACATCCTTGGAGTCGGCATTGGAAGCAGGCACAGGAGGCGCATCATGCGTCAAATGAGACAGTTTCCCTTGAGATTTAACATAAATCTACATAGAACAGACCCAGTGCTGGTAGTTTCACCCATCCAGCTTAACAGTAATAACCTGACAATGCAGATCCTCATGTGAAGATGCCATGAAAGGTAGAGCACCAACACTGACGCTGAGAAGAACAAGCAGGCACAGGCAGAAAATGACCACCTAGTTCCTTAGCTAGGTGGCAGTAGACACAGTGGAAAAACCAGACGGACCAGTTACATACGGGCTACGCCGATGCGTAGTAGAAAACCCGGTGGCTCAAAGGACTACACGGGAAGGCAGGAGGCAGATTCGAAGACAAACCTTCATACCAGTATCTGAGAATCGGTGGATCAAAGGGTGGCTATGAGTAGATCATGCCACGGGAGCAAACTGCGGTGGGTAGTACCGGCGGCGCCCGGGCAGAGGCAGGCCCGACGGCCCGCGGCGGCGATGCTCGGCGCTTTGGCTGTCGCCCACGCTACTACGACGGCCCGGCACTGGCGCGGCTACTGCCGATACCCGACGTTGCTGCTGTCGTTGTGGCCGGTCGGCGAGCAGGCGGGCAGGGCGGGGGGTGTGGCGGGTGAGAGAGAGAGGAAGGAAGGGAGGGAGGTAGGGGAAGAAGAAAAGGTGGCTCCCCAGATCTAGATCTGCTCTGGTACCATGATAGAAAACAAATTGAGAAAGCGTAGGGTTACACAATGTGTGTACCCTGATATATATACTAGTGGAACAATTACATGTAGGTTCAAATAGAAAAGTAAAATAACAAGATAGTAAATAAAGACATATATTAACACTTGGAACTACAATCCAAGACCACTCTATACTTCTCCAGAGTATCCATCCCTAGGATCACATTGAATCCATGCATGTCAAGTGGTATAAGATCCACTTGAATGTTGTGTCCCACAAAAGAGAGAACACGGGAAGGACAAACATCCTACTACACTACTGAATCAACCAACGGGGTTTCTAGCAACAAGATATTCTTTCTACGACTAACAGGCAAAGAGAAACTACTAAGCACTTCCCGTGCAACAAAAGAGTGGGTATCACCCGGGTCAACCAAAATAGATATAAAGCAAGAATAAGACAAATCAGAATGAAATAACTCCATCTGAATATCACCACTCGTGGGTTGACCACCGCCTCCGGATGACTCATCGCATAGAAATTAGTTGTTGCCTATTGCCACCCCCGTCCTCTGCTTCCTTGAGCAGATGATCCAGCTTGGGATGCTTGGCCACATCATCATCCTCCTCCACCACTGTTACTCTGTTGTCTCTGTGAGCCTTGCTTGCTTTGCCTCAGTTGCTGAGTCACTTCATCATCCTTCACTGGACAGAATTGTCTGGTATGGCCAACTTGTCCACACTTGTAACACATTTTGTTTTCATACCAAGTCCTAGATGGTCATGTATCGATGTTGATGCAACACTCTGGGCTCCTGAGGATGGAAAACTATGGCATTTGCCCTTGCTTGGTGACCACTGTGTCAAAACACCAAACCTCTACAATGCTGGCAGTGCAGAAAACCTCGGCTTCTTGAAGCCACATGACGACTGCCCCAAAAACTATGCATGCCACTTCTTGGTACTCACCTCTCTCTTCTCTTTCAAATATCGTTCTATCCTTGGAACAGACTCCACAAATGCAAAAAAACTCTCTCGATTCTCCAAGGCAGTAGTTGGGGTAGACAACTTAGTATTCAACCCTTTCTCAAAATGATGAATCCTCTCATCTTTCATCGCAGCCATGTGAGGACAAAACCTCAACAACTCCATAAACCTTGTCTCATACTCATTGATTGTCATAGACCCCTATCGAATCCTCTCAAACTGACTAATCTTCTCATCCAGATATGTCCATGGGAAGTACAGATTTACAAAATCTCGTCAAAACTCCTCCCATCCAACCACCACACCAGGTCTCTTCTCCTCCTCTATGGCCCACCAATGGCTAGCACTCCCTCTTAGGAGGTACACAACATGCTTCACCTTATCCTCAACAGGGATACTGAGGATCTTAAAGGCCTTCTCAAGCTCAGTCAGCCACAGATCTGCCAGGTCATCTATTCTAGCATACTCAACAGCCCCAACATGGCAAAGCCACTCAAAAATATTCCCAGTACTTGAGGATTCAGCATGGGGAACATGTGCTCTAGGTTGAGGTGCAGACATCCTCATATGAGTCATCGTTGTCATAAACTGCCCAAAAAGTGATTGAAAGGCGGGGTTTTCTATCATGGCAGGGTCAAACTGGGGGACTTCAGGCACCTGATCTTCATGTGTCTGGTTATTTGCACCACCACCTGGTGTGGCAACACTGCCCTTGGCAGCATGTTCTTCGTGTTCTCCAGACATCTTCCATCTCTTTTTTTTCTGCTGCATAAACAGAATTGACTGTAAAACAGACTGGAGGACACTAGAATAGACACAAACCCTAGTCTTAGGTCCTTGTAGACTCAGCGAACCTAAAGCTCTAATATCAACCTAAACTATGACGCCCCACGCCACAGCAAAATGAGATAACTCAAATCAAACCATGAAAAAGAGATTAACAACTTATTAGCAGAAAACACTAAAAATTAAAACCTTTTTTCATTAAACAACCATATGGAAAGAACCTTTACACCTGCATACTTTCATGCCTCAAAGCATTCACAAGGCATGCTATCAACCTGTAATGAAAGCATTGTTCCAGAACGTATATACATGATTCCATCACATATGATATACAACAAGCACATAAAGAGAACTTGTTCGTAAAACACCTACAAAACATTCCCAAATACCTGAGCATACAGGGACGACTCTAGGACTCTATCAACAAGACTACCAATAGCACTTCCAACCTTATCAGCTATTGTGCCTTTGGCTGCTGCTCAACCTCCTCTACATGATCTCTATCTCCTTGTGTTCATCCACCTAAAAAGGTTGTTAACCAACGGGGTGAGACACAGTCCCAGCGATAGATATAACTCTCTGCCAACTTTATTATTATCATAGATAAGATAAGCTTGAGCAGAAGAAAGAACATAACTAAGATGAAATAGATAATGATTATTAACAAAAAGAGCAATCATTGTTGCATTACTAAACATCTTAATTATTAAAAAGGAATATGAATAACATGTATATTTTCTATGAACAACATTGTATAAAGATCAAGCAAGGCCTCAACCGATGTTTTCATATTTGATCCTATACAATGACACTACACGGCTGATTATGTATTTATTATGCCCACAGGATTTGAATCGTACCATCTAAATCCAACCGACCACTATATGTATATAGTCGAATTCAGTGCCACACAAGGTCTAATGGAAGAGCCGGAATCCATGACCTCACCACATCTCTTGGTCAGCACAAGAAAAAACACCGCACTAGCCCACCTTAGTACAGGTACAGCGCTAGAAGAATAGGCTCACGCATGATTGTTCTAACAAAAGGAGTGTCTCACACATGGCCATCCATATCACACTGAGATCGGCTCACGCATGGTTGCCTCACACATTATGTATTTAAGGATACAAGGAATTACTCACCTTGTACCCCGCATATTCAAAAATATGTGCTCTGAGTAAAACTCATTTCACCATCCATCAATAAAGCTGACACTATAATGGATCTATGCCATAGGGGCAACGACACTATTAGATTTCACTTGATTAATTAGATCAATTTAAACATCTTTAAGCATCAATAAAGTTACAATGTACAATTTCTAAACAAGATCTACATAATCATGGTATGACTCATCACCAGAACATATTGAATCACATCATCACTTTATACTTGTTATCACTTATATGTCCAACTCAAGGACCAATGTCCATCCCAAGGACCTCATATCCATTACAAGGACCACATTTCCATCACAAGGACCAAATGCCCATCACAAGGACCAAATGTCCATCTCATCATAATCAACATAGCTCATACATGGCTATGTACATCAATCTGTATCACATGCATGGTTAGAACTGATAACAAGAAGGCAAAGCATCATCACCTCATAGAACTCTTAACATACATTCACATCATACACTTTGCATTATAACAATTAGGGTTTTACTTTACCCGATTAGGGTTTATAAGGTTAGATTACTAACCAGCCTTAGGTTATCACTTTCCTAACCATAGAAGCATGTTTCTCATTATCATAATTTTCATGTTATGTGGTTTAAAAACATAACCCTCACATTATATGTACAAATACTCCATAGGATGTCACATCATCACCATGAAACACCAACATCAACATGGTATGTCTCAACCATCACCATAGAGAATCACATCACACCATGTAACCTTAGCATCAACAAGATGCATCATTGCACTACATATGAATATCGGTCAGGGTTAGGGTATTGGCCACCACACTAAAGTAGTGTATCGGCCGCCACACTAAGATATGGTATCGGTTAAACATCTCTTGTATCAGTTTATCATTACTTGTATCATCCACAACACCTAAATGAAAGTGTGTTGTCCAAGGCACAATAAAGGATGTCGGCTTATAGGTGCATGGAAAAGGTGTATCAGTTATGCCATCTCTTGGGGTATCGGCCTCACCATCCCTTAGGGTATCGGCCTACCCACTCAACTAGGGTATCGTCCTACCCACTCAACTAGGGTATCGGCCTATGTACCCCTTGTGTATCATCCACTAGGGTTGGTTGTATAAGTTGAACCATAAGGAAAGTGTTCCTCATCTCTAAACAAGGTGTGTCGGGCTACATATGTATCGGATTAGGGTTATCCATGTCGGCTTCCACACTCAACTAGAAGCATGGAGACTCAACACTATCCCTCCCAAGGCATCACGAGGTCATATTACATCCCATCATTGTAGGTGTATCAGTATAGACAATGCATGTCGATTTGCACGTCGGGTTGCACATCATATCAGTTAGCATACCATAAGTCATGTCACTTTAGTCATCTCACTACTACAGAAGTGCCTTTTAGTGTCGGTTGTTTAACCCCCTTTGGCGTCGGTTTCGGAACGACGCCTATGTGGGCGCTGCTAAAAGGTTGGACACTTCAGCGTCGGTTAAAAACCGACGCCTATTTAATATAAAGGCGTCGGTTGTTTATAAAACACCGACGCCAAAAGGGTTCCCGCCACAGAAAACGGCGTCATCTAGGACGCTTTCTGCGTCGGTTATATACTACAAAACCGACGCAGAAGAGTGTCCTAGATGACTCCCATTTCCTGTAGCGCGAACACTTTTGGCGTCGGTGTTTTATAAAAAAAACCGACGCTGTAAGTGTATGCTGACGGTTATCGGTAAATAACCGACGCCTATATCTATTTTTTTTTTATAAATCTGTTTGCAGGCCTGCTGTGGCTGGTCAGCAGGATGAGAACCTGCAGTTCAGTTTTCTGAACTACAGGTTTACGACATCCATTGATATCAGCCTACAAACAGGCCACAAACCTGCAAAATTAACATAAAAAGATTCACACAAGTAGATACATTCAGACATCAATTCAATTGTCACGTTCACACATATAGAATCATTCAAATACATGTTTTAACATTCAGAAACATTCATTTACAAAGTATCATTCATCATCACTATCAACATCCCAATTATATCTTACAGTTGCCACTGTTTGTACAACTATTGCCCATTCTTCTCTTACTTCATCTAATGCTTCCCTCGTATATGGAGCATGTACATTTTTTAAGTGTTTGCCTATAGTGTGGTCAGTTTTAAACACCTGCAAAGAGAATGATGTATATAAGTAATAATATAAAAATAAGATTGATATATTTTATACTAACTAATGAGACTATATATAATACCTCATGTATGGTATCGATGTCTTTCTTCGCCTGTGTATGGTATAGAACTCTCCTCCAGTATCTCCCTCACAGACTCCTGTGCGGAGAGGGACATTCCAACTCGAGATATCATCTTCCGTTGCCTCCTCCGCAGCAATATCCTTATCTCTGAACGTTTCTCGTAGGATTCTGAACCCCTCCTTCCCTCTACTACATCGAAGCCATGCCACAGTTGAACCCTTTCACCGAGCCCTACCCGGCCAAACAGACGTCGCCTGAAGTACCACCGTCGTCGTCGTCTCCACCTCCATCGCAACTTGCTGTGCTAGTCCTGGCAGTTTATCACCCCACATGCTTTCCTCACCAGTTCCTGCCGCTAGACGACCACACAATGGAATCCAAGAGGATATGCAGGCGTTCGCCACAGACTATAGGATGAGTATACTCAGCTTATAGTCTTTGGCGAACTCCTGCATATCCTCTTGGATCCATTGTGTGGTCGTCTAGCGGCAGGAACTGGGGAGGAAGGCATGTGGGGTGATAAACTGCCAGGACTAGCACAGCAAGTTGCGATGGAGGTGGAGACGACGACGACGGTGGTACTTCAGGCGACGCCTACTTGGCCGGGTAGGGCTCGGCGAAAGGGTTCAACTGCAGCATGGCTTCGATGCAGTAGAGGGAAGGAAGGGGTTCAGAATCCTACAAGAAACGTTTAGAGATGAGGATATTACTGCGGAGGAGGAGGAAACGGTAGACGATATCTTGAGTTGGAATGTCCCTCTCCGCACATCAAGTTGCTCCAGTGCTTCAGTGGGTACATGTGCATCATCAACCTAAAATTTGACAAAAATAAACACACTAAATTAGCATTTGTATTAAAAAAGCAAACATTACTCTAAACGTTTGTATTTTACCATTTTTGCAGCCGCCTCCGCGCATCTGAAAATGTCATTAAAAAGGCAAACATTTAGCATTTGTATTAACTAGAAAAAGGAAAACATTTAGCATTTGTATAAACTAGAAAAAGGAAAACATTTACCATTTGTATAAACATACATGTCTCTAAAATTGTGATCTTTTATCAATTAACAATCCTTCATTGTGATCTCCGCGCACATATAAGTCATCATTAGCTTCAATATTTTGTGGAGTTGGCAACCCAACTGAGAATGGACTGGAGTCATCATACTTATCATAGTACTCTTCTTCATCTATAGGATCTTCAATGAACTGTCTTTTACCATGAAGAACAACCGACCATTTATCATTTGCAGGATCATCGATATAGAATATTTGTTTTGCCTGTGATGCCAATATGAATGGTTCAGCCTTCTCGCCAATCATTTCAAAGTTCACCAAAGTGAAACCCAATTCATCCACTATAACTCCTTTGGTGTTATCAACCCAATTACATTTAAAGAGCGGAATATTGAAATCTATGTAGTCAAACTCCCAAATGTCTTCAATGACACCGTAATATGACATTTTAGCTTCACGTGGACTCTTATCCTTTGCACTTGCAAAGTACATAGTTGACGCTTGAAGAGTGACCCCACTATTTTGGACGACACTCTTATCATCTTGGCGCTTTGTGTAATATGTGAATCCATTAATGTCAAACCCTTCATAAGACATAACATTCGGTTTTGGTTTAAAGGCGAGACATTTGATAGTTTCTGTAATATCATTTGGTGTTTGAGATAGTTGATGTAAGACTTTATCTTCAAACCACTTAGTAAAAGTCTTATTATGCTCTCTAGCAAGCCACATTGAACTTGCTCGAGGATGTTGTCTCTTTATGAAATTGGTATGTTCCTCGATATAAACACTCACTTCGTCCATATTATGTAAAATATACAAGTGAGCTTGTTCCAACTGCTCACGGCTGATTACTTTCACCCGTGATCCCAAAATTCCTTTGCCCTCCTCAATATTCGTGTCATTATCAGGAGTGTCATTACCACTGAGAAAGTCATTGCAGAAATCCATAACCTCTCTCGCCACATAACCTTCAATAATACTCCCTTCAGGACGATAACGGTTTCGAACATCACCTTTAAAAACGCTCATGTATCGTTCAAAGGGATACATCCAATGCAAGAAAACCGGTCCCAAGATTTTCACTTCCCTAGTCAAGTGGACAACAAGATGTACCATGATATCAAAGAACGAAGGAGGGAAATACATCTCAAGCTGACATAGGGTAACAACCACTTCTCTTTGCAAATTATCGAGAGTATCAGGGTCAATAACTTTGCTGCATAGACTGTTGAAAAAGAAACAAAGTCTGGTAATTGCAAACCTTACATGCTTCGGAAATATAGATCGAATTGCCACGGGCAATATTTGTTGCATTAGAGTGTGACAATCATGAGATTTAAGACCTATCAACTTCAGATCTTTCATTGATACCAATCTACGGATGTTGGATGAGTAACCATGTGGCACCTTAACATTTACCAAGCATTCACAAAAAGTTTTCTTCTCCTTTCTAGACAACGTGTAACAAGCGGGAGGTAAGTATGTTCTTTTATTACCCATTTCACGTAATTCTGTTAATTCTGACCTTATTCCCATTTCACGTAGGTCCAGTCTGGATTTTATCCCATCTTTAGTCTTACCTGGTATATTTAATAGAGTACCAATGATGCTATCACAAACATTTTTCTCAACGTGCATTACATCGATACAATGCCTGACTGACAAAGAACTCCAATAAGGAAGATCCCAAAATATTGACTTCTTTTTGAATGAAGAATTGTCACTCCGTGTGGCCATACTACATTGTGATTTCTTACCAAATTCATTGACAATGTCTTTTACTCTTTCATAAACAACATCCCCTAGTATAGGTTTAGGTGCACTCCGTTCATCATTCAATCCATTGAATGCTTTGCGCTTCCTACGATACGGATGGAATTTTGAAAGAAACCTTCGATGACCAAGATATACAGTCTTGCCGCCATATTTTAGTCTTATTGAATCAGTGTTTTCTTCACAAATAGGACACGCTTTAGCTCCTTTGACACTATATCCAGACAAATTCCCATATGCTGGAAAGTCATTAATAGTGCAAAACAACATAGCATGCAAACGAAATGTCTCTCTTGCAGAAGCATCATAGGTCATCACACCTTCAGCCCAAAGTTTCTTTAAGTCATCAATCAAAGGTTCAAGATAAACATCGATATCATTTCCGGGTTGTTTAGGGCCCGATATCAACAATGACAACATAACGTACTTATTTTTCATACACAGCCAGGGAGGAAGATTGTATATAACAAGCATGACTGGCCAAGTGCTATGTTGGCTGCTCAATGTCCCGTACGGATTCATCCCGTCTGTACAAAGCCCAAGTCTTAGATTCCTGACTTCTTCACCAAATTCAGGGAACAATACATCAATCTTCTTCCACTGTGGGGAATCAGACGCATGTCGTAGGATCCCATCATTATTTTTCTTAACATCTGCATGCCACCTCAAATTCTTCGCATCTTTCGGATTTGCAAACAAGCGTTGAAACCGTGATGTTATAGGTAGATACCACAACACCTTGGCAGGAGAACCAGTTTTGGACTCCCCCGAAGTCGTCAATTTATATCGTGACGCACCACATTTTGGACAATCTTTCAAATCTACATAGTCCTTTTGAAATAATACACAATCATTCGGGCATGCGTGTATCTTTTTGGCCTCCATTCCCATTGGGCACAACATTTTCTTTACCTGGTATGTTGAGATTGGCAGCTCGTTTCCTTCAGGAAGAATTTCTTTCAACAAAGTCAACAATTCAGTGAAGCTTTTGTCGCTCCATCTATTGTTAGCTTTCAACTTATACAATCTCAGCACAGCGCTAAGCTTCGTAAACTTAGCACAGCCTGTGTATAACGGTATCTCAGCATCATGCACAATGTTTGTAAAGATAGGAGGTGGGTCGGTGTGCTCTACCCTACAACTATCCAGCATCGCATCAACAATGTCTGCTGGAACTGGTTCGTTCACATTTACGTCATCGGAGGCAATTTCTTCTTCCACCCAAGCACTGCTATTGACATCTACTGGATTCGATTTTGAAATCTCTCCATGCCAGTGCCATTCTGTATAGCCTTGTACAATCCCGTTGCACATGACATGACTTTTGATTTCCTCACCAGTGTTGAGTTTCAAGTTGTTACCGCAATGCCTACATGGACAGTAGAACCTATCTGTAGGTTTTTTCCTATGTTCCTCGGCAAATCTAATAAACTGATCAAGACCAGATATAAACTCTGGGGTGCAACGATTACGAATGGACATCCATGATCTATCCATTCTATGATCAGAGAAAGCAAGTATATATTAGGAAAGCAAGTATATATTAGGAAACAAGTATATAAGCAAGTATGTCGTATTACAGTTCATCATTAAGAAAGATATAAGCAAGTATGTCGTATTAAAATAGACTAAACAATAAAAGAATTTTTTTTTGAGGCAAGACAATATGAGAAAATAGTAGTGTAATCATGTAAATGGGAACATTCATGGGAACACACACTTCAGTTATAAGCATTCATGTAGCAACTTACAGTTCCATTCATGGGAACACACACTTTAGTTATAACAATAACTAAACAAAGGGGTTGGTGTACCCCTAAACATGCGCATAATTAAAAAAACTATTACTACAGACAAGTCTAGATAGATAGACAACTAAATACTACACCAACATGGTCCCGCATGCATCAGTAACTTCTTTTTGATGATGAAGCTGTGTCACGAAGCTCCTCACTGTATTTAGACGAATCTGAACTGATAGGGGCCTCAGATTCCGATTCCTCATAGATGATATCCGACGCCTTGCGCTCATACCGCAGAAGATGATCGAGGGTGTCGCAGTTGTTGTTGGTTATCCAAACTTTGATGGAATTATCGCCAACTGGACGGAGAAAAAGCCTATTCCAACGGACCAGATACAGCTCTCCAATCCAATCATGCCAACCGGATTTTGATACAAGATTTCCCGCCAAATCATACTCAACCTCGATTACATGTGAATAATTTCCAAAAGTTAGGGTCACTTTACCAGGCATGTAGTGTCTTCCTTTTAGAAAACGCCAATGTTTGGGTATGACCAATTGGTTTAAGGAACGATCATCTAGGATGATGTCCAATTGTTCTTCAATAGGGAACGTTAACATTGACATAGAGGCCCAATTCATAGTCATTGTTATGGGAAGACAGAGACTGCACAATATTAGTATTAACAAAGTGTAAGTACATATAACGATGTTATATATTTTCAGAAAAAGTTGTATAACATCAGTTAACCTTTTAAACAAGTATATATTAGGAAACAAGTATATATTAGTCAATCTTGGACGGGTTTCTAGGCCAACAAACACATTTGATGTCAATCTTATATATAATAAATGTGTACCACCTATCCCATCCTTGAACACCTAATCTCACTTAGGATGTAAGTGTATAATGTGTATTTGGTTTTCAAGAAAATTTCGGCAGCATTTCCCCGTTGTTCTCTAAGTACATATGTACTTAGAGAACAAACGGGGAAATGCTACCGAAATTTTCTCGAAAACCCAATACACATTATACACTTACATCCTAAGTGAGATTAGGTGTTCAAGAACAGTCCCAAACTGGGGACTATCCAAGATTTACTCCTACTGAGTAAATCTTGGACGGGTTTCTAGGCCAACAAATACATGTGTTGTCATTCTTATATAAACCCTATAATTCATGAAATCATTCTAATTCAATTTAATATGTTGGGATCACATAATTATATAATGACATCAGAATATATAGAAGAATCATAATTAACATGATTAACAACATGCTCATCAAACTAGGGTTTTCTTGAATATCATCTAATAAATCAAGAATTTCATAATTTCAAACATGCAATAATTCACAATGCAATGTTATAAACTATAGGCAACATGGATAGATGAAATAAATAAACATCCAGCATCTATCACTTATTCAATCTTCAAAAAACCTTGACAAACATCCAACATCTATCACTTATATAATTTGCATGTATATACACCCTAAAGTGCCACAAATCATATAATAAAACTATCATGTTATGATATTAGGACCACTTAAAGCAGATTAGGCACATTAAGCAAGCAGAGTAGGGAGCCAATTTCGTGCAAACAGATTAGGCAACAGATTAGGTCAGCACATAAAGAACCAATTTCGCGCCTGGGTAGGTCTGCAGGTACCTGGGCAAGAAGAGTAGGGTGAGGTCGAGCTGGTTGAGTACGTGGGTGGCGGCCGACGAGCTCCAGAACCAGCGGCAGTGACTCTGACGAGCAGGAGCGTCAGCCGCAGCAGGCAGGCAGGCGGCCAGGCGGCGGCAGGCAGGCAGCGGCCAGGCGGAGGAGAAGGAGAAGGGGGTACGGCGGCGCCGGTTCTCAGGCGTGGCAGGCAGGTGGGCACCAGGCGTGGCGGCGGCGCCGGTTGTCAGGCGTGGCGGCGGCGCAGGCGGTTGGAGCAGGGGCGCCGGTTGTCAGGCGTGGCGGCGGCGCAGGGGTGCCAGAGAAGAAACGCGTCGGAGAGGGGCGCCGGAGAGGGGACGCCGGAGATGGGGCACCGGAGAGAAGCGCCGGAGAAAAATTACAGAGAAATCGCCGGAGAAATCGCCGCAATAGGGAAATAGGGTAGCAATGAGGGGAAGAGTCGGGCGATCGAAGGTTATGAAGTTCCCCAATAGCATCGGTTGTTGACAACAACCGATGCCTAAACATATTTACCGTCGGTCGTTGGCAACATCCGACGTCCATTTGGACGATATTTTCGTGAAAATGTTTGGCGGGAACCCCATTCAGCGTCGGTTAGTAAAGGACGACCGACGCGGAAAAGGACACTTTTCGCGCAAATTTCCATCGCACATAAGCGTCGGTATTTTAACTAAATAACCGACGCCGAAAGTGACATTATTTTTTCGCTCGAAAATTGGATGAAATAATGCGTCGGTTTTGTATAAACAACCGACGCTGTATACAAAGCGGTACCCGTGTTTGGCTGGTCTTTGAATATAGACGTCGGTTCTTCGAAATAACCGACGCCTTTAATATAAGGCGTCCGTGTTCCTTAAAAACCGACGCCCAGAAAAGCGACACTGAATGCTATTTCTGTAGTAGTGTCTTCTACCTAAAGATGATGATACTACCAAGGCAAAGAAAGGTGTGTCTCATGGCAGCAACTTAACATAGTTCTATTCTAAAAAACAGAACGTAAAGCTACCAAGAGAACTACTAGAATGCAAGCAAAGACAAGCTAAGAGCAACTGGCAAGATAACAAGTAGAAAGGTGATAATAACAAACTAGGATTAGAGTTATATAACCTACCTCAAGAACAACCACCAAGCTGTAAGCTCCAAGGATAAGCTCCAAGCTTCCCAAGGCTCAAGGTAGAAGAAGGTCCTCCTAGCTTGACCTCCACCACATCTCCAAGAAGGAAGATAGAACCATGGTCAATAAAGCAAAATAGAGAAAATATGGGACCAAGGTCCATGTCTGAGAAGAAGAAAGAAGAGGAGAAAGGAAGCTAGAAAACCATGGCTTACCAAGGAAGAAGATGAAAGAAAGCACCATAAGCTTCTAGCTCGCCCACTAAGCCCCAAGGGAGAGGGATCTTCAAGCTCAAGGTCGGTCACCAAGGAGAGCAAGTAAGGATTGCTAAAAGGGTTCACTTGCATGAGAGGGAAGGGGTATATATACATGGTCGATGAGAGAGAGAACATGGGAAAGGTGTCACCACCTTAGAACCCTAGAAGACACTTGTCCAAGAAGAAGGGACACATGCCACACCATGCAACAAGGTGATAGGATCCATGTCTCGCCCACTTGTCCACTTAGGAAGGTCAAGGTTGACACACCCATCCACCTCCTTCACAAACTGATAGGGATGAAACCCTAGGTCACAAGCCAATATGGCATTCCTCTAGAGTCACTACAACCCGATATGGTGATCCTCAAGGTGCCATAAACCAATAGGATGTCCCTCAGGACACCCTCAACCAATACTAAGCCTTCTCAAGGAAACCTCAAACCGATACAGGGTCTCACCAAGGCTCTCAAGCCCGAGACAACACTCTAAAGAGCAAATCACACCTCAAACATGTCCCCAAAACATCACCAAGGATGTCACCACTCAACCAAGGCCAAAACAAGGTGTCTAACACTTTCTCTCTCCTCTAGATGATTGTAAGAGAGAGAGAAAACACCCTAGAAGTGGCAAACATGCATATTAACCCCTACTCTGGGTAAATTACAAGTTGCCCCAAAACCTCACCACAAAGCATAAACATCAAGCAACAAGCTCAAACAAGGAGCACCAACCTCCAACATGCCCTAGTTACATCTTAGATGATTAGAGCAAGGAGCTAAAAAACTCACTTAATAAAAATAAATAGGGTGATCCCAAATGTGGGTCAGGGTCCTTACATAAATCTTGAATTTAATTTCATGATTGAATATGTTTTGAAACTTTATTTGGTTTGTCTCAAGTACATGTGTCTTGTGGTGACACCCAATTTGTCCTAAATCTAACTCTCAACTATGTTACACTTTACCCTCTTCATATCAATGTTAATATCATCTATGGTTTGTTTCCTATCCTAATATTATTTTTATGTGGTAGAGAGAATTCTCACATTTCCAATGCATCTAGTTTCATTCAATTCTAAGCTTTGATGAGGAAGTTATGCTCCTTTGAAATCACCTCATGTTAACCGTTGTTTAACTCATTTTATCCTTTTAATCCTTGTTGGGCCCACAGGCACGTGGCTCACTATCTCCCCTTTACTTTGGGCCACGTCAGTGATCCACGACTTCCCTTACTAACCAATCATGTTGGTCATGGTTGTCTTAATCGAAACCATTGGATGGGCACCCATGGATCAGCCCTTCTGATCCAACGGTCCTTGACCCCTCTCCTACATCCATACAAAGGCTAGCGAAGGTGGTTCTACACCACCACCTAACACCTTTGATACCCAACCCCGCTTTCATGCCTAATTTTATCCCTTTTCACTTCCATCCACCTCGCCATCCTCATCTCCCTCATTTTACACCCTTTTCCCCCTCTTTCACATACCCTATCACTGCTTGAGAATTCTCGGACCTCCAGCTTGATAGCAACTCCGGTGAGCCCTGTCTTCTCCTCCAACCATCATCGTACCACTCCAACCTCAGAGATGAGTCCATGGTTCCATGTCTCACCTCCACAGCCTCCTTGTGCCACTCAAAGACCCCCCCCTCCTCCTTGTCCTTCTTACCACCACCGCAGCCACCGCGGCAGCTGCCATGGCTGCCTAGGCTTCAAAGTGGTTGGGACGAGGAGGTTGGATTGTTGGATCTAGATCACCCTAGACACAATGGCTGAGATCGCATGTCCAGTAGTTTCTGACCTCACCCCACTCGCACGAGCAGGCGTGCCAGTGCTGGTGATGGGCAGTGGCCCTGAGCTATGAGTAGTGACCCCAGGCAGTGGCTAGTGTCAGTAAGATGTAGGCATACGCCAAACTATGATTGTAAACCATGAGAGGATCCTGCCTAGTGGGGCCGTGGGCCAGAAACCACGTGGGCTCGACCTCATGGAGCCCAAGCGACTCAAAATCACCACTCAATAACCCAAACAGTCCTATTCTTAAGGTAATACTTCAAAAAATGATATCAAATGATTCCCTTATCTAAAAATAACATATAATATATGCTTTTTTATCAGAAAAATGTGAACTATCCAATAAAATTAGTGATAGGGTCTATTTATTTTTGTATTTATACTTATTATGCTAAACATTATAGTTTTATCTCTTTCTACGTGTTGGATGTTATATAATGCTCAATGCTTGCTCCTTTAAGTCTCAAACTCCTATCTTAGCCCAATATTGGTAACATAAACATCATGATACACCAAGATTTGAACTTTGTATGACTTTTGTGTCATAAAATGTTCTAATGTTGCTTATATGACCTAAAATGGATCCACATGCTAAGGCTCACCTCTTTAAATGCTTAATCCTGATTGAATGTGCCTCAATCTTCATGATTGACCCTAAATCAATAAGTTTTGATGTATGTTGGACTAAGATTCAGACTTGTTCATTCTTGAACCCTATTTTGACTTAATAGTGACTTGGAACCTCCATACATGTGTTCACCAAAAAAACCTCCATACATGCATTATATGGATACTTTTATGTTGAATCTCAACCCTTGCTCCTATGTGGGTCTTTGGAGTGCAAGATGATCATGTGGACTCAAAATCAGTAATCTTACATGCTTTATAACGTGAAATGCCACGTTGATCATTCTTGGGCCCTTATGTGACTAAATGCCCTAATCTTGACATGAATATGAACTAAAGTGCATGTTATTGTTTTAAAGAACTAATGTTGTCCAATCTTGCTCTAATGTGAACCATGATACATTAAGACTTCAATCAGTACATTTATCATTCTGAAGCTTTACATCCTAACTTGATCTACTTAATGCTTCTATGACTTGGAATCATAACCCTATTACATGTTTTTGACGTAGTATGATTAGATGTGATATTGCATGATTAAACCTCAAGGTGTATCACAGTTTCATGATCCTATAACTCCAAATAAGGGATCATATGAACTTTGTATCAAACCTAATGTGGATGGTTCTCTTAGATCTAGGATTTAATGTTACTACCTATGCTATGATGAATCGACACATGCATGTTTGAAACTTTGAAAATGATATTTGAACTAAATGAAACCTAGATCTAGGGAAACATCGACATGACGTATATGATGTTTATACTATCAAAACACCCCTAATCTAAGACCCACTATTATGCCTTTTGATATCTAAGGTCCCCAATGGAGTGGATCTACTCTAGAATCTACTCATGGAACATAAATGTACTCTACTCGCAAGGTACATTTTCCTCTTAACCCTACTGTGATATTGGCTTGCTTGTAGGTATGCTAGTATGAATGCTTGGCTACTTACTTACTTGGTTGAGCTATTGTTCCTATGATTACTACTTTCATGTTTGAGTATTCTACGTTGACAAACCTTGAATATAATACATAGAAGTTCATTATTAACCTAATGTTGAGATAATGGATAAAGGAACCTAAAACATGCCTTGTATAATATGATGTCGTTAAGTGTTCTCGCTTTTTTTATTCTTCTTGACTATGATCATGTTTCTAACCAAGCAAATTTTGTATTACTCTTAAACTATTTACATGCCTTTTCATAGCGTACCTAATGCTTTAGCATTAATATGTTTTGTTTATCAAAATTTTAGTTGCCAAAAGAATATCCACCACATTAAGGCTCTAAGATCATAATTGAAACACCAATGGGTTCTCTAATATAGAAATGGGTACATATATCTTATCTCTATAAGGACGTTGACCCATGTTTTGGGATAACCCTATTTGTTTTGCTTAAGCATGTTTCTTAGCACCTCTCTCTAATCATCTGAGATGTAATTAGGGCATGTTGGAAGCTTGAGTTCCTTATTTGAGCTTAGTTGGTTGATGCTGGTGTTTTGTGGTGAAGTTTTGGTGCAGATTGCAATTTACCCAGGATAGGGGTTGATGTGCAAGTTTGCCACCTCTAGTGTGTTCCTTCTCTCTCTTGGCATCATCTAGAGGAGAGATATAGAGATGGGCACCTTGTTTGGACCTTGGTTGTGTGGTGACATCCTTGGTGATGTTTCGGATACATGTGTGAGGTGTGCCTTGCACCTAGAGGTGTTGTCTCGGCCTCTCGGGCTTGAGAGCCTTAGAAATATCAGTTTGTGGATGTCTTGAGTTACACCCTATCGGTTTGTGGGTGTCTTGAGTTACACCCTATCGGCTTGTGGGTGTCTTGAGTTACACCCTATCAGTTTGTGAGGGTGTAGGGTTTCACCGTATTTGTTTGTTGATGTGTGAAGATGTGGTATCGGGCATGACATTGGTAGGTGACCTTGTGGATGAGACCTAGATCTTATCACCTCGTTTGCATGGTGTTGCATGTGGACCTTCTTCATGTGCAAGTGTCACCTTAGGTGGTGACACCTCTTCCATGAGCTCTCTCATCCCTCTTGTATATATACTCCTTTCTTTCCATGCAAGAGGATCCTTTTGGCCATCTTTGATTTCCCTCTTCCTTGGTGGACGACCTTAAGAAGCTAAGGAGCTAGAGGAGTCACTCTTGGAGCTTGGTGGACGAGTCCCAAAGCTTGTGGTGTTCCCTTCATATTCTACCTTAGTAAGCCATGGTTCCTAGCTATCTTTCTTTCCTTCTTTCTTCTTCTCGGCCATGGATTTTGGTTATATTTCTTTCCTCCTCAAACCCCCCCTAACCTTGGTATCATCTTCTTCTTGGGAGGAGTAGTGGTGACCAAGCTTGGAAGATCTTCTTCTACCTTGAGCTTGTGAGCTTGGAGCTTGACCTTGGAGCTTGGATCTTGGTGGTGATCTTTGAGGCAGGTTATATAACTCTAAACCTTCTTTGTTATTATCACTCCTTACATGATATCTCATTCTTCATCTTTGGTTTATTATCTCTTGCGTGATAGTAGTTCTTTTTGAAGGTTTTGAGATTTATATTGTTTAAGTTTCTACCCATGCATTACACTTTCTTGCCTTGCTTGAAACGAGTGTCCTAAGGTTGAAGATGACTAGGTCGACATGTTATGGTGGGTGATCATCACGACCTGAGTACAACAGATCATTATACCAAGAGACATGTCATCACGACTTGGTGAGGTTTAGGCCGACACATTTTGGTGATGCTTATATCATCATGTGTTATACATGCTTAGGTTGTTATGGTTGTGAAGGTTAGCTTGCCTTGACTTCTGATCATTAAACTGTTATGGAACCAAACCGACATCGTCTTGCTGCACGAGACTCTTTGCCACCCGAGTTGCATTGCAACCAATACATGTTTCTAACCAACTTTGATTTATGTCTTGTTTCCCGATACATCCTTAGCATGTGTTTCCGAATACATCCTTAGCATGTGTTGCCAGACATATCCTAACATGCGATGCCCAGTTAACCCAAATCCTAAGCAGCTCATCACGAAATTTGATGCCCGACATGCTAACACCTGTAATGCTTTGGGTTGGTCACACCTAGGTGTTGCAGTTGCTTGTCACACCTAGAGATGGCGTTGCCCAATAGGTTTGAGTTGTCATCACACCCTCCATATATGTTGATGCTAGATATACCCCACATGGTGTGGTTTCTAGATACACCTATGGTGCTAGACCGATACACTCCCAAGCTGATCTAAATTGATACACCTACATACTAGACTTAACTGATATCCTGTGTTGGTTGTTATGTTGCATCATGTTGATGATAGGGTTACATGTTAAGATGTGATACCCTATGGGGTGGTTGGGTGTATAATTACAAGAGCTATATTTCTATATCTCATAACATACCTTATAATGATGATGGAAGCAATGGTCTAAGGGTGGTTGTTGATCCAACCTTTTTGGTTAGAAAGGTTGGATCAACAACCACCCTTAGACCATTGCTTCCATCATCATTATAAGGTATGTTATGAGATATAGAAATATAGCTCTTGTAATTATACACCCAACCACCCCATAGGGTATCACATCTTAACATGTAACCCTATCATCAACATGATGCAACATAACAACCTTGTAAACCCTAATTGATTAAACGGAAACCCTAACCCTAATGATGTAATGTGAATGGCCTGGATCTTAAGATATGGTAATGATGATGATGTATTGTTCTTTTTGTTACAAGTCTCTAACCATGCAGGTGATACCAGTTGATAAGCATATCCAGGTATGAGCTATGTTGCTTATGATATGCGGAAATGGGCCTTGTGAGGCATAAGTATTGATGACATCCTTAAAAGAGGAGGTGAATGGTCTTATGACCTAAGGATGGCTTATTGCTTTATATGAGATGATAATTTCCTCAATGATGAGATGAAGAGTTGTTACCCCAAGAGATGTGGTCCTTGTTAGGGACATATGGTGAATGACAAGCATCAAGCCCCTATTTGGTTCCAAATATCATCTAGATTTCAGCTTGTCTTCTTGTGCCACATCTGTGCCACATCAACATGATCTAGTCTGGGTTGGCAGATGTGTGTTTGGTTGAAAATCCTAAAACGGCCCCCGTTTCAGGATCTGTTGTCCTGATATCTGGATTAAGTCAGTCCTGCTAGCAGTAGGATTTCAGGAACCCAATCTGGATTTCACTCTATCTTTTGTGTATTTTGTTTTATATGCCAAACTAAAAAACACAAGTTACGAGGCCAGTCCAATTTAATGATGGGATTGGTTTGCCAAATAGAAACATGATTGACTCCAATCTGGATAATCTCAATGACTAGACTAACCCAATCTAATCCAGTCTGGATTTCATAATCTCCATCTTGAACCAAACAGGGGCCAAGTGATGATGTGATGAGATCACACCCTATGTGCTTAAATATGTTCTGGTGATGTGTCATGCCCTTGCTTATGTAGAACTTGTTTGGAGTTTATCCATCGTAACTTGATTGATGCTAAAAGATACTTAAATGACCTAATTAATCAAGTGGAACCTAACCATGTAGTTTGCCCTACGCCATAGATCCATTCAGTGTCAGCATTTGTTGAATGGTGAAACGAGTTTAACTCATAGCGCATATTGTTGAATATGTGAGGTGCAAGTTGAGGTATGTCCTTGTATCCTGAATATACATGATTATTTGTGGTCATACCCCAATACGAGTGCAGTTGTGGTCATATATCAGTGATATGTGATACAAGATTGGTTGCGGTCATACCTTGATAAGGGTGCGACTGCGGTCGTAGCTCAATTTTATTAGCGTCGTGACCTGTATCAAGGTGGGCTAGATTTTTACAGCTGGACTATATGTCACTGATAGCAGTCTGACTCATGATGTCACTACATATTTACTCATGCTGACCGAGAGGGTGAGGTCGTGGATTCCGGCTCTTCCATTAGACCTTGTATGGCACTTATTTCGACTTATCAAGTGGTCAGTGGGATTTGGGTGGTACAACTCAAATCCTCATGGCGTAATAAAATATATAATAAATCGTGTAGTATAATTGTATAAGATCAAATTATGAAAACATTGGATGAGGCCTTGCTTGATATTTATACAATATTGTTGATAGGAACTATACATGTTCTTCATATTCCTTTTAACCTATAAAGATGTTTCATAATTCATCAGTAATTGCTCTTCATGTTAATAATAATTGACTGCTTCACATAGTTATAACTTTACTGTTGTTCTTTAGTTTATCTTATCTGTGATAATAATAGAGTTGGTGGAGATTTATATCTCCCGATGAGATTTGGAATCTTATCATGTGGGTTTCCCACATCCTTTTTAGGTGGAAGTGCACGAAGAGATAGAGATTGTGCAGCTGAGGTTGTGCGGTAGCAAGGAGAGTAGTAGATGACAAGGTTGGAAGTATTGTTGGATGTCTTTTATTGATTGAGTACTAGAGTCATACCTGTACACTTGGGTCCTTAGGGATTTTTTGTAGATGTTTTGTGGATGTGCTTTCGATACATGTTTGGCTTGTGTGCCCCTTTTTGCATACAATTGTAATGGATACATGTATATATGTTCTGGAACATGTTCCCTGGTAACATGTTGATGGCACACATAGTAAGTGCTTTGAGGCATGAAAGCACATGTATGTAGAGATTTTCGTTGTTTGGCAGTCTTATGAAACAGTTTTAATTTTCATTATTTTTCAAAAATATACTTGTTAATCTCTCTTCCACGGTTTTATTTTGAGTAATATCATTTTGTGTGGCGTGAGGTGTCACAGTGGTTAGTATCATAGCTTTAGGTTTGTTGAGTCTACAAGGACCTAGGACTAGGGTTTGTGTTTGTTTTAGTGTCCTCCAGGTTATTTTATAGTGACGTATTCTTGTGTAGAAGAAGAAAAGAAAGCTTAAAGATGTCTGAAGATCACAAAGAATATATTGCCCAGAGCAGTGTTGCTGCACTAGGTGGTGGTGCAAGGAACCAAGCACGAGAAGATTGGGTGCCTGAAGCCCTCCAATTTGACGCAACCATGATTGAAAACCCTACATTTCAATCTCTTTTTGGGTATTTTATGGCTACTATGACTCATATGGTGGATAGGATACCTGCAACTCAGCCTAGGACACCGGTTCCCAATGTGTAATCTTCGGGTGCTGGGAGGACTTTTGAGTGGCTTCACCGTGTCGGGGCAGTGGATTATGCTGGGATGGTTGATCCGGAGGATGTGGATCTATGGTTTACCGAGCTAGATAAAGCCTTTAAGATCTTGAGTATCCTCAAAGAGGATAAGGTGAAGCATGTGGTGTACCTCCTGAGGGGTAGTGCTGGCCACTGGTGGGCCATAGAGGAGGAGAAGAGGCCAGGTGTTGTGATCGGTTGGGAGGACTTTTGACGTGAGTTCGTTAGTTGATAATTTCCTCAGACATATCTTGATGAGAAGATTAGCCAGTTTGAGAGGATTTGACAGGGATCCATGGCGATTAATGAATATGAGGCAAGGTTTATGGAGTTGTTGAGGTTCTAACCTCACATGGCTGCTACAGATGATGAGCAGATTCATCATTTTGAGAAGGGGTTGAGTGTTGAATTATCTACCCCGACAATAGCTTTGGAGAATCGAGAGAGGTTTGTCGTGTTTGTGGAGTATGTTTGGAGTATAGAACGACCTGTGAAGGAGAAACGAGAGGCACGTACCAAGAAGAGGGTTGCACAGTATCAGGGGGCATTTTTCAAGAGGCTTTAAGATGCCAAGGTTTTCTGCACCGCCAGCATCACAGAGGTTCAATGCTTGGACACAGTGGTCACCGAGTAAGGGCAGAGGTCATAGTTTTCTGCTTGTAGGAGCCCAGAGTGCCACATCAGCATCGGTTTTAGGGCCATCTAGATCGCGGTATGAGACCCAAGCTTGCCACAAGTATGGGAAGGTAGGACATCTGAAGTGGGAGTATCTGGTGAGGGATGATGAGGTGACCTAGCAATTGAGGCAGAGTTAGTAGGGCTCCTTAAGATAGAAAAATAGTAGTGCAGGAGGACAAGGATGTGGTCAAGCATCACATGTTGGATCATCTGCTTAGGGAAGTAGAGGACAGGGGTGACAACAAGCAACAACTAGATTCTACACCATGAGTCAGCTAGAGGCGGTGGTCAACCCGCGAGTGGTGACAGGTCAGATGGAGTTATTTCATTCTGATTTGTCTTCTTCTTGCTTTGTATCTATTTTGGTTGACCCAGGTGCGACACACTCATTTATCACTTATGAAGTGCTTAGTAGTTGTTCTTTGCCTATTAGTCATAAGAAGAATAGCTTGTTGTTAGAAACCATGTTAGTCAGTTATGCGGTATTGTAGAATGTGTGTCCTTCTCGTGTTCTCTCCTTTTCAGGACACAGTATTCAAGTGGATCTCGTACCACTTGACATGCATGGATTCGATGTGATCCTTAGAATTGATAACTTGGATAAGTATATAGTGGTCTTAGATTGTAGTTCCAAGCAAGTGACGTTTGTGGATGGTGGTGAGACGTGGATCTTCCAAGGAGATAGGAAGATTCTTCTAACGTGTCTTTTATCGGCCATGGTAGCAAGGAATATTTTGAGATAAAGTTGTGAAGCATTCTTGTAACATGTGATGGATACAAAGGTGAGGATTCCTAGTATTCAAGAGGTGTAGGTTGTTAGAGAGTTTGAGGATGTGTTTCCTAAGGAGTTTCTAGGTGTTTCCCCACCTCGAGAGATTGATTTTGAGATCAATTTGTGTAACATCCCTGGCCTGGGTTATGCTTTAACCCTAGATGTTTTGTTTAAGAAAGGTAATTATATGCTTGATATTATCTTTAGAAAAGTAATTAAGGCTCAAGAGGAACTTATATTTCAATTTTAGTCCTTCTTGAATAATGTTGAAATGATATTTTGCTTGTTTTGGACTAGAGTGCAAATTACCCAAGTTGAGGGGTTAAATTGCAAATTGTGCATGATAAATTGTTCCTCAGATGTTGAAGCATCATAAGAATGAGAATGATGTAGTGATATGGTTTCCACAAGCTTGAGCACCAAGAAAGAGCTGATAAAGCAATGTCTGTGCATTAAAACCTAGTTTTGGTGTAATGTGCAGTTTACCCAAAACCTAGGGTTCAATAAGCAAAATACCACTTCTAGAGGGTCCCTCGTGTTTCTTGGAATCTTTTATAGAAAATAAAATGAGAGGGGCTCCTCATTTGAATTACTTTGAAGGAGATAGAATCTTGCTATTAAAATAATCAAGATTTAAGCATAATTGAAACCTTAATTCAATTTAATGAAAAAATAAATAAAATAATTGAAGGGCCTTCAACCAAAAACGAGATGTTTGAATTTTCTCAAGTGTGAACATCCTTATGCCTTGCAAAGGCAACGAAATATCCTAAGGAGGTGAAGACTCCACTCACATTATTATAAGAAAAAGAAATATCCACTAACTTATGGATATTAATATTATAAGGGTTAAGGTGCTTAATTTGCTTTTCTTTAAATTGTGGATAATTGAGAGGAATAAGATGCAAGGAGAATAGCCTCATATCTAAGGAAGAGAAAGGGGCAAGTGGCAAGGATTTGGGGGAGATAATTCCTACTTTCTCTCTCCTAAATGAATTTTCAATAAAATTCACATATATGCTCCTTTATCCATAGAATGAAAGGATAATTTCGAACCCAGTTCTTCTCCTTGCTTGCAAAACGACCAAATAAGATTTGGAGGATCAGGAGGACGACCCCCAACCTGTTGGTAAGCTTCTTGACTTCGTTTCACCTTGAATTCATGGTGGAAATCACAAAACAATGCATGATTTCTTCTTATCTCGATCTCATCTTCAATTCTAACCATTCCTTTTCACCCAAAGCTTGAGGACGAGCCTTGGGATAGTGAAAGAAGTTCCATACACCATTTTTGACGTGATCTTGAAGCTTTGAAGCTCATTTGGAGGTGGGTTTTATAACTTGAACCCCTTTACATTGCTATTCAACTATCAATCTTGCAATTTCATTGATTCCTTCACCTTCTTGATTAATTGTTTGTTGTAATTGGTAAATTCATGAAATCATAGGTACTATAAGTTACAGGGACGAAGGTAGATGATGATTACATCATCTTGGATACTTTTCCCAAAGAAATTGTATTTCATTCGGTTTTAACAAAACCGTTTGAAAGCAAAGGGTTTCATCAAACCATTTGAAGCTAAACGGTTTCAAACCATTTGGGAGAGTTGACCAGGGTTGACCATTTGGAAAAATTGATGCTAATATTGATGGTTGATGACCCATCAAATTTGATTGATTAATTCCAAAGGGTTCATCAGTTGAAGGTTAATCAATTAGCAAACCCTTATCGGGTTAAGTGTTGAAATTCAATTTGGTTAACTTAGATTTTTGGGTGATTGAGCCCAAACGGTCTCAAGACCATTTGGGGGTCACCCAAATGGTCTCAAGACCATTTGGAGGTCAACCAAGACTGTTTGGAGGTCTAGGGTTAAGTATGGTTGAGTAATTGAAGGTCCAGAGATACCAAATTGTAATGCAATTAAATGTTGAATTGATGATCAATCCAATGATCTAAACCCTAATGAAATTTCACAAATCCAAGGATAGGATGGGGCAAATAGTATCAAGACCGTTTGGAGATCATCCAAGCGACCTCAAGACCATTTGGGGTCAGGTCATATCAAAAAATTGATGATGATTCTTTAATTTCAATTGAATCAATTCCACAATGTTGATAATTGATGGTTCCTCGATTTCAAAGCCCTAATTGAAGGTTCTAGAGTAGAAATCCTAGATCAATTGGGTTCAAAACCCTAATTGATGGTCCAATTGAGGGATGATTCAATAGTTTAATTAATGGATGAATCAAGGATTCAAATGTTAATCGGTTCATCTATTGAAACCATGAATTGTTTAAGTGTTGAAAGAACTTTTTGGTCCATTCGGTTTTGAGAAGGTTTGGACCAAACGGTCTGAAGACCATATGAGATCCTTGTTAAAGAGGTCATAAAACCCTAATTGAGATGATTAATGAACTCAAACCCTAATTTAGGATGATTCTGAATATAAACCCTAATCTTGGGTGATGTGATGTGAATAGTAAACCCTAATTGTGGGTTATTGAATATAAACCCTAATCTAGGGTGATGTGATGTGAATAGTAAACCCTAATCGTGGGTTATTAAATATAAACCCTAATCTAGGGTGGTGTGATGTGAATAGTAAACCCTAATTCTAAAATAGGGTGAAGATGTGTGAAACTCTAATTCTGGGTTATACTATATAGCATGAAACCCTAATCTTGGATGAAATGATGAATCATTGGTCCTAGTTGTGCAAAGGAAATGAGTAACCCTAATTAACATGAAATGGGAAACCCTAACCCTGGTAAGGGAATAGTGGTGTTACTCTTGATTAGTATGAAACTGAAATATGATTGATATATCTGTTATCATGTGTGCTAACCATGCAGGTATCCTGAGATGATGAACATAGCTAGGTATGAGCTATGATGCTTTGTTCATTGAAATTATTCATTGGGCCTTGTGTGCCATAATATACCTTGTTGCTTAGTAAATAGTAACAAGAGAGTTAATGAGCCTCAAGTGCCATAAGATATGCTTGTGTAGCCAGTATCATGTTTTCCTTAGTCAAATGACTTGAAGGAGTTAATTACCTGAAAAAGTGGTAATAGTACTCAGTGATGAGCTAAGGGTTTGAATACCCATATCCATATAATTATGGTATTGAGATTGTTAAGGGATGATAATTCCCAGTATTGAAATGAGGGACTGAGATCCCAATGTCTTATAAAGACTGAGAAGTAACTGATGAAAATAGTACATGTTTCTTTGTAGCACTTGTCCTAATAAGTTATGTTTGAAAACTTGGTTGATGCTAAAAGAATATGATAATGTACTTAACTAATCAAATGATATTATAGAATGTAGTTGCCCTGACCACAGATCCATCAGCGTCAGAATCAGCTGAATGGTGAAACAAGTTTTACTCGGAACGCATGTTTTTAATATGTGGGGGTAATTGGGCAAATATATCCTTATGCCCCATAGGAATGGCTATAGGCTATGTCCTATGTACAGGATTGGTTTCAGACCATACCCCAATAAGAGTATGACTATGGGCCATAACTCCTCAATATAATACCAGGCATTGGCTGCGGGCCATAACCCTGAAGAGAGTATATGCTACGGGCTATAACTCTATAGCAAAGATGCCAATATACCCTGGAAAGCTAATTGCAGTTTGACACATGATGTCTCTGCTAAAGTAGTCTCGTAGTGACCGAGACAGATGAGGTCATGGAATCCGTCTCTCCCATTGACCTTGTGTGGTACTGATGCTTTACGTAATCGTGGTCGGTTGGAGTATGAGTGGTATATCTCATCTCCTCAGGGCATAAGCTTAAGAATGTTTGTAAAATGTAATCAGCCATGTAGCGTATTTGCATAAGATTGAAATACAAGAATCACTGGTTGATGTTATTCTACTTAGTATGTTCTAGATACATAAATGTTTTATATACTCTTCAAGTCCTTATTGAATAAGAGACATGTTGTTTTATCAAGTTTTAGCTTAAATGCTTGAATAGAAATGTTACATTAATCTACATAGATATTGATTTATCTATTGTTGAATATATGATTCCACTATTCAGTTTATTTCTATTAAACTGCAATAATAATGTTTTCGGTGGAGAGTTATATCTCTCGCTGGGGAAATTTTATAATTGTCTCACCCCCGTGGAATTCCAACATTTTTAGGTGGACGCGGATGAGGTACATGCAGAAACATCATAAAAAGGGAAGAACAGCAGCAGCAGCAACAGGGACAATAGTGAATCCTCAAGTGGAAACACTGGTTGTCAAGTCTTGTATATGTGTATATAGAGTTGTATGTGTCATCTCTGTACTCTCAGGTCCTAGGAGTTAGTGATAGTGTTTTTATAATAGATCTGAGATCTTGGCTTGAATGCCTCGAGGATTTTGTTACTTGTGCTTTTTAGTAAAGCTATGATGTATATATATTCCTCGAGAAGAGATAGTACAGTGGATGTACCTTGTGAACAAGTATGTAAATATAATACTATGGATCATGTTCAAAGAATCTTTCTGAGAATGGATCTCTTTGTAAATGGTTTCAATTTTTAGTGATTTTCATTAATTCCACTATTAACGACCGCTTCCGCATTATTCTTAATCGATGTTTGGCAACGGACGTCACAATTTAGTGGTATCAGAGCTCTAGGTTTGCTGAGTCTACAAAGACATAGGATTAAGGTTGTTGAGTTTTTTCTAGTGTCTTCCAGTTATCTGATAGTGTCTTCTGCTCATATAGGAGGAGAAGAAGAACTAAAGATGTCTGGATCACACGATGAACATGCTGCTGAGAGCATCGTTGCTGCACCAGGAGGAGGTGCAAGAGACCAAGATAGGGAGGAGCTCGTACTTGAACAACCCCAATTCAATCAAGCATATATGGGGAACCCAGTCTTCCAAGCCATGTTTGGACAGTTTATGGCAGCCATGACTCATATGACAGATAGGATGCCATTACCTACACCTAGGGCACCTAACCACCATGAAGGACAGGGAGCCGGCAAGACATTTGAACGACTTCACCGGGTGGGAGCCATAGATTATGTTGGTACAGCTGATCCAGCTGATGCAGACTTATGGCTGACTGAGATGGAGAAACCCTTTAGGATCCTTAATATCCCTAAGGATGAGAAGGTGAGACATGCAGTATACTTGTTAAAAGGTAGTGCTGGTAACTGGTGGAACATTGAGGAAGGCAAGAGGCCAGGTGTGGAAATTGGATGGGAAGAGTTTCGACGAGAATTCGTCAGTAGATACTTTCCCAAGAATTTTTTGGATGAGAAAATTACTCAGTTTGAGCAGATTAGTCAAGGACAAATGAACATTAGCGAGTATGAGGCTAAGTTCATGGAACTTTTGTGGTTTTGTCCGCATATGGCATCTACTGATGAGGAGAGAATTCGACATTTTGAGAAGGGGTTGAATGTTGAATTAACCACTCTGATATCTGCTTTAGAGAATCGGGAGAGATTTGCCATCTTCGTAGAGTCCGTAAGATGGATAGAGAGGTATGTGATTGAGAAGCAACAGACCAGTAATAAGAAAGTGTATCCTCAGTTTCATGGACAAAGGTCTGAGGATTTCAAGAAACCAAGGTTTTCCGCACCAGCAGCACCACATAGGTTTAATACCCAGACGCAGTGGACGTCAAGTAAGGGTAGAAGGTGTAGTTTTCCTCCGAGTAGAGCCCCTAGAATGGCATCAACATCAATAACTGGACCCTCTAGACCACATCAAGAGAGTAGAACTTGTCATCGATGTGAACTAGTAGGACATCTGGCAAGGGATTGCCCAACGGGGAATACAGTGGTGAATCAACCCCCGAGACAGAGTCAGCAAGGTTCTTAGAGAAGGCCATTTTCTAGTGGTACCCGAGGACGTGGACAAGCGCCCCAGGCAGGATCTTCTGCATCTAATAATAGAGTACAGGGCCAACAATAGGCAATGGTGAGATTCTATGCAATGAATCAGCCCGAGGCAGTGGTTAATCCACGAGTTGTGACATGTCAGATGGAACTGTTTTATTCTTATATGTCTTCATCCTACTTCGTATCTATTTTAATTGATCTGGGTGCTACACATTCCTTTATCACTCGAGAAGTGATATATGACTGCAACATGATTGTCAGTCATGGAGCAAATAGTTTGATGCTAGAAACCCCTTTATTGGGATCTACAGTGTTGCGGGAGGTGCGTTCTCCCTGTACTCTTATCTTTTCTGAACATCACATTCAAGTGGATCTTATACCACTTGAGATGCATGGATTCGATATAATTCTTGGAATGGACACCCTAGACAAGTATAAGGTTGTCTTGGATTGTGACTCCAAGCAAGCTGTGTTCACAGATGATAGTGACACATGGATTTTTCAGGGAGATAGAAAGATTCTTCCAACCTGTCTTGTGTCAGCTATGATAGCTGAGAAGCTGATGAGGCAAGGATGTTTCGCATTCTTGGCACATATGGTAGATACCACCATGGAGAGCCCTCATCCTTCTGAAGTTCCAGTAGTCAGGGAATTTGAGGATGTGTTTCCAGAGGAACTTCCAGGTGTACCCCCGCCCCGAGAGATTGATTTTGAGATTAATCTGATTTCGGGCACGCAACCTATAGCACAAACACCGTATAGAATGGCATCGGCTGAGATGGCAGAGCTCAAGAAATAACTACAATAGTTGCTTGAGAAGGGTTTTATCCGACCAAGCACTTCACCCTGGGGTGCTCCGGTTCTTTTTGTTAAGAATAAAGATGGGTCTATGTGTTTATGCATTGACTATAGGCAATTGAATAAAATAACCATAAAGAACAAGTATCCTTTGCCGAGGATAGATGACTTGTTTGATCAGTTGTGTGGTGCAACTGTCTTTTCTAAGATAGATCTAAGGTCGGGATACCATCAGTTGCGTATTAAGGAGGGTGACATACCTAAGTCTGCTTTTAGGACAAGGTATGGTCACTATGAGTTCATAGTTATGTCATTTGGACTAACTAATGCACCAGCTGCATTCATGGAACTCATGAATAGAATCTTTTGACCTTTTCTTGATCAGTGTGTAGTAGTCTTCATAGATGATATCTTGATTTACAGTAGAGATGCTCAACAACATGAGAAGCACCTCCGTCAGGCTTTAACTTTTCTAAGAGAGCATAAGTTGTATGCTAAGTTTAGCAAATGTGAGTTCTGGTTACCAGAAGTCTCTTTTCTTGGACACATAATATCTGCTTCAGGTATTCGTGTTGATCCTAAGAAGGTAGAATCTATCCTGCAATGGGAACAACCAATGACACCGATGGAGATTCGTAGTTTTCTTGGACTAGTAGGCTATTACAGGAGGTTCATTAAGAACTTCAGTGCTATAGATTTACCCCTAACCAAGTTGACCAGGAAAGAGGTTCCTTTTGTCTGGAATGACAAGTGTCAACATTCTTTCCAAATATTGAAAGAAAGATTGACAAGTGCACCTGTGTTGGTGTTACCTGAGCAAGGGAAAGGGTATATAGTTTACTGTGATGCATCTAAGAACGGTCTAGGATGTGTGTTGATGCAGGATAAACAAGTGATTTCTTTTGCTTCTTGACAGCTTAAGAAACACGAGGAGAACTATCCGACACACAATCTAGATCTAGCTGTTGTGGTCCATGCCTTGAAGATCTGGAAACATTATCTCTATGGAGAAACATTCCAGATTTTCACGGACCATAAGAACTTAAAGTATATCTTTTCACAACATGAGCTGAACATGAGACAGTGCCACTGGATGGAATTAATCAAAGACTATGACTGTACAATTGATTATCATCTAGGGAAGGCTAATGTAGTTGCGGATGCACTAAGTAGGAAGTCAGCAACACCAGCCCTAGATAAAGCACAGTTAAATTCCTTAGTGTGCTCTAAGAGGGATATGTTTATCTCTTTGAGGCAAAACAATGTACAGCTAAAAGTATCATTGTTAGCTGAGTTATTAGCTGAGATGCACATAAAACCAACTCCGAGACAGTAGATTAAAGAAGCACAGCAAATGGATGCTATATTTCAGTAGATTAGATCAGAGTATGGTAGTGAGAAACGGGATGGCTTTCATGAGTCAGAGGATCAGGTAGTACCCGATGTCGATGACTTGAGAAAGTTAGTTTTGGAAGAAGCTCATTCTTCAATGTATGCTATGCATCCAGGGAGCACCAAGATGTATCATAACTTGAAAGATATGTATTGGTGGCCTGGATTGAAGAAAGATGTAGATGAGTTTGTTATGAGGTGTCCGGTGTGTCAGCAAGTTAAAGTTGAACACCAGAAGCCCGCAGGAACAATGCAATCTTTGCCTATACCGCAGTGGAAATGGGATCATGTGACCATGGACTTTGTGGTTGGTTTACCTAGAACAACCAAAGGTCATGATTCCATTTGGGTGATAGTTGATAGGTTGACAAAAACAACACATCTCTTACCTATCAAAACAACCTACACTGCTGAGAAGCTAGCACAATTATACGTTGATGAGCTAGTGTGTTTGCACGGGGTTCCAGCTACTATCGTTTCTGATAGAGGTCCCCAGTTCACGAGTCATTTTTGGGAACGACTGCATAAAGCTTTGGGTACGCAATTAAGGTTTAGTACTGCCTTTCACCCACAGATAGATGGACAATCGGAAAGGACCATACAAACCTTGGAGGACTTGCTTAGGGCATGCATCCTTCAATTTGTAGGAAGTTGGGATCTACACCTGAGCTTAATAGAATTTGCTTACAATAATATCTATCAGCATAGTATTGACATAGAATCATATGAAGCTTTATATGGTGGACATTGTAGATCTCCTTTATGTTGGTATGAAATAGGAGAAAATCAACTTTTGGGTCCTGAACTTGTGCAGCAGACAACTGAGAAGAATAAAGTAATACAACAATAGTTAAAGACTGCACAGGATAGACACAAATCATACGCCGACAAACGGCAGAGACCTTTAGAATTCCAAGTTGGAGACAAAGTATATCTCAAGGTCTCACCTTGGAAAGGAGTTCTTAGATTTGGAAGAAAGGGAAAGTTAGCTCCTAGATTTATGGGGCCTTATCCAATCATTGAACGAATTGGAAAGGTAGCCTATAAGCTGGAGTTACCACCTGAGTTGCATAGATTGCACCCAGTGTTCCATATCTCTATGCTGAGAAAGTGTCATCCTGACACAGAGTTAGTTCTGCAACCTGTGGAGGTAGAACTAAATGATGATATATCTTATGTTGAAGGACCTGTGTTGATTCTTGATAGGAGAATCAAAAAGGTGAAAAAGAAATATATATGTCATGTGAAAGTTCTCTGGCATCATCGTGGCATTGAAGAAGCTACATGGAAACTAGAGGAAGAGATGATGAGTAAATACCCTACTCTTTTCTCTTAATGTTTTCATTGATGATTTCAAGGACGAAATCCTTGTAAGGGGTGGATAATTTGTAACATCCCTGACCTGGGTTATGCTTTAACCCTAGGTGTTTTGTTTAAGAAAGGTAATTATATGCTTGATATTATATTTTGAAAAGTAATTAAAGCTCAAGAGGAACTTATATTTCAATTTTAGTCCTTCTTGAATAATGTTGAAATGATATTTTGCTTATTTTAGACTAAAGTGCAAATTACCCAAGTTCAGGGGTTAACTTGAAAATTGTGCATGATAAAATGTTACTCAGATGTTGAAGCATCATAAGAATGAGAATGATGTAGTGGTATGGATTCCACAAGCTTGAGCACCAAGAAAGAGCTGATAAAGCAATGTCTGTGCATTAAAACCTAGTTTTGGTGTAATGTGCAATTTACCTAAAACCTAGGGTTCAATAAGCAAAATATCACTTCTAGAGGGTCCCTAATGTTTCTTGGCATCTTGTAGAGAAAATAAAATTAGATGGGTGCCTCATTTGAATTACTTTGAAGGAGAGAGAATCTTGATATTAAAATAATCAAGATTTAAGCATAATTGAAACCTTAATTCAATTTAATGCAAAAATAAATAAAATAATTGAAGGGCCTTCAACCAAAAACGAGATGGTTGAATTTTCTCAAGTGTGAACATCCTTATGCCTTGCAAAGTCAACGAAATATCCTAAGGAGGTGAAGACTCCACTCACATTATTATAAGAAAAAGAAATATCCACTAACTTATGAATATTATAAGGGTTAAGGTGCTTAATTTGCTTTTCTTTAAATTGTGTATAATTGAGAGGAATAAGAGGCAAGGAGGATATCCTCGTATCTAAGGAAGAGAAGGGGCAAGTTTCAAGGATTTGGGGGAGATAATTCCTACTTTCTCTCTCCTAAATGAATTTTTAATAAAATTCACATATATGCTCCTTTATCCATAGAATGAAAGGGTAATTTCGAACCCACTTCTTCTCCTTTCTTGCAAAATGACCAAGGAAGCTTTGGAGGATTAGGAGTACGACCCCCAACCTGTTGGTAAGCTTCTTGACTTCCTTTCTCCTTGAATTCATGGTGGAAATCACAAAACAATGCGTGATTTCTTCTTATCTCGATCCCATCTTCAATTCTAACCATTCTGTTTCACTCAAAGCTTGAGGATGAGCCTTGGGATAGTGAAAGGAGTTGCATACACCATTGTTGACGTGATATTGAAGCTTTGAAGCTCATTTGGAGGCAGGTTTTATAACTTGAACCCCTTTACATTGTTATTCACCTATCAATCTTGCAATTTCGTTGATTCCTTCACCTTCTTGATTAATTGTTTGTTGTAATTGGTAAATTCATGAAATCAGAGGTACTATAAGTTACAGGGACGAAGGTAGATGATGATTACATCATATTGGATACTTTTCCCAAAGAAATTGTATTTCATTCGGTTTCAACAAGTTGCTCATTCGGTTTCAACAAAACTGTTTGAAAGCAAACGGTTTCATCAAACCGTTTGAAGCTAAACGGTTTCAAACCATTTGGGAGAGTTGACCAGGGTTAAACATTTGTAAAAATTTATGCTAATATTGATAGTTGATGACCCATCAAATTTGATTGATTAATTCCAAAGGGTTCATTAGTTGAAGGTTAATCAATTAGCAAACCCTAATCGGGTTAAGTGCTGAAATTCAATTTGGTTAACTTAGATTTTTGGGTGATTGAGCCCAAACGGTCTCAAGACCATTTGGGGGTCACCCAAACGGTCTCAAGACCTTTTGTAGGTCAACCAAGACCATTTGGAGGTCTAGGGTTAAGTATGGTTGAGTAATTGAAGGTCCAGAGATACCAAATTGTAATGCAATTAAATGTCAAATTGATGATCAATCCAATGATCTAAACCCTAATGAAATTTCACAAATCCAAGGATAGGATGGGGAAAACGGTTTCAAGACCATTTGGAGATCATCCAAACGACCTAAAGACCGTTTGGGGTCAGGTCATATCAAGAATTTGATGATGATTCATTAATTTCAATTGAATCAATTCCACAATGTTGATAATTGATGGTTCCTCGATTTCAAAGCCCTAATTGAAGGTTCTTGAGTAGAAATCCTAGATAAATTGGGTTCAAAATCCTAATTTATGGTCCAATTGAGGGATGATTCAATAGTTCAATTAATGGATGAATCAAGGATTCAAATGTTAATCGGTTCATCTATTGAAACCATGAATTGTTTAAGTGTTGAAAGAACTTTTTGGTCCATTCAGTTTTGAGAAGGTTTGGACCAAACGGTCTTAAGACCGTTTGAGCCGAAATGGTCTCAAGATCATTTGGGTTCAAACAGTCTCAAAACTGTTTGGAGACCCAAAGTTCAATCGGTTTCAACACCTTTCTTGTCCAATCGGTTTCAAGGGCAATTTGCCCAAATGGTTTTCAGCCAATTGAATTATGAGAACTAAGACCGTTTAGGGTCTAAGTAATTATATCTTTTGAAGATCAACATGGTTAATCCATTTGGATATCTCATGTAATTGAAGATCCAATATGGTTAATCTATTTGGATACCTAATGCACTTGAAGATTTAATTGGTTAATCCAATTGATCATCTTATGTAATTAGAAGTTTAATTGATCAATTCTTTTGGATCCCTCATATAATTGAAGGTTCAATTGATCAAATCTTTTGGAAACCTGATGTACTTAGATAATTGATACCCCTAGTGGGATTAATAATTAATGCATAATGATGTAATAATTCAATACATCATGCTAACCATGAATGCATGTATTTAAATAAAGAGTAGGCTCAATCTAATCAAGAATTGAGTAGTGGACATCCTGAGTAAGATGAGAGAGAAAGATTCATACATGAATGATAATCATGTAGCAATTAAGTCTAAAACATTCAAAATAATGTGATATACAATTTGGACATGATCCTTGTTAAAGGGATCATAAAACCCTAATTGAGATGATTAATGAACTCAAACCCTAATTTAGGGCAATTCTGAATATAAACCCTAATCTAGGGTGATGTGATGTGAATAGTAAACCCTAATTGTGGGTTATTGAATATAAACCCTAATCTAGGGTGATGTGATGTGAATAGTAAACCCTAATTGTGGGTTATTAAATATAAACCCTAATCAAGGGTGGTATGATGTGAATAGTAAGCCCTAATTCTAAAATAGGGTGAAGATGTGTGAAACTCTAATTTTGGGTTATACTATATAGCATGAAACCCTAATCTTGGATGAAATGATGAATCATTGGTCCTAGTTGTGCAAAGGAAAAGAGTAACCATGATTAACATGAAATGGGAAACCCTAACCCTGGTAAGGGAATAGTGGTGTTACTCTTAATTAGTATGAAACTAAAATATGATTGATATATCTGTTATCATGTGTGCTAACCATGCAGGTATCGTGAGATGATTAACATAGCCAGGTATGAGCTATGATGCTTTGTTCATTGAAATTATTCATTGGGCCTTGTGTGCCATAATATACCTTGTTGCTTAGTAAATAGTAACAAGAGAGTTAATGAGCCTCAAGTGCCATAAGAGATGCTTGTGTAGCAAGTATCGTGTTTTCCTTAGTCAAATGACTTGAAGGAGTTAATTACCTAAAAAAGTGGTAACAGTGCTAAGTGATGAGCTAAGGGTTTGAATACCCAGATCCATATAATTATGGTATTGAGATTTTTAAGGGATGATAATTCCCAGTATTGAAATGAGGGACTGAGATCCCAATGTCTTATAAAGACTGAGAAGTAACTGATGAAAATAGTTCATGTTTCTTTGTAGCACTTGTCCTAATAAGTTATGTTTGAAAACTTGGCTGATGCTAAAAGAATATGATAATGTACTTAACTAACCAAATGATATCATAGAATGTAGTTGCCCTGACCACAGATCCATCAGCATCAGAATTAGCTGAATGGTGAAACGAGTTTTACTCGGAACGCATATTTTTGAATATGTGGGGGTAATTGGGAAAATATATCCTTATGCCCCATAGGAATGGCTATAGGCTATGTCCTATGTACGGGATTGGTTTCAGACCATACCCCAATAAGAGTATGGATATGGGCCATAACTCCTCAATATAATACCAGGCATTGGCTACGGGCCATAACCCTGAAGAGAGTATATGCTACGGGCTATAACTCTATAGCGAAGATGCCAATATACCCTGGAAAGCTAATTGCAGTTTGACACATGATGTCTTTGCTAAAGTAGTCTCGTACTGACTGAGACACATGAGGTCATGGAATCTGGCTCTCCCATTGACCTTGTGTGGTACCGATGCTTTACGTAATCGTGGTCGGATGGAGTATGAGCGGTACATCTCATCTCCTCATGGCATAAGCTTAAGAATGTTTGTAAAATGTAATCAGCCATGTAGCGTATTTTCATAAGATTGAAATACGAGAATCACTGGTTGATGTTATTCTGCTTAGTATGTTCTAGATACATAAATGTTTTATATACTCTTCAAGTCCTTATTGAATAAGAGACATGCTGCTTTATCAAGTTATAGCTTAAATGCTTGAATAGAAATGTTACATTAATCTGCATAGATATTGATTTATCTATTGTTGAATATATGATTCCACTATTCAGTTTATTTCTATTAAACTGCAATAATAATATTTTCGGCGGAGAGTTATATCTCTCGGTGGGGAAATTTTATAATTGTCTCACCCCCCGTGGAATTCCAACGTTTTTAGGTGGACGCGGACGAGGTAGAGGCAGAAACCTCATAAAAAGGGTAGAACAGCAGCAGCAGCAATAGGGTCAGCAGTGAATCCTCAGGTGGAAACACTGATTGTCAAGTCTTGTATATGTGTATATAGAGTCCTATGTGTCGTCTCTGTACTCTCAGGTCCTAGGAGTCAGTGATAGTGTTTTTATAATAGATCTGAGATCTTAGCTTAAATGCCTTGAGGATTTTGTTACTTTTGCTTTTTAGTAAAGCTATGATGTATATATATTCCTCGAGAATAGATAGTACAGTGGATGTACCTTGTGAACAAGTACGTAAATATAATATTGTGGATCATGTTCAAAGAATCTTTCTAAGAATGGATCTCATTGTAAATGGTTTTAATTTTTAGTGATTTTTAGTAATTCCACTATTAACGACCGCTTCCGCATTAATCTTAATCAATGTTTGGCATCGGACGTCACAATTTGGTTCCCAGTACGCAATTGATAGCTCAAACACTGTATAGTATGGCACCGATAGAGATGGCAGAGTTGAAGAGACAGTTGCAAGAACTACTTGACAAATGTTTCATCATGTTGAGTACGTCACCTTGGGGTGCTCCATTGTTGTTCGTAAAGAAGAAAAATGGGTCTATGAGGCTGTGCATAGACTACAGACAATTGTATGAGGTGATGATAAAGAATAAGTATCCCTTGCCAAGGATAGATGACATGTTTGATCAGTTGCATGGCGCGACAGTGTTCTTAAAGATAGACATGAGGTTAGGATATCAACAGTTGAGTATCAAGGAGGATGACATACCTAAGTTGGCTTTTAGGACAAGGTATGGTCATTACGAGTTTGTGGTTATGTTGTTCGGGCTAACCAATGCACCAGCAGCATTCATGAATTTGATGAACAAAGTGTTTCAGCCATTTTTGATCAGTTTGTGGTGGTCTTCATAGATGACATCTTGATATACAGTCGTGATAATAAATAGCATGAACAACATCTTCATCAAGCATTAACTGTGCTGAGATAGAACCAACTTTATGCTAAGTTTAGCAAGTGCAAGTTCTGGTTGACGGAGGTAGCTTTCTTGGGTCATGTCATATCTTCCGAGGGAGTACATGTGGATCCTAAGAAAGTGGAGTTTGTGATAGAATGGGAACAACCTAAGACGCTGACATAAGTGTGCAATTTTCTAGGTTTGGCATGTTATTACAGGAGGTTCATCAAGGACTTCAGCGCTATTGCATTACCCCTAACTAAGTTAACGAGGAAGGATGCGTCGTTCATTTGGGATGACATATGTTAGTGTGCTTTTCAGACATTGAAGGAGAAGTTGACAAGTGCACTGGTTCTGATCTTGCCGGAGCAAGGAAGAGGATACATAGTCTTTTGTGATGCGTCTAGGAATGGTTTGGGATTTGTGTTGATGTAGGATAAGCACATAGTTTCTTTTTCTTCCTGACAGCTTAAGAAACATGGGGAGAATTACCTGACCCACGATCTAGACTTAACATCGATAGTCTATGCCTTGAAGATTTGGAGACACTACATGTATGGGGAGAAGTGTCAGGTCTTCATGGATCACAAGAACCTGAAGTACATCTTTTCACAATAGGAGTTGAATATGAGACACTATCATTGGATGGAGTTGATCAAGGACTATGACTACACAATTGATTATCATCCCAGAAAGGTGAATGTCGTGGAAAATGCGTTGAGTAGGAAGTCTTCATCTACATCCATGGATAGAGGCCAGTTGAGTTCTTTAATGTGCCACAAGTGAGACATGTTGGTCTCCTTACGTCAGATGAATGCTAAGTTGGAGGTCTCCTTGCTAGCATGTTTGTTGGCACAGTTACAGGTGAAGCCTATACTGAAACAGTAGATCAGAGAGGCACAATAGATGGATATCGTGATACAACATATTAGATCAGAGTTTAACAGCAAGAAGCATGATGGCTTTCATGAGTCATATGATGGGACATTTTGTTATCATAACAAGATAGTGGTTCCTGATGCTAATAACTTAAGGAAGATAATGTTAGAGGAGGCTCATTCGTCCATGTATGCTATGCACCCAGGAAGTACCAAGATGTATCATAATTTCAAGGATATGTATTAGTGTCCAGGCTTGAAGAAGGATGTGGATGAGTTTGTTGTAAGATGTGTTGTATGTCAACAAGTTAAAGTGGAGCACCAGAAGCCTGTAGGAACGTTACAACCGTTTCCTATACCACAGTAGAAATGGGATCATGTGACTATGGACTTTGTGGTTGGTCTGCCTAGGTCATCCAAAGGTTATGATTCCATCTAGGTGATCGTTGACAGGTTGAACAAGTTAGCGCATTTCCTTCCCGTGAAGACAATGTTCACAACAGAGAAGATTTCATAAGTTTATATGTATGAGATAGTGTGTTTGCATGGTGTTCCTTCTACCATCGTGTCTAATAGAGGTCCTCAATTCGTGAGTCTCTCTTAGGAGTGACTACACACAACTTTGGGTATGCAGTTAAAGTTCATCACTGCTTTTCACCCACAGACAGATGGTCAATCTGAGAGGACCATTCAGACCTTGGAGGATCTGTTGAGAGCGTGTGTTCTTCAGTTTTTAGGAAGTTGGGATGTACACCTTAGTTTGATAGAGTTTACCTACAACAATAGCTATCAGAGTAGCATTGACATGGCACCATATGAGGCATTGTATGGGAGGCGTTGCAGGTCGTTGTTGTGTTGGTATGAGATAGGTGAGTATCAACTTATTGGTCCTGAGCTTGTACAACAGATGACGGAAAAGATCAAAGTGATATAGCAACAGTTGAAGGCAGCATAGGACAGACATAAGTCGTATGCAGACAATCATCGTAGGCCCTTGGAATTCCAAGTGGGAGACATGGTATATTTGAAAGTATCTCTTTGGAAAAGTGTCTTGAGGTTTGTAAAGAAGGGTAAGTTGGGTCCCAGGTTTATGGGACCTTACCCAGTGGTGGCACGTGTTGGGAAGGTGGCCTAGAAGTTGGAGTTGCCACCTGAGCTGCACAGACTGCATCCAATATTCCAAGTAAGTATGTTAAGAAAGTGCCATCAGGATATAGAGTTGATGTTGCAGCCTGTGGAGGTAGAGCTTGATTAGGACATGACCTATGTGGAGGATCCAGTGTTGATCCTTGATCAGAGAGTGAAGAATTTGAAGAGGAAGGATCTTGTGCTTGTGAAGGTTCTTTGGCATCATCGTGGTGTTGAGGAAGCCACATGGGAGATCAAGGAAGAGATGAGGAGGAAGTACCCCTCTCTTTTCTCTTAGGATTTCGAGGGTGAAATCCGTGTTAGGGGTTTATGGCTTGTAAGGACCCTTACCCACGTTTTGGGATAACCTTGTTTGTTTTTCTTAATCATGTTGCTTAGCACCTTGCTCTAATCATCTGAGATGTAATAAGGGCATGTTGGAAGCTTTAGTTCCTTGTTTGAGCTTGTTTGGTTGATGCTTGTGTTTTGTGGTGAAGTTTTGGTGCAAATTGCAATTTACCCAGGATAGGGATCGATCTACAAGTTTTCCACCTCTAGTCTCTTACTTCTCTCTCTTGGAATCATCTAGAGGAGAGAGAGAGATGGACACCTTGTTTGGACCTTGGTTGTGTGGTGACATCATTGGTGATGTTTCGAACACATGTGTGAGGTGTGCCTTACACCTAGAGGTGTTCTCTCAGGCTTGAGAGCTTTGGAAAGGCTTTGTATCGGTTTTTGGATGTCTTGAGTTACACCCTATTAGTTTGTGGGTGTCTTGAGTTACATCCTATCGGTTTGTGGGTGTCTTGAGTTACACCCTATCGGTTTGTGAGGGTGTAGGGTTTCATCCTATCGATTTGTGGATGTGTGAAGATGTGGTATCGGGCATGACCTTGGTAGGTGACCTTATGGAAAAGACCTAGATATTATCACCTCATTTTCATGGTGTTTCATGTGGCCCTTCTTCATGTACAAGTGTCACCTTAGGTGGTGATACCTCTTCCATGATCTCTCTCACATCCCTCTTATATATATACTCCTTTCTCTCCATGAAATAGGATCCTTTGGGCCATCTTTGCTTTCCCTCTTCCTTGGTGGATGACCTTAAGAAGATAATGAGCTAGTCTCTCTTATATCTTGGTGGATGGTTCCCAAATCTTGTGGTGTTCCCTTCATATTCTACCTTGGTAACGCATGGTTCCTAGCTCTCTTTCTTTCCTTCTTTCTTCTTCTCAGCCATGGATCTTGGTTATCTTTATTTCCTCCTCCAACCCCCTTAACCTTAGTATCATCTTATTCTTGGGAGGTGTAGTGGTGACCAAGCTTGGAAGATCTTCTTCTACATTGAGCATGTGAGCTTGGAGCTTGACCTTGGAGCTTGGATCTTGGTGGTGATATTTGAGGCGGGTAATATAACTCTAAGCCTTAATTGTTATTATCACTCCTTACATGATATCTCGTTCTTCATATTTGGTTCATTATCTCTTTCATGATAGTAGTTCTTTTTGGAGGTTTTGAGATCTATTTTGCTTAAGTTGCTACCCATGCGTTACACTTTCTTGCCTTTCTTGAAACAAGTGTCATAAGGTTGAAGATGACTAGGTCGACATGTTATGGTGGGTGGTCGTCACGACCTGAGTACAACAGAATGTTACACCAAGAGACAGGTCATCACGACTTGGTGAGGTTTAGGTCGACACATTTTGGCGATGCTTAGATCATCATGTCTTAGGCATGCTTAGGTTGTTATGGTCGTGAAGGTTAGCTTGCCTTGACTTCTGGTCATTAAACCATTATGGAACCAAACTGACATCGTGTTGCTGCATGAGACACTTTGCCACCCAAGTTGTGTTGCAACTGATACACGTTGCTAACCGACTTTGAGTTATGTCTTGTTTCCTGATACATCCTTAGCATGTGTTTCCCGAAATATCCTAACATTTGATGCCCAGTTAACCCAAATCCTAAGCAACCCATCACGACATGTGACGCCCGTCATGCTTTGGGTTGGTCACACCCAGGCGTTGTAGTTGCCTGTCACACCTAGAGATGGTGTTGCTCGATAGGCTTGAGTTATTGTCACACCCTCCATAGATGTTGTTGCCTGATACACCCCACATGGTATGGTTGCCCAACACACCTATGGTGCTAGACCGATACACTCCCAAGTTGATCTAAACAGATACACCTACATACTAGCCTTAACCGATATCATGTGTTGGTGGTTATGTAGCATCATGTTGATGATAGGGTTACATGTTAAGATGTGATATCCTATGGGGTGGTTGGGTGTATAGTTACAAGAGCTATATTTATATATCTCATAACATACCTTTTAGTGATGATGGAAGCAATGATCTAAGGGTGGTTGTTGATCCAACCTTATAAACCCTAATTGATTAAATGGACACCCTAACCCTAATGATGTAATGTGAATGGCCTGGATCTTAAGAGATGGTAATGATGATGATGTATTATTGTTCTTGTTAAAAGTCTCTAACCATGCAGGTGATAGTAGTTGATAAGCATAAACATGTATGAGCTATGTTGCTTATGATATGTGTAAATGGGCCTTGTGAGGCATAAGTGTTGATGACATCCTTGAAAGAGGAGGTGAATGGTCTTATGACCTAAGGATGGCTTATTGATTTATGAGATGATAATTTCCTCAGTGATGAGATGAAGGGTTGTTACCGCAAGAGATGTGGTCCTTGTGAGGGACATATGGTGAATGACAAGCATCAAGTGATGATGTGATGAGATCACACCCTATGTGCTCAAATATGTTCTGGTGATGTGTCATGCCCTTGTTTATGTAGAACTTGTTTAGAGTTTATCCATTGTAACTTGATTGATGCTAAAAGATACTTAAATGACCTAACTAATCAAGTGGAACCTAACCATGTAGTTTTCCATATGCCATAGATCCATTCAGTGTCTACATTTGTTGAATGGTGAAACGAGTTTAACTCAGAGCGCGTATTGTTGAATATACGGGGTGCAAGTTGAGGTATCTCCTTGTATCCTGAATATATGGGGTTGGCTGTGGTCATACCCCAATAAGAGTGCAGTTGTGGTCATAGCTTAGTGATACCTGGTATAGGATTGGCTGCAGTCATACCCTGATAAGAGTGCGGTTGTGGTCGCAGCTCAGTTTTATTAGCATTGTGACATGTACCAAGGCGGGCTAGATTTGTACAGTTGGACTATATGTCACTAATAGCAGTCTGACTCATGATGTCACTACAAATTTACTCGTGCTGACCGAGGGGGTGAGGTCGTGGATTCTAGCTCTTCCATTAGACCTTGTATGGCACCGATTTCAACTTATAAGGTGGTCAATGGGATTTTGGCGGTACGACTCAAATCCTTAGGGCATAATAAAATGTGTAATCAGTCTTGTAGTATAATTATTTAGGAACAAATTACAAAAATATTGGATGAGGCCTTGCTTGATCTTTATACAATATTGTTGATAGGAATTATACATGTTCTTCATATTCCTTTTAAATTATTAAGATGTTTCATAATTCATCAGTAATTTCTCATCATGTTAATAATGATTACATACTTCACACAGTTATCACTTTACTGTTGCTTAGTTTATATTATCTGTGATAATAATAGAGTTGGTGGAGAGTTATATCTTGTAAAGACTCGATCTTTACGGTCGAATATTTACAAAATAATATCAAATACATAAACAATCTTTATTACATTCATGCTTGTACATCAGAGTCACGGAAGCTTACAAATATGATTACAAGTTTAAGGAATATAATTCATTCTATCTAGTCTTCAACGGAGGACTACCCAGTGCATGTCCCTTCAAGCTCTTCCATCTACCACCTGCCCATGAGTTCCCAAAGGGAACGAAACCACACATGGACCCCATTGAAGGGAAAAAGGGGTCAGCAAAGCTGGTACTAAATCCAAATCATTGAACTATGTACGAAAAAGGTTTAGATGTATAATAAAAGTTAGGAAAGGACTATTTGGTGGACTAAAGGCTAACAAAAAGAAATTCCATTATCAACTTCAAGATAGCAAATCTTTCACAAGAATATCATTAAGCGAGATTCAATAGTTCAAATATACAAAATTTATCCAAGCTATTCACAAGGTATATCAATTTCAAGGTATTCTATTTGGCAAGTTTTGGCACCTTTCTATCATATCTTTTCTAGGGCTAAGTGCCTTGTATTCTCACACTCTAGGAGAGAACGACACTAGTGCCTTATTAGCTATTCTAGTTAACTGGGGGACAACTAATCCCTATCCACTGCGCAGGGTTGTGGGGTACTTGGCCCACTCAAGTGAGCCAAAGCTCTATAGGGCCAAAGCCCAAGGGACCAAAGTCCACAGGGAGTCAAAACTCCAAATAGATCAAGTCTAGTGCCAAAATAATTATCAACAATAATTTATCAATTACAAAATGAGAGTGGTGAACTTTCAAGAATAAATAGAGGTTTCAAAACTATATGGAATTCACCACGAATCAAGATATATGTGTGTCCATCAAGAGGGAAAATAATTCAACAATAAAATAGAAGATTTAGTACCTCAATTATTCAGGGCTCCAAGGATTTCATAATCATAATGTGTCTCCAAGAGTTTATGAAGAGGTAGCTACAAAGAATAATAATATTGTCACCATTGGACTTGGAATCAATGTTGTTCAATTTTTCTTATTTATGATTAGGTTTTTCCTTCTAGGTTTCTATGACATATTTTCCCCTCAATGTCATTTCTAGGTTTGCACCTTTTTACATATAGTCATTGTTACATAATCGTTTATTTGATCATATTATCTCTAGATCAGATCCTAAATGATGTTCTCTTTTATTTATAATATACTTCTATGTAGTCACTTGGGATCAAAGGTGGCCATTTACTGGTATGGTCTTATTGGAATGTCTAGGGTTTAGAGTCAACATACCACCATATACATTAGTCATGAACTAATACCTATATTAAGTTATGTATGTGAACACCAATATCTTTATGAAAATAAGGTATATTCATATTTAGTCCAAACTACCATATAATCTAATGTGAATGTCAAAATATTTATAGAAATACATTTGATATACATATTCCTTCTCTAAAGTACTAATGTATTTGGCTAGTTAGTGTGTTTCGTAATCACGTTTTAGCTTATAATTATATATTCTCATCTGTTAAATGAATATCCCGATATGAGAACGTTTAGTAAACCGTATAAAAGAACTTTTCAGATTTGTATTAACTATAGATGCTTAATCTTGTGGGATCGGGTGATTAATATAGCGTCCTAATCGCAAGTTGGTATACAAAACTGCCCATATTATAAAGGGGTCCTCTATCGAATTCATTACACTAGTTTTCGGAAATATGAGTTATAATTACGTGATTGTTAACCATTAGTATAGACATATTGATACCTATATATATATATTCTAGTGTTCACCCATTTATCAATTTAATCACCGCAACAAATATTAATTATCTTTAGTATTTTTAATTCAAAAGTACGATGCTTTGTATTATCCAATTTATCAATAGGATAAAGGTTTAACGCATATTGTATTATAGACTTACCAGTTGAAGCAGAACTACTTTCTGGCCGGTTCTCACTCATTCTCGAATGTAAGGGCTGATCGTGACTCATCTCGTCTTCTTAATCCTAGCCAACGAAGATGTTCCTAGCATGAGAGCATCGTGGAGAGATATAGACTCCCCACTACTGTCCCAAGGTTTTTGGAGACAGACTTCCTCTCTTCCATGTACGAATCACCAGATGTATGGATCACCAGCGGATACGAAGGCGGTCATTACTGGGCTGTCGATGGAGGAGGCAACGCTGGGAGGAGGGTGGCAAGTCTCTGACAGCTAGTTGCCACGGAGTTGCGGATAGACAGGTGTCCCTGCCTGTACACCACGCCCGGGTCTGTGCTAGAGTTGGAAGGATGTGCCGTGGGCACCGAAGACGGTGATGAGGCGGTGGAGAACCAACGTCACCATTCAGATTTGTTGCTGGCGTCGGGCCTGGGGTGTGCAGGTGGCGACAGTGCTTCCAGTGAAGGAGGAGATGGCACTAGTAACTTCCAGGTTGCAGAGGGTGGCCACGATGGAGTGGCGGTGGCGGAAAGGTGATCCGCATATCTGTACATCCGGCGGCGTAGTCGGGGTTTAGGTGAAGGGAAGCTGGAGGAGGGGCGCCTTGGGAGGCCAATTCCAGGTTCTTCACGTGGCAGTAGTTTAGGGGAAAATTGCTGGTGGTTGTCCGGATGGTAGACGGCAAGCTGAAGATCTCGCCAGCAACTGAGGATGCACCACACAGCCATGGTCTGAAAACTCACTATGTAGATTTCCAGCGAGGATGTTGGGGAGTGTTGAGGATACAATGGCAGGTTGTTTGCAGGTTCCACACCGAGATCTTCATCATGCCGGTGGCCTGGATCTATAGATCTGATTGAAAGGGTGTGTGATGGGCAGCTAGTCAAAGCTGCAGATTGTCTGATGTAGGCCTTGTATGCGGCGGCTAGGTGAGGGAAGCAAGGCTGTGTGTGGAAGCCTGAACAACAATGACGGTCGTGGATTGTTTATGAGGAGTCTGAGGTTTGGGAGTAGCTTTTGTATTGTGGGTGTGTGCCGTGTCCTCATGGCTAGGGCTTATATAGTTGAGGGCGCTGCTACGGTTTCGGGGTGTCTAGGAGATGAGGAGACGAGGCAGAGCAAGTGAACGAACGACGCATTTGGAGTGGCCATTTCTTAAAGAAAGGAGAAATCATCGGAAGTTACGCGTATAGTAACTCGAGGGTTTGCGGGAAACGGGTGAAGATGGGGCGTTACCTCATTTACTAAGAAGAAAACTAATAACACTAGTCAATATCTTAATCACTGTTCATTGTATAACTCCTAAACTACAAGGCCAATTGCAACGAGATTTTAACTATGGCTTTATTTTCTTGACTACGCAATTGAACCATCAAATTATGAATATAGCATACCTGCCTCAACTTATCTCATAATTGACTATAAAATCTATTTCTTTTTATATGATTAATGTTTCCCATTGATTCCAAATCAAGAGTGGTCAAATTGAGAGTAGTCAATGGGTTCAAGATCTAATCAAGGAATTTAGGAACAATAATAACAAATTGGACTATATGATACCAAAGTATGCTAATTGATATTTAACTTAGGGAGTTCATGGGCATATTTTCCCAAATGAGGACAATAGATACACTTTGACAAAAGGACTTGAATTGGATACTAAGATTTATCAAAGACCATGATATTGAATCAAAATAACTGACTGGGGTTTGAAATGAGAGACAACAAATAAGTTCAAGTTTGGATAACCTAGCTCAACATATATTTAGTAGCCAAAATTGGGTATGTTACAACACTACCACCCTTCAAAAAGATTTCGTCCCCGAAATCAAATATTTCTTAATGGTGATATTTCTACTATAGTTTGATCCACAAAATAATCCAGCACAATAATTTTTTCTAGCTGAAGTGTCAACTTAAACGAAATGCAATCCCAATTTTTCTTCCATTGTCATAGGTCCTATTTATGATGATCCAACAATCCTCTTACTATCTTATAGGGTCACTAAATCAATTTAGATTCAATTTCTACTTTGAAAATATACCCATCCGTCTTCCAACATCTTATTCCACTATGAGAGTTGAAATATTCAATTTGTTAGTCTTAGCCATCATTATCAAAAGTTTGAGTCAAAACCCAAGCTTTTTGATCAATATATGGTTATCAATCCTACACCAATTTTAATCTCACATATATGTCACTAATGTTATAATGATGTTTATGTCGTGTCTTTTTTTTCAGCCATATTTTCCCAAAAAATCCTATGTATAGTTGAGGGTCTAATAATGTATTGGTCCTAATAATTATTTTTTCCAACAATTACTATTACAACTTAACCTCAATTGGGTTCAAATTATGACCTTATATTTTTTTTTGTTACATTCTATTTCTTATGTGTATGTATATAATATTGTGTTTGTGACATTTTATCTCTAATTAACAAAATTTCCTAGGTCATGACCATAAATTGGTTTTATTATTATTCTTATTCATTTTTTTTCTATATATTGTTGTCACGTATATTTGGATGATGATCTATGTAGTTATGAATTTTGACATACTTCTATTTTTTTTCAATTTCAAGGTAGGGTTTTATTTCTCTTAGATGTCTAGGTTGTATCAATTGTTTATTATATGTACATAGATGCTAGAAGTTCACAAAATTAATGAGTTCATTATTTTTATCCTAATTCAACATAATGTTACATATGTATTATGTCATTGCAATTTTTTTTTGTGAGATTTTTTTTTCAACTCTTAGCATATTAAATTTTATTTTATCTCTATTGAAGGTGATTCTATATACTAATTTTTTTTTATATAAATGTAGTTACTGACTTTATTCAACATTAGATTTCTCCCAAGTAATGAAATTTGCTTTGGCCAGGTCGGTATGTTAAGTGAGGAAACCCCACCACCAACTAAGTGGATCGGGAGTAATTATGTCAGAACCTTCACTCAACATCCTTCCTTAGACACCTTAGCTTATTCCATGAACATGGTGATATTTTTTTTTAATTAGTAAACAAAATTTGAATAAATTATTTATGTGACATCACTTTTACATATGTTTTAAGATTTTAAATGGAAATTATCAAATGTAACTGGAAAGCTTCCATTCTATGGTCTAGGGTAATTATTTATTCTATATTGCAATTATTAATGTATGTTGAAACCTAAATAGAAAATCAGGATACTCTACCCATTTGCATACTTAGGGTGGTGACTATATTGTTCTAAGGGGTTCATTACCACTTCTTCCTCAATATTAGCTTCAAGTAAATTGATCCCTAAGGAAGTCTAAAAGTTAGATGAGCAAGATGAGTTTCTAGGTTAATGTACATCACAACATAGGCTCTTAATGTTACCTACTTGTAGTCTAACTATTTCCTAGTAATTAGCCCAATTAGACTAGTATTTCTTCTCAACTATTTTTCTAAGCTCTAACTACTTCATCGGTGTTCCTACTTAATCCTAATTTCCACGAGACATGCATGGGTGTCGACCGTTTATGGCTCTGATACCATGTTGTAAAGACTCGATCTTTACGGTCGAATATTTACAAAATAATATCAAATACATAAACAATCTTTATTACATTCATGCTTGTACATCAGAGTCACGGAAGCTTACAAATATGATTACAAGTTTAAGGAATATAATTCATTCTATCTAGTCTTCAACGGAGGACTACCCAGTGCATGTCCCTTCAAGCTCTTCCATCTACCACCTGCCCATGAGTTCCCAAAGGGAACGAAACCACACATGGACCCCATTGAAGGGAAAAAGGGGTCAGCAAAGCTGGTACTAAATCCAAATCATTGAACTATGTACGAAAAAGGTTTAGATGTATAATAAAAGTTAGGAAAGGACTATTTGGTGGACTAAAGGCTAACAAAAAGAAATTCCATTATCAACTTCAAGATAGCAAATCTTTCACAAGAATATCATTAAGCGAGATTCAATAGTTCAAATATACAAAATTTATCCAAGCTATTCACAAGGTATATCAATTTCAAGGTATTCTATTTGGCAAGTTTTGGCACCTTTCTATCATATCTTTTCTAGGGCTAAGTGCCTTGTATTCTCACACTCTAGGAGAGAACGACACTAGTGCCTTATTAGCTATTCCAGTTAACTGGGGGACAACTAATCCCTATCCACTGCGCAGGGTTGTGGGGTACTTGGCCCACTCAAGTGAGCCAAAGCTCTATAGGGCCAAAGCCCAAGGGACCAAAGTCCACAGGGAGTCAAAACTCCAAATAGATCAAGTCTAGTGCCAAAATAATTATCAACAATAATTTATCAATTACAAAATGAGAGTGGTGAACTTTCAAGAATAAATAGAGGTTTCAAAACTATATGGAATTCACCACGAATCAAGATATATGTGTGTCCATCAAGAGGGAAAATAATTCAACAATAAAATAGAAGATTTAGTACCTCAATTATTCAGGGCTCCAAGGATTTCATAATCATAATGTGTCTCCAAGAGTTTATGAAGAGGTAGCTACAAAGAATAATAATATTGTCACCATTGGACTTGGAATCAATGTTGTTCAATTTTTCTTATTTATGATTAGGTTTTTCCTTCTAGGTTTCTATGACATATTTTCCCCTCAATGTCATTTCTAGGTTTGCACCTTTTTACATATAGTCATTGTTACATAATCGTTTATTTGATCATATTATCTCTAGATCAGATCCTAAATGATGTTCTCTTTTATTTATAATATACTTCTATGTAGTCACTTGGGATCAAAGGTGGCCATTTACTGGTATGGTCTTATTGGAATGTCTAGGGTTTAGAGTCAACATACCACCATATACATTAGTCATGAACTAATACCTATATTAAGTTATGTATGTGAACACCAATATCTTTATGAAAATAAGGTATATTCATATTTAGTTCAAACTACCATATAATCTAATGTGAATGTCAAAATATTTATAGAAATACATTTGATATACATATTCCTTCTCTAAAGTACTAATGTATTTGGCTAGTTAGTGTGTTTCGTAATCACGTTTTAGCTTATAATTATATATTCTCATCTGTTAAATGAATATCCCGATATGAGAACGTTTAGTAAACCGTATAAAAGAACTTTTCAGATTTGTATTAACTATAGATGCTTAATCTTGTGGGATCGGGTGATTAATATAGTGTCCTAATCGCAAGTTGGTATACAAAACTGCCCATATTATAAAGGGGTCCTCTATCAAATTCATTACACTAGTTTTCGGAAATATGAGTTATAATTACGTGATTGTTAACCATTAGTATAGACATATTAATACCTATATATATATATATATATTCTAGTGTTCACCCATTTATCAATTGAATCACCGCAACAAATATTAATTATCTTTAGTATTTTTAATTCAAAAGTACGATGCTTTGTATTATCCAATTTATCAATAGGATAAAGGTTTAACGCATATTGTATTATAGACTTACCAGTTGAAGTAGAACTACTTTCTGGCCGGTTCTCACTCATTCTCGAATGTAAGGGCTGATCGTGACTCATCTCGTCTTCTTAATCCTAGCCAACGAAGATGTTCCTAGCATGAGAGCATCGTGGAGAGATATAGACTCACCACTACTGTCCCAAGGTTTTTGGAGACAGACTTCCTCTCTTCCATGTACGAATCACCAGATGTATGGATCACCAGCGGATACGAAGGCGGTCATTACTGGGCTGTCAATGGAGGAGGCAACGCTGGGAGGAGGGTGGCAAGTCTCTGACAGCTAGTTGCCACGGAGTTGCGGATAGACAGGTGTCCCTGCCTGTACACCACGCCCGGGTCTGTGCTAGAGTTGGAAGGATGTGCCGTGGGCACCGAAGACGGTGATGAGGCGGTGGAGAACCAACGTCACCATTCAGATTTGTTGCTGGCGTCGGGCCTGGGGTGTGCAGGTGGCGACAGTGCTTCCAGTGAAGGAGGAGACGGCACTAGTAACTTCCAGGTTGCAGAGGGTGGCCACGATGGAGTGGCGGTGGCGGAAAGGTGATCCGCATATCTGTACATCCGGCGGCGTAGTCGGGGTTTAGGTGAAGGGAAGCTGGAGGAGGGGCGCCTTGGGAGGCCAATTCCAGGTTCTTCACGTGGCAGTAGTTTAGGGGAAAATTGCTGGTGGTTGTCTGGATGGTAGACGGCAAGCTGAAGATCTCGCCAGCAACTGAGGATGCACCACACAGCCATGGTCTGAAAACTCACTATGTAGATTTCCAGCGAGGATGTTGGGGAGTGTTGAGGATACAATGGCAGGTTGTTTGCAGGTTCCACACCGAGATCTTCATCATGCTGGTGGCCTGGATCTATAGATCTGATTGAAAGGGTGTGTGATGGGCAGCTAGTCAAAGCTGCAGATTGTCTGATGTAGGCCTTGTATGCGGCGGCTAGGTGAGGGAAGCAAGGCTGTGTGTGGAAGCCTGAACAACAATGACGGTCGTGGATTGTTTATGAGGAGTCTGAGGTTTGGGAGTAGCTTTTGTATTGTGGGTGTGTGCCGTGTCCTCATGGCTAGGGCTTATATAGTTGAGGGCGCTGCTACGGTTTCGGGGTGTCTAGGAGATGAAAAGAGGAGACGAGGCAGAGCAAGTGAACGAACGACACATTTGGAGTGGCCATTTCTTAAAGAAAGGAGAAATCATCGGAAGTTACGCGTATAGTAACTCGAGGGTTTGCGGGAAACGGGTGAAGATGGGGCGTTACCTCATTTACTAAGAAGAAAACTAATAACACTAGTCAATATCTTAATCACTGTTCATTGTATAACTCCTAAACTACAAGGCCAATTGCAACGAGATTTTAACTATGGCTTTATTTTCTTGACTACGCAATTGAACCATCAAATTATGAATATAGCATACCTGCCTCAACTTATCTCATAATTGACTATAAAATCTATTTCTTTTTATATGATTAATGTTTCCCATTGATTCCAAATCAAGAGTGGTCAAATTGAGAGTAGTCAATGGGTTCAAGATCTAATCAAGGAATTTAGGAACAATAATAACAAATTGGACTATATGATACCAAAGTATGCTAATTGATATTTAACTTAGGGAGTTCATGGGCATATTTTCCCAAATGAGGACAATAGATACACTTTAACAAAAGGACTTGAATTGGATACTAAGATTTATCAAAGACCATGATATTGAATCAAAATAACTGACTGGGGTTTGAAATGAGAGACAACAAATAAGTTCAAGTTTGGATAACCTAGCTCAACATATATTTAGTAGCCAAAATTGGGTATGTTACATATCTCCCGTTGAGATTTGGAATCTCACCCTGTGGGTTTCCCACATATTTTTTAGGTGGACGTGCACAAAGAGATAGAGATCGTGTAGTTGAGGTTGAGTAGTAGCTAACAAGGTTGGAAGTGTTATTGGATGTCTTTTGTTGATAGAGTCCTAGAGTCGTCCATGTACACTAGGGTCCTTGGGGATGCTTTGTAGACATTTCGTGGATGTGCTTTCGATATGTGAATGGATTGTGTGCCCCTTTTTGTATTCAGCTATAATGGATACATGTATATATGTTCTAGAACAGATGCCCTGGTAACATGTTTATGGCACACATAGTAAGTGCTTTGAGGCATGAAAGCACATGTATGTAGAGATTCTCTTTGTTTAGCAGTCTTACGAAACGGTTTTAATTTTCAATATTTTTCAAAAATATGCTTGTTAATCTCTCTTTCGTGGTTTTGTTTTAAGTAATCTCACTTTATGTGGCGTGAAGCGTCACAATCTCGATGCTTAGTATCTTGTTATCTCTTTATTTTTGCTATTGTCTTTTCATATATGTTGCATGTGTGATATATTTGTGCCATTCTATGGATGGGGACCCAAGTTCACTTGCCTTTGGCTTTGTAGCCATTAGGAGGGTGGACTTAGGGTAACAAACAGTTCTGTGACAAATGGTATCATAGAAAAACACATAGGTCTCTATATATGTTTAAGGCATAACATATCTTAAGATCCCAAGGAAGATTAAAATCCTTTCCTCAGAGTTTAGAAAGCCTTCTAGAATCTCACCTCTTCTTTAAAGACCACCTAAGCCACCCAAGTAGATGATGATTAGTTAGTCTCGTCATCTCCTCATGTGATGCTTCTCTCTTGACTATTAATCACATGGCATCTCGATTATGGGTAACTTATGCAAGGGAAAAGTAGAACTCATTTGAAATCATGAAAGTTGATTAAGATGTTAATGCCATGATCTGATCTTAAATTGAAAACCCTATTTGATGTAAGGAATTATTCTTGATAGTGATGCACTCATGCAAACTCAATGTTACCAAATTAGATATAGTTCTTTCTATGTTTGAGGTAAGTTCTTGATATGGTGAAATAAGGTGGAACTCATGTTTTACACCTCATGTGTGATGAGGTCCCTATTGATTAAACCTCTTTTTCTCTATTGTCGATTAAACCTCAAACCTAATTAAGCAAACTTTTCCCCTATTTGATATGTACCACAATCATGCCACGAAATGAACTTGTCATGGGGACCCTTGATCATAATATGAGGACTCCTTATTGACCATTAATCCTTTTTGTATAAACTCAATTTGAATGATATGGTGGACCTAGATCTGAATCATGTGCTATTATGCTCAAACCCTCGAGATCTCAATTTGACTTCCCCATTTATAGGATCTACCCTTACCTCGATCTTAAAAAGGAAGGAAACAAAATTATGACTTGGACCTTGCAAAAATCTTGAAATATGATGGTGTTGATCATAGTTAGTGGTTAAGTTCCTAGAAAGACCTAACCCTGGATCATTCATCAACCTTGAACATCATAAAAATGAACTTGATATTGATGCCACAAAATGTAATGCTTGAAAAGTTGCTCGATTGTTGTTCGATTGATGTATATGGATGAATGATCACCCTTAGAAGGGTGAGTTAACCAATTAGTTTAAGAATTGAGATAACCTCAAATGTCACCTAATGTTAGAGGGTTATGTAACATCCCTGACCTGGGTTATGAACTAACCCTAGATGTTTTGCTTAAAATATGATTAGAGGCGTGTGATTACCCCCTTGATATGTCATTAAGCCTTAGAAGAATCTATAATTTCATTTTTGTCCCTTTTGAACCATGTTGTAATATTGTTTTGTAATACAGGGACCTATGTGCAAATTACCCAATTAAAAGGGGTTAACTTACAAATTGCACATGTTAATATGTTCCTTTGGTGTTGAGAAATCATAAGAATGAATATGATAAAGTATGATGGATTCTCCAACCTTGGGCACCAAGATGCAGCTTGTGGAGCAATCCTTGTACTTAAAACTCTAGTTTTGATGTAAAGTGCAATTTACCCAAAATATGGGGTGCAACTTGTAAAATACACCTTCTAGAGTATCTTTTATGACTCTTGGCATCATTAAGAGTAATAATGATGAAGAGGTCACTTCAATTGAATAATTAAATAAGAATAATAACCCTTATAAATTAAATGATCAAGTTATAAGTCTAATAACCCTTCTATATGTGCAACTTAGTAAGAAGTTGGATTTCTTCACCTTTAGATATTGGGTTTAAGGTGAGTTTTGCTTAAGTATGGAAGGGAGAAACGTGGTTTATAATAAGGGAAGGACCTAGAGGAGAAATGGAGAAACAAGTTGTCCTTATGTTGAAATTTCACCTAAGGTATATATACACCTTTTCTCACTTAGCAAGGATCGTTTCCTTCACTTCCTTTCTTATCCCCTTGCTTAGACCGACTTAGGACAGAGCTCTGGAGAAGAGGAGAACGGCCAAGCAGTTCTAGGTAAGCTTTGATCATCATCTTGCTCGAATTCATGGAGGAATTCATGGTGCAAGGTTGGTTTTATGGTCTTCCTTACTTGTTTCTTCTTTCTAGCCATCTTTTCCCAACCTTTCCTTGGAAAAACACCCTTGGCCGACCTGTGGAGCTCAAGACACCATTAAAGACTTGAAGCTTGGAAGCTCGGAGCTCAAGGAACGACCTTAAGGTGGGTTTTATAACTCTAAACCTTATGCTTTGATTATACATCTTTTTATATGCATATAGTTGCTAGTTCTTCTTCTTCCCTATCTTCCCTTGCATCCTTGCAAGAAAAATCGTGAAGAACTGCTGCTATTCTTGAGGTAGAAGATAAGTGCGTTAATTCCTATGCTTATCCACGGATTTCCACTTTACCAAACGACCTCCACCAATTGCTCATGCGGTTTGCACAACCGTTTGGTGGGCAAACGGTTTCAGGGTCGCATGGAGGCAAACGGTCTTCAAGACCGTTTGGTCCAGTTGACCAAGCGACGACCGTATGGGAATCCTGTTCCTAATTATGTAGGATGATCACCCACCAAATTTGAGGGGTTAACTCCAAAGGAATCGTGAGATATTCAATTAGCAAATCCAATTGAATTAAGTTCTGATTTTCAATCTGTTTAATTTGCCCTTTTTGGGAAAACGGTCTCAAGACCATTTAAAATGGTTGACCAAGCGTTGACCGTTTGGGATTACTGTTCATAATGATGTTGATTAATGACTCACCAAATTTTATGGATTAATTCCAAACGAGTTATGAGTTGAAGGTTGATTAATAGGGCAAATTCTAATTGAAATCAGTGCTGAAATTCCAACGAGTTAATTAGTGATTTTGGGTTGATTAGCCCAAACAGTCTCAAGACCGTTTGGGGAATCATCCAAACGGTCTCAAGACCGTTTGGGGATCACCCAAGACCGTTTAGAGGTCTGGGGTCAAGTATAGTTGACCAATTGAAGGTCCAAAGGTACCAAATCATATTGCAATTAAGTATTGATGTGATGATCAACTCAATAGATCAAACCTTGATGAATTTTCACTAGAATCCAAAGTATGGATGGGAAAACGGTCTCAAGACCGTTTGGAACTCATCCAAACGGTCTCAAGACCGTTTGGTGACAACCCAAGACCGTTTGGAGGTCTAGGGTTAAGGTAATTTGATCAATTGAGGGGCCAATTACAATGGGTTATTGAAATAATCAAATTGCTGATTTGTGACTTAATTAAGGTTCAACCCCTATCAAATCAGCTTAGTTTTTTATGAATTCTTGGGAAAACGGTCTCAAGACCGTTTGGAGGTTATCCAAATGATCCCAAGACCGTTTGGGCCAAGTTTGAGCCCGATTGGAGGTCAATTGATGGGATCAACTTCGATTTGATTCACATTGTTGAGTGTTGATGGTTGAATGTTTATAGACCTTAATTGAACCAACTCCAACCCTAATTGGATATCAATTGAGAGTCAATTGAGTGACCAATTGGTTAAGTCTAACCCTAATTGTCTCAATTGATAAGTGGTTAGCAAGCTTGAGACCAATTGAAGGCTTCAACATAGGAAACCCTAATCGAGTTTACCCTTTGAATCACCTTGGAGGTCCATGCGATCTTGAGCTTTTAGGACCATGCGACCTCAGGACCGCATGAGTCTATGCGAACTCAGGACCGCATGAGTCTATGCGACCTCAGGACTGAATGAGTTCATACAACCTCAGGACCGAATGAGTTCATACGACTTCAGGACCGAATGAGTTCATACGACTTCAGGTCCGAATGAGCTCAAACGACTTCAGAAGTCAATCTATGACTAAACGGTCTTCACCCCATCTTGGGCAAACGACCTCAAGATCGTTTAAGGGTAAACGGTCTTGAGTGTCATGCGGTCTTGAAGTCAACCAAAGCTAAATGGTCAACAACCTTAAACGATCTCAGGATCGTTTGAAGGTTGAAGGTGTGAAACCTATTGGGGACTTTTAAGGATAAGTCTGCCTAATGCCTTGAAGGCTTAGATGGTTTGATGGTTGTTCAACCTAAACCCTAATGATACCTAGGGACATTAAGGGTCAAGTGGTTAGTATATTAACCCATGTTATGATCAATGGTGAACTTTACCAAAATACCCTTTATGGATTCATGTAGGTAACCCCTTTTGATCATACAAACCCCAATGGTTACAATGGTGATGATTTGGCTAGACTTATCAATGTTGATTTGACCTAACCCAATCTAGAGGGATGTAATCATCACCTATGAGCAAGAGGAGAGAGAAAATCCCAATTATGGTTGAAATCCAAGTAAAATACCTTCAATATATATGAATGTATGATTGGTTCCATGAATTCAAAGATTGAAGGAATCAACATTGGAAACCCTAATTCAATTGGATACCTTATGAAGTGGAGGTCCAACGTGATTGAATCCTTGAGACTTAAGATGATGAATGTTCTATTGATCCAATAATGATTAGTAATGATAATCAATGAAGGTGTGAAGGTTGAAACCCTAATAATACCTAAGTGATTAAGAACCAATTAAAGGGAGATTTCTTAATTGTTTATAGGATTAATAGCTTGATACACTATGTTAACCATAGTAGCATGTATTTGATTTAAGGGTTGATGTGACCTAATCAAGTTAAAAGAATGAAATATTAGAATACCTATATTTATATATATATATATATATATATATATGAATCATGGAATGATCTTATGTAGCACGACCGTGCAAGAGAGCACGGCCGTGGTAGCCTTAGCTTGCATGACCGTGCAAGGTGGCACGATCGTGGTATCCTATTATGAAATTGAGAAGTTTTGGTATTGTGCTGACATTGTTATATATGCATGTCCTTATTTGTATAAGTCATACAAGTTGATATTATGAGTTAATCATAGCCAGGTATGAGTTATGATGTCATATTCCTTGAAAACAATTATAAGCTTTTAGAGTAATGATATGTGAAAAGTATATACATTGCTTCAATCAAGGTCATGCTAATAGATGACTTGATGCTGATATGGCACTTGATAGCAAGTGTTATGATAATATAAGGGTGTGAGCACCCATGTTCTTGAATCATAGTGATAAGATGATTAAGAATTGATATCCCAATATTAAAAATATGAGGTATGACCTAAACCAAAGTGTTTCTATGTGAAATTCTATTACGGAATAATCCTATGAAAAGCTTAACTACAGACTAATGGGTTATGAATGTAAATAACCCTTGTATTACATAAGTAATGTTAAGTCTGATATCATATGTACAAGTTATGCAGATATGTTGTGGAGTTGGAATCCTAACACTTTGGGAGAAGGAGTATGGCTACAGGCCATCCTTTCCCAAATAATAATGCCAGGCAATGGATATATGATCCAAGTCTGAAGGGAGTTAGTGATGTGATAAGTGACATGTGATTTTATCAATTTATAGTTGCATTGCTTTTAGTAGAAAGAATAGTTTAATCTGTTAAACATCGTTTTAACTACTCTCAAATATACATAACTTCTTTGTGTACATTTATTCTCTTATACTGCAATAATTATGCTTCTGGCGAAGAGTTATATCTCTCGCTGGGACGATTCTTATAATTGTCTCACCCTGTAGATTTCAACCTTTAGGTGGACGTAAGCGAGGAGGCAGAAATCCTTCAATAGGTGAAGGGCAGCATCATCAGTACCAAGGACAGCAGTGAAGCTTCAGGTGGAGGCATTGGCTGCTAGGTCATGTGTAGATAGTGTTAGAGTCCTATATGTCGTCTCTGTACTCTCAGGTCCTCGGAGTAATAGTTAGTGCTTTCGAGTTTTTGGTACAGCCCTTAGAGACTTTTGTATCTTGCCTTACAGAGTTTTACTGATGGATCAGTTGTAAACAACTTATCATGTTGCTTTATGAAAAAGCTTTACCTTTAAAGGATCTCTTTGTAAAAAGCTTAAAATTTTTAGTGATTTCTGGTAATCCGATGCTTAGTGAACGCTTCCGCATTAGTTAATCTTGTTTTCTCGAAATAGACGTTTCAATTAGTGGTATCAGAGCTCTAGGTTCGCTGAGTCTACAGAGACATAGGACTAAGATTGTAGAGTCTATTCTAAGTGCTTTCCAGATTATCTGATAGTATCTTCTGCTCACTTAGGAGGAGAAGAACTTGAAGATGTTTGGACCACGTGAAGAGCATGCCGATGAGGGCAGTTCTACTGCACCAGGAGGAGGTGCAGGAGACCAGAATATGGGAGGGCATGTACCTGAACAGCCCCAGTTTGACCCAGCTGAGATAGAAAATCCAGCTACTTATGCTTTATTTGATAAGTTTCTGGCAGCCATAACACACATAGCAGATAGGGTGCCACCATCTGCATCTAGGGCACCAGCCCATCAGGAAGGTTATGGAGCCGGCAAGACTTTCGAGAGACTTCTCCGGGTGGGAGCCATAGACTATGCTGGTACATCTGATCCAGCATATGCTGATCTATGGTTGATAGAGCTGGAAAAGGCTTTTAGGATCCTTGATATTCCTGAAGTTGAAAAGGTTAAGCATGCGGTATACCTCCTAAAAGGAAGTATTGGTAATTGGTGGATGATAGAGGAAGATAAGAGACCAGGTGAAGAAATAGGATGGGAGGTTTTCCGACGAGAATTCGTCAATAGATACTTCCCTAAGACGTATCTAGATGAGAAGATTTCTCAATTTGAGAAGATCATACAAGGACTGATGAACGTTAGCGAATATGAAGCTAAGTTCATGGAGTTACTATGGTTTTGTCCACAGATGGCAGTTAGTGATGAAGAAAGAATTCGGCATTTTGAGAAAGGATTGAATGCTGAACTAGCCACTCCTGTGTCTGCCTTGGAGAACAGAGAAAGGTTTGCCACCTTTGTGGAGTCAGTAAGAAGGATAGAGAGGTCGGAAACCGTGAAACAACAGACAAGTAGTAAGAAGATGTACACCCAGCCTCAAGAATAAAGGCCTGAAAGTTTTAAGAAGCCAAGATTTTCTACACCAACTGCAATATCAGAATTCCCTACCCAAACACAATGGGTGTCAAGTGGAAATAGGGACCATAGTAGTATTCCAAGAAGACCCTCCGACATAGCCTCAGCATCGGTAACTGGGTCGTATAGACACCTTGCACCCAGGATCTGTTACTTATGTAGACAACCGGGACATCTGGCAAAGGATTGTCCAGACAGGAATGCAATAATGACTCGACCTCAAGGACAGAGTCTGCAAGGCCCACAAGGGAGGCAATATAATAATAGAGGACGTGGACAAACATCCCATACAGGTCAGATGAAATAAGTATTGTTTTATTATTACATATTAGGATTCTATGTGTTAAAAATATGGAAGTTAGCTGCTTTTGAATTTCTTGACTAAGTCCTAGAAGGACACCAGAAAGATAAGAATTCATATCTTACTCAATATTCTTTAAAACAATTCATAATCTCCCTTAACTATGTATTAAAAGGATGAGATATAGATGTGATACCTGAAGAATAACCTAGAGTGATAAATTTTGCGTGTATAATGATATGAAAAGCAAAGAATAGGATGATAAGTAAAATACATACTACCTAATCTCAATACTTATATACCCTGGTCAGGTATATGGTTATTGTAGATAAGGCAAGTATGAAACTCTTAGATTGTTATCTTTTGATTACTCTGATCAGGTAATTATTTTGAAACAATCTAAGGAGTATAAGAAAACTTAAATGAGAGGATCTTAGTGAATACTTAGTGAACATACTTTGTGAACATACTTAGTGAATATACTTAGTGAACTTCCTCAGTGAATACTCAGTGAACATACTCAGTGAATATACTCAGTGAATACTTAGTGAACATACTTAGTGAACATACTCAGTGAATATACTCAGTAAATACTCGGTGAACTTAGTGAACATACTTTGTGAACATACTTAGTGAATATACTTAGTGAACTTCCTTAGTGAATACTCAGTGAACATACTCAGTGAATATACTCAGTGAATACTTAGTGAACATACTTAGTGAACATACTCAGTGAATATACTCAGTAAATACTCAGTGAACATACTTAGTGAATATACTCAGTGAATACTCAGTGAACATACTTAGTGAATATACTCAGTGAATATACTCAGTGAATACTCAGTGAACATACTTAGTGAATATACTCAGTGAATACTCACTGAACATACTTAGTGAATATACTCAGTGAATATACTCAGTGAATACTCAGTGAACATACTTAGTGAATATACCCAGTGAGTATACTCAGTGAATACTCAGTGAACATACTTAGTGAATATACTCAGTGAATACTCAGTGAACATACTTAGTGAATATACTCAGTGAACATACTTAGTGAATATACCCAGTGAGTATACTCAGTGAATACTCAGTGAACATACTTGATGAATATACTCAGTGAATACTCAGTGAACATACTTAGTGAATATACTCAGTGAATACTCAGTGAACATACTTAGTGAATATACTCAGTGAATACTCAGTGAACATACTTAGTGAATATACTCAGTGAATATACTCAGTGAATACTCAGTGAACATACTTAGTGAATATACCCAGTGAGTATACTCAGTGAATACTCAGTGAACATACTTAGTGAATATACTCAGTGAATACTCAGTGAACATACTTAGTGAATATACTCAGTGAATACTCAGTGAACATACTTAGTGAATATACTCAGTGAATACTCAGTGAACATACTTAGTGAATATACTCAGTGAATATACTCAGTGAATACTCAGTGAACATACTTAGTGAATATACCCAGTGAGTATACTCAGTGAATACTCAGTGAACATACTTAGTGAATATACTCAGTGAATACTCAGTGAACATACTTAGTGAATATACTCAGTGAATACTCAGTGAACATACTTAGTGAATATACTCAGTGAATACTCAGTGAACATACTTAGTGAATATACTCAGTAAACTTACTCATTGAATACTTAGTGAGCAAACTTAGTGAATATACTTAGTGAATATACTTAACGAACTCTTTCAGTAAAAGCCTTTGAAACAATACCCTTAGTAAATTTACTTAGTGAAATCCTCCAAGACAAATTGCTTAGTGAACCTTCTCAGTGAATGTTTCCAAATTAGTTGATTAGCAAGATTTGATACTTAAATAATATATTCTTCCTTTTATCTGAGATTTCGAGGACGAAATCCTTGTTAGGGGGATATAATTTGTAACATCCCTGACCTGGGTTATGAACTAACCCTAGATGTTTTGCTTAAAATATGATTATAGGCGTGTGATTACCCCCTTGATATGTCATTAAGCCTTAGAAGAATCTATAATTTCATTTCTGTCCCTTTTGAACCATGTTGTAATATTGGTTTGTAATACAGGGACCTATGTGCAAATTACCCAATTAAAAGGGGTTAACTTACAAATTGCACATGTTAAGATGTTCCTTTGGTGTTGATAAATCATAAGAATGAATATGATAAAGTATGATGGATTCTCCAAGCTTGGGCACCAAGATGCAGCTTGTGGAGCAATCCTTGTACTTAAAACTCTAGTTTTGATGTAAAGTGCAATTTACCCAAAATATGGGGTGCAACTTGTAAAATACACCTTCTAGAGTATCTTTAATGACTCTTGGCATCATTAAGATTAAGAATGATGAAGAGGTCACTTCAATTGAATAATTAAATAAGAATGATAACCCTTATAAATTAAATGATCAAGTTATAAGTCTAATAACCCTTCTATATGTGCAACTTAGTAAGAAGTTGGCTTTCTTCACCTTTAGATCTTGGGTTTAAGATGAGTTTTGCTTAAGTATGGAAGGGAGAAACGTGGTTTATAATAAGGTAAGGACCTAGAGGAGAAATGGAGAAACAAGTTGTCCTTATGTTGAAATTTCACCTAAGGTATATATACACCTTTTCTCACTTAGCAAGGATCATTTCCTTCACTTCCTTTCTTATCCCCTTGCTTAGACCGACTTAGGATAGAGATCTGGAGAAGAGGAGAACGGCCAAGCAGTTCTAGGTAAGCTTTGATCATTATCTTGCTCGAATTCATGGAGGAATTCATGGTGCAAGGTTGGTTTTATGGTCTTCCTTACTTGTTTCTTCTTTCTAGCCATCTTTTCCCAACCTTTCCTTGGAAAAACACCCTTGGCCGACCTGTGGAGCTCAAGACACCATTAAAGACTTGAAGCTTGGAAGCTTGGAGCTCAAGGAATGACCTTAAGGCGGGTTTTATAACTCTAAACCTTATGCTTTGATTATACATCTTTTTCTATGCATATAGTTGCTAGTTCTTCTTCTTCCCTATCTTCCCTTGCATCCTTGCAAGCAAAATCGTGAAGAACTGCTTCTGTTCTTGAGGTAGAAGATAAGGGCGTTAATTCCTATGCTTATCCACGGATTTCCACTTTACCAAATGACCTCCACCAGTTGCTCATGCGGTTTGCACAACCGTTTGGTGGGCAAACGGTTTCAGGGTCGCATGGAGGCAAACGGTCTTCAAGACCGTTTGGTCCAGTTGACCAAGCGACGACCGTATGGGAATCCTGTTCCTAATTATGTAGGCTGATCACCCACCAAATTTGAGGGGTTAACTCCAAAGGAATCGTGATATATAGGCTAATCAATTAGCAAATCCAATTGAATTAAGTTCTGATTTTCAATCTGTTTAATTTGCCCTTTTTGGGAAAACGGTCTCAAGAACGTTTAAGATGGTTGACCAAGCGTTGACCGTTTGGGATTACTGTTCATAATGATGTTGCTTAATGACTCACCAAATTTGATGGATTAATTCCAAACGAGTTATGAGTTGAAGGTTGATTAATAGGGCAAATCCTAATTGAAATCAGTGCTGAAATTCCAATGAGTTAATTAGTGATTTTGGGTTGATTAGCCCAAACGGTCTCAAGACCGTTTGGGGAATCATCCAAACGGTCTCAAGACCGTTTGGGGATCACCCAAGACCGTTTAGAGGTCTGGGGTCAAGTATAGTTGACCAATTGAAGGTCCAAAGGTACCAAATCATATTGCAATTAAGTATTGATGTGATGATCAACTCAATAGATCAAACCTTGATGAATTTTCACTAGAGTCCAAAGGATGGATGGGCAAACGGTCTCAAGACCGTTTGGAACTCATCCAAATGGTCTCAAGACCGTTTGGTGACAACCCAAGACCGTTTGGAGGTCTAGGGTTAAGGTAATTTGATCAATTGAGGGCCCAATTACAATGGGTTATTGAAATAATCAAATTGCTGATTTGTGACTTAATTAAGGTTCAACCCCTATCAAATCAACTTAGATTTTTTATGAATTCTTGGGTAAACGGTCTCAAGACCGTTTGGAGGTTATCCAAACGATCCCAAGACCGTTTGGGCCAAGTTTGAGCCCGATTGGAGGTCAATTGATGGGATCAACTTCGATTTGATTCACATTGTTGAGTGTTGATGGTTGAATGTTTATAGACCTTAATTGAACCAACTCCAACCCTAATTGGATATTAATTGAGGGTCAATTGAGTGACCAATTGGTTAAGGCTAACCCTAATTGTCTCAATTGATAAGTGGTTAGCAAGCTTGAGACCAATTGAAGGCTTCAACATAGGAAACCCTAATCGAGTTTACCCTTTGAATCACCTTGGAGGTCCATGCGATCTTGAGCATTTAGGAGCATGCGACCTCAGGACCGCATGAGTCTATGCGACCTCAGGACCGCATGAGTCTATGCGACCTCAGGACCGAATGAGTTCATACGACCTCAGGACCGAATGAGTTCATACGACTTCAGGACCGAATGAGTTCATACGACTTCAGGTCTGAATGAGCTCAAACGACTTCAGAAGTCAATCTATGACTAAACGGTCTTCACCCCATCTTGGGCAAACGACCTCAAGATCGTTTAAGGGTAAACGGTCTTGAGTGTCATGCGGTCTTGAAGTCAACCAAAGCTAAATGGTCAACAACCTTAAACGATCTCAGGATCGTTTGAAGGTTGAAGGTGTGAAACCTATTGGGGACTTTTAAGGATAAGTTTGCCTAATGCCTTGAAGGCTTAGATGGTTTGATGGTTGTTAAACCTAAACCCTAATGATACCTAGGGACATTAAGGGTCAAGTGGTTAGTATATTAACCCATGTTATGATCAATGGTGAACTTTACCAAAATACCCTTTATGGATTCATGTAGGTAACCCCTTTTGATCATACAAACCCCAATGGTTACAATGGTGATGACTTGGCTAGACTTATCAATGTTGATTTGACCTAACCCAATCTAGAGGGATGTAATCATCACCTATGAGCAAGAGGAGAGAGAAAATCCCAATTATGGTTGAAATCCAAGTAAAATACCTTCAATATATATTAATGTATGATTGGTTCCATGAATTCAAAGATTGAAGGAATCAACATTGGAAACCCTAATTCAATTGGATACCTTATGAAGTGGAGGTCCAACGTGATTGAATCCTTGAGACTTAAGATGATGAATGTTCTATTGATCCAATAATGATTAGTAATGATAATCAATGAAGGTGTGAAGGTTGAAACCCTAATAATACCTAAGTGATTAAGAACCAATTAAAGGGAGATTTCTTAATTGTTTATAGGATTAATAGCTTGATACACTATGTTAACCATAGTAGAATGTATTTGATTGAAGGGTTGATGTGACCTAATCAAGTTAAAAGAATGAAATATTAGAATACCTATATTATATATATATATATATATATATATATATATATATATATATATATATATATATATATGAATCATGGAATGATCTTATGTAGCACGACCGTGCAAGAGAGCACGGCCGTGGTAGCCTTAGCTTGCATGACCGTGCAAGGTGGCACGGTCGTGGTATCCTATTATGAAATTGAGAAGTTTTGGTATTGTGCTGACATTGTTATATATGCATGTCCTTATTTGTATAAGTCATACAAGTTGATATTATGAGTTAATCATAGCCAGGTATGAGTTATGATGTCATATTCCTTGAAAACAATTATAAGCTTTTAGAGTAATGATATGTGAAAAGTATATACATTGCTTCAATCAAGGTCATGCTAATAGATGACTTGATGCTGATATGGCACTTGATAGCAAGTGTTATGATAATATAAGGGTGTGAGCACCCATGTTCTTGAATCATAGTGATAAGATGATTAAGAATTGATATCCCAATATTAAAAATATGAGGTATGACCTAAACCAAAGTGTTTCTATGTGAAATTCTATTACGGAATAATCCTATGAAAAGCTTAACTACAGACTAATGGGTTATGAATGTAAATAACCCTTGTATTACATAAGTAATGTTAAGTCTGATATCATATGTACAAGTTATGCAGATATGTTGTGGAGTTGGAATCCTAACACTTTGAGAGAAGGAGTATGGCTACAGGCCATCCTTTCCCAAATAATAATGCCAGGCAATGGATATATGATCCAAGTCTGAAGGGAGTTAGTGATGTGATAAGTGACATGTGATTTTATCAATTTATAGTTGCATTGCTTTTAGTAGAAAGAATAGTTTAATCTGTTAAATATCGTTTTAACTACTCTCAAATATACATAACTTCTTTGTGTACATTTATTCTCTTATACTGCAATAATTATGCTTCTGGCGAAGAGTTATATCTCTCGCTGGGACGATTCTTATAATTGTCTCACCCCGTAGATTTCAACCTTTAGGTGGACGTGAGCGAGGAGGCAAAAATCCTTCAATAGGTGAAGGGCAGCATCAGCAGTACCAAGGACAGCAGTGAAGCTTCAGGTGGAGGCATTGGCTGCTAGGTCATGTGTAGATAGTGTTAGAGTCCTATATGTCGTCTCTGTACTCTCAGGTCCTCGGAGTAATAGTTAGTGCTTTCGAGTTTTTGGTACAGCCCTTAGAGACTTTTGTATCTTGCCTTACAGAGTTTTACTGATGGATCAGTTGTAAACAACTTATCATGTTGCTTTATGAAAAAACTTTACCTTTAAAGGATCTCTTTGTAAAAAGCTTAAATTTTTTAGTGATTTCTGGTAATCCGATGCTTAGTGAACGCTTCCGCATTAGTTAATCTTGTTTTCTCGAATTAGACATTTCAGGTTAAGTATACAAAGCAGGACATAACAGATAATGAGTATAATTCTGTAAATCCAACTATGCCATCTCTAAGGGACGTGTGGAAAAGTCACTGAGGAAGTGGCTGACAGTAAGTGACCAAGCCTAAGAGGGAAGGTCACCAAGAGGCCAAGCCCAGGAGGGAAGGCCAAAATGAAGACAAAGCCCAGGAGGGAAGGTTTCCAAGAGGTCAAGCCCAGGAGGGAAGGTCACTGAGAAGATCAAGCCCAAGAGGGAAGGTCGCTATGAGCCCAATGTTGAGACATAAAGTAAATGATGTACACCCTAAGAGATGAAGAAAATTCGGGTTAAAGAATTACACAGAAATTAATGTGTTCGAATATCATAGAGAAACCTCAAGAAGAATGTGTGGGCATCTAAATAAAAACCTTATGAGGGGTATATCCCTAAGTAACCCTAAGATCTATATAGGAACATGCACCCTAGCTTCAAGATGATTGGACCTATGACCTTGATGTCCATACTTGACTCTCAACATTCACTTGATGAAATCTTAACTTATGATTATTGATCTTGATATTGATTCAATTCCTATGATCACCCTTTCTGGATCTTGAGATCACATTCAATATATGACTAATGACTTTCATGTTTCCAAATCTCGATTTAAAATGACAATTATGACAATTTGCTCGATTTATGACTTAGGGGTGAGCTCCATGTGGACTAGGGTGGGACCTTCCATTGATTTTGAGCATGAAATCACGATGTTGAAATATGATGTATGTCTTGAGTTTGTTGAAATAAAAAAAGTAGTTCAAGGATGTATAACCCCACCTAGGCCTATGAAGAAGCTAGAACCCTAAATGTTGGGATGGAAAGTCATGTTGTACTCTTGGTTCAATATCTCTATTTGTTTGACTTAAAAATGTGGTATCTCCAACTTGGTGATCTCTAGGATGATCTCTCCAAATCTAGGACTCATTTGATGATCTATGTGGCTGTGATATTTTCAATCAAATGATCTATGCGACTATGTGTAGACCATGATGCTCAATTGCTCGATTTTAGAATGGATGGATGTTGTAAGTGGTGATTATACCTTATGAGAATACTATGACTACTTTCATTTTGAATAGGAAAACTCAATCTTGATTGGTGACTTGATTCAATTTTGGGGACAAAATATCTTTTAGGGTGGGGAGGATGTGATAACCTTGAATTTTCCATCTCCTCATGTATGTGTTATGCACCTCACCTTCATTGTTTTACTCAAGTATTTAATTTAATTTCATGATCGAATATGTTTTGAAACTTATTTTGGTTTGTCTCAAGTACATGTGTCTTGTGGTGACACCTAGTTCATCTTAAAACTAACTCTCAACTATGTTAACATTACCCTCTTCATATCAATTTTGACTCCTATTGTAAGGCCCCTAAACTTTCTTAATGAGTTGAATAAGCTTAATTATCATAATTAAATTCTTATAACCCTAATATAACCTTTTTATATGCTTTTAAATCATAAGATAATCTTAAGTTTCAAATTTGGTCCAATTTGGACACTGTTTGAGCAAGTTATGCAATTTTATGCACATTTTGGACTTTTCTACAATTTACCCAATTGAGAGTTTTCTTTGCAATTTATCACTTGAATTATGTTCCTTGGATATTCTCTCATCATTCTTGAGCTTGTTGATCCATGGGGCACCTATTTAATGTTTTCTCCAAGGGTATTTTAGGGTTTACACCTTCATGGATGAGCTATCTTTAGTAGCTATCAACTAATGACTTATTTGTTTTTCTTGGAAATTCAAGAAATGAGGGATAATCATGTCTCTATGGATGGTGGGGGAGCTGCTTGTGTATTTGCTTGTATATTCTTAATAGTTTAAGGCCATGGACACTTGGAAAGATACTAGAACTTCAACTTTTTCTTTTTCTTTTTCTTTATCTTAAAGTTTTATATACTTATCCCTAAGCACCAAAACGTGCCATTTTCTCTCCACCACTTCCCTCCTTATATGAATCTCGTTCTCCCTCTGTGCTTCTGCGAATTTCTTGTCCAAGGAAGAAGAAAGAGGGGATCTTCTTGGAAAAAGAATCTAGGGTTGCAATTGACTTCCTTTTAGGGTTTGAAAAGCTTCCTTCTAGTGATCTTGACCTAAAAGAGTAAGAATCCCCTTCTTCTCTCCATTTATTTCTTTTTTATCCTTCCTTCTACCTTTCTCCAGGTCGGAACCTTGTTGTTCCATGGTATAAATTGCTCTAAAGATCTAAAACCCTACCTCTCTTGCTCCTTATGCTTAGGGTTTGCTCATTTGATGATGAAAGGTGCTAGATGGATGAGTTCACAGCTTATGATTGGATTTCCTACCCTACCTGCTCATATTTTCTTATGTTTGAGAGTTTATCTTCTAATTAGAGGCAAGTTTTATAACTTGCTCCACATTTATTAATTGCTTACCATAAGCTTTCTAGCTCATGTTCTTGCTTGAAAATGATGATCCATGCTCTAAAAAGATATGCTTGACTTGGATTTTGATTTGTATAATGTTCTATATTCTAATTTCAGTTCTAGATGAACCTATGATCATTTCTAAATTATTATTAAGGTATAATATGACTTGGATCAGGTTGGTTTGACAACCTATGGTGCTAAGCACCTATCAACCAATGGCCAATTTAGGGTTTTAAGCTGTTTTCTTCTATAAACCCATGCCCCGATGATGGTACCATTGTAACAACCCTATGTTGTTGTCTTCATGACAATTGATGGTGGTAACCAAGCGTGTCAACTGAAGTTCACCCCTTAGGTCATGTTTTGGCCTAATTAGAAGCCTAGTGATTAACAACTGTGTACCCTAATGATGTTATCAATCAATGGTGATATTAGTTTGATATTTGATGTTGATTAATGAATATAGTGTTAATCTAACAACCTATGGTGACTTAATGGTCACTAATGATGGTGTATCAGGTCTCCAAAAACTATGGTGAGTTAATCATATAGTTGTAGCATTAATTAAGCCTTAGACCAATGGTTTCTTGGGTCATTGGATGCAATGGTCAGACCTATATTGTAATTGATGGTTTTAACATATGAACTTGACCCAATGGTCAAGATCTAATTTTTATTCATCTAATAAAGTGTAATTATGGATAATGTAATATGTTTTCCTAATAATGTTATTTAGATGGTTTCCTTTATATGATCAACTTAAGGAAGGAGCTTACTTGTTAACAATGGATGGCTTGTTGTAAATGAACAGTCGATTGTGGGTTTTACTATACTCTCAACATAACCCTTATTGTTGTTAACCAAAGGATGTCTAGGGTTAAATGGCGAATTTTATAGATCACAACTCAATAACATCATAGATGATTCATTCAAGGTGTTTACTTATGTAAACAACCAATGGTCTTACCTTTTAAACATCCAATGGTTCTGGGTGACATTATGGTACGGTGATATGGGTTGAATGATGATGGAAAGAATGGAGGGTTACCCTTAATTAGGTAGTCTTACCTATTCACTCATATGAATAGAAGGGATGATAACCATATTGTGTTGATATGTAACCCTAATGAGGTATAGTTTGTTATACCTAGCCTTAATATAACTAAATGATGGTAATTGGCTATGAATAGTCCTTGAATGATTAATACAATCATGGAGTACTCTCTTATTGTTGTTGAAACCCTAGTATGCTATAACTTGATGGTTACACCTTGATTTATGTGTGGGTTCATACTTGAGAATACTATGGAATGTGATGGTGATGCTTCACCTTATGCATCCATGATCCAATGAGGATGCCATGAGTTAGGGTTTGGGTATGGCTGTTGATTAGTAACATTAATATAATTTATCTTGTTGAGCCTAACTCTAATGCAAATAGATAAAGATGAGTATTCATGTTTAATCTTCTTATATGATGGCATGATGGTGAAATAACCTCCTTAATATGATCATGACCATAATGTGTTAATTGGTGGTTATCATAGCCACATGGTTGATACTTTCTTATGCTAAACATGTGCATTATGAATATGATGAGGGTTAATCATATCTAGATTCCTTACATGTTGATGTAATAAAGGAATGTTCTTAATGTTAGTATAACCCTGCTATGATTGTTTATGAATATCTCCTAGCTCATTAATGCAACATTGTGCTAATCCAGTGTATTATATGTAAGTGATGTTGTTGAGTCTTGTTATAAGGCATGCAAAAATAATGATAATCTTGCAGGGAATAGTATGATGGTCTTAATGACCTTTGGGCATGGTTGAGCCTCGAATGAGGTGTAATCCTCTTGTGTTGATAAGGGTTGATACCCTGTGATATTGTGAAAAGGATTTATATCATGTGATAGTATGATGATCATAATGACCTTTGGGCATGGTTGAGCCTTGAATGAGGTGTAATCATCTTGTGTTGATAAGGGTTGATACCCTGTGATATTGTGAAAAAGATTTATATCTTGTGATAGTATGATGACTAGTGTGGTCTCATGAATGGCAAGTGAATAGTACCATATGATGATGGGATGAGAAATTATGTTTCACACATTTTATATCTTTTGAAGTTGTGATATTTATATGCTTGCTGGAAGTGAATTAGGGTTTGTATGCCCACTTGTTTGATGCAGCCTTAATTCACCCAATTGGCATAACTAATCAAGTGCAACTCTAATCATGTAGTGCCCTGTGTCATAGAGCCATTTTCAGTGTCAGACATTGTTGGATGATGAAATGAATATTCCTAAGGGAAACTCATAGTGCATACTATTGAGTATGTGGGGGTGGCAAGTTGAGGATATATCCTGGTCATCCACAATGTAGGTTGTGGAGGTTGGATATGGTCATGCCTCATACATATGATGTGATTGAGGACAACTGCAGTTGTACCTTGGATTAGAGGGTTTTGTATACCCTGGATGCTAGCGTTGTGACCTGTACCAAGGTGGGGTAGTTACAGGACTATATGTCGCTATTTTGCAGTTTGACTATATGTCACTACTTTTTACTCATACTGACTGAGGGGAAGAGATCTTAGGATATCGACACTCCTAGATATTGTACGGAACCGAATAGCCCTTCACAGGGGTCGGTTGGACTTTGGATGGTATGATTCAAATTCCCCATGGCATAATAAAAGATGTAATATAGCCGTATAGCATATCTATTTAGGGTTATACACAACGCTTCATATTGGATGATAACCCTTGTTTGCTTTCTTTTCATTGAGATCATGTTTAGTACAATAAGAGATGATAGATATGCTTATGTTGTAGTTATGCTCATGTTGTAAACATGCTTATGTTGTCAAATATACTGACATTGATGGTTAAGATGTTGCTGCTAGCTATCTTTCATATTGCTAGCCATGCCTATGTAATTATAGATGTTTAAACTGCAATCATTCCTATGCAGTTAATTGTGCTATGATGTTAGTTCTACTTATGATATAGATCTGTTCCCTTTATTTGAGATGCCAATATTGATAGCCATGTTATGTTACTAGACATATTCATGATGTTAGGGATGCTTATGCTACTAGATTGCTTGTGATGTTAGCAAGGAATATGATGATAGTCAGATTAATGATAATGATTGTTATTAGATATAATTTGATGATATTTGAACGGATATCTATCCAGAGAAATGGATTGATTTGTTATTTATATATGCATTGATGATCATACTTGTTGCTAAGATTAGTTGCTTAATCTGTTTAGCATACTTAAACTGTTCAATCTATTAAATTGATTATTAAATACTCCAACTTCTTAGTTATCTACTATTTAAAATGTTGTAATCAATAAGTGTTGTTGGAGGTTATATCTCTTGCTGGGACATGGGTCTCACCCTTGTGGTTCACCACATTTTTTTAGGTAATCGAAAGTGACAAAAACAAACTCGTGGCAGCAAAGAGGAGCTATAGTAATGAATATATGGGAAAGTTGATTAGATGTCTAGTGTGTCGTAGAGTCATCCATGTACTCTCAAGTCTGGGTAGGAAAAGTTTGTATATGGTGTTTCAAACAAATCATACTTTTCTTAGCATATTAATGCTTGTTTGTGTGGCATATATAAATATTGTTCTCCTGTGTATATATGTTGTAGCTAAGGTGATAGAACAATTTGTATCAAATTCTTGGCATAGTATGGATATAAGAAAGATGTTGGGCTCTTATACAAATGTTTCTTAGCAGGTGTTGACGTTGAAATCAATTTTAGTTTACCCATATTTTTGGGTATGTGGTTAATTGGTGATTGATTGTGTTTTAAGTTTTGAGTAATCTCATTTAGTATAGCGAGTTCTCACACCTATATGGTTTGTTTCCCATCCTAATCTTATTTTTATGTGGTAGATCACCCTCATGTTTCCAATGCATCTAGTTTCGTTCAATTTTGAGCTTTGATGAGGAAGTTATGCTCCTTTGAAATCACCTCATTTTAACCTTGATTTGACTCGTTTATCCTTTTAATCCTTATTGGGCCCAAAGGCGTGCGGCCCACTATCTCCCCTTTCCTTTGGGCCACGTCAGTGATCCACAAATTCACTTAGTAACCAATCATGTTGGTCTTGGTTGGCTTAATCGAAATCATTAGATGGGCACCCATGGATCAACCCCTCCAGTCCAATGGTCCTTGACCCCTCTCTTATGTTTGTATGGAGGTCGGTGAAGGTGGCCTTGTGCCACCACCTAACACCTTATATGGCACCAACCCAACCCCTCTTTGACACCTAATGTTAGCCCTTTTCACTTCCATTTGCCTCGCCATCCTCCTTTCCCTCATTTACACCCTTTTCCCCCTCTTTTGCAGACCATAGCCCCGCTTGCAAATTCTCAGACCTCCAACCCATAGCAACTCCGATGAGCCATGTCTTCTCCTCCGACCATCATTGCACCACTCCAACCTCAGAGACGAGTCCGCGGTTCCATGCCACACCTCCATGGCCTCCTTGTGTTGCTCGAAGACCCTCCTTCCTCTTTGTTCTTCTTACCACCATCACAGACACCGCAACAACTGCCATGGCTGCCAGGGTTTTTAAGTGGCTGGCCCCAAATCAGTAAGTTTTGACGTATGCTGGAGTAAGATTCAGACTTGTTCATTCTTGTACCCTACTTTGACTTAATAATGACTTTGAACCTCCATACATGCTTTATATGGATACTTTTATGTTGAATTTCAACCCTTGCTCCTATGTGTGTCTTTGGGTGCAAGATGATCACGTGGGCTCAAAATCAGTAATCTTACATGCTTTATAACCCCAAATGCCATGTTGATCATTCTTGTGCCCTAATGTGACTAAATTTCCTAATCTTGACCGGAATATGAACTAAAGTGCATGTTATTGTTTTAAAGAACTAATGTTGTCCAATCTTGCTCTAATGTGAACCGTGCTACAATAAAACTTCAAATCAGTACATTTATCATTCTAAATATTTACATCTTAACTTGATCTGCTTAATGCTTCTATGACTTGGAATCATAACCATGTTGCATGTTTTTGACCTAGTATGATTACATGTGATCTTACAGGATTAAACCTCGAGGGTATCATAGTTTCATGATCCCCTAACTCCAAATCTGGGATAATATGAACCTTGTACCAAATCTAATGTGTATGGTTCTCTTAGATCTAGGATTTAATGTTAACACATGTCCTATGATGAATCGACACATGCATGTTTGGAACTTTGGAAATGATGTTTGAACTAATTGAAACCTAGATCTAGGGAAACATCCACATGACATATATGATGTTTATACTATCAAAACACCCCTGATCTAAGACCCACTATTATGCCTTTTGATATCTTAGGCCCCCAATGGAGTGGACCTACTCTAGAATCTACTCATGGAACACAATTGTACTCTACTCGCAAGGTACATTTTCCTCTTGACCATACTATGATATTGGTTTGCTTGTATGTATGCTAGTATGAATGCTTGGCTGCTTACTTACTTGGTTGAGCTATTATTCCTGTGATTACTACTTTCATGTTTGAGTATTCTACTTTGACAAACTTTGAATATAATACACAGATTTCCATTATGCAACCTAATGTTGACATCATGGATAAAGGAACCTAAAACATGCCTTGTATAAAATTATGTCGTCAAGAATTCTCGCTTTATTTCTTCTTCTTGACTATGATCATGTTTCTAGCCAAGTAAGTTTTGCATTACTCTTACTATTTACATGCCTTTTCATAGTGTACTTAATGCTTTAGGAGTAATATGTTTTGTTTATCGAATTTTTAGTTGCCAAAAGAAGATCCCCTACACTCAAGGCTCTAAGATCATAAATGAAACACCAATGGGTTCTATTATATAGAAATATGCACATATATCTTATCTCTATGCCTAGTGTCTTGTTATCTCTTTAGTTTTGTTATTGTCTTTTCATATATATTTCCTATGTGATATATTTGTGTCATTCTATGGATGAGCTCCCAAGTTCACTCGCCTTTGTCTTTGTAGCCATTAGGAGGGTGGACTTAGGGTAACAAACAGTTCTGTGACAATATTCTTTATGATGGAGTTGCATTGAAGCTTCCCAAGCTTGGAGAGAGAAATATGCCTTTAAACCCTTATCTTCTTCTCTTCTTCTTATTATTATTATTATTATTATTATTATTATTATTCATTTTAGCCTCTTCTAGAGTATGGTCACCTTTCCAATCACCTTCCTCTCATTTCCCCAAGTTAGAACAAAACAAATGAGATATATGAGAAGTCCCCTCTCATAATTACTTACGACGCTCTTTATTGTAAGACCCCTGACCTAGATTTTTGGTTGATCTTATTTGCTTAGCATAATTAGATGCTTAAAACCTCAATGTAATCATGTGATGTACTTTGTTAACATGTGACATGCTCGTGCTTTCAGTTTGGTCCAGTTTGGATGTTGTTTGAGCTAGTTATACTTTTATGTGATTGTTTTGGAACTAATTGCAATTCACCAATGTTTAGGGCTTATCTTGCAATTTGTTACATGCTTGATCCGCCTCACATGTTTTGACATCATGTTGGAGAGAGTGGTGCCCTATAGCTTTGTTGCACCTTGGTTTGATGTGGTGACATCATGTGCAGATGTTTTAGGGTTTGCTTGGATACCCTTTGTGGATGGTTGACCTTGGAGTTTGTTTGACTGATAAGTTTGTGTTTTGGTAGTCGCTAAGGATCCTTTGATCCATGATTCTTGGCGGTCGATGATGTTTTAGTTGTAACTAGTAGTTTTGACAGTCGATGAGCCAAGAAACCCCAGGGTGTGTTTATGCGACCAATGACCCTTCTAATTCTATGTGATTGTTGAGCTTTTTGGGACCAAATGGTCACTAAAAATCCCTTCGACCGATGGGTTTCTGGACCAGGTTGGTCATTGATTTTTCTTGTTTTTTTCACCCAAGTTTCATGCATGATCTTAGTGCTTGCATGGATGAGATATGGTGGATAAGTGACTCATGTTTGCATAACACCTAACCCTCTTTACCTCTAACTAACCCTTGGCTATATAAACCCATCTCTTTGCATGCAAGTGATAACTTTGCACCTTCTTCTTTCTCTCTTCTCCTTGGAGATCGTCCCACTTGTGTTCTTGGTGGTGAAGGTGGTGCTTGAGCTGGGAGAAGGTTGTTGAACCTCTTGCATGTTGATCTAGGGTTTCAAGCAAACCTCCTTTAGTGATTGTTTGGTGTTCCTCAATCTTGGTATGTGATCTACCTCTCTTGATCTATGTTTTTTTGCAACCCTACCTTTCTTCTTTCTCTTCTTTCCTAAAACCACGATTCTCCATGGTGGTTCTTGAGTTTATCTTGAGGAACTTCTCTCTTCTTGGCCGAATTCATGGTTCTCCATGGTAGTGCTTGAGTTGAGTTGAAGAACCCCTCTCTTTTGTCTTTTAGGCCTAGAATTTGTGCCCTCTTTATTGTGTTCCTTTAACCTAGGGTTTTGCTTCTCTCTTTGAGGTGATTCTAGCTTGGCCTAAGTGGTGATCAAGCTAGGTCTTTTCTCTCTTCTTAGAGCTTCCTTGTTGTTGGAGTTGCTTCATCTTTGAGAAGACGAGTTATATAACTTTCTCCTCAATTATTGTTGTAGTTAACTTTGCATGAAACTAATCTACCCTTAAAACGTGGTTCCATGTAAAATGGTGATGATCTATGATCTAGGGTTTATGTTCTATGGTGATCTTCAGTAGATAACTTCCCTTTTTGCTAAACCCTAATCTTGTACACATTTATCTTGTTGATGATGGAGGAGTTGATCTTTACATGCATGTGCTAAAAGTTGGTTTTCTTCCTCATGATCATGGTTTAGCTTTCTCTCTTAATGATGGAGGTTTTGGATACATGCATTATGATATAAACGTTGGTTTTCTCTCTCTTGATTTGTAGTTCACTTTTCTCTCATGGTGATGGTGATTTAGGGTTTTAGAGTTGATATTTTCCTTGTGTTTTGCACCTTGGTGGTTTTTGGTCTCATAGTGATGATCAACCTATTGATCTTGTTGTTAGTGTGTTTTTCTCTCTCTTGATGGTTTTAAGATGAGATCTATGCAGTCTATGAGCTTTCCATGTGTTTTTGGGTCGCTAAGTATGGATCTCCTTGATGGTCGTTGAGGTGACTATCTTCCTTGGTCAATGAGTTTTCCCTTGGTTCCCTTCGATCATTGGTTTCAACCATGTGGTCGTTGATGGTTTGAATCCTATTTGGTTGATGAGATTTTGAATTTTCTATTTGGTCGCCAAGTTTCTCTTCAGTCGATCAAGTTGTGTGATGTTCTCTTTGGTCATTGAGACAGGTGACCTAGGGTTCTCTTTGATTGATGACTCATGATCTTATGAGACTGATGAAGGTTCTGGCCTATGTAGATTATCATGCTTGTTGACTTTATGATGATGATAGTTGACCTAGTACCTTCCAAGATTAGTGTAGATGATAGAAATTAGGGTTTACTTCTATTGCTTGTTTGAAACCCTGATTCGATTTGCTTTGTTATACCTTAACCTTAATTTGAGTACATGGTGATAATGCTTAGCTTGCTTGAGTGTTAGCATATTGATAAACTATTGTAACCCTAATTGGTTTGTTCTTAAATGCATGTTTGATTGTGGTATCACTTATGAGACACATGTCTGGTGATTTTGAACCTTGATGAGGTAAGGAGAGATAATGATGTTTTTGTAGGGGACAATGTGAATGGTCTTATAACTTTATACAGGGTTGGTTACCCTATTTGAGGTTATATCCTCTAGTTATGTGATACGGGATTGGTATCCCATAATGATGGTATGATAATGATGGACTCGTGAATGATAGTGAGTGGTGATGTGATAAACTTTATGTTTCGTACGTTTTATATCTTCTAAAGTTGCAATATACCCTTATCTTTGTAGAACCTTTCTAGGGTCTGTATGTAACTTGATTGATGTAGTTAAAAGATATCGAATTGGCTTTAACAAATTAAGTGAAACCCTAATCATGTAGTGCCCTGTGCCGCAAAACCATCTTTAGTGTTTGAATTTGTTGGATGGTGAAACGAGTATTCCTAAGGGAAACTCGGTGCACATACTATTGAGTATGCATGATGCTTGAAGAGTACATCCTTGTCATCCTAATCCCAAGGTGATTGAGAACGGTTGTGGTCATGTCTCGGATATTTGTATATGTGATGTGATGGAGGACAGTTGTGTTGTACCTCAGATGATATGCATTTGTATACCCTAGTTTCTAGTGTCGTGGCATGTACCAAGGACGGACTAGGTGCTAGCATCTTATCTACAGGTCGTTGCAAGCAGCTTGATTGGTATGTCAGTGCGGTGTTTACTCGTACTGATTGAGGAGAAGAGATCTTAGGATTTTCTCTCTCCTAGATCTTGTTTGGAACTGAATAGCACTTCATAATGGTCAGTTTGACTTTGAGTGGTACGACTCAAACTCCCCATGGAGTATAAAAGAAGTAATACAGTCGTGTAGCATATTTGTTTAGGGCTAAACACAATTCACATTGGATGTTTACCCTTGCCTTATTTCTTATACTACTCAGTTGTTATATATTGTGATAAGAGAAGTTAAGTATTATACATGTTCTTCATATTCATTCTTAACATGTTACTATGCTTATCTGTTATAGCTTTTCAACTTGATTAATTTGTATAATCAATTTTAATTATTCATTTAGTTGAATTTGTTCATTATTATTAATAATTATATATTCCGTTGTAACAATAGTTGTTGGTTGAGAGTTATATATCTCGTTGGGACGTTGGTCTCAGCTCGTGGGTTCCCACATATTTTTAGGTGGTCGTCAGCATCATGGTAGAGATCATGTTGTTGAGGAAGAGCAGCTAGGAGATCAGTAGATGCAGAAGGTCAGATAGTTGTTAGTGTTGTATAGTAGAGTCCTAGTGTCGTCCATGTACTCTTAGGTCCTGGAAGGGTTGTGCTTTGTATATGATATGTACATTTGTATGTGGTTTTGGCAGTATGCTAATGCTTGTACATATGTGGCTTGTATATGTGAAACAAATCTTCTTGAATACATGTTGATGATGTGGCCACTGAACATATGTGAATACCTGATAGGGTATGATATATGATGCAGGTTGATGGACCTTGTTGTGATATGTTTTCACATATGTTGGTTATATGAAATTGATTTTAATTTACTTATTCTTTTGGTAATGTGGTTGTTTAGTTGTTGATCACGACACATTGTTTTGAGTAATATCGATTGTGTAGCATCATGGTGTTTTCAGTTTGGTTGGTATCAGAGCTCTAGGTTTGCTGAGTCTACAGGGACATAGGACTAGGTTTGTGTATGTTCTTGCATCCTCCAACATATTTGATTATAGCTTATGTTTATGCAGATATGCCTGGAGAGCATGAAGAACATGTTGAGAGTAGTTTTGTTGTGCCAAGAGGTGGCATGAGGAGGCAAGCACGAGATGATGGAGTGCTAGAGACATTGTCAGAGCAGCCTGAGATGACTCAGTTTGACCCAAAAACTATGGCCAATCCCACTTTCTTGTCCATGTTTGGATAGTTAATGCCCACAATTTCACATATGGCAGATAGAACACCCATACCTCAAGCGAGGGAAGCTATCCCTAATGTAGAATCCTAGGGTTTTGAGAAGATGTTTGAGCGTCTAAGACGTGTGGGGGCGATAGAATATGCGGGTGTGGCGGACCTGACGGATGTGGATATGCAGATGAACATCTTGCATGTTGATCTAGGGTTTGGAGTAACCCTCATTTGGTGATCGTTCGACGTTCCTTGATCTTGGTATGTGATCTATCTCTCTTGATATACATTTTATTGCAACCCTACCTTTCTTCTTTCTCTTCTTGGTTGAAATCATGATTCTTCATGGTGGTGCTTGAGTTGAGCTTGAGGATCTTCTCTCTTCTTAGAAAATATGTGGTTCTCCATGGTAGTACTTGAGTTGAGTTGAAGAACCCCTCTTTCTTGTCTTTTCACCCTAGGGTTTATGCCCTTTTTCCTTCTTCTCCTTTAACCTATGTTTTTTTCTTCTCTCTTTGAGGTGATTTGCTAGCTTGGTCGAACTGGGGATCAATCTTGAGTTTTTCTCTCTTCTTGGAGATTCTTTGTTGTTGGAGTTGCTTCATCTTTGTGAAGGCAAGTTATATAATTTTCACCTCAATAATTGTTTCACTTAACTTTGCATGCAATTAATCTACCCTTAAAATGTGGTTCAATGTAAAATGGCGATGATATCTATGATCTAGGGTTTATGTTTTATGGTGATCTGAGTAGATAATTTTCCTTTTTGCTAAGCCTTAATCTTGTATACGTTTATCTTGTTGATGATGGAGGTGTTGATCCTTACACGCATGTGCTAAACGTTGGTTTTCTTCCTTATAATCATGGTTTTGCTTTCTCACTTAATGATGGAGGTTTTGAATACATGCATGATGATAGAAATATTGGTTTTATCTCTATTGATTCATAGTTTGGTTTTCTCTCATGGTGATGGTTGATTAGCATTTTGGAGTTGATCTTTTCCTTGTGTTTTGCACCTTGGTGGTTTTCAATCTCATAGTGAAGATCAACTTGTTGATTTTGTTTTTAATGAGTTTTTGTGGCAACACATCCCATTATCACACAGATAACGAGGTGTTACGCGAAAACGTGCGGAAATCACCATAACCACAGATTATCGAAAACACGGGTTAATTAAAACCGATTGCGGAAAACTGATAAACTGTGAAACTATTACTTTCCAGTCCTCATCCTGCACAGAAATATGGCATATAAGTACACATACGGGATCTAATACGTGTCCATAGCATAGGAACAGTTTTTCATCCATCACATGAGTTCACCACCTGTTCATATACATAAAGGCCCACATCCGGCCAGCAGCAGGATATACAAACATCATCGATCGATCATCGTGAAACAACGTCAAAACACTGCCAAGGACCTGAGAGTACAGGGATGACTCTAGACTCTACTACAAAACATCTAAAACAGCAGCATGTCCATTGCTTGCCTTCTACTGCTCCTCAAACTGCTCGTCCGCAACACCACGACCACGTCTACCTCGACCACCTAAAAAGGGTGTAAACCAGCGGAGTGAGACAATTGAACAATTGTCCCAGTGGGAAACATAACTCCCCACCGCAACTACAGAACCTCAGCAAGATAGACTATAACAGCAGATATCTAATAACAGGTATAACAAGAGCAGTCTATATAAAATAGATTATTCTTACCGACAAGCTTACCCACTATACAAAAGCATATACCCAGATATCTCAAGGAATATGATTAGCAAGATAAGATGTATCCTTGTGTAACATGATTATCAGAACAGGACATAATGTCACATAACCTGATTGTCAAGCTAAGACATATTACCACATAACCTGCAAGATATAACAAAGATATTACACAAACAAGGACTCAACCAATGTTTCGTGTTTATCTTATGCAGTAATTGCTAAACGGCTGTATTACGTATTATTATGCCCTGAGGATTTGAACTGTACCGTTCAAATCCAACCTTCGGTTACGAAACCCAAGTCGGTGCCATACAAGGTCAATGGAATAGCCGGACTCCACGACCTCCCACCTCGTGGTCAGTACACGAGTACAACACAAGCAGGACCGCAGTCACATGTTGAAGTGGTCTAAGCCACAAGGTCAGCTCCATAGGCTACCCTCATCTCTAGCCCGCCTTGGTACATGTCTCGGCGCTAGTAAAACTGAGCCACGGGCCTGTTTACCGTGCTCTGAGCCATGAACGCATTCATGCTCACACATCACATATCCTGAGCCAGGGCCTGTTCACCATGCTCTATATACATATCTGAGTCTGTAACCGAAGTTACACTCTTACCTCCTCATTTTCAGGCTAGGAGCAACCTACACATATTCAACAATATGTGCTTCCAGGTTAACCCGTAGGAGAACCTGTTTCACCATAACCAAGTCCTGACGATGATGGATCTATGGCCAGGGAAAACTACATGATATATTTCACTGTGATTAATTAGTATCTTTTGGATGGATTGCAGGATTCAACCAAGTTGTATAACATGCAATATATAACGAAAAGTAATCAACATTATATTATTATTTAATCATATCAACTTGATCCATCACTAGGATCCAACATCACATGTTACCACTTGGCCTCTTGCCAACCATCCAGATCCATCTCGAGGATCATCACATACCCTGGGATCTCAATCCCTTATCATGTACTGTCAATGCCTCTCAAGGCTCACATCATCATCATGGAACTTAACACATTATACATATCATCTCATTAACCAGAGTAATTACCGAGTGATGTTACTCATCACATGTGTCTCATAGCCCTTTCATGGCTAATCATCACCTGCATGGTTAGGATACTCAATAATTATAGCTTCAATCATAAGGAATATGCTACTATCATGAAATGCCATCCAAGATACTTTACTTATCATTATTACACTATTTGCTGATCAAATGTATAAAGTACATCATTAGCAAGCCATATCTATACTTATCCTTATCTCAGAATTGTATGAACAATCAAGATGTTCAAACGTACAGAACAAGTACTATTGTTACCACTACCACTATGTCACCATCCACTATCATCATTATTAGCATTATTATCATTATGCAAGCTACTTGTATAACTACCATCATTCTCATTTAACAATTAAGTACCATGATTACTTCATGCATATCATTACTATCATTATTGCCATCATTACTATGATCAACATCATTACTATCATTATCATCATGCAACTACCATTATCATCATTGTTACTATCATTAGCATTATTATTGTTTGCAAGGCATCATATTCATTATTGTTATGACTAACAAGGTACCACCATCATTTAGCATAAACATCCACTTTCATAACACATGGAACCGTTACTCTAGGATCACAAGACTCTCACCATAACTCATCATCGCCCTCACTAAAACCTATCAAGGCCTGACGGCCGACACACATACCAACCCTATCGGCCATCACCACCAAGGCTGTCGCCCAACATGGCTATCGGCCATCACCACCCAAGGCTGTCGCCCAACATGGCTATCGGCCATTAGGGCTATCGGCCATCACCAAGCATAGCCCTATCGGTCGACATAAGGGGGCAGCTACATATGGCTATGTCGTCCGACACCAACAACCATCAAACTCAACAAAGCTATATCGGCCAACACCTCACTCGCTTGACCTATCACTCAACACAAGAGCAATCACCATGTCGCCCATCATAAGGTTCCCATCTCGCCCAACACCAAGACAAGAGAGGGTCTCGCCCAACACAAGAACAAAGGTGTTGCTCATCACAAGGACTATGTCGCCCAACATGGTCACCATGTCGACCAACACAAAGAGCACCACTATGTCTCCCATCATAAGAACAAGGGTGTCACCCAACACACCCAAACCAAGGGAGGATATCGCCCATCACAAAGCATGAGAGGACGTCGCCCAACAAGGGTCATCTTCAACCTCCAACACAAGGAAACTCAAACCCTGGATAGCATGGTATACAAAGGAACTCTAAACCCTAGAGGGGGATCGGCCACCAAAGGTACATAAGCAAGGTATAAAAGCAAAGAACTAAGCTAAACTACTAACATGCAACAAGATCATATCTAGAGGTAAAGGAGTTAGGGTTAGAAGTTATGCAACCCGCCTTAAGCTCCAAGGAAGAAGATGCACTTCAAGCTCCAAGGGATGTCATCCACCAAAGCTGATCCAAGAGAGGGTATCGGCCACCACAAGCAACTCCAGGAGAGTGTCTCGGCCGACACAAGCAAGAGAGGGAGGAGTGTCGTGCACTCAAGGTGGAGGGGAGACCAAAAGATCAAAAGAAGCTAAGGTAAGGGAAAGAGCCACATATATAGAAGGGAAGGGAGGAGAAAACAAGGTAGATCTATGCTAAGTGTCATCCACCCAAGGGACACTTGTCCTAGGGTTCAAGCCAACACTCTAGCACACCAAGAGACACATGTCAAATATACATACCAAGTGTCCACCAAACATGGTCAAGGTTGGACCAAGCAACATGGGCGACACAACTAGCAGCTCCTCTGGGCGACACACACTACTCCAGGTCGACACACCACCTCTAGGTCGACACACACTCTTCCTTGGGTGACACAAGCTGGTCTTGGCCGACACAAGGCTCAAGCAAGCCCAAACAAAGCACCCCAAGGCCCAAACAAGCTCAAGCAAGGCCCAAGAAACTCAAACAACAAGCCCAAGACTTCCTCTCAACCCTAGAGGAAGCAAAGAGGGGAAAACATCTCACAAGATGGCAAACTTGCACACAAAACCCCAAACTTGGTTTATTTGCAAGTAGCCCCTCGAACTCTCAACAAAGCACAACAAAAACCCTAATCACCTCTCAAAGGTGATTAGCAAGCATCAAACCACCAAGGTTAAGCAAAACAAACAGGCTAGACCCTAAACGCAGGTCAGGGTCCTTACAATCTATCCCCCTTTAAGGGATTTCGTCCCCAAAATCCGAAGAGAAAAGTGAGGGATACTTCCTCCTCATCTCTTCCTCAAGCTCCCACGTGGCTTCCTCGATGCCACGACGCTGCCAAAGAACCTTCGCAAGAACTAGGTCCTTCCTCTTCAGCTTCTTGATTCTTCTGTCAAGTATCGCCACAAGACCTTCCTCGTAGGTCACATCTGCATCAAGCTCAACCTCAACTGGCTGTATCACTGTACCTAAATCTGGATGAGTTTTCTTCAACATACTGACATGAAACACTGGATGCAACCTGTGCAACTCTGGAGGCAACTCTATCTCATAAGCTACTTTGCCAACACGTGCTCTGACTGGGTAAGGCCCCATATACATGGGAGCTAACTTACCCTTCCGTCCAAACCTTAGCACGCCTTTCCACGACGAGACTTTAAGGTACACTTTGTCTCCTACTCGGAACTCCAAAGGTCGTCGGCGATTGTCTGCATAAGACTTCTGCCTGTCCTGTGCCACTTTCAAATGTTGTTGTATCACCTTGATCTTATCTGTCGTTTGCTGAACTAACTCAGGACCCAAAAGCTAATACTCACCAGACTCATACCAGCACAAAGGGGATCTACACTTTCTTCCATACAAAGCCTCATAAGGAGCCATGTCGATGCTTCGTTGATAACTATTGTTGTAGGAAAACTTTATCAAACTCAGATGTACATCCCAGTTGCCTAGAAACTGCAAAACACAAGCTCGAAGAAGATCCTCCAAAATCTGAATTTTCTCTGACTGTCCATCTGTCTGCGGGTGAAAAGCTGTACTGAACCTCAACTGTGTTCCCAACGCCTTGTGCAACTGTTCCCAAAAACGACTCATAAACTGAGAACCTCTGTCAGAAATTATCGTTGCTGGCACACCATGCAAACGTACTATCTCATCCACATATACTCGAGCTAGTTTCTCAGCTGTATACATCGTCTTCACTGGCAGAAAATGGGCAGACTTAGTCAATCTGTCCACTATCACCCAAATGGAATCATGATTCCTAGTTGTCCGGGGTAGACCAACTACGAAATCCATGGTTATGTGATCCCATTTCCACTGCGGTATCGGCAAAGGTTGCAACGTACCTGCCGGCTTCTGATGTTCAGCCTTCACTTGCTGACAAACCGCACACCTTGCCACGAACTCAGCTACATCTCTCTTCAAACCGGGCCACCAATACAAGTCTTTCAGACTATGATACATCTTGGTGACACCTGGATGCATAGTGTACATTGACGTATGTGCTTCCTCAAGCACCAACTTCCTCAGATCATCAGCATCTGGAACCACCATCCTATCACGATAGCAAACTAGTCCATCCTCGGACTCATGAAACCCATCGTGCTTGTCGCTGCCGAACTCATATCTAATCAACCGTACTGCATCATCTGTTTGTTGTGCATCCTTGATCTGCTGTCTCAATGTAGGTTTAACTTGCATTTGTGCGAAAAGACCAGACAACGCAGAAACTTCCATCTGTACATTCATCTGCTGTAGAGAAACAAACATATCTCGCCTATGACATACTAGAGAACTTAACTGTGCCTTCTTTAAAGAAAGAGAAGAAGACTTTCTGCTAAGCGCATCTGCTACCACATTCGCCTTACCAGGATGATACTCGATAGTGCAGTCGTAATCATTGATCAACTCCATCCATCGTCGCTGTCGCATGTTCAACTCTTGCTGTGTAAAGATATACTTTAGATTCTTATGGTCCGTAAAGATCTGACACGCTTCTCCATACAGATAGTGTCTCCAAATCTTTAGCACATGAACCACTGCTGCCAACTCCAAGTCATGAGTCGGATAGTTCTCCTCATGCTTCTTGAGTTGTCGCGAGGCAAAAGAAACCACATGATCTTCCTGCATCAACACGCAACCTAAACCTTTCTTTGAAGCATCACAGAAAACAACATAGCCTCTCCCAGGTTCTGGCAAGATCAACACTGGAGCACTGGTCAGCTTCTCCTTCAAACTCTGGAAAGCTCTCTTACATCGATCATCCCAAACAAAAGGTACATCCTTCCTGGTCAACTTCGTCATCGGTAAAGCGATCGCACTGAAGTCTTTGATAAACCTCCGGTAGTATCCTGCTAATCCAAGGAAACTATGAACTTCTGTCGGCATCTTCGGTTGTTCCTAATCCGCAATGGATTCCACCTTCTTTTAATCTACTTTGACTCCTTCTGCAGATATCACATGACCCAAGAAAGTCACTTCCGTCAACCAGAACTCGCATTTACTGAACTTGGAATACAACTGATGTTGACGAAGAAGAGTCAACGCTCGACGAAGATGTTGTTCATGCTCTAGCCTGTCCCGACTATAGATCAAGATGTCATCTATAAAGACTACAACAAACTGGTCTAAGAATGGACGGAACACTATGTTCATCAAAGCCATGAAAGCAGCAGGTGCATTGGTTAACCCAAACGGTATAACCACGAACTCAAAATGACCATACCTCGTCCTGAAAGCTGACTTTGGTATGTCATCCGCCTTTATCCTCAACTGATGATATCCAGACCGTAGATCGATCTTTGAAAACACTGTAGCACCACGCAACTGATCGAACAGATCATCTATCCTCGGCAACGGGTACTTGTTCTTGATTGTGACCTTGTTCAACTGTCGGTAATCTATACACAACCGCATCGAACCATCCCTCTTCTTGACGAACAATATGGGAGCACCCCACGGTGACGTACTCGGTCAGATAAAACCTTTCTCCAACAACTCTTGCAACTGCTTCTTCAACTCTGCCATCTCTGCTGGAGCCATCCGGTATGGTGACTGTGCAACTGGCTGTGTTCCTGGAACCAGATTGATCTCGAAATCAATCTCTCGGGGTGGAGGAACACCAGGAAATTCCTCAGGAAACACGTCTGCAAACTCTCAAACCACGGACACCTCCTCAAGACTAGGACCTTTTGCCTTGGTAACCACAACGGTATCCACCACGTGAGCTAGGAACGCCTCACATCCTTGTCGTAACAACTTATTTTCCACCATAGTTGATACAAAACATGTCGGAAGAATCTTCCTATCTCCCTGGAAGGTCTGCTTCTCTCCAGCAACATCAAACACTGCCTGCTTGGAACCACAGTCCAAGACAACCTTATATATTTCTAAGGTATCCATCCCCAGGATAACATCGAAACCATGCATATCAAGTGGTATCAGATCCACTTGAATGCGGTGTCCCGAGAAAGATAAGACACAAGATGGACACTCTTCTCGAAGCAAAGAGGAACCATCAAGAGGGGTTTCTAACAACAAACTATCCTTCTTACAGCTAACAGGTAAACGACAGTTTTCAAGCATACTATAGGCGATAAAAGAGTGTGTAGCACCCGGGTCAACCAGAACAAATATAAAGCAAGAAGAAGACATATCAGAATGAAATAACTCCATCTGACCTATCACCACTCGCGGGTTGACTATCGCCTCCGGCTGACTCATGGCATAGAATCGAGCCGTTGCTTGCTGTCCACGACCTCTGCTCCCTTGAGCAAATGATCCAGCTTGAGACGCTTGACCGCATCCTCGACCTCTGCTACCATTGGTCTGTGGCCTCTCTGACCTCTGAAAACTCTGCCTCGGCTGCTGCGTCACTTCAACATCTCTATTCGGGCAATTGGACTTCCAATGCCCGACCTGTCCACAAAGATGACATGCCTTGTCCTCAAACTGTGGCCTAGCTGGCCCTGTTACTGCCACAGAAGCTGGACTATGTGCCTTATACGGCGAAGAAACATAACCTTTCCCCTTGCTCGGAGACCACTGAGAGGGTACACCGACACTTCTCATTGCTGACGGTGCAGAAAACCTAGGCTTCTTAAAGCCACCAAACCTTCGTCCTTGAAACTGAGCAGGTCTTTTAAGAGACATAGACTCTCTTTTCTTACGTACTGTCCCCTCGATCCGCCGAACTGATTCCACGAACGTAGCAAACCGCTCTCGGTTCTCTAATGCAGACACTGGGGTTGTCAGCTCATCACTCAAACCCTTCTCGAATGTCTGATCCTTTCCTCGTCTGTTGCCGCCATGTGAGGACAAAACCTCAACAGATCCATAAACTTGGCTTCATACTCGGTGATGTTCATCGTTCCTTGCCGCAACTTCTCAAACTGACTGATCTTCTCATCCAGATACGTCTTCGGAAAGTATCTGGTGACGAACTCACGTCGAAACACTTCCCAACAGATCACCTCACCAAGCTGCTTCTCTTCCTCAATGGTCCACCAGTGACCAGCACTACCTTTCAGAAGGTAGACAACATGCTTTACCTTGTCTGCTTCGGGGATGTCAAGGATCCAGAAAGCCTTCTCGAGACTTGTCAGCCACAGATCTGCATCCGCTGGATCAGCCGTCCCAGCATAATCTGAAGCTCTAACTCGTCGAAGCCGCTCGAAGGTCTTCCCAATACCTGATGCTTCTCCATGGGGAACCTGTGCTCGCAGAGGAGGCACTGGTAATCGCTCAACCATGAGATTCATCGTAGCCATTAACTGCCCCCATAAGCTGTTGGTAGGCAGGATGTTCAAGTATGGCTGGGTTAAATTGGGGAACCTCAGGCACCCGATCTTCATGTGCCTGTCCATCTGCTCCATCAACCGATGCAGCATCACTGTACTCAGCAGAGTGTTCTTCATGGTTTCCAGACATCTTGACTTTTCTTCCGCTGAGGGCAGAAGATATTGTAAGAAAACCGGTTCACTCATAAGAACATCTCAACCTAGTCCTAAATCCCTGTAGACTCAGCGAACCTAGAGCTCTGATACCAAAACTTGTGGCAACACATCCCATTATCACACAGATAACGAGGTGTTATGCGAAAATGTGCGGAAATCACCATAACCACAGATTATCGAAAACACAATTTAATTAAAACTGATTGCGGAAAACTGATAAACTGTGAAACTATTACTTTCCAGTCCTCATCCTGCACAGAAATATGTTATATAAGTACACATACGGGATCTAATACGTGTCCATAGCATAGGAACAATTGTTCATCCATCACATGAGTTCACCACCTATTCATATACATAAAGGCCCACATCCGGCTAGCAGCAGGATATACAAACATCATCGATCGATCATCGTGAAACAACGTCAAAACACTGCCAAGGACCTGAGAGTACAGGGATGACTCTAGACTCTACTACAAAACATCCAAAATAGCAGCATGTCCATTTCTTGCCTTCTACTGCTCCTCAAGCTGCTCGTCCGCAACACCACGACCACGACCATGTCTACCTCGACCACCTAAAAAGGGTGTAAACCAGCGGAGTGAGACAATTGAACAATTATCCCAACGGGAAACATAACTCCCCACCGCAACTACAGAACCTCAGCAAGATAGACTATAACAGCAGATATCTAATAACAGGTATAACAAGAGCAGTCTATATAAAATAGATTATTCTTACCGACAAACTTACCCACTATATAAAAGCATATACCCAGATATCTCAAGGAATATGATTAGCAAGATAAGATGTATCCCTGTGTAACATGATTATCAGAACAGGACATAATGTCACATAACCTGATTGTCAAGCTAAGACATATTACCACATAACCTGCAAGATATAACAAAGATATTACACAAACAAGGCCTCAACCAATGTTTCATGTTTATCTTATGCAGTAATTGCTAAACAGTTGTATTACGTATTATTATTCCCTGAGGATTTGAACCGTACCGTTCAAATCCAACCTTCGGTTACGAAACCCAAGCCGATGTCATATAAGGTCAATGGAAGAGCCGGACTCCACGACCTCCCACCTCGTGGTCAGTACACGAGTACAACACAAGCAGGACCGCGGTCACATGCTGAAGTGGTCTAAGCCACATGGTCAGCTCCATAGGCTACCCTCATCTCTAGCCCGCCTTGGTACAGGTCTCGGCGCTAGTAAAACTGAGCCACGGGCCTGTTCACCGTGCTCTGAGCCATGAACGCATTCATGCTCACACATCACATATCCTGAGCAATGGGCCTGTTCACCATGCTCTATATACATATCTGAGTCTATAACCGAAGTTACACTCTTACCTCCTCATTTTCAGACTAGGAGCAACCTACACATATTCAACAATATGTGCTTCCAGGATAATCCGTAGGAGAACCTGTTTCACCATCACCAAGTCCTGACGATGATGGATCTATGGCCAGGGCAAACTACATGATATATTTCACTGTCATTAATTAGTATCTTTTAGATGGATTGCAGGATTCAACCAAGTTGTATAACATGCAAGATATAACGAAAAGTAATCAACATTATATTATTATTTAATCATATCAACCTGATCCATCACAAGGATCCAACATCACATGTTACCATTTGGCCTCTTGCCAACCATCCAGATCCATCTCGAGGATCATCACATACCCTGGGATCTCAATCCCTTATCATGTACTGTCAATGCCTCTCAAGGCTCACATCATCATCATGGAACTTAACACATTATACATATCATCTCATTAACCAAAGTAATTACCGAGTGATGTTACTCATCACATGTGTCTCATAGCCCTTTCATGGATAATCATCACCTGCATGGTTAGGATACTCAATAATTATAGCTTCAATCATAAGGAATATGCTACTATCATGAAATGCCATCCAAGATACTTTACTTATCATTCTTACACTATTTGCTGATCAAATGTATAAAGTACATCATTAGCAAGCCATATCTATACTTATCCTTATCTCAGAATTGTATGAACAATCAAGATGTTCAAACGTACAGAACAAGTACTATTGTTACCACTACCATTATGTCACCATCCACTATCATCATTATTAGCATTATTATCATTATGCAAGCTACTAGTATAACTACCATCATTCTCATTTAACAATTAAGTACCAGGATTACTTCATGCATATCATTACTATCATTATTTCCATCATTACTATGATCAACATCATTACTATCATTATCATCATGCAACTACCATTATCATCATTGTTACTATCATTAGCATTATTATTGTTTGCAAGGCATCATATTCATTGTTGTTATCACTAACAAGGTACCACCATCATTTAGCATAAACATCCACTTTCGTAACACATGGAACTGTTACTCTAGGATCACAAGACTCTCACCATAACTCATCATCGCCCTCACTAAAACCTATCAAGGCCTGACGGCCGACACACATACCAACCCTATCGGCCATCACCACCAAGGCTGTCGCCCAACATGGCTATCGACCATCACCACCCAAGGGTGTCGCCCAACATGGCTATCGGCCATCACCAAGCATAGCCATATCGGTCGACATAAGGGGACAGCTACATATGTCTATGTCGTCCGACACCAACAGCCATCAAACTCAACAAAGCTATATCGGCCAACACCTCACTCGCTTGACCTATCACTCAACACAAGAGCACTCACCATGTCGCCCATCGTAAGGCTACCATCTCGCCCAACACCAAGACTAGAGAGGGTCTCGCCCAACACAAGAACAAAGGTGTTGCTCATCACAAGGACCATGTCGCCCAACATGGTCACCATGTCGACCAACACAAAGAGCACCACTATGTCGCCCATCATAAGAACAAGGGTGTCGCCCAACACACCCAAACCAAGGGAGGATATCGCCCATCACAAAGCATGAGAGGACGTCACCCAACAAGGGTCATCTTCAACCTCCAACACAAGGAAACTCAAACCCTGGATAGCATGGTATACAAAGGAACTCAAAACCCTAGAGGGGGATCGGCCACCAAAGGTACATAAGCAAGGTATAAAAGCAAAGAACTAAGCTAAACTACTAACATGCAACAAGATCATAGCTAGAGGTAAAGGAGTTAGGGTTAGAAGTTATGCAACCCGCCTTAAGCTCCAAGGAAGAAGATGCACTTCAAGCTCCAAGGGATGTCATCCACCAAAGGTGATATAAGAGAGGGTATCGACCACCACAAGCAACTCCAGGAGAGTGTCTCGGCCAACACAAGCAAGAGAGGGAGGAGTGTCATGCACTCAAGGTAGAGGGGAGACCAAAAGATCAAAAGAAGCTAAGGCAAGGGAAAGAGCCACATATATAGAAGGGAAGGGAGGAGAAAACAAGGTAGATCTATGCTAAGTGTCGTCCACCCAAGGGACACTTGTCCTAGGGTTAAAGCCAACACTCTAGCACACCAAGAGACACTTGTCAAAGATACATACCAAGTGTCCACCAAACATGGTCAAGGTTGGACCAAGCAACATGGGCGACACAACTAGCAGCTCCTCTGAGCGACACACACTACTCCAGGTCGACACACCACCTCTAGGTCGACACACACTCTTCCTTGGGCGACACAAGCTGGTCTTGGCCGACACAAGGCTCAAGCAAGCCCAAACAAAGCACCCCAAGGCCCGAACAAGCTCAAGCAAGGCCCAAGAAACTCAAACAACAAGCCCAAGACTTCCTCTCAACCCTAGAGGAAGCAAAGAGGGGAAAACATCTCACAAGATGGCAAACTTGCACACAAAACCCCAAACTTGGTTTATTTGCAAGTATCCCCTCGAACTCTCAACAAAGCACAACAAAAAACCCTAATCACCTCTCAAAGGTGATTAGCAAGCATCAAACCACCAAGGTTAAGCAAAACAAACAGGGTAGACCCTAAACGCAGGTCAGGGTCCTTACAGTTTTTCTCTCTCTTGATGGTTTCAAGATGTGATCTGTGCGGTTGATGAGCTTTCCATGTGTTTTTGGGTCACTATGTATGGATCTCCTTGATGGTAGTTGAGGTGACTATCTTCTTTAGTCGAAGAGTTTTCCCTTAGTTCCCTGTCGTTGGTTTGGACCCATGTGGTCGTTGATGGTTTGAATCCTCTTCGGTCAATGAGATGCTGAAGTTTCTCTTCGATTGATGAAGCTGTGTGATGTTCTCTTCGGTCACCGAGACATGTGATCTAGGGTTCTCTTCAGTCGATGACCCATGATCTTATGTGACTGATGAAGGTTGTAACATCCCAGGATTTGTGGCCTCGGATAACATGATCTTAAAAGGAATGATTGGAATACCCATATCACCAAGGTGCACCTCCTTTTCCGGGAGCCCATCACTAAGAACTCCATAGTTAAGCGTGCTCATCTTGGAGTAGTAATGGGATGGGTGACATGTCGGGAAGTTAATCCTGGCATGCGCGTGAGTGAGGACAAAGATATATCACTACTGAAGATGTTCTCACTTCTGACTCAACTAAGTTTCCACCTTTGCAGGATCTGAACCTCACTGACCCTTCACCTCCACCGCAGTGATTCTTCCCTCCATCTCGCTTTTAGAGTTTGCTCGGGTCGAGCAATTTTTTTTCTTTTTTAATAGAAAAGTGAGTTATTTGTCCCCAGGAGAGTCTTTAGGTGAAGCATGGAAAAGATTCAAGGATTTACTTAGGAATTGCCCCCACCATGATATCTCTCAAGCCCAACTCATAGAGATTTTCTATCGTGGTGTTGATGATGATACCAAATTTTTTCTTGATTCCTCATCTGGAGGAAATTTCATGCATCAAAGTTTAACTAGCGCATGGGAGTTAGTTAAACGGGCTTCCAAAACAAGGGCTAGAAGAGGGATTGGAGGAATCCTTAAGGTAGCCAAGGCAGAAGTTAATAATGATATCCAAAGCATAGCGGAAAGCCTAAAATTAATCGCCTTAAAACAAGATCGGTTAGAGTCATCCTTAGTCACCCTTAGGGAGTCACCCCAACAACTAAAAGCCATGGATTCCCTTTGTGGTATTTGCCAAGGATACGACCATACCACCCTCCACTGTCAATACCTCTACAACATGCCCACGCAACATGAAGTAGGTCAACAACCAGAAAACCTTAATTCGATTCATACAATACCAAACCAAGGTTACTACAATCCCAGCCAACCTAGAAATCACCCTGGTTTTCAGTATGGGAACCCCTCAGGCGCCGAGAACTCTACCCAACTTCAACAAAGGCCTCCCTACCCTCACAGTCACAACCGACCACCACCTGGATTCCCATACAACAATCAAAGAAACTTTGGAAATCACCAAAATCGACAACCCTACCAACAATTCCAAAACCTAAACCTTCCATCCCAAAACCCAAACCAACCTCAACCTCCCCAACCACCGCAAAATGCCATCCCTCCTCCTCCCCCTAGTCATCCCAACTGGGCAAGCATAGAACAAACCCTCGTGGCCATTCAAGCCCATCAAAAGGCAACTGACGCACAATTAGCCCGTTTGTTTGCCCAACAAAAACCTCTTGCTGGGACTTTTGCAGGACAGCCTGAAAACAACCCCAAACATCCTGAACAACTCAAGGTAGTCTCTACTCGTTCGGGAAAAATGCACACCCCTTCCCCTTCAGAAGAATCTTCAGACCCACCCCTAGAATTCGAGGATGAGGACATGGTAGTTGTCGAACCTGAAGTCACACCCAAACCATCCATCCCCGAAACCCCTCAAGTGGAAGATGAAGAACCAATTTACAAACCCCGCCCTCCCTATCAAGACCGCCTCAAACAAACAAGACTTGATGCCCGCTTCATGAAGTTTAGGGAAGCTATGAAAAAAAATACATGTCGACATTCCCTTCCTTGATGCCTTGGCAGACATGCCCGCCTGGTCCAAGTACATGAAATCCCTCTTGACTAGGAAGTATGTTACTAAAGAATATGAGACTGTTAAACTTGCTAGGACTACCTCTGACATTATCCTAAGTAAGATGCATAAAAAACAGAAGGATCCAGGTTCTTTTGGAATATGATGCTACTTAGGTGACAATGCTTGTAGGAAAGGCCTAGCAGATTTAGGAGCTAGTATATCCATCATGCCATATAGTCTTTGCAAAAGGTTGGGATTCAATGATATGTTACCCACAGCCATGACCATCCAACTGGCGGACTCATCCACAACTAAGCACATGGGAATCATAGAAGACATTCCGGTTAAAGTTGGAACTGATGCTTACGTCCCTTGTGATTTTGTGATCATGGATATCAAGGAAGATTTACGCTATCCCCTCATTTTCGGACGTCCCTTCTTAGACACTGCTCGTGCCTTAATTGATGTTGAGGCTGGTACCAGTGTGTTAAGATTAGGGAAGCAAAACCTAGAGTTTAGGGTGTTTGAAAGTATGAAGGGACCTAGCCTTGAGGAAGAAGTCTACCTCCTTGATTGCATTGATGAATTAAACCAATTAAGGCAAGAATGGGAATTAGTTGATGACCCCCTATGCACTGCTCTCACCATTTTGATGCATGCCATTGTGGCATTAATTCTGGATAATGTTGCGGTCTTGATTTCATAGATTTTCTTTATTAATCGACTGACATGCAATAAAATAACTTCTATCACAAATAAATTGTAAGTTGATCTTATCAATATTATTTTATTGAATTCTTATAATATTTTCCTCAATTTTTAGGAATGAATGAATATAAGAAGAGATGAAGGTAGGAGGCAATTCAGTTTCCCGCAATGCTGACTTAAATGTATACCTTGCACCAAAATTGGCATAACTCTCACATCCTAAGGCGGAATTTAATGTTCAAATATGATTTGGAAAGGGAATTCAAAGGCCTATAAGAAAATCATATTTTCGGGCGCACTTTAAATTCTCTGGAGAACGGAAATTCGCTCGAAATTGCTGCTGTGAGAATCTGCATTAAAGAAAGACAATCAAGAGTTTGTTGACTAGATCTGAAAATTCAAAAGGGTGGCTCCCTCTCTTTTTCCCCCCTCTTCTTTTTGGATAGCCTACCCCTCCTTCTCCTATAAAAGGAGGGGCACTTCCTCCTCTCTGGGCATCTCGGGTTTTCTTATATTAGAGCGCTGAAGCAATTGTTCTTGTAACCATCTTCTTATTCTGCAATAAAGTAGATCTCAGTTCAAGCATAACTCTTTCATACTTGTTCTCATCTTTTCTTTCCGCCTTGGTTTTAATCTTCTTTCTCTGTTCTTTAAATCTGGAGCAAGGAACAAAGAACTAAGCCATTTTATTGTATCTAGCAAAAGGATTGACTCCTAAATTTGGGCTAGACTATGGCTTCAGCTTTCTTCCTCCGTCTCCCCTTTCTCCATGAGTGAGTAGACTTTTATCGAGGCAAGGGGAATAACCCCTTAGCCATGGTTTTAACGACTTCTTCTTAAACGACTAGATGGTAATCAATTTTAATTGACGATTGATCTTCGGATCGCATGTTAATCCGAATGGAAATGACCATGGAAATTCGGATTTAGAACAATAAAATCGATTACATAGACGTTTTGATATGACCGTGGATTTTCGTCTTTTAGGATGATAAACTAGGAAACATGAGCACCAGGACCAATGGGCTCATGTGGAGTTTATCTCTTGTGAGTTTTTAATTCGCAAACCTTCATCGAATTGTCGTCTAAGAAGTAGTTGTTATCGCCTAGGCTAAGGTGGTGAAAACCCCTACGAGCCTCGATTTTCCATCTCTTGATTTCAATCACCGACTTTCTTGCTTGCCTTTGCTTTCTTTAATTTTTAGTCTTTTCAATTCATATAGTTCTTTTTGTGCTAACAATAGTCTAAATTTTCCTTGTGCAATTTTCTTTATTCTTGTTAGTGCATTTTCATTCATTCCTTAGTGTAATCACCAACCCCAAAACTCGATTTTTTACATTCTCGTTCCAAATCTAAAAATAAAAAAAAATAATAAAATTTCTTCAAAAATTTTGGGTTCTAAGAACAATCTCCAAATAGTTGTCATGTGGGATCGACCCTTCTATACTACCCTTAAAACCGGAAGTAAAAAAGGTTTAAACTCTAGGATTAACCATCTTAGTGATTGATAGTGCAAAACGACGATTATCAATTTGGCGCCGTCGCCGGGGAATGTGATTTTGATAATGAACCATCAAACCAACTTAAGATTCACTTGGACAACTTTGAGGAAATCCCAAGCGCTGAGATTGAAGACCTTAAGATGATTTCTACCATAGAAGAACAACCTGAACCACCTAAGGCCCCAGAAATGAAGGCTCTTCCCATAGGTCTGAAATATGTGTTTTTGGATGAACAACAATTATGCCATGTTATTATCAATTCTGACCTTACCATTGAACAGGAAACCATGCTTATGGGAGAACTTAGGAAAAGGAGAACAGCCTTAGGGTACAAAATGACGGACTTGGTTGGGATAGATCAATCCATTTGCATCCACAAAATCCCAATGATTGAACACAGTAAACCTTCTCGAGACCCACAAAGGAAACTCAACCCGAACATGAAGGAAGTTGTCCGTCTTGAAGTGATTAAACTTTTGACTGCAGGAATCATCTACCCCATCTCTGACTCTCCTTGGGTCAGCCCGGTCCAGGTCGTCCCCAAAAAGGGTGGGACCACAGTCGTTAGGAATGAGAAGAATGAGCTTATCCCCACCCGTACAGTCACAGGGTGGAGGATGTGCATTGACTACAGGAAACTCAACAAAGAAACTAGGAAAGACCACTTCCCTCTTCCCTTCCTTGATCAAGTTATTGAACGTTTAGCTCATCAACAATACTTTTGTTATTTAGATGGCTACTCGGGTTTTTACCAGATCCCCATTCATCCAGAAGACCAAGAGAAGACCACCTTCATATGCCCTTTTGGCACATACACTTTTAGACGAATGCCCTTTGGCTTGTGCAATGCACCAACCACTTTTCAAAGATGTATGTCTGCCATTTTTTCAGGGTTAACTGAGACTGTCATGGAGGTGTTCATGGATGATTTCTTTGTCTATGGAGATAGTTTCACTTCTTGCCTTCGGAACCTCTCCCTTGTTCTTGACAGATGCATCGAGTCACATTTAGTCCTTAATTGGGAAAAATGTCACTTCATGGTCAAAGAGGGTAGTGTTCTGGGCCATAAGGTGAGCAACCAAGGCATTGAAGTTGACCAAACCAAGATTGAGGTCATCACCAAGCTTCCCCCACCCACCTCAGTCAAAGACATCCGAGCCTTCTTAGGACATGCCAGTTTTTATCGGCGATTCATCCGTGACTTTTCCAAAATTACAAAACCTCTCACCAATCTTCTTCAAAAGGAGGTGCCTTTCCATTTTGATACGGCATGCATGGAGAGCTTCTTATGTTTGAAAAAGGCTCTCACCACCACCCCCATCATTCGTGCTCCTGACTGGGCCTTACCCTTTGAAATCATGTGCGATGCTAGTGATTTTGCTGTAGGTGCCATTTTAGGACAAAGAATTGACAAAAAACACCATGTCATTTACTATGCATCCAAGACCTTAGAGGAAGCTCAGCGAAATTACACCGTCACTGAAAAAGAAATGCTAGCCATTGTCTATGCTTTCGATAAATTTCGCTCATATCTTGTTGGTTCTAAGGTTGTTGTTTATACTGATCATGCAGCTATTCGTTACCTCATGACCAAAAAAGATGCCAAGCCTAGACTCATAAGATGGATTTTGTTATTACAGGAATTTGATCTAGAAATCCTAGACAAAAAGGGATCTGAAAATGTCGTGGCTGACCACCTCAGTCGACTTAGCTACAGCCCCATCGATGAACATCCCATAAATGAATCCTTACCCGATGACCAATTGCTCAAAGTTGACTCCCAATTTCCATGGTTTGCTGATTTTGTAAACTATTTAGCTGCAGGTGTATTGCATCCCGAGTATACGGGACACTCTAAAGCTAAATTTTTACATGATGTCAAAAATTACTATTGGGATGAACCTTATTTGTTTCGACTTTGTGCCGATGGTTTATATCGTCGTTGTGTTTCCAACGAAGAGAGCATCACCATTTTGGAACAATGTCACTCTGGCCCCTATGGTGGTCACATGAGTTCCCAAAAAACGGCTAGGAAAGTCCTACAATGCGGATTCTTTTGGCCCACCATCTTCAAAGACTCGTATGATTATGTGCTTTCATGTGACCAATGTCAAAGAACGGGCACTATTTCTAAGCGTGACCAAATGCCTCTCACCTCTTGGCAAGAATTAGAGATTTTTGATGTCTGGGGAATCAACTATATGGGCCCATTTCCTTCTTCTTATGGGTTTACTTACATTTTAGTCGCAGTCGATTACGTGTCAAAGTGGGTTGAAGCCATACCTACTAAAACTTGTGACTCTAAACCCGTTAAGAAACTTTTTAAAGATGTCATTTTTCCTAGATTCGGAGTCCCTCGCACCGTCATTTCTGACGGGGGATCCCATTTTTTGGAAAAAAGTTTTGAGGCTCTTTTAAAAAAATACGGGGTCTATCACAAAGTCGCCACTCCTTACCATCCTCAGACCAGTGGGCAGGTAGAAGTATCCAACAGACAAATCAAATCCATTTTAGAAAAGACTGTTGGACGAACTAGGAAAGATTGGGCGTTAAAAATCAATGACGCCCTGTGGGCATATCGCACTGCCTACAAAACACCTATTGGCACCACCCCTTTCAGACTGATCTACGATGAGTCATGTCACTTACCAATAGAACTAGAGCACAAAGCAAGCTGGGCCGTAAAAAGTTTGAATTTTGACCTTTCCATGGCTGGAGAGAAACGTTTTCTCCAAATGAATGAACTTGATGAACTTAGGATGAGTGCCTATGAAAATGCAAGAATCTACAAGGACCGAACTAAAATGTGGCATGATGGTCACATCAAGCGCAAAGACATTAGAGAAGGGGATCAAGTCATAGTTTTTAATTCTAGATTACGACTTTTCTCTGGGAAACTCAAGTCGCGAAGGTACGGCCCTTACATTGTCAAGTGTGCTTATCCACATGGTGCTTTTCTTCTTTGGGATAAAGTTCTGGGCGAGTTTAAAGTCAATGGGCACCGTCTCAAAAGATATATCACTACTGAAGATGTTCTCACTTCTGACTCAACTAAGTTTCCACCTTTGCAGGATCTGAACCTCACTGACCCTTCACCTCCACCGCAGTGATTCTTCCCTCCATCTCGCTTTTAGAGTTTGCTCGGGTCGAGCAAAATTCTAAGTCCGGGGTGGGGGTGGGTGGTACGTAATCCACCCTTTATCTTCCCTTTTCAACATTTCTTTCTGTATTTTATTTGTTTGTTTTGTTTACTTTCAAACATAAGGCCTTTATCTAGTCGGCCGAATGTTGTACTTTATCTCCAAAAATCAATTGCATTATCAATTTTATTTCAAACAAACTTTGCAATATCAAGTTCCTTATGATCACGATAGAAATTCTTGGAAACGGTGGCAAGCCTTAGAGTATCAAATAGAATCAAATGCAGATTTTCTTAATTTTAGCATTATATTAACTTATTTGTTTTTACTCTTATATAATGTAGCTACATGTTTCTTCTATCTTATGCAACGACATTTAAAAAAAAGGTTTTTTGTTGCACGGGAAAAATAAATCGCATGCCAAACCATAAGTCCGGGGTGGCATACCCTTCTTCCATACCCCCACAAAGGGGCGTACCATCAAAAGATGCCAAAAAAAGAGCACACAAAAAAAATTGTGGTCAATGTAATCACAAGTCCATGAAAAATTATATCCCAAGTCGAATAGAGGAGGGATTTTTTCCGTCACACCTCAAATTCTCTATCCCCGTGCAGCAATCAACTCCTCAAAAAAAAAATTGAATGTCGAAGCGCAAGTTAGATCGAAACTGTCTTTGCAAAATATAAGTTCAAAAACTTTAAGTTATGAAAAATGTTTTCTTGAGAAACATAGTGCTTGCAATTTGTGGTTCTAGGAGATGGGTCGCTTGGCCATGAAAAGGATAGAAGAACTGCTAATCTAGGGAGGATGAACTTGTTATTTCAAAAAAATTTGAATCATTTTGATTTTTTTCAATTGCTTGAGGACAAGCACAACTTTAAGTCCGTGGTATTTTGATGCATGCCATTGTGGCATTAATTCTGGATAATGTTGCAGTCTTGATTTCATAGATTTTCTTTATTAATCGACTGACATGCAATAAAATAACTTCTATCACAAATAAATTGTAAGTTGATCTTATCAATATTATTTTATTGAATTCTTATAATATTTTCCTCAATTTTTAGGAATGAATGAATATAAGAAGAGATGAAGGTAGAAGGCAATTCAGTTTCCCACAATGCTGACTTAAATGCATACCTTGCACCAAAATTGGCATAACTCTCACATCCTAAGGCGGAATTTAATGTTCAAATATGATTTGGAAAAGGAATTCAAAGGCCTACAGGAAAATCATATTTTCGGGCACACTTTAAATTCTCTGGAGAACGGAAATTCGCTCGAAATTGCTGCTGTGAGAATTTGCATTAAAGAAAGACAATCAAGAGTTTGTTGACTAGATCTGAAAATTCAAAAGGGTGGCTCCCTCTATTTTTTCCCCCTCTTCTTTTTGGATAGCCTACCCCTCCTTCTCCTATAAAAGGAGGGGCACTTCCTCCTCTCTGGGCATCTCGGGTTTTCTTATATTAGAGCGCTGAAGCAATTGTTCTTGTAATCATCTTCTTATTCTGCAATAAAGTAGATCTCAGTTCAAGCATAACTCTTTCATACTTGTTCTCATCTTTTCTTTCCGCCTTGGTTTTAATCTTCTTTCTCCGTTCTTTAAATCTGGAGCAAGGAACAAAGAACTAAGCCATTTTATTGTATCTAGAAAAAGGATTGACTCCTAAATTTGGGCTAGACTATGGCTTCACTGCTTTCTTCCTGTGTCTCCCCTTTCTCCATGAGTGAGTAGACTTTTATCGAGGCAAGGGGAATAACCCCTTAGCCATGGTTTTAATGACTTCTTCTTAAATGACTAGATGGTAATCGATTTTAATTGACGATTGATCTTCGGATCGCATGTTAATCCGAATAGAAATGACCATGGAAATTCGGATTTAGAACAATAAAATCGATCACATAGACGTTTTGATATGACCGTGGATTTTTGTCTTTTAGGATGATAAACTAGGAAACATGAGCACCAGGACCAATGGGCTCATGTGGAGTTTATCTCTTGTGAGTTTTTAATTCGCAAACCTTCGTCGAATCGTCGTCTAAGAAGTAGTTGTTATCGCCTAGGCTAAGGTGGTGAAAACCCATACGAACCTCGATTTTCCATCTCTTGATTTCAATCACCGACTTTCTTGCTTGCCTTTGCTTTCTTTAATTTTTAGTCTTTTCAATTCATATAGTTCTTTTTGTGCTAACAATAGTCTAAAATTTTCCTTGTGCAATTTTCTTTATTCTTGTTAGTGCATTTTCATTCATTCCTTAGTGTAATCACCAACCCCAAAACTCGATTTTTTACATTCTCGTTCCAAATCTAAAAATACAAAAAAAAAGAATAAAAGTTCTTCAAAAATTTTGGGTTCTAAGAACAATCTCCAAATAGTTGTCCTGTGGGATCGACCCTTCTATACTACCCTTAAAACCGGAAGTAAAAAAGGTTTAAACTCTAGGATTAACCATCTTAGTGATTGATAGTGCAAAACGACGATTATCAGTGACATGTCGGGAAGTTAATCCTGGCATGCGCGTGAGTGAGGACAAAGCACACAGTTAAGGCTAGTGATGGTCTGTGGGGCCAGTCGTCATTCCTAAAACTCTACTAGAGCCTTGGGCAGCGGGCCCGAGCGTTACAAATGGTATCAGAGCCATAACCCCTCCAGTAGGTGGGGCCCGCATGGGCATGTGGCATGCCAGTCTTGAGTTGTGCGGTCCAGGCATGTAGGAAAGGGTTGTCCATGGTTGACATAGCCACCCTTACGCTGGTATTCTGTGATCGGGAGCTGGGTGTCCATGGGCCATTGTGGGTATGCACTGAAATGGGGTCAGATTATGCGGCCATATAGTTGAGCCTTGACGAGGACGTCAAGAGTCTAAGTGGGGGAGATTGTAACATCCCATGATTTGAGGCCTCAGATAACATGATCTTAAAAGGAATGATTGGACTACCATATCACCAAGGTGCACCTCCTTTTCTGGGAGCCTGTCACTAAGAACTCCATAGTTAAGCGTACTCAGCTTGGAGTAGTACTGGGATGGGTGACCTGTCGGGAAGTTAATCCTGGCATGCACGTGAGTGAGGACAAAGCACACAGTTAAGGCTAGTGGTGGTCTGCGGGGCCAATCGTCATTCCTGAAACTCTACTAGAGCCTTGGGCAGTGGGCCCGGGCGTTACAAAGGTTTATAAATTATGTAGATTATCATGCTTGTTGACTTTATGATGATGATAGTTGACCTAGTAGTTTCCAAAATTGTTGGAGATGATAGAAATTAGGGTTTACTTCTATTTCTAGTTTGAAACCCTAATTCAGTTTGCTTTGTTATACCATAACCTTAATTCGAGTACATGGTGATAATACTTAGCTTGCTTGAGTGATTAGCATATTGATAGAGTACTTTCTCTCTCCTAAAATTTTGTAACCCTAATTGGTTATTTCATGAGCATCATAGTTCTTAAATGCATGTTTGATTGTGGTATCACTTATGAAATACATGTCTGATGATTTCGAGTCTTGATGAGGCATGGAGAGATAATGATGCTCTTACAAGGGACAATGTGAATGATCTTATGACCTTGTACATGGTTGGTTATTCTATTTGAGGTTATATCTTCTGATGATGTGATAAGGGACTGGTATCCCATAATGATGGTATGATAATGACAGACTCATGAATGACAGTGAGTGGTGACGTGATAAACTTTATGTTTCATACATTTTATATCATCTACCCTTATCTTTGTAGAACCTTTCTAGGGTTTGTATGTGGCTTGATTGAAGCAGTTAAAAGATACCCAATCAACTTTAACTAATCAAGTGAAACCCTAATCATGTAGTGCCCTATGCCATAGAACCATATCCAATTTCAAAATTTGCTAGATGATGAAATGAGTATTCCTAAGGGAAACTCGAAGCACATACTGTTGAGTATGCAAGGTGCTTGCAGAGTACATCCTTGTCATCATGACCCAAGGTGATTGAGAATGACTGCGGTCGTGTCTTAGATATTTGTATATGTTATGTGATGGAGGACAACTGTGGTTGTACCTCAGATGATATGGGTTTGTATACCCCGATTTCTAGTATTGTGGCCTGTGCTAAGGACAAACTATGTGTTAACATCTTGACTATATGTCACTGCAGACACCTTGACTGATATGCAACTATGGTTTTCACTCGTACTGACCGAGGGGAAGAGATCTTAGGAATCTAAATCTCTTAGATCTTGTACAGAACTGGATTGCACTTTGCAGTGGTCAGTTGAACTTTGAGTGGTACGACTCAAACTCCCCATAGCGCTAATAAAAGAAGTAATATAGTCATGTGGCATACTTGTTTAGGGCGAAACATGATTCACATTGGATATTTACCCTTGTCTTGTTTCTTATACTACTCGATTGTTATATAATGTAGTAAGAGAAGTTAACTGTTATACATGTTCTTCATATTCCTTCTTAATATGTTGCTATGCTTATCTGTTATGACTTTCAACTTGCTTAATATGTATAATCAATTTTAATTATTCATTTAGCTAAATCTGTTCATCCTATTTAATGATAATAGATCCCGTTGTAACAATAAAAGTTGGGTTGAGAGTTATATCTCTCACTGGGATGTTGGTCTCACCTCGTGAGTTTCGACATCTTTTTAGGTGTTCGTCAGTGACATGGTAGAGATCGTACTGTTGAGGAAGAGTAGCTCGAAGATCAGTAGACGCAGAAGGTCAGATAGCTGCTAGTGTTGTGTAGTTGAGTCCTAGTGTCATCCTTGTACTCTCAACTCCTGAAAGGTTTGTGTTTTGTAGATGATCCATACATCTATACATGGTTTTGGCAGCATGCCAATGCTTGTACATATGTGGCTTGTATATGTGAAACGAATCTTCTTGTATATAGGTTGATGTTGTGGCCACTGAATATATGTGAATACGTGATAGGGTATGAGATATGATACAAGTTGATGGACCTTGTTGTTATATGTTTCCGCGTGTGTTGGTTATATGAGATCAATTTTAATTTACATGTTCTTTTGGTAATGTGGTTGTTTACGTATTGATTGCGACACTTTGATTCGAGTAATCTCGATCATGTGGCATCATGGTATTTTCATTTATATTTTACCAATTAAATGAAAGTGCACTTCAAGAACTAGGTGAAACAGGATGTGCGCCTAGCAGTTGCCAAGCGTCAGGTTTGAACTATTAAATGACACATCATGTTGATGGTTTGGTTCAATGGTTACTAATGAGGTTGCATAGCACGTTGTTGGCCAGACATGTTCTGCACGCTTATGGTTGTTTTGGCCTTGGATTCTGATGTGGGACATGGTGTGCTTGAACAGAGCACACAACATGCATGTTAAAGTTGAGAACACCAACAACTTCTAGGTCGGACATCATGCTACACGTGCACACGTCTGGTGTTTTTGAGTGTGTGTCTAGGTGTGAGCACAATGTGCATGTGTGGGTGCACTTAATTCCTCAGTGTGGAAAAGACCTACTCTTGGTTTTTGGAGTCTCACTGTCAGTGGAAATGACAACATTGGTTAAAGATGAAGCAGACTTCACATGATATGCATGAAAATGTCTTTGATTAGTCTAAATGATAGTAAGATGACTAATCATTCTAATAGTGCAACTGCAAGCATAAAATTCCAGAGTATGAAATTCGGATCATGAAAAGGAAACAATCAGGGCATAAGAAAGTAACATGAACTATGCTCATCATATTTTTATACATGGCGAGATTAGGTTCGATTTAATTAGCAAGAATAAGAACAAGTATACGTAAATATATATTAAATCAAAATTTAATAGAAATCCAAAATGTAAGGTGTGGCCCATTTCTTCTATGCAGTTTCAGCCTAATCTTTTGGAATCCATGCATGAGAGAAGGGAGGCTATTGTGCCTTTAAAATATTGGTTATAACCCATAAATCTGTATGAAGAAAACTGCATCAACGATATCAATATTAGAGGCATAAAGAGATACTTTATTTGGAACGAATCGGTTGGATATTATTTGTTCGAACAAACTTTTGTGACAAAATATCTCTACTGACCTTTATTTGTAAGAGATAATGTCCATGATGTGCCAAGTCGTTGGAGCCATCCAAAGTGCAAATGCTAGTGCACCAACTACCCAAGATGAGGGGAGAGTGGGCGGGGTTCACTTTCGCCTCTCGTGTGGAGAGCGATCCACTTCTCCGGTGCCAACGCTACACGCGGTTGCGTCACATGCGCTCAGCGATATTCTGGTCTCGCCTCCTGCCCTACGTGGCTACGTCGATAGCAACCCCAGCGCGAATATGCGCGCGCACCGTTGCATTTCTAGGGCCGGCGCAGCCCAACCGAACCAAGCAAGTGAGCAGTAGGCCAAGGAAGGGCACCGCGAAAGCGAGCCAGGGAAGGAAAACCCCACGCGCCAGATTGGGACGACACTACCCGCGACCCACCACCGGCACGAGTCGGTTGACCTCCCCTGCGCCGATTGGTGGCTCCGGGAGCACAGCGTGCTGTAGCCGCCCGCCGACGTGGCCCCCGCGAAGCCAACTCCGGCCCAGCCATCACCCTCTCTCTTCCCGTTGAGTTGGGGGGAAGAAGAGAGAAAGAAAGAGTTGGAGTGAATGTACCGAAACCACCCTCCCTCCTCCCCCTTTGCTTTGGTTTCTTTTTCCCCAGCTAATACTTTTCTATTCTCTCCATTTCCCCGTGCCGTCGTCGCCTTTGCCTTCGCCTTCTACTCCACCCTCCCACCCCCTTTTTGCCGTACCGTATCTTCCTCTTCCTCCGTCCCCTACCCCCCTCCGCCTCTCCAACCTACAGCCACCGCTAGCTTGACGTTTCGGAACCGAAACCTTAACAACAAACTTCTTCTCTCACATAGCGCACAGCCGTCGGCGCCGCCCAGCTCGTGCTCCCCACCCGAGGTGGCGTCTGGGTCAGCTCGGTACTGCTTTATCCGTCAGCGCAGCTGCTCCTCGGAGATGTGATCCGTATCCAGGTTAGTGGGGATCTTTTTCTGTATCCTTCCCACCTATCCCCTTCTCTCTGCCCAGAGCTGGAGCGCATCACTATATCGCGTGTCCAATTATGTTCCGGATATTTCTCACTCAATTGGGGAAACTGCTAAGGTGATTGTCGGGGTTGCTAATTTTGGGTTTGTTTATCCGTTTCCCTTTCGAGTTTCGAATTCCCTGTAATGGCTATTGCTTTGGATGCTTCTGCCCTTTCTGTGAGGGTTTGTCCCCCTTCCCCCGGGATGCTAGCAGCCCCTCTCGCGTAGGTGGCGGTGCGTACTCCTCTCTGTCAGGCATTGGGTTGTTTACTGAAAACCATTTCCAGGGTGGGAGACTGCCCATATATACGTTTCTTGGTCATTGTAGAATTCTCTGCTTCGGTGAGTTCGGCAAATTCGATAGGGGTTTGAACATTTTCCCAGTGATAATCTGTACACACGTAAACTAGTTTGATATGCACGGATTGAAACAGGGTGCGCTAAGAAACCTCATCACATGGCACATACACTTTATCCTATTCCCTCGCCATAGTAGCAGTAATTCATCATTCCTGTTGGTTGGAATTTCAGGGTTGGATTTCAATTCGTATGTTTATAAGACTGATTCAGTGTTTTTCATCATCAACTGCCTTGTTTTATGTGTTTAGATAGACGCCCGGAAGATTTCTCATCTGTATCCAATTTGTTATCACGCTGAGGCCGAACTTCTTGTTTGTTTACATACACTCAAAAGACTTCAGTTTTGGGAACCCTGCAACAGGTTATCTGAAGACTCTTTGGCAGTTCATTACTAAGACAGTCTAGTGGATGGAGTGCTGATAGGTGAGTTGAAATCGGGGGGAGGGAACATCACCTTCCGTCGTTTTGTGCCTGGCCGAATGGTGTGATGGCAGAGGATGGTAGAAGAGTGGGCGGCGGCTTCTCCTCAGGCCTGGCTGTCCTACTTTCAGGCAAAGGACACAGCGGCAAATTACACTTTGTGTCTTGTTACGATGACATTGGCAGTGACCGTTCCATAGAGCGGACTCTGGAATACATATTTGACCTCCCTCACAATTCAGTTCAGTCTTCAAAGAAGGCCGTCAATGTTGGTTCTACCAGATCTATCATCAAGCAGCAGAAGCACAGGTTCAAGGACCATACTCACAGGGATGGCATAACTAGTGTGAATCAGGGCTCCTCTGAAACTACTGTCCTTTTAGATGAGACTAGCATATGTGGAGATCTAAAGGTGTTGCAAGAGCCTCTCCTCGTGGAAAGCTATGCCGTGTTCAGCAGTGCTAGGGCCAATGCCTGCATAACAAGTGGGAAGTGGATGTATGAAGTTACATTAGAAACTGCTGGAATCCAGCAGCTGGGATGGACCACACTCGCGTGCCAGTTTACCGACCGCAAGGGTGTCGGAGATGCCGATGATTCTTATGCATTTGATGGAAAGAGGGTCAGCAAGTGGAACAAGTCTGCTAGGGCATATGGCCAGCCGTGGGTCGTAGGGGATGTGATTGGATGCTGTATTGATCTGGAAGCATGTGAGATTTCCTTCTACAGAAATGGGGTCTCCCTTGGGGTTGCATTCGAGGGTGTTCGGAAGACCGGGATTGGGATGGGCTACTACCCTGCTATATCTCTGTCTGAAGGGGAGCGCTGTGATCTGAATTTTGGCTGCAGGCCTTTTAGATATCCTGTCACTGGGTTTCTTCCGTTACAACCGCCTCCGGCCTCAAATTCATTCGCCACTTATCTGCTTCAATGCTTATCTAGACTACTGGACCTGCAATCAGCCGACAAGTCTGATACCACATCATTTGAGAGGCTCAGGTGGTTGAAAAGATTTGCTCCCATGGAGAACCTTTATTACCCAATATCTCGTGGTATATGTGGTGAGCTGTTTTCTTTGGTTGAGGAAGAAGAAGAAGAGCAGAACAGGGAGTATATCTCTTGGGGCCCACTTGCATCATTTATGCTGCAGATTTTCAAGAAACAGGCACCTCATGACTATGCAACTCTAGATCTTTTCCTGGCACTCCTTCTGGAGTTTCCTCAGTCACATTCATTGGTCCCGCATGTTCTTACAGCACTTTCTTGTAGCTGTAGAACTGCCTCTCTGGTGTTGATGGATTGCCCATTTTCGGGTTCTTACCCTTATCTTGCCTTGGCTTGCAATATTCTTAGGCATCAGGAAATGATGGTTCTTTGGTGGAAATCTGCTCAGTTTGAGTATTCGTTCGAGGGATTTTTGTCGAGAAAAAGCCCAAACAAAATGGACTTGCAGTATTTGATCCCATCTGTTTGGTGGCCAGGATCTTGTGAAGACATGTCTTCTGAGTCTAGTATGACATTGACGACAACTGCATTATCTGGAGCGTTGGAAAAGGTATGATTCTTTTAATCTGTTGGGGTCAAGTACACCTGGGTGATCTCTAAATTTTGCCCGTCTACACAAACTGTTGGATTTGGATCCTTTCCAATTTTCACAATCTGTTAATATTAATATTATAGTTTTAAGTTCACAACAACATGAAGTTAAAAAACGATTAAATGAATGTTGGCATTCTTATCTTATTTTTGTTTAGGCTGGTTCACATGTAATGCCTATCAACTTAGTTTTATTATGTCTCCCAATCCATGCATCTATCATCACTAGCTGATGAAGTTCCAAGATTGTTACTTAGTAAAGGTGAACCTCATGAACTATGAACTTATAACATGTAATCTGGTGCCAATACTATACACTTGTTTCAACCACTTTGAAAACCAATATTTTCTGGTTTCTTTTCTACTTTTCGTGTCTTGCTATTTCTAACACTCAGTGTGTATACAACAATGCTATTTATTTACTACAGAGTTGATTATTTCATAATGAATGCAAAGATTTCGAACACAACAAAATGGACCTTTACTTTAATGCCCGCCGGGGGGGGGGGGTGAACCCTAAAACAATCAGCCGAGGCCTCTGTATAAAGCTTGAAGTAATAATCGCCAATTTAACCTTTTTATGCAGATTGAACAGCAACAGAGAGAGCTTTGCCTACTGGTCATACAGTTTAAACCTCCAGCAACAGCGCTTCAGTCACCGGGATCAGTCTTCAGGACACTCTTGCAGAACCTTATATTGAGAATTAGTGTCGCAGAACAAAAGGTGCCGGTTTCTGGGATATCTGGAAATTCTGCTGTTGTCTCTTTATACATGGTCATTCTGCATCTATTATCTGAAGGCTACTCAGTGCAAAACAATCGAGGTGCCGTGGAAGCGTCTATACCTGATTCAATTGGGTTTCTCCACAGAGGTGGCAAAAGGACCTTTCCAGTTACCCTCTTTTTTGATATCCATCATGCTGATGTTCCTAGACTCGGAGGTTCCTTTAATAGTTTGCTAAAATCGTGTCCTATTGAGGGAGGGAAGCTTGAAGAAATTAGCTGGGACGAGGGCTGCTTTGACGATGAAGATACGAGAGTGACACATTCAACGAGGCAAAAACCATGCTGCTGCTCTAGTCCTGTCATTGATTGTCCAAGAACACTAAAGGATCCTATCAAATATGCAGCGAAAGCTTGTAAGGCCCCTTGCAACCCTATACCAGAGAGACATACCCATGTTGCCTCTGAATGTAGTGCAGGGGGGCTGGAGAATGATATTTCGGATAAACCTAGCACAAGTGGCTCATCAGAGTCTGATATTGGTTTTCGTCCAGTGCTGCATATGGAGAATATGTCAAAGGCAAATAGTCCTTCTGCAGATGCCCTTCGAGACGAAGAACTTCTAGATCTTATGTTAATATTGTATCACATGAGCGTCACTCCCAACTTCAAGCAGGTAAAACTATTATGATATATCCCCTTTTTATTGACGTTGCAACATTTTTTATAGTGCTTAAAAAGCTGCTTGGATTGTTGATATCCAGTTATTGTTAACAGCATCAAACCCAGACATATATTTACACCTGTGACTAAGTTTATATTTATCGATTTTCTCTAAACTTAATCAATACTATCACATGAACTAAATTAAACTTAACTTGCTAAATTTGACCAATCAGACTTAGTATGGTTATGCCAGTTTTTCTTTTAATCAGGTGCCTTGACATGTCTGTAAAGAAGCTGTGGCATGGGTGAAGGATATCTGATGTTTAGTAGTTCCTTGCTTTCCTAATATATAGTATGCTTTATGTAATAACAACAGTCAGTCAATTTATCGAATGCTACAACACCACCATAATGGAGCTAAACGCAGAAGAAGGATCCATGTAACCACTCCTTAGTAACAAATTCGGCATTTGACAACTTTTCGTCTTGTCAAAAAAATTGGAATTTGAGAAAAAAAATGGAAAAACATCGATAAAGTTTGGTCAAACTTCGGTCAACTATTCAAGAATAAATCGGCTATATATGTATATGAGTCATCAAGAAGACTTCCTCCCCCTGACCTCTCATAACCTGTGCAGGCCTGACACAGGAGGAGTTCAGTAAATCAAGTTTGCAACTCATTAGTTTCGGCACTCATGTTCGTGGATTATCAATTCAATCTGCACACACTCCTTGCTTTTAGATTAAGGGAGTTCTCTCCATTCAATAGAAGCAATCATAAATATCAAGGTCTGCTCTTGAGATTAAATGGGGAATAAGCACAAAAAGTTAGTTGCGAATCGGGTTGCCCTTGACCTTTTTCACTGCCTACCATTTGTGTGCTTCCTCATCAAATCTAAAACATATTGATACCTATACATGAATTATACAATCAATCTAGCATTTGCAATTGTTGGCTTAACATGTCAAACTCATCAATGTCTTTGAACATTAGATTTATACGATGAGCAACACAATCAGTCTCGGCAACATGAGGATATATGTTCTCAATCAATTTCCCTACGACACCATAGTTAGATGCATTGTCAACAATGAATTAGACCACATTTTGGGACCTATTTCTTCATTGCATTTAGAAATAAAGTCTAACAAAAAAGGGCTATCTTTGACGCGGTCAATGACATAGATAGACGTGTAAAACCACACCCCTTTCGGACATGCAACCAACAAATTATTCAGAGGATGTGCTCGCCCGTCTTGCCAACCATGACTCATAAGTGTGCATCCATAGAATTCCCAATTACTCCTCATGGTTTTGAGATATCCATCCACATCCACTTTCAAGTCTGCCAATAGTGTCATCCACGCTGTTTCGCTACTAAGTGCTTGATAACCTAATCCAATCTATCCAATAGCAAAGACAGCTTCATGAAATTCAGGAGTTCACAAGAGATTGAAAGGCAATTCTATTTACTACTATCCATTTCATAATAGCTTTGTCAGTAGTCTTTATCTCTTCTTTCTTTGTAAGTGAATGAAGGTTTTTTTTGCTGGGGACATGAACAACATATTTATCTAGATCAATGAAACCAGTCTTACTAGATTGAGTGGACATACAGCTGAGTTAAAGCTGGAAATACTGCCACTAGAGAAGAAATCTGCAATCTTTCACTAGTTACTTTTGCCTTTTGCTAGTGCTTTCATTTGAAATTCACCTATGGCTTTAACTGCAATATCCCTAACATCAGATACTGCAGGACATGGCTTGATGTCCTTGCAAGTTACTCGTGCCAAGTGAAACCTAAAGCGCATGATGGAGGTAGCAAACATTTCATGGAAAACCTTGCACTTCAACTTGTTATCTACAGACTCAAAGCTCCCACAATGCATCTCTTGCTTTGGGCATCCTTGTCCTATTGTTGGTAAAATACATAAATGACACAAGATGAGATAAAAAAAATAAAAAATCAGACAAACGAATGCAAATAAGTATTGATATCATTTTGCAATTAGAAGCATACGAGAAATACAACATAGCAAACACAAACACAAATAAGCAACTGGAATACAGAGACAAAGAAACATTATGGCAGGTCCGACATTAGAATAGCATGACATTTAATATTTCAAAACTAACTAAAAACACAAACAGAAATAAGCAACTGGAATACAGAGACAGAAAGGATCATTATGGCAGGTCCTACATTAGAATAGCATGGCATTTAGTATTTCAAAACTAACCAAAGAAATATGACAGTAATAGAAGATAATAAGAAATGTAGAAGCAGCAGCACCATGATAAAAAAAATAATAGCACCAGGGTGTTTGTTTGGGAGAAGAACATGAGGATCGAATAGAGCACGAATTGGTGGAAAACAGGAGCACGGGCTGCATCATGGAAGAGGAGGAATGAAGAGAGGAGAATAAATAAAATAAGAATCAGCAGGAAAAAAAATGATAGGGTGTTGGTTTGGAAGAATAATAATAGGAGGAATGAAGAGATGGCGAATTGGCAGAGAATAGGAGCAAGGGGCTGCATCGTGGAAGTTGAGGAGGTGGGTGGGCAGGGGACCTAACGTCAGCAAGAGTTGCATTGGATTGGGTGGGGGTTGAAGGAAAGAGAGGGTTTAAGGAAGGAAAAATGAGGTTAACTAAAAAGATAAGGGAATACATTGGCTGGGGTAGTGAGGAAGAGGAAGTGGGGAAAAAAGTAGGAACTGCTGCGTTAGATTTGGGGGGAGGAACAGGGGGCGAGATCAGTAGGGGGGAGGGGTTGAGGTGGTGAGGAAGAGGGGGGAAATCAGTGAGTGGGAAGCTTGATGTAGGGCAGGTGAAGGAGGAATAGCCAAAACAAAAAAATAAAGAAGTCGAGGTTAATGTAGGTGAAGCAAGAATGCCCAAGGCTAAAAAGCAGCACTCTGGGTCTTGAGCGATTGAGAAAGAAACGAAAGAAAGAGGATCTAACCTGAAGGAGGACGGCATTGACCTTCATTGGGGCTGCCGAGCTCTACTAGGGCTGACGAGCACTGCGACTGCTTGTGGTCAAGCTCTGCAGCTGCTTGCTGCCGAGCTCCGCTGCTTGCTGCCGAGCTCCGCTGCTTGCTTGTGGTTGTAGGTTGCAGCCGAGCTGCTGTTGGCTGCTTAGCTCGAAGCGATAAGGTTCACTGGGCTGGCAATAAGGCTGCTTAAGTCGTTGGTCTGTGCCTAGGAGCGGGAGGGGTTTTTTTTGGGGGGGGGGACGTCTCAAACACAAAAAGATGGCAAAAATGTGAAAAGTTTCGAGAAAGTGCGAAAAAATGCTACACTGCTTATAAAAATGTGCAGTACATTCAGCAAGGTAAAAGATTGCAATTTTTTGTTTGTTAAAAAAATTCTGATTTTTTTTTTAAAAAACCGCTGATTTTTGTAGCTATGACCAACCCAAGATCGCTACCATGGTGGGAATGAGGCTTAGATGATGATGGTGATGACTTGTGGATTTTTCCTATCCAAGGCTGGATTCAGAGTTGGGATTATATTCGGGTATCTAATTCTCAAACAGTACAGATGAGTCTTCTATGTTGGGTAGAGCCAGCTATTGATGAACTGAAACCAGTTTGCTTCGGGTTGTTCTCTATTTCATAATTTACAGCAGAAGTAATAATTTAGATAATTAATTTTAAGAGTAGGGGTTTATTAATTTCCACTTTGTGAATTGAAGTTTTTTTCCTTACAAATTTGAAAAAAGAATCAAGGAACTCAACGGAAATGTCTCAATCTTTCAAGATATTGCTCGTGCTATGTTGGTTGCTGTGATGTAGCATACATTATTCGCCTTGAGCAACCTGCTTATTTTGTCTTCATGTTTTTTATTGTACATAACTCTGTAAAGTTATCATATTCAATGAAGTCCTTGCCTTTCATATTTATAAAGGCTAATAATTCCCTGGTTCCTTTTTAACTATCATTTCTAAGCACGCTTGATGCTGATAATTGTTGAACTTTTCTCTTTTGATGTAGGCATCCTACTACATGTCCCATCAGTCACAATCGATCTCACTTCTTGATGAGACTGATAAACAAATACGAGAGAAAACTTGCAGTGAGCAACTGAAGCGTTTAAAGGAAGCTCGAAATGTTTATCGAGAAGAACTGGCAGACTGTGTCAGGCAATGTGCTTGGTATGTTTGATTTTATACTGTGAAGTGAAAGAAAGGCTTATGCTATCACCGACTATAATGTTGTTGCAAATCTGTTTTTTTCGTTTAATTTAAATATATGGGAGACATGCCCTGTATAACCAGAAGGGCTTCCTGGCTTTACAAGAGGATGCTTAAGTGGAAAAGAGGAAAACAATAAAAAAAGTACAAGGGAACTTAAAATAAATAAATTCTGACACTCCCCTGCTATTGTTTTCCTCTTTTCCACTTAAGCATCCTCTTGTAAAGCCAGGAAGCCCTTCCCCTGCTCAAGTTGGAGCATAGACATTCGTCATGCTTGGCAATACCTCTTGTCCCACTTTGTGAGCCAAATAAGTGGACTGCGTCTTGGCAAGAGACTTGGCGAACTGGTTCACCACTTGAAGTTTAGACCTTGTAAAAAGAATACAAGTTAAGCATAATCGTTGCTGTCTCGTTACAAAGTGGCATTATATGCTTAGTCATTTCTATAACGAAGTCGCTTGAATTAAACGCAGTACAAATGTAAAGAGAGGTAAGTTTCAAACCACTTTTTAACAAAGAAAACATTCACGTCCTCTGACGATTTGTACGACCAATATTGGTGTTGGACTGTACATTTGATTCTTACTGCACCTAGCTTCAACACTGGACCTACCATTGTGTTAGCTTCTTACTGCACCAATGACCATCCGATCATGTTACCTCCAAGAAAGATCCCAAATGCACATTTAGGCCTTCTGTCGATGCTACTTGTTGCATAGTAAGAGTTGCAATAACCAACAATGCTAAGTTTATTGTAGAGTAACCCCTTTTCGGAGAGTTCTTCAATGTGTCTTGGATAGTCTATATAGACTTACTAGACCAATAAAAAACGGCATATCGACTAGTGTCCTAGCCATATCAATATCCCTATTTTTTGGCGCCTTATTAATTATCACGAAAATGAGAACTATCATCATTCCGAGGCTTGTTAGGATCCAAGGTGGTCTCTGTAGGGCTAGCTCCTATCATTCTGGTTTCTTTTAATAGGTCCAAGACATTTTCTTTGAGAAAAATGCAACTGAGCAAGTTTAAGCTGTTTCCAAAGCATCTCAATTCGCCTAAAACTGTAGTCAGGAGTTGTTTGCACACATAAAGATTGTTGCCTGGCTGTCCACTTTTTGTTGCTTACGGACATCATGTAATTATGAATTATTTAGGAGAGTGAATCAAGAAATACCGCTCGTAGCAAACCAAGAAATATAATATTTGCAGAAACAAAACTTAGTAATATTTAGGAGAGTGAATCAAGAAATACCTCTCTAGGGTATCCGCTCCGCCTTCTCTCTAACCTTCTCCCGGCGTCTGCCGCTGGGGGGAGGGCACGCCGCCTCTGTGTGTCCCTCCCCCTGGCCTCCAACGGCTTGGGTGGAGCTATGTGTGAAGGCTGCGGCGGACCTCTGAAGCTAGGGTGCTTTCGAATTTGCTGGCGTCTCCTCGGCGGATCTGGGTTGGTAGGGAGATGATAGGCGTCGCGAGTGTGGTCGGATCTGGGTAGAGTCTCGGCGATCTCGACTTTGTCGACGCCACTCTGTTCAAGTGTGATGGATGGTGAGCGGCCGATCTGTCCCAGACCTGCGGGCTCTGCGTGCTGCCTCATCACGCTGAGGAAGGAAGGGGCGTCTTACCCTTACTTCTCTAGCACCTCCTCATCCCTTCCCCGTGCAAACCTGGCTTGCCCAGGGTGACGACTTGCTACGATTTCGTCTGGTTCCCGCTTTGGCGATCACGGCGTTGCTGGCTTCCTTGTTGGGTGATGGCCTTCTCTAACCTGCTTGGCGGTGTGGTCTCCATCACGGACCTCGTCCTATTGCGTGGAGATGCTCTCCGGCGTATGCCTCTGAAAAGCTGGTGGTGATGGATGGTGGTCCTCGCTCTCCTGTTATTGCCGTCCACGACGTGCGTGCTCAGGCTTGGCGGCAGGTACCTGATGCTCACCGACGTCTACGACAAAGTTATCCCGGCCGCGGGTGGCTCTGCTTGACTCGATGGCGCGTGGCCTTCTATGGCTCATCAGGGTGTGCACCCTCAAGGTGTTCGACCAGTTGCTACTTCGGGGACACCCTTAAGGTGTTTGGGTGGAATCCCTTTCGCCTTATCTACTCCTGCTTTGGGCGGGTTACTTGGTGACCACGGTGATCAAGACCTTCGCAGGACGGCTTGGGTTTACGCCCTTCCTGCCCTGCTGGCGGCGTTCCCTTGCCGATCGGTGGCTTTGGGTCACTCCACAAGGGGTCTTTGGTTCACGGGTTGAGGCGACCTCAAAGTGTTCGATGAGGTGACCACGGGCAGGTTGTTGTCTGCCTTGTGTGGAGTTGGGCCTGGGGGGGGACTGTATCCTTGTCTCTTCCCTTCTTTGGTCCCTCCTGCTGAAAACTTTCAAGGTGTTTGTAGTTTTGCTGTCAGGTGTTCCAAGCCTCTGCTTGAACATCTGAATGTCAGCTAGGAATCGTCTGGGTTGATCCAAGTCCACTCGGCCTTCCTACTGAGCAGGGAATCCATCCTTGAGGTAGATTGTGATCTAGTTGTGTCACAATATTTGGTGTCTACTGGTTGATGAAGAGGGCTAGGAACCTGCCTGTTCCTCACATTTTTATGAGATATTTCAAATGCCAGTGCTGGGATAGGTGGTTGCTTTCTCGCTAAGGACATCATCTAATGGACAACTTATGGAAGGGTGCATCTTGCTTTGCAGTCTACAGCTTGGAAGCATTTCATCTTGTGAAAGAACGCAGATTCTCTCGGCTTCTTTTAGATACTGGCTTCTTCTTCTTGACTTGATCAGATTCCAGACTTCTAGGATGACACAATTTGAAGGTGGGGTTAATGTTAGTGCTGTGCTGGTTGTCTTCTGGGGTCTGTTTTGCATCTAGTAGTCTGAGTCTGTATCTTCTTAGAGCCTTGGTTTCTTGTTTTCTTTTTTTGGGGTCCTAGGACCCTTCTTAGTTTTCGGATGTTTTATCCCTTATAGTTTAGGGGCACAATTGCTGTACCTAAAGTTTTCGATTTCAATAGTAACATGAGTTTTTACCTACCAAAAAAAACTTAGTAATATTCTGGCTTGATTTATACCAGACCTTGGGACTTAGTTTGAAACCACAGATAAATTTCCTTAATTTATATATTATAGCTATTTCACCTTGAGCAACAAACCTCTGATCTTGCTTCATATACTCCTCTTACAGATGAGTCTAAATTGACCAAAAAAGAAGAATTAAGGACACAAACATAATGAAGTTTGGGAATAGCAGAGAATGTTTCAAAGTAATCCATCTCCTTATATTATTGTATAGCCTTTGCAACCAAACAAGGTTTTGGATGCTCAAGTGCAACCCGGATTGTAGTTCATTGCAGTGTTTTAAAAAGTGGTATGCGTTATGCGTGCGGAGAGGTCACCTTATAGAGTATATGCGGTATACGGGAGTATATGCAGTTTTGGATTTTTTTCATAATTTAATTAGTAGATATTCAGATTAATCACACAATTCCATATTAATTTGTACAATTAGTACATATTTGGACCCTAAAAATTCAAAATCTCTAGAATGCATTTTAAAACCATATAACCATCAAACAACCAAAACACACCACACATAGATTTGAACACAAAAAGGATATAAGCAATCAACCACTACTAGGTGCAATCAATCACATGCAATCTGACAATTAACAATTAAATCAATAATCTAACTAAAAACTAACTAAATCAGTAATCCAACTAAAAACTAACTAAATATGTAATCTAGCAACTAACTATTAAACAATAATAGTCTATTGTTCTGAAAAGCGGTAATCGGTGTACGGGTGGAGAGAGTACCGAATAGAGTATATACGGTATGCGGGAGTATAAGCGGGAGAATATTCGGTTTTAATCGGTTTTGATTTTTTTTTAATATTAACCATAAAGATATGTAAATTATATATTGACCATATAATAATGACAATGATAAGTAATTAGAAACATTTATAAGTAATAGACTAATATTGCATTCATAAGTAGTTAGAAACATTGATGAAATTAGAGAAGAAAACTTTGATAAGTAATTACAAACATTGATAAGTCATAGACTAATATCACATTAATAAGTAATTAGAAACGTTGATAAGTAATAGACTAATATTGCATTAATAAGTAATTAGAAACATTGATAAGTCATAGACTAATATTGCATTAATAAGTAATTAGAAACATTGATAAGTGATAAGACTAATATTGCATTAATGAGTAACTTGAAACATTGATGAAATTAGGGGAAAAAACATTGATAAGTAATTAGAAACATTGATAAGTCATAGACTAATATTGCATTAAGAAGTAATTAGAAACATTGATGAAATTAAAGAAGAAAACATCAATAGTAAGGATCAGTTCAATAAACACTAACTATAAACTTATAGAGAAAACATGAGGAGAGACCAAATATGTAAATTGGAAGAAGAGAATGTAATTGTAATGACCAATAGTAGTATTAGAAAAAATTAATGTAAAAAAATGTATTACTAGCATTTGATTTTGAAAATCGCCGATTAATCGGCTGATTATTCCCCCGATCGGCCGATTAATCGGTCCTGGACTGATTATAGGCCGATTATTAATAATCGGAGCGGTAGACCCCCAAAAAGGAATATTCGGCCGATTATTTTGCCTAAGAGGCCGATTTTCTAAACAGTGAGTCTAATTAATAGATGCAACTTAAGATCTAATTGCAAACAACAACTAGCACCTAACAATATATATAATGTTAACAACTAAATCAGTAATGCAGCAGGAGAAGGAAATATGTAGGAGAAAAGGAACCAGGAGAATGATGAAGTAGGAATAAGAGACGGGATACCTATGAGTAGAGGGGAAATGAAGGTGACGGACGGTGAGTTGGGAGTCAGTGAGTTGGGAGGGAGAATGGGTGAAAGAAGAAGCAGCAATTACCTACGGAAATGGAAGAAGAGGGGAGGTAGAATCGACCAAAAAAATAGTTGCCAATGAAGCAGCAACATCAACATGGAGAATAAATGAAAAGACCAGAAAATTAAACTAGCAGCAACTCTGCTCTGTGAGGAGGAAAATGAAGATGAGAGGAGGAAGATAGGAGGACGAGGAAGATGCAAGGAAGAGGGCGAAGATGTGAGGGGGCCAATCGGCAAAAAGAAGACAGGGATTGAGGGAGGGAGCAATGTCCAGGGAGAGGGAAGGAAACGAAATTGCCAGAGAGAAAAAATCAAAGAAGCACAGCATTAGGAGGAGGAAGAAGATGTCACAATGAAGATGCAAAGAGGAGGTAGATGCGAGCAGGAGGAAGTACCTGCAGGCTTTGGTGGATGTGGAGCTTTTAGTCTGTCACGCGGAGAGGAGAGATGCCACCCTAGGGAGAATGGCCACCACCGTCGCCGGGACTTCTCTTGCTTCTGTCGCCGGAGTGAGTTGCAACATGCAGCCATGGGAGTGATCGTCGAAATGGAGTGTGTTTGCTGCCGTCTTGCCCTAGTCGCCGCTGCTTTGACGAAGGGATGCAACTTGTCGGGGGAGTGCGAGTGAGTAATCGCAATGGGTTGGGGAGTGGGGTTACGGTCCAGGGTCCAAGCTAAAAAAAATCTCCAATACAAAAGTGCTGCTTAAAAGGCCGTATAAATGGCTGTGGGGACGACTAAGCGGTCGGGATCCACATTGCATTCCGTTTCAAATAAAATGGCCATGCCTAGTGTCCACTCCCGAGTATGCGGCCGCTTATGCGCCCACACCGGGCGCTTTTTGAAACACTGGTTCATTATAAACCCAATTACACTCAGAAGCACATAATCAGTAGGATTGTAGGAAGATATCTGATTCCAAGTATATCTATAACACAAGTCCATATTTTGGATGAGATAAAAAGAGTCTCCTTCAATTTTAGGCTTAGAAACAAAAACAAAATAATGAAAGAGAGGGAAACAAATGTAGGTTGTCTTGGGGGCAATATTTAGAAACTATATGGGAACACAGGCCTGTGGCGTCCATCTGACTGGTATGGGCAGATTAACATGTAAAATTGAGAAGTCATAATGGAAAATTCCCTGCACCGTTTCAAGACCTTTAGACAAAAATGTGGGATTTGTGCACGACACTTCGTGAACATCTAGAGATTGCTATGCCATTCTTTTTACTTGCAATAGACCTTTTGAAGCTTTTTAGGAGTCGTCTTGGTTTGATATTCAAGGTAAGGGAGATGTATAGTTGGAACCCAAAAAGGTCTTCAGTCAAGGATGACCCAAAAAGTGTATTGACACCAAGTGGAGACAAAAGGGCTAAAAATCACATGGGCAAAAGAAGGGGATAAAAACACAAAGTTCTTTCATAAAATCTGCAACAAAAATTATTGAAAAAACTCCATCACATACCTTCTGATAAATGAAAGAATCACAACTCACAAACAATCTATCACAAACCACATCACTGACCATTTCAAAAAAATCTTCAACAACAACCACAATCCCTTCTGCCTAAACGACTTGGACTGGACTATGATCTGTCCTACAAACATTGAAAATCCTCAAGACCTTATAAAACCTTTTACCCCAGGGGAATTGGACTTGGCCATATCTACACTAGGATTAAATAAATCACCTGGACCTGACGGACTTAATGTAGAATTCTATCTTGCAAACTGGAATCACTACAAAATTGACTTCCTGGCTTTGCTTAAGACTTTCTACGAAAGTGAAAACCCCCACAACATCATCAAGCACCTAAACCAAACTTTCATCACCCTAATAAAAAAAACTAATCAACCTGACCTTATCTCCCAGTACAGACCCATCAACCTTATCAACACTTCATACAAAATCTTAGCAAAATCTCTAGCAAATAGAATAAAACCACTCATGAACAAAATCATTCCCCTCAATCAAAACGCCTTTCTCAAAGGTAGAAGCATACAAGATGCATACCTAATGGTTAACGAAACAATACATCTCTGCCACAAAAATAGAACACCACTGCTGGCCATCAACTTGGACTTTGAGAAAGCCTTTGACTTTGTTAACTGGAACTGTTTAACAAAAACTCTCACTGGCTTTGGATTTCTACACAAATGGGTCAAATGGATACATGCTTGCATATCCACAAACCACTTTTCAACTATCATAAATGGAGTTCCATTTAGCTACTTTCATAATTCAAATGGCCTCAGACAAGGCGACCCCCTCGCCCCTTACCTGTTTATTATCATCACATCCATCCTCTCTCGTATGATACAACTTGGAAAAATCAGTGGCCTCATTAACTCACCAGAGGAATGCAAAGAGAACATCATACAATTTGCCGATGATACCATTATCCTCTCCTCCCCAGAGGATGCCTCTTTACTCAATATCTTCAGAATCCTAGGCATTTTCTCCTACATTTCGGGGCTTAAAATAAATCTCCAAAAATCATCCATCTTTGGGGTTCACCTTGAACAATCTATCCTGGAAAGGTACAGAGATCTCCTTAGATGTAAGATTGATGACTTCCCCATTCAATACCTAGGACTCCCAATTACCCCCCACAACATCACAAATACTACCTGGTCTCCCATCATAGGGAAAATAAATAAAAAACTCTCTGATTGGACAAATAACTTTCTAAATCACTCCTATCACCACACACTACCTGAGTTGTATACCCATTCCATCCAAAACTAAAACACTCCTTGACAAAGTGAGAAGGAAATTCCTCTGGAATAACTATCACCCATCCTCAAATTCCGGAAAGCATTACCATCTTGTAAATTGGAAAACTATTGCTGCCCCTTTAGACCAAGGTGGCTGGGGTATACTAAACATTGAAACCCATGCCTTCTGCCTCATATTGAAAATCATCAACAGCCTGGTTAAAAATAAAACAAAAATATGGTCGAGCCTTATCAACTACAAATACTATCAAAAATCCCCTCCCTGACATAAAGTTCCAAAAAAACCAGCCTCACCCCTTTGGAAATACATAAACAAAAACATCCAAATTATAACCCAACTCATCAACACTCCTCCACACTCCCACCTAAAAATCTCCTTCTGGAACGATCCTTGGTTTGAAAAAAATTCTGTTCTAAACCTGCACACAAATTGGACCATCCCAAACAATCTCCTCAAGATCAACATTGTCAAGGCCCTCCGCCTTCTAACCAGCAACAGAACAAACTCTCTTAAAAGATGCATCCTCATGCATCTCAAACCTGACGACCTCTGTGCCTTAAAGCAGACACTCAAACACAATTCATCAAACAATATCACTTGGCGATGGGGCAACGCCTACTCTGTTAAGAAAGCTTATAATCACCTATCTTTCAGAGATTTTTCCCCACATACCACAAAAATATGGAAACAAAAATGGCAACAAAAACATAAAACCTTTCTTTGGCTGCTCCTTCATAACAAGCTGCTTACTGGAGAAAACCTTTCAAAGAAGGGCTTCATTGGTCCTTCCAGATGCCCTCTATGCAAATCGGACTCTGATTCGGTAGAACACATCTTCTTCAAGTGTAACACCTCAATAAACATCATCTCACACTTCACACGAAATTACCAGTTGGAACTCAAATCAGCTACCTTTCCCCTTCAGATTACACCAAACAGACACTACAACTCCTTAAGGGGAAACGACATCTTCATCATCATCAGCTGGAACCTTTGGCTTGAGAGAAACAACAAAATCTTCAACACAACACTCCGAAAACGAGGCAAAATATTATCTCACAAATAGATGCAGATCTTCACTTGCTCTCAATGTGCAGGTAAACAGGTCCTAGATGGGAAGGACTCCGAAGAAGGTGAATCTGAAGCCTGTTTTCTCTGCGACCTAAAGGCCATGGTGGACGATGAAACGGGAGTCAGTTTGTTGCAACAACATCAGTGATTCTATTCTGTCCAGTAGCTGCACTTTTTTCAGAAAATTTATGGAGTAATGCTACAAGAGGCTTGTTAAGGGGTGCCTCCCCCTAAACCATTTAAACATCACTCATTTTCTTCACCCAACATAACACTTTCTTTCGTATTCACATCCTGTACTACTCGCCAAAGCAGGTGTTTGCTTGCTTTGTTTTTTAAATATATGCTATGACCTTTACCTTAAAAAAAAAGGATGACCCAGAATAGTATAAAGGTACAATTTCAAAGAAGACAATATTAGAACTGACCAGCCTGTGCCCACCATGATCATATATCTACCCCTTTTGAGTTCTAGAATAACCATGAAAACCACATTGATTTGGGAGAAGATCATACTTGTCTAGGCGGTCCTTCCCACCCAAGGTTGAAAGATGTGTGAGGCGTAATGAGGCGTTTTTGTCTTAGTGAGGCAAGGCGTAAGCCTCGAGGCGTTTGAGGCGTAAGCCTCAAAATATGTGTGAGGCGGTAACAAAAATAATTTTATACATGTAATTACACACACATATATATATGTGTGTGTGTGTGTGTGTTATGTATATGCATGTGTATAACAAAAACAGGTATATACAAACATAACCAAATGAAATAGAAATTAATTGTGAAACTTAATAGTGATAATATAGACTAAGGTCCCACCACAATACCAAAATAAATATGTACAAAATAACGAGATATCAATTCTTTATACTATTAGACTAGGAAGCACGGATACGGGTACGGGGATACGACAATTTTGAAAATATAGGATACGGGTACGACATGGATACGGCAGTTTTTTAATGTATATTTTCATATTTTTAAAAATAACCAATATATTTATTTTAAAAATAGATGAAGACAATCAGATTTCATTTACAAATCACAATATTTCTAAAGAAAACGGAAACCAATTCCACAATATCAAACAATGATATAAAAAGGGGTCTTTCATTCATATTAATGTGAGACAGGAGTTACAAAAAGATATGATAATATCATATTCTAAACCTTTCACATTGCTTGTATCATGATAATGTAACACCAAATCATCTTCTCTCATGTATGGCTAGCTATCTTCATAAAAAGTTACAAGTAAGATAACTATTTTCACAACATGCATTCTATCCACCAAAAATCCAAAAAGAAGCCATTCACTCTATCCACCAAAATACCCAAAAAGAGACTTGTCATCTAAATGTGAAGTTTCATCAAACTTCAATGACTTCATTTTCATTCCCCTCATCACCATCTAGAAACACAATAGCTTCAAAATCTGGCTCGTCAAGTGATAGTTGTGCTACTTCCAAGAGACCTCCACCATCAAGTGGGTCAAATGCATCACCACATACATCCCACATTTTGCTTTTCCCCTGTGAATATGCTTTGGACTGCCTTGACAAGAGACGAAGATTGGTGTGTACAAACACCAAATCCTCACCCCTTTTTGGTGCAAGTTTGTTCCTCCTCATGGAATTAATAACCGAATATGTACTCCAATTTCTTTCGCAGCAAGATGAAGAAGAAGGCTGCCCTAGCAACTTAGTAGCCAAATCTTGAAGATGCGGTGCATTACTTCCATGCACTGCCCACCAAAGTTGAGGCTCCATCAAAGCTCTATCAACAACAGAGTCATACTCTCCAAATTCACCTACTAGATTTGAGAATTTTGCAAACTCAACATTTACCAAGCGCCGCTCTTCAGCATTAGGGAAGTATCTTTTAAGGCACCTATTCCTTTCATTCGAAATTTCAGTATCCTTGTGAGGAGCTTTTCTAGTAGGATCCTCATTAAGCCATTCAGAGCTATAATACCTAAAGAAAAAGTCACATATTTAAAGGATATTTTATGTGCAAATCAAATTTATTACAAATGAATGTATTGATTAATGTTTAATTACCTCGGATTCAGAGAATGTGCCATGCAATGAAGAGGAGTGCTGCTTTTGTTCCATCGGTCAACCAATATATTATGAACCACAACGTAAAAGCTAGATTCCTCATCAAATTGTTTCCTCTCATGCCTATATACGATTGCCTTCACCTTTTCAATCATTGAATCCCACATATCATACACCAAATGCAAGGTGGGTTTGTCAGTGTCAGCAACTCTCAACATCTCATACATGGGCTCAGTGAAATTAAGAATATAATCAATTTTGTCCCACCACAAATCATCCAATATCTTTTCTTTGATAGATTGGGCCCTTTGTACATCATCTTCTCTAAACAAAGCCCATTTTTCACTTACCACCATATTTGCTAGGCCAACTTTGATTTGCTTCATTCTTTTAAGCATCACAATAGTGGAAGCAAAGCGCGTCTCAGCAACAGTCAACAACTTCAAGTTCACAAATTCATTAAGCATGGCAAGTCTCATGGAATGATTCATAATGAAATTGCGTATAGCATTGGCTTCTGTAGCAACTTCTGTTATCCACTTGCATTCTTCATACACCAACCCATTTGCCTCAGTATTCTTCGCAGCACATATATTTTTCAAAGCAAGATTGAGTGTGTGAACAACACAAGGTGTCCAAAAGATATGAGGATATACCTGCTCAACTAGCAACCCAGCTGCTCTACAAACTGGGGCATTATCAGTAATCACTTGCACTACATTGCTATCCCCAACCTCTTGAATGCATTGCTTGATTAAATTGGCAATGAAGAATTTGTCCTTGTAATCTCCCTCACAATTCACAGCTTTAAGAAACATAGGACCACTTTCAGAGACAGCCATGAAGTTGATCAAAGGACGTCTTTGAGCATCAATCCACCCATCACTCACAAGACTCAACCCTAACTCCTTCCATTTGGATTTGGTGGGCTCCAGTTGTCTTTCAACATTAGCCTTTTCCAGTTGCAATAAGGTGGTCCTCAACATATTGTATCCTGGAGGAATATAGCCTTCAATTGCAGTATTAGCAGCATATGTGAAGGCACTAGCATAATATGGATTCCTCGCAAGATGAAAAGGCAAACCAGCTGAATAAAATAGCCTAGCAATCTCAGAATGCAAGTTCTCTCTCTTTCCCATATTAAATGCCTTCCTCAAAGGAGAGTCATCATCAGCCCTCCTTTTCTTTGCTGAGATAGATTGAGAGAGATCAACATCATTCATCACTGAAGATGATGATGGCAAAGGAACCTTCTTAGGCATGAGCTTTTTCAGCCTTTGTTCAGCCTCTTGAACAGCCTTTTGCATTTCATTCAGGTGTTTCCTAGTGACTTTTGGGCAAACCTTGATCCCATTGCATGGAATCCTAAGCAAGTGAGCTTTTGCCCTAGTGTATGACCCCTTGTACTCATTGTTGCAATAGTTGCAACGAAATATGGTATTCCCACCTTTACAAGCTTTAGACACAATGGTTGCGTATTTCCACAAAGGTGTGTGATCATCAGATTCAGTTGAGATACTCATCCTAAATAAGAGATAAAGAATACATAAATTAGATAGACTCATGGAATAGAAAGATTGGTAATTTGGTATCAATCAGATACTACAATGTTGGAGGTGATATGACTCACAACAAAAGAAACCCTGATAAAGTAAAATTAATACTACAAGACGGGTTGATTTGAACTTGCCAAGGGAAGATTATAGTCTATAAATGTATAGAAATACTACTACTGTCCTACAACTACAAGTAAGAAACTATAAGAATTCTTTGAGTAGCTCTGTCATAATGGACAATTTAACACCCTAACAGTAAAGAGCTAACAATGAACAACTTAGTAAATTCATAATTGATATCACTATATCAGTCATCAGCATTTAAGTATATTAGGAAGAGATCAAACAATAGAAGTAGCAATTGAATAGTTATGTATACGAAATACATATCCAAGAATCAAAATTTAAGAAACGTTTTGAACTAAAATATGAAACAGCAGAGACATTTATAGATAAGTAGATATATAAACAGCAAGACACGATTATAAAAGCAGAACAAGTAAACAGAAAAAATAGAAACAGCTAGGGAGGCTTACTTTCAAAGGGGAAGGACAAAGATAAAGCCCCAAAATATAATTCCAAAAAGATGAAAGAGTATAGATGAATCCTTTTAGTGAAGATGAGGCAAAAAGGCTGTAGCCTGTACGTTACCCACCAAGAGCCTTTTGGAGCAGATGAGGAACAAGCCGCAAAATATGATGTGAAGTGAAGCAAAGCCAAGCTTCAAATATATCAGACAAGGCGAAGGAGCCGTTTTACTGATTTGCACAGAGAATCAGTAGACACAGGTCAATCCATTGAAATGAGGTCTCAAAAAAAATGAAAAAGAGAGGAAGAAGATGGAAGTGAAATAGAGAGGATCATAGCAATGAAATAGAGAAGAGGATGACGTACCTGGAGGTGGAGAAGAAGAGCCCCTCCAGCCGGAGCAGTAGAACAGCGAAGAAGACGCCAGGGAGAAGCTCTGCAACGGCGGCCTTTGCTAGCTGCAGCGGCGGCCCTTGTTAGCTGCAACGTCGGTCCTTGTTAGCTGCAGCGGAGGCACAAGGGAAGAAGGAACCCCCACTGGTCGTCAACGGGGGCCGGAGAAGCCAACAACGATCAGCCTTAGTAGGCGGAAGCGGGAGCGGGAGCGGGAGCCGTGCGAGTCGAGGGCTCAGGTTTCGGCTTCCAGTGAGTGCGATCGGGAAGTCGGGGGGGTTTAGGAGGGGTCTGCATAATTTTTGATCACGTGCTTGGGATAGTGGGTTATTAGGAAAAGGGTAAATGGGCCAGGCCGTACCAAAAACGTATCCAAGCTGTATCCAGGCCGTATTTAGGCGGAAAAAAAGCAAAAAAAAAAACAGGATACGGCTGGAGAAGTATCGGATACGTATTTAGGTGTATCCAACGAGTATTGGTATCCGATACGTATCCGGTACGGGTACGACACGTGTTTTGGAGTATCCGTGCTTCCTAGCTATTAGAATAAAAGATGTCAATGGCAGAAAAACTAAAGGAGATAGAATTTCGAATTAGTAGGAACAAGAAACCAAAGTTAACTAACAATGATACAAAATTCAACAACATAGTAAATAAGAAGGAAGCAAACAATGTTAAATTTGACAAAGAAGATTGAAAATTGTATCTTAGAGATTGATGATTAAATGTTAATTAATAAAAAATAACAATTAACTATAAGAACTAAAATATTTTTTTAAAGAAAGTGTTTCTAAGAATCTTAAAAGAACACAATTTGGTGGTTAACATAAGACTTCATCATCTAGAATTGAGGCGTGCGCCTCAGCTAAGCCTCAGAGCCTCAGACAATACAAGGCGTAAGCCTCAGTCTAGGACACCGAGGCGTAAGCCTCGAGGCGCATTTGGGATAGCCTCACCAAGAGGCGTAAGCCTCGAGAGCCTCAATGCGGGTTTTTTATTACCATGTTCCCACCCAAAACAAAGCCTAGGGGACCTAGGTGCCTAGGCGGGCGCCTAGGCATTTTTCATATTTGTTTATATTTTACATATATATACATTTAGCTTTATTCAAATATATATCACTGTGTACATTTGTTTCGGCTTATCCCTAAGCTTAATCAATCATAACTTCACCTACAAGTACTTGTCATGACCTAAGCTAGACTTATCAGCCTTAATTTGACCTAACATGATCTAAATTGGGCCTTATCTAACTTAGTCTGCCTGAATTTGGCCTAAGTCAGACCTATTTTGGTATAGCATGACCTAATCCGATGTAATTTTCCCTAGTTTGTCCTACATTGGCCTAGATGATTCCTAATTCGGCAACATCAGACCTAATTCCCCCAAATAAGACATGTTCCCCCCAAATTAGATATATTTTCTGCCAATTAGAGCTAATAAGCCCAAATTAGATCTGATTTGGCCTAAATCAGATCTATTTCTTTTCTAAAATAACTAAACTTGATCTAATTTGACCAAATTCAGACCTAATCCATGATAATTTAGTCTCTAAGTCTTTTAATTTGGGCCTAAAAGGCCTTAGGCACCCACTTTAGTTATCTGAAAGACTAGGTGTCCAACTTAGAGCCTTCGGTCCTAGGCGCTCATAGGCAGGCCCAGGCGGGACAGTTGATAACTATGGAGAAGATTCGTCCTTCTATAGTCAAAGACCCTTCAGAAAGCAACTACACCCAAAGCCTCTTCCAGGTAGCAAAAAAGAGCAACAATACTGGTGAGGAATCTTATTTTTTATCATAGAAGACGGCATATGATTTGCCAAAGCACATTATACGACATCAGTCCTAAATTGTTTCGCAACATGGGTGTGAAGCGTAATGGTTATTGACATATCAAGCATGTGCTGATTTGTATGCCAACTACACCATTTTACTGAGGGGCTTCACACAAAATGTCCAGTGTAGAGTTCCATTTTCCTTGCAAATTATATCAATGAATTCATGGAAAACACTCAATAGCATATCAATTCTCAAAGCACAGATAGTAAAACGGAATTATCTCGAGAGATTTAGGCATGGAGAAGTAGCCAGATAAGCTTATAAAGAGAGGGGAAGGCGTTCTTTGTTTTTCGTGGGGGACCTCTGATATACACTGTGGAAGTAGAATTCACGCAGGCTCTCCCATCCGAATGCTGAAAGCATGAAAGGTAAGAGCAAGACCTAGAGTATGCCTTGCGCTTGTATCACGTAAAACCCCCCCTTCCACTTGAATAAAAATATGGAAATGATGCTCTTTTTGTAGTGTCTCCCTTGACTTAAAAGAAGAGGCCTAAGACAAAAAGGAATGCTGGAAGAGAAGTAAAAAATGGAATGATAAATAAGCAATTGTGCTATTTCACAAGGCTACTTTATACTTGTTTGGTGGTTAGGCTCGATTATTGTGGCATGGATGTATGGGCACAATCTTAAGTAAAATGTTCTCCGACTTTTGGAAATTCATACGATTAAATCTTGAATTATCTGTCTACATGCACCTTGACTTGAATTAAATATTAGACTTGAATCTAGCATAATTTGTTTTTCCAGATTTCTTGGTTTTTTCATGTTTTTACTGAAGAATTTTCTGATTTTGAATGAAATTCTTGTTTATTTTACGTTCTCTATGATTAAAATTATATATCTATAATCAATATAGTTATGTTCATTTACTGGATATATTGTTGAAAGTTGAAACTATATCAGTATGGTGTTTTGTGCTAACATGAATATATCATTGCCTTACATCATTTGAAATTTTCCATGATCAAGATCTATGTATTACATATAAATACGTTTCCACACATCACACATGTAGGTATACATGTCAATGCAGTGGCCGATTTTTTTTGCTTGTTTGCAAAGAGCTTAGAGGAAGGCTTATCACATCTTTGGCGGGTTTTGTCCAACTTTTCTGCATAATTGCCAAGCCAAACTTGTCAGCCTCCCTGGATGATCCAAAAATCTAAAGTTTGTAACTGCAATTATATAGTTGATTTTGTTTCTGGATCAGTGAGGACTGAGGAATGATGGCTGCTTGTAGACAGTTCAGAATCTAGAATTCTTATATGTTTAATAGTTTGTAACTTTGTATTACCATCACTCTTTTTCATCGTTTTGATTCTAAAAAAATGCCTTGAAACTGGAAGCTGCCCCTGTTCTTTATCAATTTGCTATTCAATCTTCACTTATGTGTGATGACTCCTCTTTTTGTAGGTATCGTGTTACCCTTTTCTCTTGGTGGAAGCTGCGTGGAATGTATGCGTCATGCATGTGGACTGTAGAGCTGCTCCTGACTCTGAGCAAGGATGACACCCTTTTCACTTATATCCCTCAGTTTTATGTGGACGCCCTGGTAACTTCTCACCTTCTTTTATCTAATAATTAGTGGCATTTGACTTTTACCCAGGGTTGTCAGACTCGAACCGGTCAGTGAACCGGTGAGGCTTCTGGTTCACGGTTCACTGGTTCAACCAGTGGTCTGACTGGTTCAACCGGTGACGTCAGCATGACGTCACTAGTAGTTTAATAATATATAAATGTCTTTGATACTCATGGAAATTATCCCTACAAAAGTTATGAAACATGAATAATAGCATAATTCCTCACAATATCTTGATAAAAAAGACCAAATAACAATATTATACTATTCATGGACATTTATACACCAACATTTATATAGTATTCAATGTTAAATAACATAAAATAGCAGCAACAATACATTTCCTTGCTAAATGAGAGAATCAGCCTGTTGGGCAAAAACCGGACCGGTTCACCGGTTCAACCGGTCGGTTCACCGGTTTGATGCTGGTCAAACGTCATTTCCGGCTTTTAGAGGAAACCGACCCGGTAGGGTGACCGGTTCCCGGTTCAACCGGCCGGTCCGGTTTGGTCATGATAACCATGCTTTTACCCCATATAAGTGAAAACTTGTTTGATACATTATATCTGCAAGAACTTTACTATTTTCCCCATATAAAAGAAAACTTGTTTAACATGTTTTTCTCTTATGGGAGCAACTTCCGAACATGTTTGACTTCCTTGGAAAAAACCGTCCTTTGGACTTGGACGTCCCATATCGGGATTTGTATTTTGGACAAATTGACTGACAAAATCTTGCGAGGTGGTTTGCTTACTGGCAGAAATGAAGGATTTTTCTTACATCTGCAAGAACTTTGCTATCTGGGAAGAAGTGACTTCACTAATAAATCTTTAAATGATAGATAACAATTCAAAATGATTTACAGTGAAAATGATATTGATGTGGAAGTGGTTTCACTTGAATTGCATGCGGCTCTCATTTAAATGGAGAAAGCATTCTAGCGTTCGTCCACCGTTTGGAAAGTGAAGTGCGATTCTATTCGTTAATGGTAAAAGGGAGTGCCAAGCAAGGTTTTATAAACCAAACTGAGTATCAGATTGATCAAAGTACCTGTTTTTGGTTTAACACTCAATTACTATTAGATTATGAAAAATTCATTGATAAACTAAAACTATGAAGGCCTTGCCTATGACTACTCTGGTCTTGTAAAATAACCTATGAAGCACAGATACTCCAAAAAACATAGTTTTGAAACCCGACCCGACCCGACCCGATCCAGCCGGTTGAACCGGTTGGACCTCCACCCGACAAATTACGGGTCGGGTGGGGCTAAAACCCATTGGACCTCCACTCGAAAAATTACGGGTCGGGTGGGGCTAAAACCCATTTTTGGTTAAGACCCGGAGTTGACCCGGTGACCTGGCCGGTTCAACCGCCGACCCGGTGACTCGACCCTCAGGTCAAAGACCAAACTGGGTTTTGTTGGTTTTATTTTTCCTTCCCTAAATGACCATTTGACTCATTTTCAATGTCCTTTCATGCAACCCCAACTTTCCATACATTGATATATTCACTTATTTGTATCGTTCCACTTGTTTTAAATAATGCAAGACCATTTGTTTGCTTCTTTATGAATAGATAGTTGGTTTTGTATGTTTGGTGTTTCATAATTCATTATCTCATGGTTTCATACAGTAGATTATGTACATATATATACACACTTATATAGTAATATATGTATGGACATACATATTATTGTAACATACATGCATATACATGTATGTATATAATAATATTATGTATATGGTGTCATGCTGACGTCACCGGATCGACCCGACAGTTGAACCAGAGACCCATGAGTCCATGACCCAGGAGCTTTGTCGGGATAACCTCCGGGTCGGGTCTGAAAACCTTGCCAAAAAGAGGTGTTGTACCTGTATACGATACATATCTGATACCAATACCCCGTGGATACTCCAGGATACGTACCAAATACTCTTAAGCCGTATCCATGCCTTATCTGGGCCGTATCCATCTGGCAAAAACAAAAAAAATCTGGGTATGGCCTGACTCAATTAGCACCTGATTAGCAGCAAGGTTGTCACAGTTGCTCCCTTGAAGTCAGTTCGAGGTTAGTGACCGTTCCCCTTGCTAAATGCCATCTTCCTTCTCTTTTTTGTTTCTACCTCCTCCGTCGTTTGGGATTTCTCTTTTTAAATAAATTTCCATATCTAGTCATGAAATTGCAAACCATTTCATTAACCTTTACATGGTACTTGTGGATGCTATCTTTGATGAGGTGCAAGTTCTATGCACGTTGATGTCCTCCACATTCTCTGAATGGCTTCTATTAGTATTCTTTATGCGCCTCTTGTTTGGGTAATTAAATCCATTGTGGTTTATTTTGAATTTCTATCTAGCCAATATCTATTTCATCTCCTTTGATAAAGGTAAACATTACATCCCCAGTCTTCTTGTCTTCCCCCTGTGAAGCACCATACTTCAAAATAGGTGTCCTACCAGTACATAATACATATATGATACTGATACTCCCTAGATACTCTCTAATACGTACCAACGCTTCCTAAGCCGTATCCGATTTTTTTATTAGTAGGATACAACCTAAATACAACCCAAATACAACTAGCCCATTTAGCAGCCAAGGGAGCACCCCGCTCACGTGATCCCTCTAAATTCCTATACCATGTGACTCCCCAAATCTAGACTCCCCCTTAATAAATTGTGATTTGAGAATGAAATTGGATTGTCTTAATCTTTTTTATTGATAAATTGGTATTTTTTGTTAGATTTTACAATATACTTAAAAAAAAAACTCCGTATCCCGCCGTAACCGTATTCTATATTTTAAAAAATTGCCGTATCCCCGTACTGTACCCATACCCATATGCATACCCATATCCATATCCGTGCTTCATAGAAAATAACTATTCATGTAGTTATACTAGTCAGAATGATAAATAATAGATGCCATTTGAATGAGCACTTGGCCACCATGCATATCTAGCAGCTCAGACCTGATCACTGAATTGGTTTGAGTATGTTAAAAATCAGTTAGTGTAGGAATGCCATTTACCACTTACCCAACCAATTTAGAATGCAAACACAATCCAATTACTCATCATCATAATCGTCGTTGTCATCGTCTCAGCATGTTAGGGTTGGCTACATGGAATTTTCTCTCCCAATCCGCTCCGTCAATATTCTGATTAAGATGTAAAGATTCATGATCTCTCTTTGTCAACTCTCCCCAAGTTAATTTAGACCTACCTCTCTTTTAACTGTGCTTGACTCAATAACATTGCTTTGAGTAGGCACATTAGTCGGTCTGCACATGTCCATACCATCTCAAACAATTCCCACATGACTTGTCCTCAATGCTCACGACTTCCACTTTGTTCCTGATATATTCATTTCACAAGTGATCTTTCCTTGTCTTTTCACATGTTCATCTCAGCATACACATTTTGGCCACATTTGATTTGTTAAGACCTTGTTTCCAACTTTCTATACTCCCATTAACTTATTTTTTAACTTGAGAGGGATCTTCCGGTCACATGCCACTCCGATTGCAACCCTCCATTTCAACCATCATGTTGTGATCCTATGACAAACATCACCTTGACACCATCATCTGAATAATAGAACTCAAGTAGTGAAACCTATTACATTTTGGTACATCCACTCCATCCAACTTGTTCCATCCATTCACAATATTAGACTGGCTGAAATTGCAATGCATATACTTCCACTGATCTTAAATCCATTAGATTCTGACACATTTCTTTGAAGTTCAACTTTAAAATTTAATCCTTGTTTTATTTTTGTCAATCAACACAATATCAAAATCAAATAGCATGCACCAAAAAGTATATAATCCTGAACATGCTTTGTTAACTCATCCATAACAAGAGCAAATAGATATCGGCTTAATACTGATCCTTGATGTACCCCAACCATGATAGGAAATGTTAGTGTCCCTCCTCCAGGAGTCCTAAGACTTGCAGTTGAGCTATCATACATGTCTTTTATCAAGTCAATGTATTGGATTGACATAATTTTTTTCCCAAAGCTCTTTGCAACCCCCCCTCACAATGCATATCAAACAGTTCAAACCTGACCACTGAATTGATTTGAGTATGCATAAAGTCAGTTAGCGTAGGAATGTAATCTACTACTAACCCAGCCATTTGAGAATGCAAACACAATCCATTTATTAGCAGATAATAAGACAACATGTTTCTGTTATCAACCTAAATAATGTACAAAACGAGCAAAGGTTTATGAGGCCTCAAATCAGTACTGCTGGCGATCATAGTGACAAATTTGGGATTTGAAATTTTTTTGGCTTGCTTGAAAATGTTGTCAATTGAGAAAATTTAAAGAAGAATCATTAGAATTCGGTCAAAGTTGGTCAACTTTATGATTTTTTTGAAAAAAAGTTGGCATGTATACATATCTGGATATGTATGTATGTTTGTGTATGTATGTAGGCATATATATATATATATTCTACATCTGTATGTAAATGTGTGTACATGGAGTATCCCATCAGATATGGAAAATACTATTCTTTTGCAAGGTGGAGAAAGGAAAAGTCTGTAGTTGTAGTGCGGGAGAGTGAGAGAGAGGGGTCTAGGTGATGTTGCGTTGGCTTAGGACACATCACAGGAGGGCTAGTAAACTTTTTCAGATATATAACTTGAAATTAATTATGGAACATTATATATAAAAAATTATGAAAGTTTGTAATATTTTTAGAACATCGTTAAAATTGTGGAAGTCACAAAAAGTCTGGAAAGTTTTCTGACCTAGTTATTATTCAAGGATAATATGTGGCTGACTGGAAAGTAGTGAAAACACACCATTTTCCAAAATGTTGCCGATTTTTGTTACTAGGTCGGCGATCTGATGACCATTTTACCAAATTTCACTACAGAACTGGTTATATCACCATTTGTTGATAAAGGGATGTATTTAATGATCGTTTTACCGATCAATTTTCAGTATCCTTTCTAATAGACTTGTTTGGTATAGATATGAACACTCTGATGCTGGGATCATTCAAACACTGCTGGTTTGTAGTATGTTTCTCTGATTGTTACATGCTCGTGAATGCACCAAAGAGAAGATTCCAAGGAAGGGTCACATCAACTTATTCTAGATTTATCCTTCAAAACTAGCATTGAACTGACAGGCTAGGTATTGGTAGTTGGTTCCCCTTTGTTGTTAGAGGGGTCTAAAGGTTGAGCATCTGACCAATAAGCCTTGGGCTTTCTTGGCTTCAAAAGCTGTCTGTAACTTGAGGGGGGGGGATACAGTTTGCCTAAGGCATGTCTTGCGGAGCCTCCTTGTTAAGGATTCGACCTGCCAATTTGGACACCATTTAGCCACATGTGGAAATGAAAGCTCAAGAATATTTTGATGCAACTTAGGAAATCTTGATCTATTTATGGATATTGTGATGGAAACTTCAACATGTAAATTCTGGAACTAAATGCAAAAAATGAAAATTCAATCTGGAATTTAAGTAGTGTTACTCATATTTTCATTCATATCAGATTTATAATATTCATATCTAGTATATACTTAAAGTGAGATTAACAATGGTATAAACTGCTGGTTGAAGTTTGAAATGATTTTGTAGGTTGTAGCCTTGTAGGTATGTATTGCCTAGTGAATACCAAACACAAGAATACCCAAAGAATGGTCAAATCAAAGGACTATGTAATATTACAATGACTCTTTCCCAATATGTGAGATCACACCAATTTTGATGTCGGCTTGGCATGAAACTTCCATAGAAATCTATGCCTGTTGACTTCAATGATTACATGGAAATTTGAATCGTTGTTCTTTTCAAAGAGCTAGCAAAGCCAAAGATTTGGCACAGGGAGTTGGATGTCCCTTCTCCACTGTTTTTACCACGACAATAAGGACGTCTATGACCATAAGCCCCCCTTGAAAAAGTATTTGACCCCTTCAGTGACATAGACCATGGCTGTGTTGCTTGCCTGAGGAGCCCCACAGATGGACTTTTCACGGTGCAAGTGCGGCGGTTGAAATATCATAGAGTCTTGCAGTTGACTGGGTGGGATCACAGTGAGCTGGGGAGAGCTCGCAGCCACTATTGGAATGTGGGAACACGACACTAAAGCTTTTGGAATCATTTAATGTGGGTTGCTAATCAGTATAGGGGCCCTCTAATTTGTTGCTTGTTTTATCATTGGTGCTGCTGGGGGGTAGGTGGGACTATAAGGGGAGGATATACTATTTTTCTGGGGGGTAGGTGGGACTATAAGGGGAGGATTTACTATTTTGCTGTCATTTTCGCCCTTGTACATTTGTAACATCAGGTCTTCTTAATCTATATAGCATAGCACTGAAAATAACTGCAATAACTTATTATATGGTGGATCCCTTCCCCAAATTGTCATTATATCTTATTTCAATATGTAAATACATTGCAGGTTGATTGTTTCCATGCATTGCGTAGAAGTGACCCTCCTTTTGTTTCTTCCACACTTTTCATCAAACAAGGGCTTGCTTCCTTTGTAAGTGCTGATCTTTGTTCCTTTTCATTCAAAAATTGCTCTGATATTTGGGCAGTTCTGTCAAATGCATGATCCCTTGGATCAGCTAAAATGTTAGGATCAGCTAAAATGTTCTTTCTGAAATCGGATGGCCAAGTAACTTATGCTGTTGGATACTCGATGTTATATATTACTTGTTAACCATCGATGGACCTGTTGGCTATGTGTTTCATCTTTTATTTATCAATTTCTTTAGTGCCCATATTATATTAGCATTTGGAGCCTTCCGTATGTGTTATTGTGTATACTATATGAGAAAGTTACAGACAATTACCGGGATTGTAAGTTTGTAGGCTATGTTTATATGATTGTGTCATGAGTATTCTAACAGCCATGATTGCTTTTACCCCAATCCCAACAGCCACGATTGTTAGGCAGCAACTTTTACTGTTAGAGCAGATGTTTATGTTTATTTTCAGTGAACTTTCAAATTTTCTATTACCAGTTTTGGATTAAAACATAGAAAGTTGAAACACTTTACCTGTATAGCTAACATGATGTTTTTTTATAATATAGACAATAAGATTTGCACATGATTTGTTTCCAGGTAACATTCATCGCAACACACTTTGATGACACGAGAATATCCAGTGCAGATCTAAAAGATCTTCTGCTACAGTCTATATCCGTCTTGGTACAATTCAGGGATTATTTGGGTGCCTTCGAGGGAAATAGGGAAGCCGTGCGAAGAATGCCTAGGGCATTGTTGTCCGCTTTTGACCATAGATCTTGGATCTTAGTTACAAATATATTGGTCAGACTGTGCAAAGGTTCAGGTTTTGGCTCCTCGAAGCATGGTGAATCATCATCCTCTGTTCTTTTTCAGGTGAGCTTAGAGAAAAAAATACTTTTGGTTTCAAAGCTAGTATGTTTCTTCTAGTTTTAATATGTAGTTCTTCTATGAAGGGTCTAATAAGAGATGCATGCCTTGAAGATGAAGAACTTTTCTCTTGTTTCCTTAACCGGCTGTTCAACACCCTCAGTTGGACCATGACTGAATTCTCTGTTTCTATTAGGGAAATACAGGAAAGCTCTCAGGTACAAAGTACAAACTTTTCTTGAACTTTATACGTAGTGGACTCATTTCACGTTATTTCTAATCATTATTACTAAATGCTCCAAAATTTTGGTGTCTCGAGTTCTGTATATAATGAAGAGTTTTGTAAGGGATGCTTACATGTTAAATGTTCAAATACGTAACAAACCCAAATGCTTCTTTTGCATAAGATGCAAACATAAGGACAGTATAATACAAAAGCTATTTCAACCATTTGTTTCTGAAGTAACCATATGACTAGGTATGGGGTTTTGGTACCTTAACACTACATATGATGAGATGGAGGGGATGGTAGCTATGAAACCTAATGTTATGCCCTTGTTGTTGGTTATATTTTTTTAAGACCAGGCTCCTGATTTCATTCGAAAAGGAAGAATGTATGATAGTGGGAATCATATCAGAAAGTTGAACATCTTAATAAAAAGCCACCCTCCTACTTCTTCGTATCCAAAATGTTAGTTCAATCAGAGGCATTAAATCTATGGTCTGTTTTGCCACATCATCCTTGCCCATTAGCAGTAACCATCTTTTGCTGTCATCCTAGAGAATAGCACCGAAAAAGAGAGGCCCCGATAAAAACGACAACTCTCCCATGTCACAATATTTAAAGGGCCATCCAAAGGGCCGGGCAAATACCTCGATCTAGATCTTCTTCAAAAGCCCAACAAAAGATGTGCTATCCATAGCAAATTATCGGTTTACCTTCGTAATCACTAGTCTTCTCTTGGAGAGGGCTACAAGAAGATCTTAATGCAGCACGTTAGACTGCCTTGGTCAATGAAATTACCTCCCCTTGAAGACTGCTCGTCCTCATCAGAATGGTGGTCACATCTTGTCTTTGCCTCATGATAGGTACCTATACTTCCTCAAATTAGATGAACATGTAGGAGCCTTCAATGAGCGAGACAACTTTTTCAAGATTGTACTCTAAAATCTTATTACGCAAAACTGCCCGAAAATTGCACTTATAGAAATGATCAATAAATGTTGCCTGACCCTTATTCTCGGATGCAGAAAAAAGGAGCAAAGCACCTAGCCATGCGGGAACGAGCACATCACTTTCTCTGCCAGAAAGATATCGATGAGCCATCCACTAGATCTTAAACAGAGGATTGCTGGAATCTAATACTAATCTTCATAATCCCAACCCATACTGAAGAAAACCACTTTCCTTCCTCTTCCCATTGTCTCCCTGAGAAAACTTATAATGATTCACTATAGCTCGTTGGAGAGGCTGACCTTTGCAACACACTATGACCATTTAGTCAGAAGATACCGAGTTCAAACCAATCAAAGATATCAACTGCCTACTCCCATTTTATGGCATGTCCCTTTGGTACCTTTTTTGGTATTTTTGGTGTACTTTTTTTCTGTAAGAGGTCCTACCTAATCCTGTTAGTCTTATGAAGCACACTATATGAAAGTTTGATCCTATTAAGGAAGAAAATGTCCGATTTCGACGCCGTTTCGGTAGCCACAGAAACAGAAATTTCGACAAATTTCGACAGATGCATTCTTGGCGTTTCGACCACCAAATGATCGAATTATTTAGCGAAATTTTACTAGAACAATCTACTAGTGTAGATCTACTCAAATATGTAATAATTTTTCATATTGGATATGTGAGGGGGTGGGGCTCCTCATGTGTGAGTGAAGGAAGCTGAACAATTTCGATGGGTATTTCGATGGGGATTTTGAGGTCAATTGAATGGCGAAATGAATGAATTAAGTCATCATAGTTTGCAAGCATGATATATAGAAGTAAAGACACAAATTTATGGAAAAATAGCACGATCTAGGATGGTAGGACCTCTCAGTAGGATGACAGGACGTAGTACATAAACAATGTTGCAGTGGTATGTGAGTGAGTATTGAGGAAGAATGAGACAACTATGGTTTGTCACCCTCCTTGTTGATTATACCTATCAACATATTGGCTCCAATTTGCTTTGTTTTATACAAGCATAGATGTGTCTCGTTGTTAATCTCCATATGCTTACAAGTGATAAAATGCACACTATTAACTCAAACTTTGTTCTTGGTCGTGTGCTTTTGTAACGAGAGCCTATAGGACGAAACCATGTAGTTAGAGGTGTGATTGATAATGGCATACATACAAAATATCTCGATAGTCATGCTAATTTTGCACACTTTAACATAAATCATGTGACCTCAAAAATGAAAGTTAGTGGGTCATCATAGTCATAGATATCGCTCCCCCACATATTTTTAAATATTTGCTTTGTAGATATTTATAGAAGTGAGAGAAATAAAAGAGAGGTAAAATTAGGCTAGGAAGAGAAGAAACATAACTTAGATTGCCCCTAACAAGCCCAAGGAATCACATAGTAAAATCTGCAGACATGGTACCCCATTTCTCGAAATAATAGATGTGTTTCTCGAAATTTCTTCGAAATACGGACGGAATGGGCCTTTTTTCATCGAAATATACCTAATTTCGTCGAAATTCGAAATAATTGTCAAAATTTATTTATTTTTGGTGAAATTCCCTACGTACAAACATGTACAGCCATTTCTATGTCCGATCGTTGGCGGCATCGAAATAATTAGCAAAATTTTGCCAATTTTGACGAAATTTTGAACATTGGATCCTATACTTAGTAAGTACTTCCAAAATTGACTTTGCAAGGGACCATCTGCCCTATTATGACAATCTTCTTTTTCTTCCAACTAGTATTTTTCCCGGAAACAATTTACCATGGAGTTCACGTCCTTGAGCTGTAGTCCAGTAGGTGATAGGGGACCTATGAGCAATGTCGAGGTAGACTAGAACATGTATTCTAAGTATACTTTGAACATCTTCCATCGGACTAGTTTACATTTCACACCAATTAGGAATAAGATTGTTCCCTTTTTAAATATTGTTTTTCTTGTTATGGAGTTTTGTAATATACAAATTGGGATTTTTACCCTAGTTACGATATTCATATGTTTCTTAGCCTATATAATCCCTGGAGCCTCAGAATGAGGGCACACATCATTGATGATCGATTGAATGTCTGTTTTGAAATTAGCTTAATAGCTAATTTATATTATGTCCAGTTAACATGTGGAACTCTGCTGCCCTTATTCCACCAGTGTTTATCTCTATTACAGTTCCTCTTCTACCTTAGTTTGCATTTTGCATCGGTTATGGATCAGATTAAGTTGTTGTTCCCTTTTCAATTATTGTTTTCATATTAGAGATTTAGAGTTTTATCTATTTAAGGTATTCATCTCTTTCTTAGTCTATATACTCCCTGTAATGTCAGATTATTGGCACACAGAAATGATGATCAATTTAATGTCTGTTTTGAAATTTATTTAGCTGCTAATTCGTATTAAGTTCAGTTAACATGTAGATCTCTGGTTCCCTTATTCCACTAGCGATTATATGTAGTGCAGTCCAATTGAAGTTGACCTTTACATTGTATGGAGTTAATCATACAATTCTACCTGCTTGTGTCCTGACTAGGAGGAGTTTATCAGGGAGAAACTGAGGCAAGGTAGTTTACCGACTTTTATAACTTTCTAGAGCTGTTCTATGGCTCGTGATCAATCTTCTCTTGTATCATCGTTTTAGTTTAGACCTACTGACCCGCTAGAGTGAGTTGACTTGCGTGACTGCTTTACAATCGACTCTGCACTCATTTTCCTGTTTTCTTTTGTAAGTCAAAATTTCAGGGAAAATTTCCAAAATTCTAGAAAAAAATCCAAGTGTCATGAAAATTCTTGGGCTTTATGGTCTACCACACATGGTTGCTTTGCCTCCACCGTGATGTGCAATGGGGCACTTAACTCGAATCATGAACTGATTGGCATTCATAATAATGATCAACATCAATATACCTCAGGTCTTGACTTGGGAAAGAGAGTGCAAGGTTTCTCTTAATATTGACCTCTCTAGTATGGCTCTTATCAACAGTGGTTACCCCAACCACAAGAAGATTTACCACTGCTTTTAATTAATAGGTCAGAACAACATCTCACTTAACATGGAGGTTTTTATGCTCATTCAATCTTATTATCAAGTGCAATATTTCTAATGTGACTTGATATGGTCGAATGTAAGGATAATAAGGATTCTCATGGTGGACGTTGTTCTCAAAGCCACTTCATCATGTTAATGGATTTAAATGTCTGCTCCACATGCTTACTACTATCCCCAAACTTGTATAAGTCTCTGCTTCAAAGCTTATTGTAGGCTACCCTACCAACTACCAAGATATAATAGTGACACTACAAAAAGTTCAGAAAAAACTTGCAGAATTAGGAAACCAGTTATACAAGTAAAAACAAAACTCTTTAAGATTTGAATGACTGAATGTTTTTGCTAACAAGCTCCATTACGAGCCTCATCACTTCCACTACCATTACCTCTTTGTAAGGAATATTGCAGAGATGAAAGAGCCGTAGATGCCCATAGTTATCCAACCAATCACGGATAACTTCTGTTTCTAAGTTTTCTTCTTCATTAAATAAGCTCGTCTAGACAATTAACAATAATGATATTCATTGAGATTCTTATGGTATTACCTTCCTTTCGTGCATCAATCTTAAGTTCTCAGTGCATTCTTTGAGGATTTGAATCAGTGATGCGAGGACCTCTAATAAGAGATCAGCTGCTACCAGATGGATTTTGTTATTTTGCCTTCATGTCATTTCTTCCACGATGTACCTTGGTTTCAATGCTAATACAACTACGTGATAGTGTTTTGTTTCTTGTGCTGGCTTTTTGGATGACTGGATATCTGCTCCAGGCATTCTGAAGGATGCTGTCTACCTCTCAAGACTATCGTCCTAGTGTTTGATTGTTTGATGACTTCCTGAGGATAGATGTGGTCTACAAGCTCAAGAGTTTAATGCATCTCAGTGGCACACATCGGGTCTTTATAAGGCTAGAATGTCTATTCGTACTCTGGTTTGAATTGTCTACCAGTACCAGATCCTGATTTATTTGGTATCTAGTAGGAATCGGATCAGTTCATTATTTCCTTTACTTTCCTTTTTGTAAAGCTTCATTTCTTCTGGTAGGAATCAAGATTCCTATCCTCATTAGAATATTATACACATCTCTTAGCCTATATATAGCTGATATACTCCACCCATTGAGGGTAGCATAGTTGACGAATAATTGAAATCTCATTCGGATGATTATCTTGTTTACTGCGCTTTTTGGTTAATCTTTGGCTAGATATACATAAAATCTTTTATTGAACAAGAAATAGGTAACCACAAAACTCACTTGGATACTGTCATGCAGATTGTGGAGCTTCAACAAAGAAAATGCAGTGCCATATTTGATCTGTCTTGCAGTCTTACAAGAATATTGGAGTTTTGTACTCGAGAAATCCCTCAAGTGTTTCTTATCGGACCAGATATGAACTTAAGAAGACTGACGGAATTGATCGTTTTTGTCCTGAATCATATAATCTCAGCCGTGGATTCAGAATTTTTTGACATGTAAGCTGTTTGATATTTTCTGAAAATGTTTTCAGATTAAGTATCGTATTATGCTTGGTGCAACTATATTAGTGAACACTGTTGGCCCATCCTTGATATTACATCTTATGAAAATGTTCTAGCAAAAGCTGTTTGGGTGAAGCAAGAGTTAGGTCACTATTTGTTTCAACTGGCAAGAAAACTTCTTCCTTTGATATATTGTAGATGTTTGCATATTTTCTCAATTCTGAGTGTCTTAGTTTCTTTCTTATGTTCTTGGTTTCATTGCCTTTACAGGACTCTAAGAAGATATGGACAAAATCCAGATAAAACAAACCGGGCCTTGATTTTAGCTCCACTGGTTGGTATTATTCTAAATCTTGTTGATGCAACTGCAACTTCCGTAAGTTCGGAGCAGCATGACATTATTTCTATGTTTACAAGCATGGACTGCCCCACGACCATCCATTGCGGATTTCAGTATTTATTGGGTTATAACTGGGTAAGTTCTTTCAAGAAGTTACCAGCTCTATTTTCTGAAATACACCAATGACTGAATAAAGATTCTATAGACGTGCATATAACAAAGTAGTGCTATCAATTGAGCTGTCTTTTATGCAGAGTATACCAAATTCTATGGCCATGAAAAATATTTCAAGGAACTACCTTTGTCGTATATCCTTTTAATCAGTGTTTCGATCAGTTGGTGTTAAGAGATTAAACGAAAACATTGGGAGTAGCTTCGGCCTTGTACCAAGCTAGGCTGCATAAAGGTTCTCTCTCTCGATTTCTCTCTCTCTCCCCAATGATCAATTGTGGCCTAGGAAGTACATGCGCATCTCCGGACGTGACCAACAATAGTCCAATAATCTAAATACAGTATGGACATGGTGTGCACGTGGCGTCGCATGAGGTCGGCATGACCAGCCATGCCCGAATTCTATGTGAAGACTGACATGGTCTAGTATTCTCTGAAGGGGAGGAGGTAACTAGTTTTGCCAAAAGGAGGTTGATGGTGCGGTAGGTTGGGGAAGACAAGGAGTTACATGAAGAAGTTGGTGGCCTTGTGTAATGTAAACCCTACCGGAAGGGAGGGGGCAGGCGGCTGTTGGCAGTACACCAAGGGAGGGTTTGGGAGGCAAGGGGAAAAAGGGAAGGGAGAGAAAGATGTTCATGCTTTGATGCATGTAGAACAGGAAATGTGTATATATTTTATGGTTTGTATAGCGAATTATAGCATATGTTAATATGGGACACTCCCCGAGTCCAACCAGGTGACTAGATACATAACACATACTGGCTCAAACTAGGCTAAAAATTGGTGTTTTTCAAAGCAGAGGCAATGGTGTTTTAGTCTGCCAACAGGGATTAAAGAGAACATGTTCCTGCTCTGATACATGTAGACTATGAAATGTGTTTATATTTAATGGTTTGTACAGTGAATTATAACATATGATAATATAGGAGTGCAGACATAACACCACTCCCGAGTCCAACCAGGTGACTAAATACATAACACATAATGGCTCAAACTAGGCCAAAGATTGGAGTTTTGTTAAAGCAGAGCAATGGTGCTTAGTCTGTTAGCAGGGATTAAATCATTCACTTGTAAATTCTTCTTAGTTCTTGCATGAGAAAGTTATGGGCAGGTTCTTATGTGTTACTATTTGCATCATCTGTCTTACTACGGCTTCTGGCAGAGTCAGGTTACAACAGTTTCGACGGCATTGAGGCGCACCAAATACTCTGCATAGTAATAATGCTGGCACAGAGGCTCAAGTGATGCCTGGGGCTTTAAGATTGGACATTAGAGGCACCATAATCAACATTGGAACCCTTAAAAAGCGTCATGGTTTCCATTCCTATGAAACCAGGGGCATGCCTTAACCATCTTCACCTCTGATACAGGTTCTGGGCCCTGTCAGGCTCAAGTGATGTTTGGGCCTTTTAGATTGGACATTGTAGGCACCACAATCAACGTTGGAACCCTCAAAATGCGTCATGACTTCCATTCCTATGAAACCAGGAGCATGCCTTAAGCATCTTTGCCTCTGATATAGGTTCTGGCCTTCTGGGCCGTCATGAGTGGTGATCCTAAATCTTTTTACCATCACTGTAGAATGGGCATCATCTCACGGATGGGCATTCAGATGTCTTAGTCCTAAAATAAAGAATAGTCTGTGGTGCCCAGGGTGGAAACTTGATATTCCATGCTTAATCACCTCAGTAACTAGGGAAGAGTCACCCAGCATGGTACTTTGCTAGTGGTTTTTTATTGGATGTGACTTTGTGAGATGCTGGTTCACTGGTACTTAAGGTAAGAAGGCATACATTTTTTTTGGACTGTTACTGAAGAGATGACTGAAATAAGGATGGCAGACGGATTATTCCAGTCTCTCTGAAATTGCTTTCTTTTCATTTTCTGCAAAATTTAACTTGGGAATACAGTCACAATTTCATTTTTCTTAATTTTTAGTGACAGTTTATTTTTTAAGAGAGTAACTATGATGTCTCTTTTCTTCCAGGGCAATGTTTTGAAGGGCGATGCTTCAATTGCAAGATTGGACCACTTGGAACAATTTTTAAGTGCCCTTGTGAGCCGAGCGGAGATGATGTTGGGAATCGGAGGTTCAAAAGTGGTAAACAGTGAGGAAGAGGATTGTTCCTGCTGTATCTGCTATGCCAGCATTGTGGATGCACAATTTGAACCTTGCCATCATACGTCCTGCTTTGGCTGCATAAGCAGACATCTTCTCAACAGTCAAAGATGCTTCTTCTGCAATGCCACTGTTGTTGAGGTTGTTAAGCTTGGTGTCAAAAGCCCTAATTCATAGAACATCATTGGACGTGTTTTCTGTATTATATCACGAACAGTTCTAAAGGATGACGGCAGGGGTTCAAGGTTGGTTTGGAAGGCATCAGGGGGGACGGTGGCATTAATATTTGAATAGATGTCTGCTGTTCTAATTAGAGGTGTCAAGTCCCAACGTCAACCTTGATTGACTCTGCTTACTACGAATATATGCAGTCAATGTATAATAAATTTGCTTGTAGCGATCCAGGCCGAATCCAGTAGGCTATGAATATTCTGCCAAAAAAGGCAAGTTTTGTAGAGATGAGGTGATGTACATCGATTTTGTACATATGCGATCTATGTAATGCAATGCAAGTGAAAGAAGCGCATCCTTTTATATCTTCTTTATGCTCTGCACTCTAATTTTGTATTTTATTTGAAATTGCTGTATCTAACTTTTTGGCAGGAAAATGTGCAGTATAATTATTAGCTCATTCAAACGAAGAGGGTAGCAAAAGACTTCCAAACTCCTTCCACTAGCCTCGCATAAAGACTTTCAAGCATCCAACGAATAGTCTTGATAAACCTTCCAGCCCTTGTAAAGAACCATTGCCATGTCTATGGATCTGCAGGTAGAATGGTTTGTCCAAACTTTAGAGTTATGCATTAAGTGAGGGAGTATTAACTGTCATCTTCATACACAACTCTTCTTTTTATAGCATTCGACAAGACACAAGGAATTCTCATCGTTTTCCAGCATTCTTGTGATCTAATCCAACACAATCCTAAAGCCATTTTCATGCTCTATAATTTAGTCGGCTTTCATCGGATACACACTCCCATCTCCACCACCACCACGTTGCATCACCCAATTACCTTTGTAATGACACGATTGGTTAGCAAATTGAATTAACTCACAGTTACTTGACAAACATATCCTTTTCTAGATGCCTACAAGTGTGGTTAGTCAATTCAAAGAGAAACCTCATACTGGTCACTGGGATGCTATTATTCACATTCTATTATCTCAAATGATCCCCCGGGAAAGGTCTCCTCTACAATTAGTCACGGGCACCTAAAGGTGTATGGTTTCTTTGATGCTGACTATGTAGGCTTTGTCATTGACTACCAATCTATGATTGGATATTGTGTCTTTGTAGGAGGTAACCTATTCTTCTAGAAGAGAAAGAAGTAGTTTATTACTCAAGTGTTGAATTTGAATATTAGGCTATGGATCATGTCACCAGTCATCTCGTACGGGTCAGGAACCTCATGGAAAAACTACAATTTAAAAAAAAAATTGAATCCATGGAATTGCAATGCAACAATCAAGCTGCATTTTTACATAGTCTCCAATCTAGTTTTTCATGAATCTACAAACACATCAAAGTTGACTATCACTTCATCAGAGAGAAGGTTGAAGACAAGTTGATTAGACTCATACCATTCAACTCATCAAATTAACTTGCATATCTATTTAATAAATCTTTAAATAGATTTTGGGTTAAAATCTTATGTAACAAATTGGGTGACTATGATATCTATGCACCAGTTTGAGGGGAAGTGTTAAGTATGTAAGTCAGTATATACTCATGTATACCGAGATTAGAAATGGGTATTGAAAGACACCCATAGTCCTATATAAAGGCTAGCCTTGTCGATAAGACACTCAACATATTTTCCACCTTCTCTCTAATAACACGTTAGAATCTTAGCTATAAAGGTTGTTCTTCAGGAACTATTTTTAATAGTATTAGTGCTTATGGCCCTCAAGTTCTCCTTAACGACAAGGCTGAGAAGGATTTTAAGATAGCATGGATGAGGTGGTGCTAAGTATATCAACATAGGATAAGATCAACTCTGGAAGTGATTTAAATGGCTATGTGGGGAGTAGCAATATTGGATATAAAAGAGTTAATGGTGGTTTTGGATATGGCAACATGAATGGTAAAGGGAAGAGTATATTATATTTTTTAATCTCTTATGATATGATTTTGGAAAACTCACACATCAAGTAAAGAACACATTATATTATTACTTTCAAGAGTGGGCACAATTGTAGCTAAATTAGTTACTTCCATACAAAGTGAGTGGATAGAAAAGTATGTGATGACTGTAAAATGATCCACGGAAAAGACTTCACCACCCAACATTGGTTGGTTTTGAATATTAACATGAAGATAAAAAAGACAAGCATAATAGAAATCAAAATAGAAGGATCAAGTGGTGGAATCTTAAAAGCGAAAAGAAATCAACTTTTTTCAATAAATTAAACATCGAGAAATCTTAGAACTTGGAGTCTAATTTTAATACTATGTGACACAATATGAAAAACCCTTATAAAATATCAAATATCGCCAAACAGGTTTAAGGGGATTTTAAAGGGTGTGGGCGTCCACAAAAAGATGGTGAAGGAATGATTAATTACAAAAGGATACTAAACTCAAAAGAGAGATTTATAAGAGATTTTGCAAGTCTAAAGATGATGAAAGCTTTTGAAAATATAAGAAAGTAAAGAACGAAGCTAAGAAAGCTATTTAGAGGGCAAGGTCCAAGTACTTTAAGGAGATATATAAGAAGTTGGACACAAGAGGGATAAATATGTATATAATATAGTTCATATAAGAGAAAGAAAATGTAGAGACTTAAGTCAGTAAAATGCATCAAGAACGAAGATGCTAAGGTATTGATGAAGGATGGTGATATCAAGAACCAATGGAGAAGCTTATTTTAAAATCTTATCCACAGAGATACTTCAAAATTTATTAGATACTCGTCTGACACGACAATAAGAGATATCACTAAAACATCAAGTTTCCCTATCTAAAGTCAAGAATAGTTAAAAATGAGAAAGACATGCATCCCAAATGGTATCTATATCAATATATGGAAGAGTATAGGGGATGAAAGATGTATGTCATTTATGAATTTCTCTAACAAGGTTATGAAGACCAGATAAATGTCAAAGGAGTGGAGATATAGTACTATAGTCCACATCTACAAGAACAAATGAGATGTTTAAAGTTATACAAACTAAAGAGGTATCAAGTTGATGAGTTGCAATATGAAGCTTTTGAAGAGGATTATTGAGAAAAGAGTTAGATCAATAATGGAAATATCTGACAATCATTTTGGATTCATGCTGGGGAGAACAATAACAAATGTATTTCTCAATTAAGGGACTTATGGAGAAGTACACAGAAAACAAAATAGATTTTCATATGGGGTTTTATCTATTTGGAAGGATTAAAATTGAATACCCAAGCAAGTGTTGTGGATGGTTTTATAAAAAAGTGTGCCAATCTAATACATTAAGTTGAGCAAAGACATGTATAATAACTCAACTACAAGTGTTAGGACTCTGGAGGAGAGACATCAAATTTTCCTATCATGTTTGGGGTACGTTAAGGATAAACACTAAGTCCATGTATATTTGTTCTTATTACTGACGAGTTTACAAAGAAAGTTGATCACGATATTTCTTGGTGCATGTTATTTGTTGATGATATTATGTTGATTAATGAAATAAAAAAGATTAAGTGATAAACATGAACTAATGGACTAAAAAGATATATATTAGTAGAAGAAATATTGAGTATATGCATTGTAATTTCAGCTAGTCTAGAGATGTTGTGACCAAGTTGGATGGAGTGGATCCACCAAATTGTAACAAGTTTTGATAATTGAGTTCTATTATTCAATAAGATGTTAATGTCAAAGGTGATGTTTGTCAAATGATCACAACATGACGCATGATGGAGGAGTGTAACTGGAATAGTATGTGCTTAGAAATCCCTTTTAGATTACAAGTTAAGTTTTATTGGATAGCTATACATCAAGGCATGCTATATGGGAATGAATATTGGATGGTGAAGAAACAAACTTTCAACAATATTAATGCAATACATATGCCAATATTGAGGGGGAAGACAAAGAAAGATCGCATGGGAAATAATTATATCAAGAACATAAAAGGGTGGGCATGGTTGAAAGACAAGTTGTGTGAGAACCGTCTGAGATGATATAAACATGAGCAAGCTGACCAACTAATACACTATTCAAAACAATGCTATTGAGTCCTGTACAACTAAAAGAGGAAGGGGTAAGTTTAAATTGAATTGGGAATAGCTTATAAAGAGAGTTTGCGGATCTATACATCTTGATGCAAACTGGTTGGAAAAAGGTCTATGTAGCCGAACCTAACATTATTGGGATTGAGGCTTAAATAATGATGATGATGATTAGGTGTGATGAGCTTGTGACTGGATGTGATACGCGTAACCAGAGCTGCACCTCGAACCAACACCACACAACTGTCTTCCTTCATTAGCATGTATAAACTGCGAAAAATTCTACGTATAACTGACCACATCCTCGGGAGCCTACCCGGTCCTCGGGACTGGCCTCCTGCTGCGTCAACTACCTGCTGCTCTAGCTGTCAGCAGCAATTAAAATAATAAAGGATGAGGGAAATAGAAGAGAGAGAAAATGTTTTTGTCCATAACTTTCAATCCGGAGCGTATTTTTCGATGAAATAAATTGCATTAGAATCCTTGTAGAAAATACTTTCCAACGAAACTAGTGTTGACATATTTTGAAATAATGATAATATACGAGAAACATAGTACAATATATTAGGATACCATACACATGTTCTGGGTACAGGCGTACAATACTCGTGAGTACTGTACTTTTGAATGAAGGAGGATCAGCAGTACTCGTGATTACTGTACTTATGGATGCATCTTATAGCTGATCTTTTGAGCTGATGTGCATTGTACTTTTGAGATCATTAACAAGTAGGTGTTCAACTTATGTCTGTATTTTGAAATAAATATTTGTCTACATGACCAATGTTTCTATGAGATTTTGTAGGTATTGTGCTTATGCTTCTGGACTGGTTATAAAATTATGCTTGATTTTGTAATTTATTAGATACTATACTTATGTTTGAGTAAATGAGTTGAAATTAACAAATGTGTACAATACTTGTGGTTGCATTTTATAGCTGATTTATGATTTGATGTACATTGTACTTTTGAGATCATTAACAAGTGGGTACTCAATTTATGTCTGTATTTTGTAAAAAAATTTGTCCATATGACAAATGTTGCTATGGCAATTCGTAGGTACTGTACTTATGCTTCTAGACCAGTTATACAATTACGCTTGATTTATAATTTGTTAGGTACTGTACTTATGCGTCAGTAACTGAGTTAAAATTAACATGTGGGTACAATACTTATGGTTGCATTTTATAGGTGATTTTTGATCTGATGTGCATTATACTTTTGAGGTAATTAACAAGTAGGTACTCAACTTATGTCTGCATTCTGTAAAAGAAATTATCCAAATGACTAATGTTGCTATGCGATTCCTAAGGTACTATACTTATACTTCTACATCAGTTATATGATTATGCTTGGTTTGTAATTTGGTAGGTACTGTACTTATACTTGAGTATTAACAAGTGGATACAATACTTATGGATCCATAAGTACATTACTCTTGAGTATTGTTGATCCTCCTTCATTCAAAAGTACAATGCTCGTCTGTACCAAGAACATGTGTATGATATCCTAATATATGGTACTATGTTTCTCGCGTAATATCATTATTTCAAAATATATCAACACTAGTCTCGTTGGAAAGTATTTTCTACAAGGATTCTAATGCAATTCATTTCGTCAAAAAATACGTTCCGGATTGAAAATTATGGATAAAAATATTTTCTCTCTCTTCTACTTCCCTCATCCTTTATTGCTTTAATTGTTGCTGACTGTTATTGCAGATAGTGGGGCGCAACATCCAAGAACCGGGTGGGAGCCCGGGGGTAGGGGCGGGTGTCCGTAGTGTAGATCTAGATATGAAAAATTCTACGTATAACCGGCCACATCTCCGGGAGCCTACCCAGTCCTCGTGACTGGCCTCCTGCTGCGCCAACTGTGCATGTCAGCAACAATTAAAACAATAAAGGATGAGGGAAGTAGAAGAGAGAGAAACTGTTTTTGTCCATAACTTTCAATCCAGAGCGTATTTTTCGATGAAATAAATTTTATTAGAATCCTTGTAAAAAATACTTTCGGATGCAACTATTGTTGACATATTTTGAAATAATGATAATACGCGAGAAACATAGTACCATATATTAGGATACCATACACATGTTCTGGGTACAGACACACAATACTCGTGAGTACTGTACTTTTAATTTATGCTTGATATATAATTTGTTAGGTACTGTACTTATGCTTAAGTAACTGAGTTGAAATTAACATGTGGGTACAATACTTATGGTTGCATTTTATAGATAATTTTTGACTTGATGTACATTGTACTTTTGAGATCATTAACAAGTAGATACTCAATTAATGTTTGCATTATGTAAAAGAAATTGTCCAGATGACTAATGTTGCTATGCGATTCCGAATGTACCATACTTATACTTCTACATCAGTTATACGATTATGCTTGGTTTTGTAATTTGATAAGTACTGTACTTATGCTTGAGTATTAACAAGTGGCTGTAGTACTTATGGATCCATAAGTACAATACTCTCGAGTATTGTTGATCCTCCTTCATTCAAAAGTACAATACTCACGAGTATTGTACGTCTGTACCCAGAACATGTGTATGATATCCTAATATATGGTACTATGTTTCTCGCGTAATATCATTGTTTCAAAATATGTCAACACTAGTCTCGTTGAAAAGTATTTTCTACAAGTAATCTAATGGAATTTATTTAGTCAAAAAATATATTGTTCTCTCTCTTCTACTTCCCTTACCCGGTGGGTGCCTGACCGGTTGTGTAGCTTAGCTCTAAAATGCCGCCGAAACCGTTGACGCACACCCCGCTCCCGTTGCAGACCCATCGTGCCTGGACCCGCATCAATGGTCACAGTAACGGCTCGGAAACGTTCGTTCAGGGACACTCTCCTGCTCTCCCACCTCCTTTCCGTCGCCGCCTCCACTTCCACCTGGTCCCTTTGCTACCGCCACGGGTCCTGCCATCACACTACTCTTCCGACAACGAGCTCGCCGACGGCACCTCCGTCGAGCGCTCCATCGTGTTCGCCGAAGGCAGGCCCATCAATCGTGCTCTACCTAGCCATCATGAAGCTCCCACCCACATTTTGTCGGCCTGTAATCAATGGTCATATTGCCCCCGCCGACACTAACAAACTTGTAGCATCGCTGCACGATCTGGAGGTCGAGGATAGCGGCTCGCAGCTATTGAGAGATACCACAGAGACCCCCAGTTTGCAATGCCGACGGTTCCTCAAGGCGTCTGCTGGGAACCAGTAGTCGACGTTCTTCTTGGAGAGCCTGAGGAGGAGGGCGACGAATACGAGTGATACAACTAGTCCCTACAGAAGACGAGCACTTATATAACGACGTTCTTATGTCAGCATCACCATCCTCCCCTGCCACCGGCGCGCGGTCGACCTAACTCCGACCGTCACTCACCCAAGCGTAGCCGTCGTTGTAACATCCTTCAACTTGGGAGTCCTAATTGAAAAAAAAACTCAAATGCACGAGTTTAGACAATTTATTGACCAAACTAGACGTTTGGTGTAAATTGTCCACAATAGACGACTTTGGGAGAGAGAAACGGGTGAAAATGCCAAACAAAACAACGTCTCCATTCTGATTGGACGAGTAAAAGCGACCGACGCCCCGCACCAACGGGTCCCTGGGGTTGTCGCGCCACGTGGCGGCCCCAGGATGAAGACGCCATTTTGAATGGCGTCTTCATCCTGGGGCCGGCACGTGGCGCGACAACCCCAGGGACCCGTTGGCGCGGAATCACCATTTTTTTTCATACTTTGATACAATGTATTTAGTTAATGTACAATATTTACATTTTCATTAATATATATATATATTATTTTACAATAATTAATTATTTCATCTAAGTAAATATATCACATTAATATTAATTATACAATATTTTCTATTTGATATTAAATAATATGTTATATTTCAACATATTGATTTATAAATCCATTTATTAATAAGATATTTAACTACATATGCATTTAATTATTGTTTATAGATATATTTACGAGTTGAATACAATTTTTTAACGTAAACTTTCAAACTATATGATAAAAAATATTGTTCAATATGTAAAATATTATATTACACATAAAAGTAATTACTATATTAATCAGATAATATTTGTATGTATATTAAATAATATAAAAATTCAATATAATATAGCACTATATATACACTCATTATATACATAATATTATTTTAGATATTATATCATATATTATACTATGCATATTAATATTAATAATTAATATATGATATTAGATTAAAATTTTATGTCTACTATATGTTCATATTTGTATATTTATTTATTAATGATATATTAAAGATATATACATATTATTCATACCATTATGTCTACTATTATTATTCATTAATAAATAAATATACAAATATGATATAATATCTAAAACAAAATTATGTACAGTTTGCATATAGTTTGCATATTAAATATAGTTTGCATATACAAATTAAATATAGTTTGCATAGACATAACGTTATGTCTACTATTATTATGCATTAATAAATAAATACACAAATGTGATGTAATATCTAAAACAAAATTATGTACAGTTTGCATATAGTTTGCATATTAAATATAGTTTGTATATACAAATTAAATATAGTTTGCATATACATAACGTTATGTCTACTATTATTATTCATTAATAAATAAATACACAAATATGATATAATATCTAAAACAATATTACGTATATAATGATTAAAACGTTATGTATATGCAAACTATATTTATTTATTAATGCTATAATAATAGTATGTATATATCTTTAATATATCATTAATAAATAAATATACAAATATACATATATTAATTATTAATATTAATATGCATAGTAGACATAATATATGATATTAGATTAAAACGTTATGTATATGCAAACTATATTTACTTATTAATGATATAATAATAGTATGTATATATCTTTAATATATCATTAATAAATAAATATACAAATATGAACATATAGTAGACATACCATTTTAATCTAATATCATATATTAATTATTATTATTAATATGCATAGTATAATATATGATATAATATCTAAAACAATATTATGTATATAATGAGTGTATATATAATGCTATATTACATTGAATTTTTATATTATTTAATATACATACAAATATTATATGATTAATATAGTTATTACTTTTATGTGTAATATAATATTTTACATACTACATTTGAATAATATTTTTATCATGTAGTTTGAAAGTTTATGATAAAAATTTGTATTCAACTCGTAAATATATCTATAGACAATAATTAAATGCATATGTAGTTAAATATGTTATTATTAAATGGATTTATAAATAAATATATTGAAATATAACATATTATTTAATATCAAATAGAAATATTTTATAATTAATATTAATGTGATATTTTTACTTAGATGTAATAATTGATTATTGTAAAATAATATATATTAATTAAAATGTAAATATTGCACATTAACTAAATACATGATATCAAAGTATAAAAAAATGTTGATCCTGCGCCAACGGGTCCCTGGGGTGGCCGCGCCATGTGGCGGCCCCAGGATGAAGACGCCATTCTGACTGGCGTCTTCATCCTGGGGCCGCCACGTGGCACGACGACCCTAGGTGCCGTTGGGGCGGGGCGCCGGTCGCTTTTCCTCGTCCAATCAGAATCGAGACGCCGTTTCATTTGACGTTTTCACCAATTTCTCTCTCCCAAAGTCGTCTATTGTGGACAATTTATACCAAACTCGTCTAGTTTGGTCAATAAATTATCTAAACTCGTGCATTTCAGTTTTTTTTCCTCCTAATTGTCTCTCTGACCTTTACATCCACTATCTTCTCATCCTCCCTAAACTCCCTCTTTGGCTCGTCATCATCCAACGCCTCACATTCGTCGAGTCAAAACTGTTCTCTACGATAGCACAACAGGACAGTGGCGGCTCTGCCTGGGGCTAAGTCCCGACGCTGGCATACGTGATGCCGGGATCAGAAGGCAACTTGGACAGGCTGAGGAGACCCTGCAGAGTGTGTTGTACCACACACGTAACTTCTACGACGTACACCTGGACTTCGAGTCACCCATGGAGGAACGGGCCGAGCTGGAAAGGAGGATGGAAGAAGGCAACACCTTTGCTGCTGTTAGGAATGTTAAGACCCATAGTGACTCGAGGCCAATATGGCAACCTACATAGGGCCGTAATAGGGCCGTAATTATATTCTTACCGGTTCGTTTTACCATTAATCTTGACTGTGTGTGTCGTTCTGCATTTGAGGAACAGATGTCCTACACGTCTTCTCTTTACCCAGTTCTAGCATGGAATAAATTGTGGATGAACAGCCTTACAGATCGTTCGCTTTGTTGGAAAAAATCAATGTAACTAGACAGCCACACAACTAGTTCTAGTATGAAATGAAACTTTGACATTGTGCCTTGCGCAATGAACCAGCGGGCCAGTGCAATGTAAAAACTACATACTCAATTCCAAGCTGAATCAATAAGGGATGGAAAATTGTACTCTCATTGATCTCAATGCAAATGGCTTAGACATGTGCGGTTGATTTTTACATAAAAGACATGTTAGAGTCAACGATAGGTAGATAAGAAGGGCGTTAAACATACTCAGTTAATAGTTCAATGTTAGTCTATGTTATTTTTTTATTCTAAAAGACAATAACTTATTTTAAAAGTAAAAAAAATCTTATTCTAAAGAAGGGCTTTTCTTGTTGTCCATACTATGCTAGTCATGTTATTTTTGTTAGATGTTGACTTTTTTCTATTAATTTTGCTTCCATTCCCTTGTTGTTGCACATGTGTACTACTCTATAACTTATTTTGTACAAATTTATAGACATGTTTATTTTATACACATGTTTATTGTCTAGGTGTATAGATTTGTACATATGTGTATTGTCATGTCTAATGTTGCCTGTAGTTTTGTACACATGTGACCATGTCAACTATTCTATATAGTTTTGTATACATGTACTACCATGTGACTGTTGTATACACATGTGTACTCTTGTGTACGCATGTGTATAGTCATGTGTATTATTTTTTATACGTGTGTACTTATGTGTATAGTTTTGTACACATGTATACTCTAATGTATAATGTTGTCTGTAAATATGTGCTCTTGTGTACACATGTGTATTGTTTTGTACACATGTGTATTGCAATGTCTACTATTGAGTATAGTTTTCTGCACGTGTATTTTCATGTATATTGTTGTGTATTATTTTGTACACATATGTAGTTCCATGTGTACTATTGTTACAGTCTTGCTTCTGTGTGCATTGGTATACACATGTGTGTTTCCATGTGTACTGTTGTGTATAATCTTGTACACATATATATTCTAATGTGTATTGTTTTGTACATATTTGTACTACCATATGTATTGTTGTACACATGTATGTTGCCATGTATATTGTTGTGTACAGTCTTGTACACATATGTACTAGCATGTGTACTATTTTGTACATATTTATACTGTCATGTGTATTGTTGTACACATATGTGTTGCCATGTATATTGTTGTGTATGGTTTTGAACTGCCACGCGTACTGTTATACACGTGTGATGTTATGTGTACTGTTGTGTATAGTCTTGTACACATATATATTGCAATGTGTACTATTATGTACACATTTGAACTGCCATGTGTATTGTTGTACACATGTGTGATGCCATGCATACTGTTGTGTAAAGTCTTAAACACTTGTATATTGCAATGTTAACTGTTGTGTACACATTCGAACTATCACATGTATTGTTGTACGCATGTGTGTTTCCATGTATACTATTGTGTATAGTCTTGTACACATGTGTACTGCCATGTGTACTATTGTGTAGACATTTGTCCAACCATGTGTATTGTTGTACGCATATGTGTTTCCATCTGTACAACCATGTGTATTGTTGTACAATATTGTAGGACCATGTGTACAGTCATGTGACACATGTGTACAATTTTGTAGGACACATGTGTACAGTCTTGTAGGACAATATGTACAATCTTGTAGGACAATGTGTACAGTCTTGTACACATGTGTACAGTCTTGTACACATGTGTACAGTCTTGTAGGACCATGTGTATAATATTGTAATAGAATGTGTATAGTCTTGTACACATGTGTATAATATTGTAGGACCATCTGTACGGTCTTGTACACATTTGTAAATTCTTGTAGGACCATGTGTATAGTCTTGTGACACATGTGTACAGTCTTGTGACACATGTGTACACATGTGTGTTGCCATGTGTACTATTGTGTATAGTCTTATACACATGCGTACTGCCATGTGTACTATTGTGTAGACATTTGTATAACCATGTGTATTATTGTACACATATGTGTTGCCATTTGTACAACCATGTGTATTGTTGTACAATATTGTAGGACCATGTGTATAGTCTTGTGACACATGTATACAGTTTTGTAGGACCATATGTACAGTCTTGTACACACGTGTACAGTCTTGTAAGACAATGTGTACAATCTTGTACACATGTCTACTGTCTTGTAGGACCATGTGTACAATATTGTAATAGCATGTGTATAGTCTTGTATACATGTGTACAATATTGTAGGACCATCTGTACAATCTTGTATAGATTTGTACAGTCTTGTAGGACAATGTGTATAATTTTGTGACATGTGTGTACAGTCTTGTGACACATGTGTGTTGCCATGTGTACTATTGTGTATAGTCTTGTACACATGTGTACTGCCATGTGTACTATTGTGTAGGGATTTATACAACCATGTGTATTGTTGTACACATATGTGTTACCATTTGTACAACCATGTGTATTATTGTACAATATTGTAGGACCATATGTACAATCTTGTGACACATGTGTATAATGTTTTTGGACCATGTGTATAGTATTCTACACATATGTACAGTCTTGTAGGACAATGTGTGCAGTCATGTACACATGTGTATAGTCTTGTAGGACCATGTGTATAGTATTGTAATAGCATGTGTATAGTATTGTAATAGCATGTGTATAGTCTTGTACACATGTGTATAATATTGTAGGACCATTTGTACAGTCTTGTACACATTTGTACAGTCTTCTAGGACCATGTGTATAGTCTTGTGACACGTGTGTACAGTCTTATGATACATGTGTACACATGTGTGTTGTAATGTGTACTATTGTGTATAGTCTTGTTGTACACATGTGTACTGCCATGTGTACTATTGTGTAGACATTTGTACAACCGTGTGTATTGTTGTACAGATATGTGTTGCCATTTGTACAACAATGTTTATTATTGTACAATATTGTAGGACCACATGTACAGTCTTGTGACACGTGTATAATCTTGTACACATGTGTGCAGTCTTATAGGACAATGTGTACAGTCTTGTATACACACTACTACATAAAAGCCTTTTAGCGTCAGTTATTTAAGCTCTTTAGTGTCGGTTTCATAGAGACACCCAAGTGGGCGCCGATAAAGGGGGACACCTTCGGTGTCCGATCCCAACCGACGCCAAAATATTTTTCACCACTGAAAACACGCCAACAAAGGGACTATATGCGTCGGTTGTTTAGTAAAAACCGACGCCCAAACTCTTCCCGCCACTGAAAACCCACCAGCAAAGGGACTATAGGCGTCAGTTGTTTACTAAACGACTGCCGTCAAAACTCTTCCCGCCACCAAAAACACGCCAGCAAAGGGATTATAGGCGTTGGTTTTCTAAAAGAAACCGACGCCACATCATCTGAACCGACGTCGATTTTGTGATAATAACCGACGCCATATCCCCTGCCTGCCACCACGGCCGTGCTGTACCTGGTCACATAGATGTCAGTTTTAGGTGAAAACCGCCGCTGTATAACATATGTGTCGGTTTTGTTCAAATAACTGACGCCTATGTTTTGATTTTTTTTGTCAGTCTGCAGACCTGCTGTGGCTGGTCACAGGATGAGAAATCTGCAGTTTAGTTATGAACTGTAGGTTTTACGACATCCATTGATATCAGCCAACAACAGGCCACAAACTTACAAAATTAACATGATGGACAATATTATATATATGTGATTCACACTTATGTATAAGAACATTTAATTCATATTATTTTTTCATCACACACATGTAGAAACCAGTAGCAACCTGCAGTTCCATTTATTTCATCTCTTTTCACATTCAGACACATGTAGAAAAATTCATGTATTGATGATTTTCACACACATATGACAATTCATAAAAATTCATTCACATTCACAAAAAATTAATTATGAGAACAAAGTTATTATTTATTCATCATTGTCATCATTATCAGTAAAATCATATTGAAAAATTCCCACTCTTTGCAGGGCTTTTGCCCAATCTTCTCTTACAACATCTAATTCATCTCTCGTATAGGGAGCATGTACATCGAAACACTTTGCACCTGTGTTAAAGTCCTCAATTTTAAAGACCTACAAAGAGAATGAAGTATATACATAATTATAATAATATATAATAAGATTCATATATTTTATATTATCTAACGAGACTATGTATAATACCTGTTGTATGTTATCGATTTCCAATACGACATGTTTGATGATTAGGTCCATAAACCACATCACATAGTAGGCACATGCCCAGCCGTTGTCTTGTGTAGCACACTATAAATTGAAACATACAAAATATTCAAAAATACAAATAAGCACAGTTCACATAAATAATATATACATTGGAGTCAGGAAATTACTTTCACATTCTCCCAAATGAGTGTCAAATTTTTTTTCCTGGGGACCTTTCCTCCAGCTTTTTTGTACTCTTATAAAGCCCTATATATGTTAATGTAACACATTAAATTGCATAATTAAATAGTAATGCAGTAACAAATGTTAACATATATAAAAACATAAAATATTTCTCACGAGAATAATGGCCTTTTAATTGCATGTCCATATAATACATCCAACTCACTCTGCACAGGATCTAGATAATAGGCAATGAATGTCTTGGGGACAATAACTAATAACTCCCAATGCTTAGCACTACATGTAAGAAAGTAGAAAATTAATAACTCAATATCCACAATAAAAATGTAATTTGCTTAAGTCCAAATTACAAGCAAAGTAAACTTACTCGACATTGAATGGAGCTATTATCACCGTCTTATTATTTTTACTAAAATATTCAAAAGCATCACAACAGTATGAAGTAACTGAATACAAGTCTGTGTCTACAAGACTAATCAAAGATGGAACCAAAAATCTCACATGAAAAAACCCAAAATATGTACATGTCTTGTGTAAGTGGCTGCAAAACATGTATTACGTATGTATTAATATATAAGAAACTAGATTGCCATATATAAAACAAGGTATATGGATGTATAAACCAGATTGCCATATGCATTAATCTCACCATATCCACAACTCTATCATAGATGTGTATAGCCATTCATAACTAAACAACTCCAAAATATCTTGTATAAATATGTTGTTTCCGAATGTTTGACATGCATTAATATGTATCCAGAACTTCTATTACATATGCATTAATACATATGTTAAACTTGTATAAATAGATTATTATCATATGATTTACCTGCAATATTCTCCGAAGGAGTAACATTTATAGGGCAATTTGGATTATGTTTGCCGATCCATACTTCCACACTCCTACAATTAGGACCTATTGAGGCGTGTAGGTCCCATGGAAGCCAACTTGGTAGTCGAGGAGGTGGAGGCTGAGATGTAGCAGGTCTCATCTTTTTGACCTGTATATATAATTTCATATCAATTGAATCATATATATATACACACTAACAAATTAAAGTGATGAAAATTTATCATACAATATCAGCATAGAGGACATCCGCTTCGGGCCACAGTATCACTCTGCCTACTGCCTCACCAAGTGTTTCAACATCTGGGTGTGCATGAGGCAGTGCAAGATTCGTCCAGCCAACGGTTATATGTATCGGGCTCACACGTACCATGCCATCTGGTACTGGACTCCCATGAAACATGCACCCTTTAAGGGGTGGGTAAGTCGATGCCTCTGCAACGATATATCCTTCACTTTATTGTCGGCATGGCTTCAACCCCTACAAATTTACGTAAAGAATGTTATATGTATATATACACAAACATATATATCATCTTGAACAGACTAGCTATTATATATGCCTTAAAAATACTTACAGAGGACGTGCTAGGTTGTGGGTCTATAGGATTACTCCCAACCTCTGTAGTACGAGCAGTAGGAGAAGAGAGGTTCACCACATGTAATGTCTGAGTGGCAGTCTGAGACGCCTGCCACTTGTTAATTGCTTCATGAAGTCTTTTATCAAGTACTTCATCGACTCTCCTATCAATTAAAGAATCTACCTATACATGGATAAAAGAAATGCTAGTTTCTGATTATTGAATTCCCTTTCTCAATAACATTTTAAAATAAGAATAAGTTACCTCAGCTTGTGAAAGTCCCGCTTTTGGGACATGTTTGCGTTGGGATGGCCCAAAGAACGCTTTGATGCCCACACCGGCGCCTGCACCCCTTACACGTCCAGGATGCTCTGGGTTACCCAGAGCAATTGTTAGTTCATCCCTTGTGCCCTGAGGGATGAACTTGCCTTCCTTCCGCTGCTCATGCAACTCCTGCTAATCACCATCAACAAAAATTCGTAAGTAAACATAACAATAATCAATATCGATAGATTGCTCTAAGAGTTGATTTTTACCATTTTTGCAGCCGCCTTAGTGGTTGCGGGCTTCAGTATCTCTCCCTTCTTGTTTTGCCTCCCAGATATCCACATAACATGATGAGGTAGAGGTGCGGGAGCAACAGTAGTGGACTCTGCAGTCTCCTGAGTAGCAGTAGGCTGAGTAGACTCAACCTGTAGTCTTTGGCGAATGCCTGCATATCCTCTTGGACCCATTGTGTGGTCGTGCACATTCAGTGCACGCCTTGCTCGTTGAGCATCACTGATAGCCTAGTTAGTTAGCACATTGATTTGGTTAGTAACACTAAAGGTTAATCTTGAATAGGCGAATACATAAAAATGTATATTAATTAAATTGGGAATGGCACTTAATACCTTGAATTCATCTATTTTTCTTTGGGTAACAAACTCCTCCCATTCTTTGGGGTCCAAGTAGTTCCATTGCTATGTGGCTTCCTTCTTCCTATATTTATTTTTCAAAGAGAATACAAACAAAAATTATTAGTGTAGAGTTAGTGAAATACTGATCAATGTCTAGAATTGGAATCAATCAAGAACCTATTCTCAACATCGCGTATGTAATCTCGGGTGAGATTGGTCCTATAGTTCCTTAGGACCCTCCCACAACGTTGCATCACACATTTGCGATGCAACTTTTCATCCAAATCAAATATGCTATGCAAATTAAATAGAATTGCTATTAACTAGTATCCTAAAAATTAGTAATCTACACAAATAGAATTACAAATAATAATAACTCACGTATAGTTCCTTCCATATTTGGTCTTTCTTTCCCTTAGGAACTTCCCAACATTTTCACTTCCCTAGTCAAGTGGACAACAAGATGTACCATGATATCAAAGAACGACGGAGGAAAATACATCTCAAGCTGACATAGGGTAACAACCACTTCTCTTTGCAAATTATTGAGAGTATCAGGGTCAATAACTTTGCTGCACAGACTGTTGAAAAAGAAACACAGTCTGGTGATTACAAACCTTACATGCTTCAACAACATAGATCTAATTGCCACAGGCAATATTTGTTGCATTAGAGTGTGACAATCATGAGATTTAAGACCTATCAATTTCAGATCTTTCATTGATACAAATGTACAGATGTTGGATGAGTAACCCTGTGGCACCTTAACATTTACCAAGCATTCACAAAATGCTTTCTTCTCCTTTCTAGACAACGTGTAACAAGCGGGAGGTAAGTATGTTCTCCGATCACTACTAACTACTTATGTTAATTCTGTCCTTATTCCCATTTCACGTAGGTCCATTCTGGATTTTATCCCATCTTTAGTTTTACCTGGTATATTCAATAGAGTACCGATGACACTATCACATACATTTTTCTCAACGTGCATGACATCGATACAATGCATGACTGTCAAAGAACTCCAATAAGTAAGATCCCAAAATATTGACTTCTTCTTGAATAAAGACTTGTCACTCCTTATGGCCATCGTACATTGTGATCTCTTACCAAATTCATTGGCGATGTCTTTCACTCTTTTGTAAACATCCTCCCCTGATATAGGTTTAGGTGCACTACGTTCCTCATTCTGTCCATTGAATTCTTTGCGCAACCTACGATACAGATGAAATTTTGGAAGAAACCTTCGATGGGCAAGATATACAGTCTTGCCACCATGTTTTAGTCGTATTGAATCAATGTTCTCTTCACATATAGGACACTCTTTCGATCCTTTGACACTATATCCAGACAAATTCCCATATGCTGGAAATTCATTCACAGTGCAAAACAACATAGCGTGCAAACAAAATGTCTCTCTTTGTGAAGCATCATAGGTCATCACACTTTCACCCCAGAGCTTCTTCAAGTCATCAATCATAGGTTCAAGATAAATGTCAATATCATTTCTAGGTTGTTTAGGGCCCGATATCAAATATGACAACATAACATACTTATTTTTCATACACAATCAGGGAGGAAAGATTGTATATAACAAGCATAACTTGCCAAGTGCTATGTTGGCTGCTCAATGTCCCGTACGGATTCATCCCATCTGTACAAAGCCCAAGTCTTAGATTCCTATCTTCTTCACCGAATTCAGGGTACAATAAATCAATCTTCTTCCACTGTGGGGAATCGGACGCATGTCGTAGGATCCCATCATTATTTTTTTTAACATCTGCATGCCACCTCAAATTCTTCACATCTATAGGATTGGCAAACAAGCATTGAAACCGTGGTTTATAGGTAGATACCACATCACCTTGGCGGGAGAACTAGTTTTGGACTCCCCCGAAGTCGTCAATTTATACCTTGACGCACCACATTTCGGACAATCTTTCAAATCCACATAGTCCTTTTGAAATAATACAAAATCATTCTTGCATGCGTGTATCTTCTTGGCCTCCATTCCCATTGGGCACAACAATTTCTTTAACCGGTATGTTAAGATCGGCAGCTCGTTTCCTTCAGGAAGAATTTCTTTCAACAAAGACAACAATGACGTGAAGCTTTTATCGCTCCATCGATTGTTAGCTTTTAGTTTATACAATCTCAACACAACGCTAAGCTTCGTAAACTTACAACCCGTGTATAACGGTATCTCAACATCATGCACAATGTTTCTAAACATGGGAGGTGGATCAGTTTTGGTGTGCTCTACCCCACAACTATCCCGCATCGCATCAACGATGTCTAGAACTGATTCGTTCACATCTACATCATCGAAGGAAATTTCTTATTCCACACAAGCACTGCTATCGACATCCACTGGTTTCGGGTTTGAAATCTCTCCATGCCAGTGCCATTCTGTATAGCCTTGTACAATCTCGTTGCACATGACATGACTTTTGATTTCGTCACCAGTACTGACTTTCAAGTTGTTACCGCAATGCCTACATGGACAGTAGAACCTATCTCCAGGTTGTTTCCTATGTTCCTCGGCAAATCTAATAAACTGATGAAGACCAGAAATAAACTTTGGGGTGCAGCGATTACGAATGGACATCCATGATCTATCCATTCTATGATCAAAGAGAAAATAAGTATATATTACAACAAGATTAGGGTCTAGGGTAAACAGATTAGAGTTTATGGTTAAAAATTTATGGTTTTATACATGTGATGTCATTCTTATATATAATAAATGTGTACCACCTATCCATTCTTGAACACCTAATCTCACTAGTATGTGTATAATGTGTATTGGGTTTTCAAGAAAATTTTGGTAGCTTTTCCCCGCCGTTCTCCAAGTACATATGTACTTAGAGAACAAATGAGGAAATGCTACCAAAATTTTCTCGAAAACCCAATACACATTATACACTTACATCCTAAGTGAGATTAGGTGTTCAAGAACAGTCCCAAACGGGGGACTATCCAAGATTTACTCCTAATGAGTAAATCTTGGACGGGTTTCTAGGCCAACAAAATCATATCATTAAGAGCATGGTTTCATGTTAGGTCATCATAGGTCATAATAATCCACTAGAATGAGCAAAAAAGGTCTCATGGTGTTAAAATAGCATAAAAGTATTAGATCTTGATTCTAGAGTATACAAGACATAATAGTGACTACTGATTTTATGGGGTGATATCATTTCATGGGATTTATAGATTCAAACTTAACAAGTGTACAAGTTACATCATTTTAATACTCTAAAGGTGACTAGTGGGTCATAGCACATAAAAGATACATTACAAGGAAAGTAAGCAAGCTAGCTCAATTAACACTCATCTCAAGGGAACATTAGTTACTGAGGTACCAGGAAAGAGTGATTTTAATCACTAAGATCATACAAGTAGCAATGTTGATTAAGTCTATGCGATTTAAGATCAAATAATGTAATAAAATAGGGTTTTTGGGGGATGTTTACCTCTGTTTGAGCCCAGCCGGGCGTAAGCAGGGAGAGAGGGCAAGATGGAGGGAAGGCAAGCAGGCAGGGGGTGAGCAGGCAAGCGGCGGTCAATAGCCAAGCGAGCAGGGAGCTAGCAGGCAGTCGAGTGGGCAGCCGGCGAGCAGCAGGTGGTCGACGAGCGAGCAAGGAGGTGGGAGAAGCTAGGGATCCGGTGAGCAGTCATAGCCGGTGAGCATAGAGGGAATAGCGGCGGCGGTGAGCAAGGAGAACGACGACGGCGGCGACGAGCAAGGAGAACGGCGGTGGTGGGTGGCAGCGTGGAGGGAGTCTGCTTGCTCACCGGAATCGCCATACCCTAAGCAGATTACAATGAAATAGAGAAAGGGGAAGAGTCGGGCTCGCTCGCGCGCTATTAAGTTAACATTCGGTGTCGGTTATTAAACAAAACCGACACATAAAACTAAAGGTGTCGGTTCTACACAAAAACTGACACCTGTTCTCAATGATAGTTGTCAGTTTTAACTAGAAAAAACCGATGTCTATCTACATATGCCGATTAAAAATTTTGTTCTCGATTAATGACCATAGTCGTCGATTTTTTTACAAATCCGACGCTCAAAGGGTGTGAAAAATTTTCCACGAACAACGCGGGAAAACCCATAAGCGTCGGTCATTGTTGTAAAACCGACGATCAAAATGTGCCCAATTTATGTTTCACAAATAACCTTTAGTCGTCGATTTATTACTTAATGATCGACACCATATGTTAAATTTTGGAGGTAATTTTTTTCGCTGGAAATTTTGGATTTGGCGGTTAATTTTAGGCGTCCATTTTTTATTAAGGAACCGACACCGAATAAAAGCGATACCCGTGTCTGGTCCCCCTTCACAGATTGATGTCGGTTTATTTTATAAACCGACACTTTATTGTTTAGGTGTCGGTGTATTTATGCAACCGACGCCTTTAAAAGTGACATTATAAGCCATTTCTATAGTAGTGACATGTGTACATTCTTATAGGACCATGTGTACATTATTGTAATAACATGTGTATAGTCTTGTACATGTGTACAATATTATAGAACCATCTATACAGTCTTGTACACATTTGTATAGTCTTGTAGGACCATGTGTACAATCTTGTGACACGTGTGTACAGTCTTGTGACACATGTGTACAGTCCTATAGAACCATTTGTACAGTCTTGTAGGACCATGTGTATAGTCTTGCTGGACCATGTGCGCAATCTTGTACACATGTGTATAGTCTTGTAGGACCATATGTACAGTCTTGTACACATGTGTACAGACTTGCAGGACCATGTGTACATCTTATACACATATGTAAAGACTTGTAGGATCATGTGTATAGTCTTGTACACATGTGTACAGTCTCTTAGGACCATGTCTACAGTCTTGCACACATGTGTACAATATTGTAAGACCATGTGTACAATCTAGTGACACATGTTTACAGTCTTGTGACTATGTGTATAATCTTATGACCATGTGTACAGTCTTGTAATACCATGTATACAGTCTTGTACACATGTGTACAATTTTGTAGGACCACATGTACAACCATGTAATACCATGTATAAAATCTTGTATACATGTGTAAAATTTGGTAGGACCATGTGTATAGTCTTGTGACACATGTGTACAGTCTTGTGACACATGTGTACAGTCTTGTAGGACCATGTGTACAGTCTTGTGACACATGTGTATAGTCTTGTAGGACCATGTATACAGTCTTGTGACACATCTATACAGTCTTACGACACATGTGTACAGTCTTGTAGGACCATGTGTACAGTCTTGTGACACATGTGTACAGTCTTGTAGGACCTGTGTACAATCTTGTGAAACATGTGTATAGTCTTGTAGGACATGTGTATAGTCTTGTAGGACCATGTGTACAGTCTTGTACACAAGTATACAGTCTTGTAGGACCATGTGTACAGTCTTGTACATGTGTGTACAATCTTGTAGGACCATGAGTACATTCTTCTACACATGTGTACAGTCTTGTAGGACCATGTGTACAGTCTTGTAATACCATGTGTACAGTTTTGTACACACGTACAGCCTTGTAGGACCATGTGTACAGTCTTGTAATACCATGTGTACAGTCTTGTACACATGTGTACAATCTTATGGCACATGTGTACAGTCTTGTGACTACGTGTACAATCTTGTGACACATGTGTACAGTGTTGTACATATGTGTACATTCTTGTAGGACCATGTTTACAGTCTTGTGACACATGTGTACAGTCTTATGACCATGTGTAAAGTCTTATGACACATGTGTACTGTCTTTTAGGACAATGTGTACAGTCTTGTAGGACCATGTGTACAGTCTTGTACACCTATACAATCTTGTAGGACCATGTGTACAATCCTATAATAGCATGTGTACAGTCTTCTACACATGTGTCACATATACTGTACCAATAGTTACATACCTTTTGTACACATGTGTCACATATATTGTACCAATAATTACATACATGTTGTACACTTGTAACAAAAGGTATGTAACTATTGGTATAATACCATGTGTCCAGTCTTGTTATACCATGTGTACACTCTTGTACACATGTGTACAATAGTGTAGGACCAAGTGTACAGTCTTATACACATTTGTACAATCTTGTAGGATCATGTGTACATACTTGTAGGACCATTTGTACAGTCTTGTAGAACTATGTTTACAGTCTTGTGACGCATGTGTACAGTCTTGTAGGACCATGTCTATAGTGTTGTGAATTGCAATGTGTACAGTCTTGTATACATGTACTTTGCAACATGTACAATCTTGTATACATATGAATTGCAATGTGTATAGTCTTATACACATGTACTTTGCAACATGTACAGTCTTGTTTACATATGAATTGCAATGTGTACAGTCTTGTACACATGTGAATTGACATGTGTACAATTTGTACTATGTGTACACATTATGTACAATCTTGTACACAAGTGAATTGCCATGTGTACAGTCTTGTACACATCTACTTCACGACGTGGTCAACTTATACACCTATAAATTGCCATGTGTGAAATCTTGTATACATGTACATTGCAATGTGCACATGACTGTACACATGTACTTTGCAATGTGTATAGTCTTGTACATATGTAGTTTGCGATGTGTACAATCTTGTACACATGTACTTTACAATGTGTACAGCTTGTAGACATGTGAATTGCCATGTGTACAGTCTTGTACACATGTAGTTTGCAATGTGTACAGTTTTGTACACATGTGCTTTGCAATGTGTACAGTCTTGTACGCATGTGAATTCATGTGTATAGTCTTGTACACATGTGAATTCACATGTGTACAATTTTGTGCAATATGTATACATGATGTACAGTCTTGTACACATGTGAATTGCAATGTGTACAGTCTTGTACACATGTACTTTGAAATGTGTACATTCATGTACATATGTGAATTATCATGTGTACATTCTTGTATACATGTGAATTCACATGTGTATAGTTTTGTGCAATATATACACATAGTGTACAAAATTGCCATGTGTATAGTCTTGTACACATGTGAATTGCCATGTGTATAGTCTTGTGCACATGTACAATCTTGTACACATGTGAATTTCCATGTGTACAGTCTTGTACACATGTGAATCGCCATGTGTACAGTCTTGTATACATGTATTGTGCAATGTCTACAGTCTTATACACATGTGAATTTTCATGTGTGTTGTCTTGTACACATGTACTTTGCAATGTGTAGACATGATGTACAATCTTCTACGCATGCGAATTGTCATGTGTACAGTCTTGTACATATGTACTTTGTAATGTGTACAATCTTATACACATGTATTGTGCAATATGTACATGTTTGTACACATGTGAATGGCCATGTGTTGTAAACATGATGTACGATATTGTAAACGTGTACTTTGCAATGTGTATAGTCTTGTACACACATGTACAGTCTTGTAGAACAATGTATGAATCTTTTTAAGACATTAGATAAGTCGTGTACTTTGCAATGTGTACAGTCTTGTACACATGTACTTTGCAATGTTTACAGTCTTTTACACATATGAAGTACCATGTGTACAGTCTTGTACACATGTGAATTAACATGTGTACAATTTTGTGCAATGTGTACACATGATGTACAATCTTGTACACATGTGAATCGCCAAGTGTACAGTTTTGTACACATGTACTTTGCAATTTGTACAGTCTTGTACACATGTGATTGCCATGAGTACAATCTTGTATACATGTACACTGCAATGTGTACACATGTGAATTGCCATGTATACAGTCTGGTACGTGTACAGTTTTGTACACATGCACTTTGCAATGTGTACAATATTGTACACATGTACTTTGCAATGTGTAAAATTTTGTACACATGTACTTTGCAACATGTATAGTCTTGTACACATGTACTTTGCAATGTGTACGATCTTGTACACATGTGAATTCACATGTGTACTGTTTTGTGCAAAGTGTACAGCCTTGTACACATGTACTTTGCAATATGTTTAATATTATACACTTGTATTTTGTGATGTGTAATGTCTTGTACACATGTACTTTGCAACGTGTACAATCTTGTACGCATGAATTGCAATGTCTATAGTCTTGTACACATGTGAACTCACATGTATACACATGATGTACATTCTTGTACACATGTGAATTGCTATGTGTACAGTCTTGTACACATGTACTTTGCAATGTGTACAACTTGTACACATGTGAAATGCCATGTGTATAGTCTTGTATATATGTACATTGCAATGTATACCGAACTGTACATATGTACTTTGCAATGTGTACAATCTTGTATACATGTACTTTACAATGTGTACAGTTTTGTACACATGTGAATTGCCATGTGTACAGTCTTGTACATATGTACTTTGTAATGTGTACAATTTCATACACATGTATTTTGCAATGTGTACAGTCTTATGCACATGTGAATTCACGTGTTAAATAAGATATGTATAATGTTTCTCTGACTAAGAAAAGTGTTACCTGACACAGAGTTGACTCTACAGTCAATAATGAAAAGGACAATGGAGTATGTGTCCTGTATGATAGATTCTATGATGACCCTGTGTGGAAGAACTTTGTGTTGATCGAAGTTCTATGGCATCTCCATGACATTAATATGTTATGTGGAGACTTGATGATATGATGCATGAATAATATATGTCTCCCTTTACCTGGGATTTCGGGGACGAAATCCTTGTTAGGGGCTTATAACTTGTAATGACCCTGACTTGGGTTATGAGGTAACCTTGTTTGTTTTGGATAAGTAAGTTGCTTATAACTTTAATATAATCTTCTAAGGTGTTTTGTTATCATGTGAGACACTTATGTTCCAAGTTTGGTCCTGATTGAATGTTGTTTGAGCAATGTTCCTTTATTTTGGACAAAAGTGTAATTTACCCAAGATGAGGGGTTATATTGCAATATGTCACATGTTGAATGTGCTCTAAGTGTTTTATCATCATAAGAGAGAGAATTATGCTAAGTGGTGGCTTGTGGAAAGCCTAAATGCCAAGTTTGAACTTGTTTGAACAATGCTAGTACTGTGTGCACCAATTTTGGTATAATTTGTAATTTACCCAAAATATAGGGTTGAAATGCAAATTACCACCTATAGAGTGTTCCTACTTCCTCTATGTATCATTTAGAGGAGAGATAATGAATGAGACACCATGTTTGAAACATTTATGAGTGGTAGTACTCTTGGTGATGAAAAGACCAAGAAAGGGGTTGAATGGAAACCCTAATTTGAGCTTGTATTGAGTGTATTGGGTTGTAGTGTCAAATGGGAGTCCCTATCGGCCAAGGAGCCAAAGAGGAGACCCCCATATCGTGTTGTTAACTATTTGAATTTTCAAAAATGATCTAAGAACATCAATAAAGCAATGGATATTGGCTTGCAACTTTCCTTGGGAAAGGTTGCATTGAATTGTGAATATAATAATGTGAGTGGAAGTGGCTTGTCCTAAAAGATAACCAAAGGGGGCCGACCCTTATCCCTTGAATTATCCTCAAGTTTTTTATTTTGCATGGAAAGATAAAGATGGAGTGCATGCAAGAACATGTGTCAACCCATGCATGGCCATGTGACACCTACTAGTAGTAAGGTGATGACACCTCTTACACTCTCTCCCATGAACCTCGACTATATATACCCTTCTTTTCACCCCTTAGTGAAAATTTTCAAATTCTACCATCTCCTTGCTCTTAGATATTGTTCATAGAGCCATGGTATCGTGCATAGGTGATGTGGTATCATGCATAGGCCTTGGGTATTGGCCTTAGCAAATTGATATCGGCCTAGCAAGGTGATATCGGCCATAGTGGAGTGTTTTTGGCCACAAGTGACGAGGATATCGGCCACAAGTGATGCCATATTGTGCATGAGTAGTGAGTTATCATGCAAGGTGTGAAGGATCAAGAGGGAGCTCAATACTTAACCCTAAGGTGAGGTCATGATCATCTTCAACCTTGGATTGAAGCATGAATCTAGGGTTATGATCTTCCTTTCTTTTCTTCTTCACTAAATGCTTATCCATGGTGATTATTTGCATATAGAGGAGTTTTGAAGTCATCTTCAACCTTAGGAACATGGAGCTTTGGAGCTTGGAGCTTTTTAGTTGTTCTTGAGGTGGGTTATATAACTTGAACCCAATTATATTATTATGCACTTTCAATTCTGTCATACTTGTTGATCTACTTGCAATTTTGATTTCTCTTGAATAATTGATGATCCTTTGAGTTATAAAAGCTTCATGGAACTATTTCCTATGACTTAGAACAGTAATAACAAGAGTCTATAGGTTGATGGTGATGAAATCATCAAGGGTAAAGTGATATCGGGTTGAAGCACGCACCTCTTTGCCCAATACAGTGTGAAGCGCACACACACCTCTTTGCCCGATATGGTGTGAAGCACACACACACCTCTTTGCCCAATATGGTGTGAAGAACACACACACCTCTTTGACCAATATGGTGTGAAGCACACACACCTCTCTGTCCGATATGGTGTGAAGCACACACACACCTCTCTGCTCGATATGGTGTGAAGCACACACACACACACCTCTTTGCCTGATATGGTGTGAAGCACACACACACACACCTCTTTGCCCGATATGGTGTGAAGCACATACACACCTCTCTGCCTGATATGGTGTCAAGCATACACACACCTCTCTGCTCGACATGGTGTGAAGCAAGCATACACCTCTTTCCCGATATGGTAAGCACACATTTTTTTAATATTAATCCTAGGAGCGTTTGTATTCACCCTGGCTCCTATCCAGGAACCCAAAAAGAAAAGGCCTCACCGACCATAACAACACACCCGTAAACTATGTCAACTTTACACATTTCGTAAGTGCCTCCCCCAATATATCACTATGGTAAGCACGCATACACCTCTAAAGTGATATGGCAAGCAATCATACACCTCTTGCCCGATATGGTAAGCATATATACACCTCTAAAGTGATATGGGTAGCAAGCATACACCTCTAAACTGATATTGGGTTAAGCATACACCTCTTGGACAATATGGTGTTGAGCACATATCTCTAAAATGATATGGTGGGTAACCCAATACACTAGATGACAAAAGTGGTAAGGTGGTTAATACCCTAGAACATGTGATGGCCAATACACTAAAGTATGGTGTGGCCAATATCTTCAAGTGAGGTGAGGACGTTACACTCATGTATGGTGAAGATGATACACCATATGATTGGTAAGGATGATACCTTGATGGGTAAGGGTATGAGGGATATGATGATGTCTATCTCAATATACACCTAACCCAATACATGTGTTCAACTTGACATACATGATTCAATCTGATGCACCTTGTAAAGGTGAGGGTAAAACACTCTTAGGAGTGATGAGTGTAACACCAAGTAATGATGTGGTATGGTTAATACCTTAATAAGTAAAACACCTAAAGTGGTTGATAATGGTATATCAATAATGACTTAACTCGAGATGAGTCTATATCACTTGATGATAGTTGGATAATTCAAATGTGTGACTTATGGACAGTGCACTACATGATAAATGTGATGTGTTAGTGCATAAAGTATTAGGATGGGATATACCCTAATACAAGATAAGTTGATGAACTTAAGTAAGTTAACAACAATGAGGGAAGTGATACGTCAAGGCATGATAAATACCACATCCATCACCTCAAGGTTGATGCACCTTGATGCACCTTAAATCCAATATACTTGGATGAGTAACACATGAAGTGTTTCATGTCAATTGTTACATTGAGATGTAATGCACTTTGATAAGTGTAGGCTAACACATACCTTGAGAAATGGTTAAGCCAAGATAATAAAGTATGATGTAATCAATATCCTAGAGAGGATGAGAGAGAAAATCATACCTTTTGTTGATAATCATTTAATGACAAATGATGAGAACAAATACATATGATTGCATACTTATGATATGAATATATGCTCCTAGACGTGTGTAGCAATGAATTAGGGTCTGGACTGATAATATTAACTTGAAACCCTATTCGGCTATAAAAGGAAACCCTAACCCTAATAATGGGGAAGGATGTATTGCTCTTATTGCATAAGCCTTGTAAGGCATGTTAAATACTTATATGATAAGTATAATGTTTAATGGCCTTGAGAGCCATGTGAATGATTGTTACCTAGTGAGAGGTGACAAGATGTTTAATGGCCTTGTGAGCCAAGTGAATAATTGTTGCCTAGTGAGAGGTGACAAGATGTGTAATGGCCTTGTGAGACATGTGAATAAGTTGTTGCCTAGTGAGAGGTGACAAGATGTGTAATGGCCTTGTGAGCCATGTGAATAAGTTGTTGCCTAGTAAGAGGTGACAAGATGTGTAATGGCCTTGTGAGCCATGTGAATAATTTGTTGCCTAGTGAGAGGTGACGAGATATGTAATGGCCTTGTGAGCCATGTGAATACTTGTACAACAAGTGAAATGAATACCTTGGTATGAGGACCTAGAGGTAATGGTTACTTATTACAGAGGTAACAATACTATGTGATGATCTAAGGGTTTGAATATCCAGATCCAGTAATCATGATAATGATGATGTGAAGGGATGAGAATTCCCAATAATGTGATAAGGGACTGAGATCCCAAGTATCATGTGTCTTAAAGTTTTGAAAAGTACACGATAGATGTATTACACCTTTCTTTGTAGAATTTGTTGTGATTAATAATGATAACTTGGTTGATGCTAAAAGAATGCTGTAATGCACTTAATATATCACTAGAAACCATAAAATGTTGCCCTGACCATAGACCTATTAGCGTCAGAATTTGCTGAATGGTGAAACGGGTTCCCCACGGCATAACCCAGAATGCATATTTTTGAATGTGTGGGGCCATGGAGGCTAAGTGTCCATGTCTCAGTAATGTCATAAGAATGTCTCAATAGAGAACGGTGAACTGACCTGTGGCTCAGAGCATGGTGCCTATGTGACCATGGCTCAGAGTATGGTGCTTAAGTGACCATGAATCAGTAACTGGGGACAGTTGTTGTAGATGTTTCCCCTAAGAGAGCACAGTTGACGATGTAGCTCTAAGCGAGGATGCCTTCGTACCCTAGCACAACTATTTGTAGTTGACACAAGATGTCCTACTAAGCCTAAATAGTTTTGTACTGACCGAGACGAGTGAGGTCATGGAAACCGACTCTCCCATTGACCTTGTATGGTACTGACTTGTGATAAGTTTGTGGTCAGTTGGAGATGAACGGGGTATGCTTCATCTCCTTAGGGCATAAGTGTGATTGTAAAATATGTTCATCCGTGTAGCATATCTGCTTAAGGATCGAATATGAAAAACATTGATTGATGCACAATTCAGTTATACATCTTAGTTGATAGATGTTATTTATGTTCTTTACATTCCTTGCAAAGCAGATAGATGATTTATAACTCTACAATGGGTAGATGCAATTTTCTCCTTGAGAAAGGAGATTATCTTATTCTGTTCATACAATGATTAACCCTACATGTTAATATGAAAGAACCCCTACTCAGTTTTATAATGTTTATCTGCAATAATAATATGGTCGACGGAAAGTTATATCTCTTGATGGGACAATTATCTCACCCCGTGGGATCCACAATTTTTAGGTGGACATGCATGAGGTGGCGAAGACCTTTCTATAGAGGAGGAACAACAACTGAGGCAGCAGTGACAACTCAGGTTGAGTATACTGTCTGTCGTGCCTTGTAGATAGAAGTCCTATGTGTCATCTTTGTACTCTCAGGTCCTTGGAGTTGGTTCATTATGGTTTCATGAATGATCTGAGATTTTGGCTTGTAAGCCTCGAGGTTTTATCTTGCTCCAGTATGTGCTTTGATAGAGCAACTGTTATATGTTGTCCTCGAGAGGAAATGAATAATATTGTACAATGTAAATCTTGATATGTATGAGTTTTGGATCTTTCAGTAAATTTTTTTTGGACAAGGATCTCCTTGCAAAAATGGTTTTAAATTTTAGTGATTTTTGTTAATCTGCTAATTATGTTTATTCCGCTTAATTAGTAACGATTTGTTTGTCAGTTTGATAACGGTCATTTCATGTGTATATTCTTGTGACACATGTGTATAGTCTTGTAGGACTATGTGTACAGTCTTGTGACATGTGTACAGTCTTGTGACACGTGTGTACCGTCTTGTGACATGTGTGTACAGTCTTGTGACACGTGTGTATAGTCTTGTGACATGTGTGTACAATATTGTAGGACCATGTGTACAGTCTTGTACACATGTGTACATTCTTGTCGGACCATGTGTACAGTCTTGTAGGACCATGTGCACAGTCTTATAGGACCACGTGTAAAGTCTTGTAATACCATGTGTACAGTCTTGTATAAATGTGTACAATATTGTAGGACCATGTGTACAGTCTTGTGGCACATGTGTATAGTCTTGTGACCATGTGTACAATCTTGTGACCATGTGTACAGTCTTGTAATACCATGTGTACAGTGTCGTAGACATGTGTATAATATTGTAGGACCACATGTACAACCTTGTGACACATGTGTACATTGTTGTGACACTTGTGTATAGTCTTGGAGGACCATGTGTACAGTGTTGTGACACGTGTGTATAGTGTTGTGACACATGTGACATGTGTGTACAATGTTGTGACACGTGTGTACAGTTTTGTGACACTTGTGACACATGTGTACAGTGTTATAGGACCATGTGTATAGTCTTGTGACACATATGTACAGTCTTGTGACACGTGTGTATAGTCTTGTAGGACCATGTGTACAGTCTTGTGACACATGTGTATAGTCTTGTGACACATGTGTACAGTCTTGTAGTACCATGTGTACAATCTTGTGACATGTGTGTACTGTCTTGTGACACATATTATAGTCTTGTGACACGTGTGTATAGTCTTGTGACACATGTGTACAATCTTGTTACACTTGTGTACAGTCTTGTGACACTTGTGTACAGTCTTGTGACACGTGTGTACAATCTTGTGACACATGTGTACACATTTATATTTCCACATGTATTGTTGTACACATGTGTGTTGCCACGTGTACTGTTATGTATAGTCTTGTACATATGTATATTGTAATGTGTATTACTGTGTACACGTGTGTACTTCCCCATGTGTAATGTTGTGTATACATTTGTACTTCCACATGTATTATTGTACACATGTGTGTTGCCATGCATATTGTTCTGTATAGTCTTGTACACATCTTACTGCCATGTGTACTGTTGTGTATACATTTGTACTGTCATATGTATTGTTGTACACATGTGTGTTTCCTAACGTACCATTGTGTATAGTTTTGTACACATGCATACTGCCATATGTACTGTTGTGTATACATTTATACTGCCATGTGTATTGTTGTACACATGTGTGTTTCCATGCGTACCATTTTGTATAGTCTTGTACATGTGTATATTGCAATGTGTATTGTTGTAATACATTTGTATTACCATGTGTATTATTGCACACATGTGTGTCGTCTAACACATTGTTGTGTACAGTCATGTACAAATGTATATTGAAATGTGTACTGTTTTGTACATATTTGTATTGCCACGTGTATAGTTTTACACGTGTTTCCATGCGTACTATTTTGTATAGTCTTGTACACATGTATATTACAATGTGTATATTGTTGTACACATGTATTTCCATATGTACTGTTTTGTATAGTCTTGTACACATGTACATTGAATGTGTACTGCTGTGTACACATTTGTACTGCCATGTGTGTTATTATACACACGTGTGTTGCCATGTGTACTGTTATGTATAGTCTTGTAGACATATATATTGCAATGTGTATTGTAGTGTACACATTTGTATTGCCACACGTATTGTTGTACACATGTGTGTTGCCATGAGTACTGTCGTGTATAGTGTTGCACATATGTATATAGTAATGTGTATTGTTGTGTACACATGTGTACTGTCATATGTACTGTTATTTATAGATTTGTATTATGAGAACCCATTACACTAAATGAGAGTACTCAAAACATAAAACACAATCAATCACTAATTAATCACATACTAAAAAATATGGGTAAATTAAAACCGATTTCAACGTCAGCACCCGCTCATAAACATTTGCATAAGAGCCCAAAATTTTTCTTATATCCATACTATGCCAAGAATTTGATACAAATTATTCTATCATCTTAGCCACCACATATATACACATGAGAACAATATTCATATATGCGACACAAACAAGCATTAATATGCTAGCAAAAGTTCGATTTGTTTGAATCACTATATACAAACTTTTTCTCACCTGGACCTAAGAGTACATGGATGACTCTAGGACACACTAGACATCTAATCAACTTTCTAATAGATTCATTACTATAGCTCCTCTTTGCTTCCACATGATTGTTTTCGTCACTTCAGATTACCTAAAAAGATGTGGCGAACCATAAGGGTGAGACCCATGTCCCAACAAGAGATATAACCTCCAACAATGAATATTGATTATAATATTTTAAAGTAATTAAACAGTTAGGTAGTTTAATTAGATATAACAAATAAGCTCAACAACACTGATGATTAAAAAAATACATAAAGGAGCAGATAATAACTATCATCATTAGCCAGACTATCATCCTTTATCTTTTTGACAATATAAGCAATTCAGTAGCATATGCATATCTAGCATCATGAGCAAATCTAGTGACATAGAATCTCTATCATTATGAATAAGTCTAGTCACATAAGCATAGCTAACAACATTAGCATGTCTAATGGGTTGAACATATCAACATCATAAAAAGAGCTAACAACATAAGCACAATTATCTGGATAAGCATGATTAGCATTACATGCATCTCTAATTACAAAGGAATGGCTAACATGCTAAACATAACTAACAACATGAGATAGCTAGCATCATGATTATAATCAGCAGTAGCAGTATAGTTATCAACATAATCATGACTACTGTATGTACGCATCTACAATCTTAAGCATATTTCCAACATAAGTATATCTACTATCTCTTAATTGTATTAAGCATCATCTTTATGTAAAGATAACAAACAAGGGTTATCATACAATGTGAAGCGTCATGTATAACCCTAAAAAAATATGCTACACGGCTGTATTACATCTTTTATTACACCCTAAGAAATTTGAATCGTACCATTCAAAGTCCAACCGACCCATGCGAATGACTATTTAGTTTTGTACAAGATCTAGGAGTGCCGGTATCCTAAGATCTCTTCCCCTCGATCAGTACGAGTAAAAAGGCAATGACATAGCAGTCAAAGCTGCCACCACAGCGACATATAGTCAAGCTGATAGCCACTAGTCCTCCCTTGGTACAGGTCACGACACTAGAAACCAGGGTATACAAAACCCTCTAATCTGAGGTACAACCATAGTTGTCCTCAATCACATCATGTTATAATCACCGAGACACGACCACAACTGTTCTCAATCACATCAGATGTATGAGACAAGATCATAGCCAACCTCCACAATCTGCATTGTGGATGACAAGGATATATCCTTAACCTGCCACCCCCACATACTCAACAATATGCGCTTTGAGTTTCCCTTAGGAATACTTGTTTCACCATCCAGCAAGTTCTGACACTGAAGATGGCTCTACGACACAGGGCACTACATGATTAGAGTTGCACTTGATTAGTTATGTCAATTGGGTGAATTAAGGCTGCATCAAATAAGTGGACATACAAACCCTAATTCACTTCTAGCAAGCAAATAAATATCAAAAGTTTGAAAATATATAAAATGCGTGAAACATAATTTCTCATCTCATCATCACATGGTACTATTCACTTGCCATTCATGAGACCACACTAGTCATCATACTATCACAAGATATAAATCCTTTTCACAATATTACAGGGTATCAACCCTTATCAACATAAGAGGATTACACCTCATTCAGGGCTCAACCATGCCCAAAGGTCATTAAGACCATCATACTATCACATGATGTAAATCCTTTTCACAATATTACAGGGTATCAACCCTTATCAACACAAGAGGATTACACCTCATTCAGGGCTCAACCATGTCCAAAGGTCATTAAGACCATCATATTATTCCCTGCAAGATCATCATTATCTTTGTATGTCTTATAACAAGGCTCAACAACATCACTTACATATAATATACCATATCAGCACAATATTGCATTAATGAGTTAGGAGATATTCATAAACAATCATAGCAGGGTTATATTAACATTAAGAACATTCCTTTATTACATCAACATGCAAGGAATCTAGATATGATTAACACTCATCATATTCATAATGCACATGTTTAGCATAAGAAAGTATCAACCATGTGGCTATGATAACCACCAATTAACACATTAAGGTTATGAACATGTTAATGAGATTATTCCACCATCATTCCATCATATAAGAATGTTAAACATGAATACTCATCTTTATCTATTTGCATTAGAGTTAGGTTCAACATGATAACTTACATCAATGTTACTAATCAACACTTATACCCAAACCCTAACTCAAAGCATCCCCATTGGATCATGGATGCATAAGCTGAAGCATCACCATCACATTCCATACTATTCTCAAGTATGAACACACACATAAATCAAGGTGTAACCATTGGGTTATAGCATACTAGGGTTTCAACAACATTAGCATAGTACTTCATGATTGTATTAGTCATTCAAGGACTATTCATACCCAATTATCATCATTTAGTTATATTAAAGCTAGGTATAACAAGCTATACCTCATTAGGGTTACATATCAACACAATATGATTATCATCCATTCTATTCATATGAGTGAATAGGTAAGACTACCTTATTAAGGGTAACCCTCCATTTGTTCCATCATCATTCAACCCATATCACCATACCACAATGTTACCCAGAACCATTGGATGTTTAAAAGATAAGACCATTGGTTGTTTACATAAGTAAACACCTTGGATAAAACACCTATGAAGTCCTTGATTTTTTTCTCTATAAAGATTCACCATCTAACCCCAGACATCCCTTGATCAACAACACAAAAAGTTCCACTGAGAGTAGGGTAAAATCCAAAATCGATTGTTCATTTAAAATAAGCCATCCATTGTCAACAAGTAAGTTCCTTAAGTTGATCATATAAAGGAAACCATCTAAATCACATTATTAGGACCAACATATTACATTAGCCATCATTCCACTTTATTGGAGGAATAAACATTATATATTGACCATTGGGTCAAGTTCATATTTTAAAACCATCAATTACAGTATAAGTCTGACCATTGCATCAAGTTACCCAAGAAACCATTGGTGTAAGACTTAATTGATGATACAACTATATAATTAACTCACCATAGGTTTTGGATACCTCATCCACCATCATTAGTGACCATTAAGTCACCATAGGTTGTTAGATCAACATCAAATATAAAACTAATATCACCTTTGATTGATAACATCATTAGGATACTTAGTTGTTAATCACTAGGCTTCTAATTAGGCCAAAACATGACCTAATGGGGGTGAATGTCAGTTAACACCCTTGGTTAACACAATCCATTGTCATGAAGACAACACCATATAAGTCCGACCATTATGTCATTTGCTTCTTCAGGAATAAGGGTCAAGAAGAATCCTTATTCTTGGACAGAAACTCCTAAAAGATTCTCTCAAGTGGTGATCGTTTCCTCCTCTTCTTCTGAGTGTTGTTAATATATGTTGTTGTCGTTCATGCAACAGCGTCAGGTGCAATTTAATTAACAGTGCAGGCAGATCCAAAATAAGATTCGAAGAACAAGCAATGCAGGAGAACAAAATTAAGGGTTAGATTCGCAAACCAGATTGTTCATTGAGAAACGAACGTGTTACTTAAAGAAACCAGTGCCCGGCAATCCTCGCAGATAGGCACCGTTCTCCCAGTCTCGATCCGGCACGAACCTGGAAGTTGTTGCACGTCTTGCTCGCGCACGTCGCACTGCTACCAGTGCAGCACAGCCACCACAGGTACCACCGCCTGACAGCTGCGTCTGAAGGGAAGGACGAGTTTCGCTTCGCACAGGAGGACAACTCCGCAAAGCAACTCCGGGGACAACGACTCTCGCACTCGGGTTTAGGGTTCACAAAACACACGGCGGCAGAAGCTGTTTTCGGTGTGTTTAACCCTAATGACCGGAGTCATATAAATAGTCACGTACGTCCCTAATCCTATTCCCAGTTAGACGCAACACTCGGTTGCTCTCGTACACAATACGGGAATAATCCGTAAAAGAGAAACACTTTCTAATTAGGATTTAAGAAATCTGAATAAGAAAGCAACAATTAATTACATGAGTAATTAATTACGTAGTTGTATCCTAGTGCAAAAAGAAGACGGAAGACGGAAGACATTCTCCAAAATCCACAAGCCACAAGCCACAAGCCACAAGCCACAAGCCCAAGCCCAAGCCCGAGCCCGGCCCGGCCAGGCCAGGCGAGGCGAGGCGTGGCGCGCGCGCGCGTGCGTGCGTGCGTTGTGATGTGGTAACCCCACCCACCAAGGAGGTGAGCATACCTCCTTCCTAGGACTCCTTTGGACACTAGTGCCCCATGTGATCCTACATATGAGGACCACAAAAGTTCTAGGTGTGAGCAATATGGGATAAAACTTCTTTGCCATTTGCACTAGAAACAACACTACATTCTCACATGTACTTGCTGCACTACATTGGGCTTAACCCATGCTAAATAAATGATTACCACAATAGCCTAGCTACATAAATGAGCTGCTACAGTAACTAACTAATAGCTACAGCAGTTAAGTAACTAATAACTAACATAACCATTTATCTAACAATCCCCCACAAAGTCCAATGTGTAGTGTGCCCTACCATTCAGTCCTCCATATTGTGCTTTCAGCAGATACCTTTTGGTTTGAATCTACCTGAGTTATCCAACTGTGACCCTCGTAGGAACTAGGTGAACAAAAGTCTTGAACCTGAACCTTGGGTACAAGAGTATAGGTTGGTAACAACACAATAAAGACATGGTAGAAAGAAAAACAATGCATTAAGGCCATGCATACAAAGTAAAAATCATGATTGATAATAGAGAACAACCCAATTCTCCTGTTGCGGCCTACACAACATCAATCACTTAGCTGGAGTCTCCAAGGATGTACTGCTAACATCCTGTCCTAAGACTTGACACCATTAAGAGACTACTCTCTTACTAACTTGCAGTCATGACACTAACAGGTTTCCCAGGGAATAGACACACAGATGCAAGAAGCATCAAACGAGAATACATAGTGTCATCTGATTTACCCGACAGCTTGTTATTACCACATTGAACCCAATTTGTGGGATCTCCACTCTTTTGGGTTGGGTTGCTACTGCCTGCAAATCTATAGGGGTTTCAGTCCCATTCCCAACCTGGATTTTTCCAGTAAAGCCAAGGTAAGACCTTTAGTGAAAGGATCAATTGTATTATCTTTGGTACCGACGTAGTCCACAGCCACGACCCCATTAGACACTAACTCCCTTACAGATTTCAATCTGACTTGGATGTGTCTACGTTGTTTTTGATTGTACTTGGAACTCTTTATCTTAGCAATAGTTGTAGTGCTGTCACAGTGAACTGAAATTGCAGGAAGCGGCTTCATTACCATAGGTAAACTAGACATAAGTCCATGTAGCCATTCAGCTTCCAATCCAGTTTCATCTAAAGCACACAACTCTTCCTCAAAAGTGGACCGAGACAATATGGTCTATTTCTTAGACCTCCAGGAAACAACTCCTCCTCCCAACAGGAATACATATCCTGAGACACCATTACTCCCAGAATTCACGGCAATCCAGCTTGCATCACTATATCCTTCGACTACGGAAGGATGTTTACCATAATGCAGCCCAAGGGAACGTGTTCCCTTGATATACCTCAGAACTCTGTCAAGAGCTTCCCAATGGGTCTTGTCGGGACAACTGGTGTATCTACTCAACTTGTTCACGGCAAACGCAATGTCTGGACGTGTACAGTTCATAAGATACATCAAACTTCCGATAATCTGAGAGTATCGTAATTGAGACACTGGAACCCCAGTCTCATTCTTGAACAAGGGTTTGGATGAATCATATGGATTCTTAACAGGTTTACGTGATGTGTACTCAAACCTCTCCAGTATCTTCTCAACATAGTGAGACTGAGAGAGATTTATACCATCAGTAGACCTTATGATTTTAAGCCCTAAAATCACATCAGTGACACCCATATCCTTCATCTCAAACTTGCTACACAAGAATGACTTTGTATCTTTTACTACTTTCATATCGGAACCAAAAAGCAGGATATCATCGACGTATAAGCATAACAAAATGAATCCATTATCGACAACCTTGCAGTAGAGACACTTATCAAATTCATTAGAAATAAAGCCAAACGATGATATCACAGAATCAAACTTCTCATGCCATTGCTTAGGGGCTTGTTTCAAGCCATGTAATGACTTAACAAGTTTACACACTTTGGACTCATTCCCACGACCCACAAATCCCTCAGGTTGTTCCATATATATCTAGTCTTGAAGATCACCGTGTAAGAACGCGGTCTTCACATCCATCTGATGGATATAGAGATTATAAATGGAAGCCAATGCTATAAGCACTCGGATTGTGGTCATACGGGAAACAGGTGAATAGGTATCAAAATAATCTATTCCTTCCCTTTGTGTGTAACCCTTAGCAACTAACCTAGCCTTATACTTATTGATTGTCCCGTCTGCATTAAGTTTTTTCTTAAAAATCCATTTGCAACCAACTGCAGAACAACCAGGAGGCAAATCCACCAATTCCCAAGTTCCATTCGAGAGAATTGATTGGATTTCATCATTAACGGCTTCTTTCCAAAACTTAGCTTCTGGAGATTCCATAGCTTGTTTGAAAGTAACAGGATCATCCTCAACATTGTAAGTGAGAAACTCACTTCCAAAGTCCTTTGATGTCCTAGGCCGTTTACTTCTCCTTGGTTCAACTATTTCTTCAGAATCATCAGATTCAGAAATGACTTGTTCTGAGTCTCCCCCCACATTTGTCATCCTTTCCACGTGCTCGGGAATGGAACCTGTGGTAAATGAATCTTCTTGAGAAACTTCATTGGGCACACCAGTTTTCATAGGAAACACATCCTCAAAGAATGTAACATCACGTAATTCCACAATTGTATTGACCTCAATGCCAGAGATATCTGATTTTACAATCAGGAATCTATAAGCATAACTTGTCTCTACATACCCTAAGAATATGGCATCAACCGTTTTCGGTCCTAATTTCTTCCTTTTGTGTTCAGGGACAAGTACCTTAGCAAGGCACCCCCACACTCGAAGATATTTAAGACTCGGTTTCCTTCCTCTCCATAACTCAAACGGACTACTTTCTGAATGTTTATGGGGAACTCTATTCAGAATATGGCAAGCCGTATTCAAAGCTTCCCCCCACATAAAGTTGGGTAATCCAGATGTTTGGAGTAAGGTATTTACCATATCTATTAAGGTTCGGTTTTTACGTTCAGCTATCCCATTTGATTGTGGTGAATAAGGAGCAGTTACCTCATGAACTATTCCATGTAATTGGCAAAATTCCAAAAACAAATTCGAGGTATACTCTCCTCCCCTATCAGACCTTAATCGCTTAAGTACTTTCCCGGTTTGAGTTTCAGCTACTTTCTTATAAATTTGAAATTTATCCAATGCCTCATCTTTACTTCTAAGTAAATAGACATAACAGTATCTACTCGCATCGTCAATAAAAGTTATAAAATAACGCTTTTGATCTCTCGTAGCAACACCATTAAATTCACAGATATCTGTATGAACTAAATCCAAAATTTCCGAATTCCTATTCACAGAATGAAAAGGTTTCCTAGGCAATTTAGCTTGTACACAGATTTCACATTTATTGTTACTAACTTCAGATTTAGGGATCAAATCTAGATTCATCATACGCTTCATTGAGGCAACATTAACATGTCCCAAACGTGAATGCCATACATCAAATGAAACAAGATTCATGCAAACAGAACTATAATCATTCAAATTTAAAACGGAATTTGAAACAGGTTCAACATGAATCTTAAACAAGTTCTCCACGTCACATAAGTACCCCTTGCCAAAAAACAAAGAATCACGAAGGCGTGTAATAATAGCCTTATTACATTTGCAGTCTACTCTATAACCTTCTCTAACTAATATGACGCCACTAAGGATATTGCGTCGAATGGTTGGAACATGTCTGACCCTGTTAAGAGTCAAAACCTTCCCCGAAGGGAACTGCAAGTCCACCCGTCCTTCGCCTTTGACTTCTGCAGAGCTGGAATTGCCCAAAGTCACGGACCGACCTCGAGAGGCCTGATAAGACACAAACAGGGATTTATCAGCACATACATGTACATTAGCCCCAGTGTCAATTATCCAATAAAGTGGTTCAAATATAGAGAGAATTTCAGGTTTAATAGACACGTACCCATCATTGAGGTTCAAGGATGTAGTCATCATGTTGACCACAGCCTCCTCAGTTGCAGATGCGGTAGCTTTCTTTGCCTTCTTATTAGGACAATCCTTGTTCCAGTGGCCAACCTGTCCACAAGTCCAACAAGGTTTGTTCTTCGGTTTCTTTTGGATCTTTGCCTTGGGTTTATGTGCATTCTTAGATTTCTTATCTTTGGTATTTTTCGTAGAAGTAAGATTAACAGTTGGATTAGCATCAGTAGGCACTTTGACCCCTTTCTCCTTTAAGTGTTCTTCTTGTATATTAATATCCATCATTAATTCATCCATGGTGTGTGTCCCTTTGCGATGCTTCAGAGACATACCAAACGACTCCCATGACTTAGGGAATTTTTCTATGATAGACATAACAACAAATTTCTCAGGCAACACCATCTTGGCATCTGAGAGTTCATGAACTAGGAGTTGTAGATCGTGTGTTTGATCAGAAACTGATTTACCCTCAACCATTTGAAACTTAAGAAATTTAGACACACAGTATTTTTCAACACCCTGATTTTCAGTGCTAAAATTCTTAATTAACAATTCCCATAAAACCTTGGACGTAGTGACTGGCGGCTTTGAGTAAGAGTCATACAGTTTGTTATTTAAATCAAACAGAATGAACCCGTGGCACGTTTTATCACCCTTCTTCCAATTAGCAATAATGTTTGCATTATCAGGAATTGTGTCATCAGATACAGGTTCAGTTTCAATTAAATACTGATCATATCCCGTAATATTCAGCCAAATTTCCATACGACTCTGCCAACGGGCAAAATTCGTACCAGTAAATTTTTCAGGCATATTGGTTGTATCAATCCTACATCCCGAATTACCCTGACCGGCCATGTTAATTAACGACAGAAACTGGTTTTATAAGACTGTTGTTAATATATGTTGTTGTCGTTCATGCAACAGCGTCAGGTGCAATTTAATTAACAGTGCAGGCAGATCCAAAATAAGATTCGAAGAACAAGAAATGCAGGAGAACAAAATTAAGGGTTAGACTCACAAACCAGATTGTTCGTTGAGAAACGAACGTGTTACTTAAAGAAACCAGTGCCCGGCAATCCTCGCGGATAGACACCGTTCTCCCAGTCTCGATCCGGCACGAACCTAGAAGTTGTTGCACGTCTTGCTCGCGCACGTCGCACTGCTACCAGTGCAGCACAGCCACCACAGGTACCACCGCCTGACAGCTGCGTCTGAAGGGAAGGACGAGTTTCGCTTCGCACAGGAGGACAACTCCGCAAAGCAACTCCGGGGACGACGACTCTCGCACTCGGGTTTAGGGTTCACAAAACACATGGCGGCAGAAGCTGTTTTTAGTGTGTTTAACCCTAATGACCGGAGTCATATAAATAGTCACGTACGTCCCTAATCCTATTCCCAGTTAGACGCAACACTCGGTTGCTCTCGTACACAATACAGGAATAATCCGTAAAAGAGAAACACTTTCTAATTAGGATTTAAGAAATCCGAATAAGAAAGCAACAATTAATTACATCAGTAATTAATTACGTAGTTGTATCCTAGTGCAAAAACAAGACGGAAGACGGAAGACATTCTCCACAATCCGCAATCCACAAGCCACAAGCCCAAGCCCGAGCCCGACCCGGCCAGGCCAGGCCAGGCGAGGCGAGGCGTGGCGTGGCGCGCGCGCGTGCGTGTGTGCGTTGTGATGTGGTAACCCCACCCACCAAGGAGGTGAGCATACCTCCTTCCTAGGACTCCTTTGGACACTAGTGCCCCATGTGATCCTACATATGAGGACCACAAAAGTTCTAGGTGTGAGCAATATGGGATAAAACTTCTTTGCCATTTGCACTAGAAACAACATTACATTCTCACATGTACTTGCTGTACTACATTGGGCTTAACCCATGCTAAATAAATGATTACCACAATAGCCTAGCTACATAAATGAGCTGCTACAGTAACTAACTAATAGCTACAACAGTTAAGTAACTAATAACTAACGTAACCATTTATCTAACAATCCCCCACAAAGTCCAATGTGTAGTGTGCCCTACCATTCAGTCCTCCATATTGTGCTTTCAGCAGATACCTTTCGGTTTGAATCTACCTGAGTTATCCAACTGTGACCCTCGTAGGAACTAGGTGAACAAAAGTCTTGAACCTGAACCTTGGGTACAAGAGTATAGGTTGGTAACAACACAATAAAGACATGGTAGAAAGAAAAACAATGCATTAAGGCCATGCATACAAAGTAAAAATCATGATTGATAACAGAGAACAACCCAATTCTCCTGTTGCGGCCTACACAACATCAATCACTTAGCTGGAGTCTCCAAGGATGTACTGCTAACATCCTGTCCTAAGACTTGACACCATTAAGAGACTACTCTCTTACTAACTTGCAGTCATGACACTAACATGTTTCCCAGGGAATAGACACACAGATGCAAGAAGCATCAAACGAGAATACATAGTGTCATCTGATTTACCCGACATCTTGTTATTACCACATTGAACCCAATTTGTGGGATCTCCACTCTTTTGGGTTGGGTTGCTACTGCCTGCAAATCTATAGGGGTTTCAGTCCCATTCCCAACCTAGATTTTTCCACTAAAGCCAAGGTAAGACCTTTAGTGAAAGGATCAGCTGTATTATCTTTGGTACCGACGTAGTCCACAGCCACGACCCCATTAGACACTAACTCCCTTACAGATTTCAATCTGACTTGGATGTGTCTACGCTGTTTTTGATTGTACTTGGAACTCTTTATCTTAGCAATAGTTGTAGTGCTGTCACAGTGAACTGAAATTGCAGGAAGCGGCTTCATTACCATAGGTAAACTAGACATAAGTCCATGTGGCCATTCAGCTTCCAATCCAGTTTCATCTAAAGCACACAACTCTGCCTCAAAAGTGGACCGAGACAATATGGTCTGTTTCTTAGACCTCCAGGAAACAGCTCCTCCTCCCAACAGGAATACATATCCTGAGACACCATTACTCCCAGAATTCATGGCAATCCAGCTTGCATCACTATATCCTTCGACTACGGAAGGATGTTTACCATAATGCAGCCCAAGGGAACGTGTTCCCTTGATATACCTCAGAACTCTGTCAAGAGCTTCCCAATGGGTCTTGTCGGGACAACTGGTGTATCTACTCAACTTGTTCACGGCAAACGCAATGTCTGGACGTGTACAGTTCATAAGATACATCAAACTTCCGATAATCTGAGAGTATCGTAATTGAGACACTGGAACCCCAGTCTCATTCTTGAACAAGGGTTTGGATGAATCATATGGATTCTTAACAGGTTTACGTGATGTGTACTCAAACCTCTCCAGTATCTTCTCAACATAGTGAGACTGAGAGAGATTTATACCATCAGTAGACCTTATGATTTTAAGCCCTAAAATCACATCAGCGACACCCATATCCTTCATCTCAAACTTGCTACACAAGAATGACTTTGTCTCTTTTACTACTTTCATATCAGAACCAAAAAGCAGGATATCATCGACGTATAAGCATAACAAAATGAATCCATTATCGACAACCTTGCAGTAGAGACACTTATCAAATTCATTAGAAATAAAGCCAAACGATGATATCACAGAATCAAACTTCTCATGCCATTGCTTAGGGGCTTGTTTCAAGCCATATAATGACTTAACAAGTTTACACACTTTGGACTCATTCCCACGACCCACAAATCCCTCATGTTGTTCCATATATATCTCTTCTTGAAGATCACCGTGTAAGAACGCGGTCTTCACATCCATCTGATGGATATAGAGATTATAAATGGAAGCTAATGCTATAAGCACTCGGATTGTGGTCATACGGGAAACAGGTGAATAGGTATCAAAATAATCTATTCCTTCCCTTTGTGTGTAACCCTTAGCAACTAACCTAGCCTTATACTTATTGATTGTCCCGTCTGCATTAAGTTTTTTTCTTAAAAATCCATTTGCAACCAACTGCAGAACAACCAGGAGGCAAATCCACCAATTTCCAAGTTCCATTCGAGAGAATTGATTGGATTTCATCATTAACGACTTCTTTCCAAAACTTAGCTTCTGGAGATTCCATAGCTTGTTTGAAAGTAACAGGATCATCCTCAACATTGTAAGTGAGAAACTCACTTCCAAAGTCCTTTGATGTCCTAGGCCGTTTACTTCTCCTTGGTTCAACTATTTCTTCAGAATCATCAGATTCAGAAATGACTTGTTCTGAGTCGCCCCCCACATTTGTCATCCTTTCCACGTGCTCGGGAATGGAACCTGTGGTAAATGAATCTTCTTGAGAAACTTCATTGGGCACACCAGTTTTCATAGGAAACACATCCTCAAAGAATGTAACATCACGTAATTCCACAATTGTATTGACCTCAATGCCAGAGATATCTGATTTTACAATCAGGAATCTATAAGCATAACTTGTCTCTACATACCCTAAGAATATGGCATCAACCGTTTTCGGTCCTAATTTCTTCCTTTTGTGTTCAGGGACAAGTACCTTAGCAAGGCACCCCCACACTCGAAGATATTTAAGACTCGGTTTCCTTCCTCTCCATTACTCAAATGGACTACTTTCTGAATGTTTATGGGGAACTCTATTCAGAATATGGCAAGCCGTATTCAAAGCTTCCCCCCACATAAAGTTGGGTAATCCAGATGTTTGGAGTAAGGTATTTACCATATCTATTATGGTTCGGTTTTTACGTTCAGCTATCCCATTTGATTGTGGTGAATAAGGAGCAGTTACCTCATGAACTATTCCATGTAATTGGCAAAATTCCAAAAACAAATTCGAGGTATACTCTCCTCCCCTATCAGACCTTAATCGCTTAAGTACTTTCCCGGTTTGAGTTTCAGCTACTTTCTTATAAATTTGAAATTTATCCAATGCCTCATCTTTACTTCTAAGTAAATAGACATAACAGTATCTACTCGCATCGTCAATAAAAGTTATAAAATAACGCTTTTGATCTCTCGTAGAAACACCATTAAATTCACAGATATCTGTATGAACTAAATCCAAAATTTCCGAATTCCTATTCACAGAATGAAAAGGTTTCCTAGGCAATTTAGCTTGTACACAGATTTCACATTTATTGTTACTAACTTCAGATTTAGGGATCAAATCTAGATTCATCATACGCTTCATTGAGGCAACATTAACATGTCCCAAACGTGAATGCCATACATCAAATGAAACAAGATTCATGCAAACAGAACTATAATCATTCAAATTTAAAACGGAATTTGAAACAGGTTCAACATGAATCTTAAACAAGTTCTCCACGTCACATAAGTACCCCTTGCCAAAAAACAAAGAATCACAAAGGCGTGTAATAATAGCCTTATTACATTTGCAGTCTACTCTATAACCTTCTCTAACTAATATGACGCCACTAAGGATATTGCGTCGAATGGTTGGAACATGTCTGACCCTGTTAAGAGTCAAAAAACCTTCCCCGAAGGGAACTGCAAGTCCACCCGTCCTTCGCCTTTGACTTCTGCAGAGCTGGAATCGCCCAAAGTCACGGACCGACCTCGAGAGGCCTGATAAGTCACAAACAAGGATTTATCAGCACATACATGTACATTAGCCCCAGTGTCAATTATCCAATAAAGTGGTTCAAATATAGAGAGAATTTCAGGTTTAATAGACACGTACCCATCATTGAGGTTCAAGGATGTAGTCATCATGTTGACCACAGCCTCCTCAGTTGCATATGCGGTAGCTTTCTTTGCCTTCTTATTAGGACAATCCTTGTTCCAGTGGCCAACCTGTCCACAAGTCCAACAAGGTTTGTTCTTCGGTTTCTTTTGGATCTTTGCCTTGGGTTTATGTGCATTCTTAGATTTCTTATCTTTGGTATTTTTCGTAGAAGTAAGATTAACAGTTGGATTAGCATCAGTAGGCACTTTGACCCCTTTCTCCTTTAAGTGTTCTTCTTGTATATTAATATCCATCATTAATTCATCCATGGTGTGTGTCCCTTTGCGATGCTTCAGAGACATACCAAACGACTCCCATGACTTAGGGAATTTTTCTATGATAGACATAACAACAAATTTCTCAGGCAACACCATCTTGGCATCTGAGAGTTCATGAACTAGGAGTTGTAGATCGTGTGTTTGATCAGAAACTGATTTACCCTCAACCATTTGAAACATAAGAAATTTAGACACACAGTATTTTTCAACACCCTGATTTTCAGTGCTAAAATTCTTAATTAACAATTCCCATAAAACCTTGGACGTAGTGACTGGCGGCTTTGAGTAAGAGTCATACAGTTTGTTATTTAAACCAAACAGAATCAACCCGCGGCACGTTTTATCACCCTTCTTCCAATTAGCAATAATGTTTGCATTATCAGGAATTGTGTCATCAGATACATGTTCAGTTTCAATTAAATACTGATCATATCCCGCAATATTCAGCCAAATTTCCATACGACTCTGCCAACGGGCAAAATTCGTACCAGTAAATTTTTCAGGCATATTGGTTGTATCAATCCTACATCCCGAATTACCCTGACCGGCCATGTTAATTAACGACATAAACTGGTTTCTTTAAGACTGTTGTTAATATATATTGTTGTCGTTCATGCAACAACGTCAGGTGCAATTTAATTAACAGTGCAGGCAGATCCAAAATAAGATTCGAAGAACAAGAAATGTAGGAGAACAAAATTAAGGGTTAGACTCGCAAACCAGATTGTTCGTTGAGAAACGAACGTGTTACTTAAAGAAACCAGTGCCCGACAATCCTCGCGGATAGGCACCGTTCTCCCAGTCTCGATCCGGCACGAACCTGGAAGTTGTTGCACGTCGCACTGCTACCAGTGCAGCACAACCACCGCAGGTACCACCGCCTGACAGCTGCGTCTGAAGGGAAGGACGAGTTTCGCTTCGCACAGGAGGACAACTCCGCAAAGCAACTCCGGGGACGACGACTCTCGCACTCGGGTTTAGGGTTCACAAAACACACGGCGGCAGAAGCTGTTTTCGGTGTGTTTAACCCTAATGACCGGAGTCATATAAATAGTCACGTACGTCCCTAATCCTATTCCCAGTTAGACGCAACACTCGGTTGCTCTCGTACACAATACGGGAATAATCCGTAAAAGAGAAACACTTTCTAATTAGGATTTAAGAAATCCGAATAAGAAAGCAACAATTAATTAAATGAGTAATTAATTACGTAGTTGTATCCTAGTGCAAAAAGAAGACGGAAGACATTCTCCACAATCCACAATCCACAAGCCCAAGCCCGAGCCCGGCCCGGCCAGGCGAGGCGAGGCGTGGCGTGGCGCGCGCGCGTGCGTGCGTGCGTTGTGATGTGGTAACCCCACCCACCAAGGAGGTGAGCATACCTCCTTCCTAGGACTCCTTTGGACACTAGTGCCCCATGTGATCCTACATATGAGGACCACAAAAGTTCTAGGTGTGAGCAATATGGGATAAAACTTCTTTGCCATTTGCACTAGAAACAACACTACATTCTCACATGTACTTGCTGCACTACATTGGGCTTAACCCATGCTAAATAAATGATTATCACAATAGCCTAGCTACATAAATGAGCTGCTACAGTAACTAACTAATAGCTACAGCAGTTAAGTAACTAATAACTAACGTAACCATTTATCTAACAATCCCCCACAAAGTCCAATGTGTAGTGTGCCCTACCATTCAGTCCTCCATATTGTGCTTTCAGCAGATACCTTTCGGTTTGAATCTACCTGAGTTATCCAACTGTGACCCTCGTAGGAACTAGGTGAACAAAAGTCTTGAACCTGAACCTTGGGTACAAGAGTATAGGTTGGTAACAACACAATAAAGACATGGTAGAAAGAAAAACAATGCATTAAGGCCATGCATACAAAGTAAAAATCATGATTGATAACAGAGAACAACCCAATTCTCCTGTTGCGGCCTACACAACATCAATCACTTAGCTGGAGTCTCCAAGGATGTACTGCTAACATCATGTCCTAAGACTTGACACCATTAAGAGACTACTCTCTTACTAACTTGCAGTCATGACACTAATAGGTTTCCCAGGGAATAGACACACAGATGCAAGAAGCATCAAACGAGAATACATAGTGTCATCTGATTTACCCGACAACTTGTTATTACCACATTGAACCCAATTTGTGGGATCTCCACTCTTTTGGGTTGGGTTGCTACTGCCTGCAAATCTATAGGGGTTTCAGTCCCATTCCCAACCTAGATTTTTCCACTAAAGCCAAGGTAAGACCTTTAGTGAAAGGATCAGCTGTATTATCTTTGGTACCGACGTAGTCCACAGCCACGACCCCATTAGACACTAACTCCCTTACAGATTTCAATCTGACTTGGATGTGTCTACGCTGTTTTTGATTGTACTTGGAACTCTTTATCTTAGCAATAGTTGTAGTGTTGTCACAGTGAACTGAAATTGCAGGAAGCGGCTTCATTACCATAGGTAAACTAGACATAAGTCCATGTAGCCATTCAGCTTCCTATCCAGTTTCATCTAAAGCGCACAACTCTGCCTCAAAAGTGGACCGAGACAATATGGTCTGTTTCTTAGACCTCCAGGAAACAGCTCCTCCTCCCAACAGGAATACATATCCTGAGACACCATTACTCCCAGAATTCACAGAAATCCAGCTTGCATCACTATATCCTTCGACTACGGAAGGATGTTTACCATAATGCAGCCCAAGGGAACGTGTTCCCTTGATATACCTCAGAACTCTGTCAAGAGCTTCCCAATGGGTCTTGTCGGGACAACTGGTGTATCTACTCAACTTGTTCACGGAAAACGCAATGTCTGGACGTGTACAGTTCATAAGATACATCAAACTTCTGATAATCTGAGAGTATCGTAATTGAGACACTGGAACCCCAGTCTCATTCTTGAACAAGGGTTTGGATGAATCATATGGATTCTTAACAGGTTTACGTGATGTGTACTCAAACCTCTCCAGTATCTTCTCAACATAGTGAGACTGAGAGAGATTTATACCATCAGTAGACCTTATGATTTTAAGCCCTAAAATCACATCAGCGACACCCATATCCTTCATCTCAAACTTGCTACACAAGAATGACTTTGTCTCTTTTACTACTTTCATATCGGAACCAAAAAGCAGGATATCATCGACGTATAAGCATAACAAAATGAATCCATTATCGAAAACCTTGCAGTAGAGACACTTATCAAATTCATTAAAAATAAAGCCAAACGATGATATCACAGAATCAAACTTCTCATGCCATTGCTTAGGGGCTTGTTTCAAGCCATATAATGACTTAACAAGTTTACACACTTTGGACTCATTCCCACGACCCACAAATCCCTCAGGTTGTTCCATATATATCTCTTCTTGAAGATCACCGTGTAAGAACGCGGTCTTCACATCCATCTGATGGATATAGAGATTATAAATGGAAGCCAATGCTATAAGCACTCGGATTGTGGTCATACGGGAAACAGGTGAATAGGTATCAAAATAATCTATTCCTTCCCTTTGTGTGTAACCCTTAGCAACTAACCTAGCCTTATACTTATTGATTGTCCCGTCTGCATTAAGTTTTTTCTTAAAAATCCATTTGCAACCAACTGCAGAACAACCAGGAGGCAAATCCACCAATTTCCAAGTTCCATTCGAGAGAATTGATTGGATTTCATCATTAACGACTTCTTTCCAAAACTTAGCTTCTGGAGATTCCATAGCTTGTTTGAAAGTAACAGGATCATCCTCAACATTGTAAGTGAGAAACTCACTTCCAAAGTCCTTTGATGTCCTAGGCCGTTTACTTCTCCTTGGTTCAACTATTTCTTCAGAATCATCAGATTCAGAAATGACTTGTTCTGAGTCGCCCCCCACATTTGTCATCCTTTCCACGTGCTCCGGAATGGAACCTGTGGTAAATGAATCTTCTTGAGAAACTTCATTGGGCATACCAGTTTTCATAGGAAACACATCCTCAAAGAATGTAACATCACGTAATTCCACAATTGTATTGACCTCAATGCCAGAGATATCTGATTTTACAATCAGGAATCTATAAGCATAACTTGTCTCTACATACCCTAAGAATATGGCATCAACCGTTTTCGGTCCTAATTTCTTCCTTTTGTGTTCAGGGACAAGTACCTTAGCAAGGCACCCCCACACTCGAAGATATTTAAGACTCGGTTTCCTTCCTCTCCATAACTCAAACGGACTACTTTCTGAATGTTTATGGGGAACTCTATTCAGAATATGGCAAGCCGTATTCAAAGCTTCCCCCCACATAAAGTTGGGTAATCCAGATGTTTGGAGTAAGGTATTTACCATATCTATTAAGGTTCGGTTTTTACGTTCAACTATCCCATTTGATTGTGGTGAATAAGGAGCAGTTACCTCATGAACTATTCCATGTAATTGGCAAAATTCCAAAAACAAATTCGAGGTATACTCTCCTCCCCTATCAGACCTTAATCGCTTAAGTACTTTCCCGGTTTGAGTTTCAGCTACTTTCTTATAAATTTGAAATTTATCCAATGCCTCATCTTTACTTCTAAGTAAATAGACATAACAGTATCTACTCGCATCGTCAATAAAAGTTATAAAATAACGCTTTTGATCTCTCGTAGCAACACCATTAAATTCACAGATATCTGTATGAACTAAATCCAAAATTTCTGAATTCCTATTCACAGAATGAAAAGGTTTCCTAGGCAATTTAGCTTGTATACAGATTTCACATTTATTGTTACTAACTTCAGATTTAGGGATCAAATCTAGATTCATCATACGCTTCATTGAGGCAACATTAACATGTCCCAAACGTGAATGCCATACATCAAATGAAACAAGATTCATGCAAACAGAACTATAATCATTCAAATTTAAAACGGAATTTGAAACAGGTTCAACATGAATCTTAAACAAGTTCTCCACGTCACATAAGTACCCTTTGCCAAAAAACAAAGAATCACAAAGGCATGTAATAATAGCCTTATTACATTTGCAGTCTACTCTATAACCTTCTCTAACTAATATGACGCCACTAAGGATATTGCGTCGAATGGTTGGAACATGTCTGACCCTGTTAAGAGTCAAAAAACCTTCCCCGAAGGGAACTGCAAGTCCACCCGTCCTTCGCCTTTGACTTCTGCAGAGCTGGAATCGCCCAAAGTCACGGACCGACCTCGAGAGGCCTGATAAGACACAAACAGGGATTTATCAGCACATACATGTACATTAGCCCCAGTGTCAATTATCCAATAAAGTGGTTCAAATATAGAGAGAATTTCAGATTTAATAGACACGTACCCATCATTGAGGTTCAAGGATGTAGTCATCATGTTGACCACAGCCTCCTCAGTTGCAGATGCGGTAGCTTTCTTTGCTTTCTTATTAGGACAATCCTTGTTCCAGTGGCCAATTCCTGTCCACAAGTCCAACAAGGTTTGTTCTTCGGTTTCTTTTGGATCTTTGCCTTGGGTTTATGTGTATTCTTAGATTTCTTATCTTTGGTATTTTTCGTAGAAGTAAGATTAACAGTTGGATTAGCATCAGTAGGCACTTTGACCCCTTTCTCCTTTAAGTGTTCTTCTTGTATATTAATATCCATCATTAATTCATCCATGGTGTGTGTCCCTTTGCGATGCTTCAGAGACATACCAAACGACTCCCATGACTTAGGGAATTTTTCTATGATAGACATAACAACAAATTTCTCAGGCAACACCATCTTGGCATCTGAGAGTTCATGAACTAGGAGTTGTAGATCGTGTGTTTGATCAGAAACTGATTTACCCTCAACCATTTGAAACATAAGAAATTTAGACACACAGTATTTTTCAACACCCTGATTTTCAGTGCTAAAATTCTTAATTAACAATTCCCATAAAACCTTGGACGTAGTGACTGGCGGCTTTGAGTAAGAGTCATACAGTTTGTTATTTAAACCAAACAGAATCAACCCGCGGCACGTTTTATCACCCTTCTTCCAATTAGCAATAATGTTTGCATTATCAGGAATTGTGTCATCAGATACATGTTCAGTTTCAATTAAATACTGATCATATCCCGCAATATTCAGCCAAATTTCCATACGACTCTGCCAACGGGCAAAATTCGTACCAGTAAATTTTTCAGGCATATTGGTTGTATCAATCCTACATCCCGAATTACCCTGACCGGCCATGTTAATTAACGACAGAAACTGGTTTCTTTAAGACTGTTGTTAATATATGTTGTTGTCGTTCATGCAACAGCGTCAGGTGCAATTTAATTAACAGTGCAGGCAGATCCAAAATAAGATTCGAAGAACAAGCAATGCAGGAGAACAAAATTAAGGGTTAGATTCGCAAACCAGATTGTTCGTTGAGAAACGAACGTGTTACTTAAAGAAACCAGTGCCCGACAATCCTCGCGGATAGGCACCGTTCTCCCAGTCTCGATCCGGCACGAACCTGGAAGTTGTTGCACGTCTTGCTCGCGCACGTCGCACTGCTACCAGTGCAGCACAGCCACCACAGGTACCACCGCCTGACAGCTGCGTCTGAAGGGAAGGACGAGTTTCGCTTCGCACAGGAGGACAACTCCGCAAAGCAACTCCGGGGACGACGACTCTCGCACTCGGGTTTAGGGTTCACAAAACACACGGCGGCAGAAGCTGTTTTCGGTGTGTTTAACCCTAATGACCGGAGTCATATAAATAGTCACGTACGTCCTAATCCTATTCCCAGTTAGACGCAACACGCGGTTGCTCTCGTACACAATACGGGAATAATCCGTAAAAGAGAAACACTTTCTAATTAGGATTTAAGAAATCCGAATAAGAAAGCAAATATTAATTACATGAGTAATTAATTACGTAATTGTATCCTAGTGCAAAAAGAAGACGGAAGACATTCTCCACAATCCACAATCCACAAGCCCGAGCCCGCCAGGCCAGGCGAGGCGTGGCGCGCGCGCGTGCGTTGTGATGTGGTAACCCCACCCACCAAGGAGGTGAGCATACCTCCTTCTTAGGACCTCTTTGGACACTAGTGCCCCATGTGATCCTACATATGAGGACCACAAAAGTTATAGGTGTGAGCAATATGGGATAAAACTTCTTTGCCATTTGCACTAGAAACAACACTACATTTTCACATGTACTTGCTGCACTACATTGGGCTTAACCCATGCTAAATAAATGATTACCACAATAGCCTAGCTACATAATAGCTACAGCAGTTAAGTAACTAATAACTAACGTAACCATTTATCTAACACTGAGTCGAATATTCAAATACCACAAAAACTACATCTTTACTAACCAAATCCACACAGAGATCAATGCCAATGTCTATGGGCACCGCAGTTGGATTTTTGTATGATGCCTTTTCAAAGACATATATAACTTTCTCAAATGTTTCCTCAGATAAATGAATAGGCTGGCCACTTTCCGAAACGCCAGTTGAGCTATCACAGTTCATATGCTTGCAACCGCTCCTCGTCCCCAGAATCCATATCATACTCAGCTGTAGAATTCACTAGGGCCCTTTTGTCTTTATTGACATTGCTTTTATGTAAGATTCAGGGCGTGACAAGGATCTATCACTACCAGTTTCTGGTAAGCTGTCTATGGCGGACTCTATAGGCTCAACAATAATAGGACCCTCCATTGCGCGGTCAGCCAATTGAGGTGACTTGGGACTTGGGAGTTGGGAGATGTTCTTCATAGGGATGTCTAGAAAGTTCTTACGTGATTTCCATGACGAGCCCTGAGTTTTAGAGGACCCGGAAGAACTCCTCTTCTTTTGATTTCTGTGTATCTCTAAACCATTTGGAATCTTCACAACTAATGCCAGGTCTTTTACCAGAGGAATTGGTTCAGAGACGGAAGTAGAGGGATCTGCAGTGTCATTTATTCTGTCAGTATTATCTGTGACATTGGTTGTTAGAATAAGAACAGGATTGTCCATCATCACTTGAGTAGACGAGATTCCAGAATCCTTAGGAACAACATGGCTAGTTGGAAAAAATCTGGAATTGAGTAAAATACTTGAAATAAGATGGGAGAACGGAGTAATTGCAACGGAACGTGAAAAAGAGACCCAGTGATTCTGCACATTCCAGCGCTCGCAGGAGTAGGTTCCTGGATCTGTTTAATTAGTTTGAATGAACTGTGGTAAGAGATGGATGTCGTGCTGGGCGAAGACAGGGGTGAACGCCTTACACAGCAAAAACCTAAGACTGAGAAATCTGATGCCGAGGGTCGCACGACTTACATAATCGAAGTCACCCAGCCAAAAACCGTGGTGTTCTCAACATCTGCTGCTCAGACAAGGTGGTACCATACCCTCCTGCGCGCCCGTCGGCGTTGACAATGCACGAATCAACCACACCTACCATGAGGTGTTGTTATCCGGCTTTGTTGCCAGATTGAACGGCTCCGAGCTAGATGCGTTGAAGAAGACCAAGAGCTTCCTCAATGCCTATCCCATTGTGTTAGTGCCGGTCACCACCACCAAGAGCTTCCTCAATGCCTATCCCATTGTGTTAGTGCCGGTCACCACCACCAGGATGACGACGTACTTGGGATTCCCTTGGACGCAGGTACCTCCAGGCATGGGCGCCGGAACATCGCGGCCTTCCTCCGCGGCCAGGGTGGGTCTGAACTTGGGAACGAACACCCTGGTGGACCTCCTCACCCCTACCGTCGGCATCACCGCCAACGCTTCCGACTTGCGGGCCAAAAAAAATCCTCCTCTTTCCTAGCTCCAAAATGGAAAGAAATATCCTGCCTTTTCCCTCAGATCCGGAGCGGGTCAGTGTCTTCTTCCGAGGATGAAGCCATCACCGACGGGAACAGCAGGGCCGCAATCCCGAGCCGGCGATTAATCATCTGAGAACGTCCGTCCGCCGCTTAGATCCAACCGATGGTGTCAGGACGGAGGAATCAAAGCGGTGCGGGAGGGGCGTGGGATGATTTCACTGGGGAAGGGAGGGAAAGGGGAAAGATTGAAGAGGGGAATGTGATCTTTCTCGAGGAAGGAAGGGCGTTTCGGGTCGATTTTTTTTTTTAATGAACGTTATGCCGCCGTTGCATTACCATCCGTTGCATGACCGTTGAAGGGTGCAGCCGGGGGTGTGGGACTGGTTCCGTCGACAATTTCCGTTTGAGAAAAATTGTCATGTACGTGACAAAGAACATAAAACAGTCGTATGTACATTTCTATCGCTACTATTTTCCTTAATAATTAATAATTACGTCACGTTCTGTTTGTCCTCTGGACCTGCTTTACTCGCTTATCTTTGTGCTTCCGCGAGCATCTCCATAGCAGTGTCCACAAGCTGGTGGATCGTAATCGTGTATCTGCTCAACCCGACGCCACCAGAAAACAAATTGAAGCATTCCAGCTCGCAAGTAGTTCTTGCAACCTTCTGGAGTTCCTCGACTAGTCCTAAAGAGATGAAGGTCTTGGCATTGCTCACGTTGAACTTCATCATCTCGATTGCCAAGGCAATGGCGTACCTCCTGATCCTCGGATCCTCAACCGACGGCTGGTTGTATTGCTGGAGCACAGAGACCAGCCTAGTTGCTAGTTCGCTTTCAATGATCCCGGAATCTGCAAAGCCTTGCTTAATCTTGGCTGGATCTCCAATCTTGAAGATCTGGACGGCAAGCCCCATGGGTGCCTCTTTGATGTCCTCCATAATTATCTTAAGCGCCTGCAATCAATCAATGGAGATATTGGTTCAGTGATCAGATTTCTTTTCAGCAAGAAGATGGGGGCAGTAGCAGTTTTCTTCTCTGCTAGATCAAGTTATTCTAATTCTTAATCACAGAAATCAAATAATTAACTTACCGCTGGTAATGCTACCTCGACCTCTCCTCTGAGGAACCAATTTTTGGCCGCTTCACTGCTGTAGGCGCAAAGGTACATCAGAGCATAGTGACTCTTCAGAACATCATGAGATACAACCTTGATCTTGTTTGTGCTGCTGGTGCCAATAGTGGCCACAAGTTTGCCGACAACGCCCAACCTGAGAATTTTGCCACAGTTGTTCTGGCTTTCTAACGATAGCATCGCCAGTGCCGCTCCGGCCTCAATCAGCCGGCGGTCAAGGAAAAGAGCTACCAGATCTTCGAGGACCCCGCCAGTGTCCCCGATATTCTCCCTTGCATCCTCGTCCATGGCGAGTTGCAGCAGCACCTTGACGGCGCACTTCTGCAGCTGTGGGTAGTCTCGCCCGTGCTGGAGGATGGCCCTCAGCTTGGCGACTGTGAAGACTATCTCCGATATCTCCCGCCGCAGGATCTTCCCAGTCTGACCGGTGGCCCCGGTCAAGTTCTTGAGCAGCGCCAGGGACAGCTTCACTGCCTTGAGCCGCCCATCCAAGGCCACGGGGTCGTCTTCAGCGCCCCTGGTGAAAAGCTCCTTGCTAGAACCGATGAGGCCGATGATCCTGGGCAGTAGCCCTCTGGTATTGCCGATCTTGCCGCAGTTGTCGTGGTCCCGTGCGAGCCGCTTCAGGATCCGAAGCCCCAGTAAGCTGAGCGCTACAGGGTCGTAGTACCCATGGTGGCCTATTCGGCTACCCTCGTCGGCGTCGCCGGGGCTGCAAGATGACCCAAATGAAAGAAGGAGCGATGAGATGGCCTCCATGGACCCCGGGATGCTGGCGACACGGAGGGCGTTCTGGCGCCTGCAGGCGAGCTGGCACACAACCTCCGCCGCACACCTGCGTATCTCCTCCTCCTCGGGCTTCCCCCAAGCCAGCATCGTGATGAGCCTCTCAACGACCGCGCTGTCGTTGCCTAGCTTCCTCAGCGCGGACCTCTTGCGGCTCTCATCCCCGCCGGTGGCGAACCTACGGAGGATCCTCACCCCAGTTAGCTGCTGGTACGGCAGACAACCCATCATTTGCTCCATCGCGTAGGATGTAAGGTCCGCCTGGCAGGCGTCAAAGACGGTGTCTTTGACGCATCGGGAGTAGACGTGGTAGAAGAAGTGGTTCACACAGACCACCCCGTGCACGCAGAACCCGCACCGCCGGTTCACGGCCTCCAGGAGCCCCAAGCCCGAGAGGACGGTCTCGAAGTAGGCTTTGTGGACCAGGGACACCGTCGCCTCTAGGAAGGCCAGGCTGTAGAATATGTTGAGCGCCGCCTTGAGGTTCCTCGTACTGGCGCGGTCACCGCCATCAGCGTCGCCGTAGCTCTGCTTGAGGAGCCTAGCGGAAGAAAGGCCGATGCAGGACATGGCGGAGAGGATCTGGAGGCAGTAGAGGAGCCCGCTGATGTTTCGTGCCAGAGATGCCCGCGGCTCGCTGCGATTGGAGAAGGACCTGCCGCTGCGGTGAGCTTCTTGCTCAAGTGGGTGCCAGGAAGACGAAACCGAGGCCCAGCTGCTGCGGCGTGGATCATATTGAGGACTCCCGCCTGAACTTGTACTTGAAAGGCTGTGAACTGCTGCTATAGCAGAAGAGGCCCTCCCGATCCTCTTTCTTCTCACTTTGAAGGAGGAATAAACCGATGAGAGGAACATCCGGGGGCTGCTGCGGTGCCTGCCGTCGGTGGTTAGGACGTGCCGCTCCCACTCCAGCTCCTGGCTGCGCCCGAAGATCCTGGCACCCTCGACGACTAGAACCACGGTGACGACCCAGAAGTCGATCCAGACAAGGGTGCTGGCGAAGCCCCCTAGCAAGACGACGGTCGCCCAGACGAAGCTGAGAGCGCCCAGGGTGGTCGCCGCCTTCTCCATGATCGCCAGCCGGAAGGCGAGCCTCGCGAGCTTCCTCTCCGGCCAATCCTCATCGCTGTCATCGGAGCAGGCAAGCTGGCACGCCTTCTCGGTCTCCGGCATCTGCGGAGAGGATAATTTACCCATCGTCCGCCGTTTGCTGGCGAAAGTCCAGTTCTTTTCTCTTATGCTAAGACGCCACTGATCTATCTCCCAGAACGTTCGATGGAAAAAGGCTAAATTCTACTGCGACCAGTTCTGCTCTGATATGGAAATCACAACTAACAGCGAACAGTGTGGCATTAATTCTCACTTGACTTGTTGAGTGGTTCTGCTGTTGAACTGATAACAACAGTTGTCTGTATTTGTTTGTATCTGATTCTGCTCCACGTCATCTCCAGCGTCACAGGAGACTATTTTATGTTGCAAGAACACCTGTCTCCGCTTCCATGTTCTAAGCTTCATATTCTACAAAAACGTATTAAGAAAGCTAACCACATAAGAGTGCGAAGAGCCTTCTAAAGTTAAGAACATGGAAAGTAAGTTTTGATTGGATTCGGAGGAAAAGAAAAACATCCCATGACCCTAAGGAATAGGGGAGAACTTCAAGGACATACACGTGAATCCTAGGTAAGTTCCCAAGGAATAGGTAAGCACTCCCTTAACATTTTGAGTTTTGCTATATAGCACCAATACAAGACGATTTTTGAGACCTTATTTATTCCAGCCATGCCCCACTTGCTGCTACTATGTGACGTAAGTACAAATACTGCTGCTGAGGCGACTACATCTGCTGATGCCACTGCCGACTAGTGAGTAGGCAGGTTGCATGAAAGGCTGTACGGAGAGAGAAATGAGGAGAGAGGTAGTGGTGGGCAGAAAAAAGTAAGTGAGAGTGTAAGAGAGAGAACATGAGAGAGGGAGTGGCTGAATAGAGAGAGAGAGAGGGAGTGGTTGTACAGAGAGAGAGAGAGAAAAACGGGAGAGGAAGATTTATTTTGCTAATAACTTTCAAACTGTTATGTATTTTTTAACAAAATAAAAATCGTTATATTTTTTTATGAAAAATATAATCCAATAAGACTAATTTTGACATATTTATGAAAAATATAATACAAATTAAAATACAAGAGATGATGAAAGTAGTATCATTAACTTATTTTTTAATAAATTATTATCTTGAATCAAATTTTTTTAATTGTTGGTCTGATGTTTTGAATATATCATTCCTCATAATTTTACGTATTGTGATGAGAGAGCAAATAGGAGGGAGGAGGGAAGTAGTGCCAACCCATAATGATTATTTTTCTAATCGACTTGTTATTTCTCATCTAGTGTTTTGTTATTGTTGTCATTTGTTTTGCTATCCCAAGTGAAACGTTTTGTTATCTCTACTCAAACTTTTTGTTATCTATAGACAAATTGTTTGTTATCTCTAGGTAAAGTTTTGTTACCTCTAATCAATTTTTTGGTTATCCTGTTAGTACAAATTTTTCTTATAATTAGATTTTATCTCTAGTTAAACATTTTGTTATCTCTAGTCAAATTATTTGTTATTTATAGGAAAAGTTTTGTAATCTCTAGTCATTTTTTTATTATCCAGTTAGTAAATTTTTTTCTTAGAATTAGTTGTTACCTCTAATTAAATTGTTTGTATCTCTAGGCAAAGTTTTGTTATCACTAGTCAATTTTTTTATTATACAGTTAAAAAAATAATTGTTATTTCTAGTCAAACTTTGTGTTATCTCTAGTCAAAATGTTTGTTATCTTTGCTCAAATTGTTTGTTATCTCTAGGTAAAGTTTTTATTATCTCTAGTCAATTTTTTTTATTATCCAATTAGTATATTATTTTCTTAAAAATTCGTTGTTATCTCTAGTTAAAAAATTTATTATCTCCAGTAAAACTTTTTGTTATCCAGTTAGCATAATTTTTTCTTAAAATTAATTGTTATCTCTAGTCAAATATTTTGTTATCTCTAGTCAAATTGTTTGTTATGTCTAGGTAAAGTTTTTATTATATCTAGTCATTTTTTTATTATCCAGTTAGTATAATTTTTTCTTAAAATGATTTTTTATCTCAAGTCAAACTTTTTATTATCTCTAGTCAATTTTTTGTTATGTCTAAGCAAAGTTTTTGTTATCTCTAGTCAATTTTTTGTTATTGAATTAGTATAATTTTCTCTTAAAATGATTTTTTATCTCAAGTCAAAATTTTTGTTATCTCTAGTCAAATATTTTGTTATCTCTAATCAAATTATTTGTTATGTATAGACAAAGTTTTGTTATTTCTAGTCAATTTTTTTGTTATCCAGTTAGTATAATTTTTTCTTAAAAGTAGTTGGTATCTTGAATAAAATTGTTTGTTATCTCTAGACAAAGTTTTATTATTGCTAGTCAATTTTTTTGTTATACAGTTAGTATAATTTTTTCTTAAAAATTAATTGTCATCTCTAGTAAAAAAAATTATCCATCATCAATTTGCTTGTTATCTCTAGGAAAAGTTTTTAATATCTCTGGTCAATTTTTTGTTGTCCAATTAGTATATATATTTTTTAATTAGTTGTTACTAGTTAAACTTTCTGGTATCTCTAGTCAAATTTTTTGTTATCCAGTTAGTATATTTTTTTAAAATTATTTATTATCAGTAATACATTTTTCATCAGGAATCTAACAGAATTTATTTCGTTAAAAATACATAACGGTTTGAAAGTTATTAGCAAAATAAACATATATCTCCTACATTTTCTCTCATCTTGCGTAAGTTGATATTAGTCTTGTTAGAATGCATTTTTCATTAGGAATGTAACCGATTTTATTTTGTTAAAAATATAACGGTTTGAAAATTATTAACAAAATAAATATATCTATAACTTGATTAAAGAAATAACTTAATGATCATACATCACTCATCTCCCTTATTTTAAATTACATGTTATATTTTTCAAAAATATGTCGGCATTAGTCCTATTAGAATGCATTTTTCATCAGGAATCTAACAGAATTTATTTCGTTAAAAATACATAATTATTTGAAAGTTATTAACAAAATAAACATATCTCTCTTGCATTTTTTCTCTCCTTGCAGCAAGTCCTTCTCTCTAGTGCTCTCTCTCACTATCTTTTTTTTTTCCAGTCAACTATACATCACGTCGTCAGCAGCGTACACCTCTCGTCAGCTAACAATAGTCCCGTTCGTCTTTTGCAGTAGTCCGGTCTTTCACTACGGTCCAAAGGGGATGCTGTTTCTGATTTCGATATGAGTCTCTATATCATTCTCCTAACATTTTCCCTGACAAAAGCATAATTGGAAAATGTACTGCCCCGAAGCCAGACCAGAAACCAGCACCGGTTTTGGACTCTAGTGACATGTTGTGCACGGGTGTTTAGATGTGTTGTTGGCTAATGACAGGACAAAGCTCACGATGGGACGGGTTGCGGCTTGAAAGAGAGAGTGAGAGAGAGGATTGGAGAGAGAGGGAGTGGTTGGAAGGAGAGAGAGATATTTACTTTGCTAATAACTTTTAAACCGTTATATATTTTTTAGCAAAATAAAAATCATTAGACTCCTAATAAAAAATACATTCTAATACGGCTAATGTCGACATATTTTGAAAATATAACATACAATCTAAGACAATGACGAAATAAAAAGTATTACATTTCTTACAAAAATATATGTTAACAAGACCAATATAATACACAATCTAAAAGAGGAGAGAGAAGTAATTGGAAGGAGAAAAAATTAGTTTGCATATAAATTTCAATTTGTGATGAAATAAAAAAGATTAGATTCCTTACAAAAAATATGTTCCAACAAAACTAAAATTTTAAAAATAATACAATATATTTTTAAAAAATAATATTAAAACTAGTATTATTATTCTAAATGAGCTTCACATTTCTCTCTCCTCATTTCATTTTTATATTTGTTGTGTTGTTATCTCAGGTCAATTGGAAGGAAAGAGAAAAAAAATATGAGAGAGAAATTTATTTTGCTTATAAATTTCAATCCGTGATGAATTTTTTGACGAAATAAAAAAATTAGATTTCTTAAAAATATATGTTGTAGCAAGACCAATCATGGTGAATTTTAAAAAAAGAATATACAATATATTTTTTACCCCTCATTTCACTCAAAATAAAATTTTGAACCTATTCTTTGTATTTTGGTTAACAAATGATGGAGGAGGGAAGTAGTTCTCTCTCATCCTCATTTCACTCAAAAATAACATATTGAACATATTCTTAGTATTTCTCTCTCTTACAAAAAATAATAAATTGTACATGAGATGACAAAAAATTAGTCCGGAGATAACAACAAAATGGTTCAGATATAACAACTAATTTATATAATTAAGTACATCACTTCCCTCCTATTCTTATATTTTCTCTCTCTTAAAAGAGAAAATATGAGGAAGTGGAGTGAAGTGGTGTAATTAATTTGGATGAGAGAGAAATTGATTTTTCTTATAAATTTCAATCCGTGATGAATTTTTGACCAAATAAAAAATGTTTGATTCCTTATAAAAAATGTTACAACATAACCAATTATGGTAAATTTAAAAAGAATTAGACTACAGAAAAACAATTTAGACTAGAGATAATAAAAAAATATTATCTTTGTTCTAGAGATAACAAAGAATTAAACTAGAGATAAAAACAAATTGGACTAGAGATAACAAAGAATTACAATAGAAATTACAACAAATCAGACTAGAGATAACAAAAAATTAAACTAGAGATAACAACAAATTTTCTAGAGATAACGACTAATTTGAAAAAACATTAGATTACTTGGATAACAAAACTATGACTAGAGATAATAAAAAATTTACTAGGAATAACAAGAAAATTTTCTAGGGATAACAAAAAATTTCTCTAGAGATAACAATTTTTTTTTAAAAAAAGTTATACTACTTGGATAATAAAAAATTGACTAAAGATAACAAAAAAATGGTTAGGACTAACAAAAAAATTGTTAGGACTAACAAAAAAATTGACTAGAGATAGCAAAGAATTTTCTAGGGATAACAAATTTTATTTCTAGCGATGACAACTAATTTAAAAAAATATATACTACCTGGATACCAAAAAAATTGACTAGAGATAACAAAAAATTTAGTAGAGACAACAAAAAATTTGCTAACGATAAAAAAGAATTTCTTTAGAGATAACAACTCATTAAAAAAATTATACTACTTGAATAACAAAAAAATTTGACTAGAAACAATAACAAATTGCTAGGGATAATAAGAAAACTTTCTAGGGATAACAAAAATTTTCTCTAGAGATAACAATTAATTATAAAAAAATTATGCTACTTGGATAACAAAAAATCAACTAGAGATAACAAAAAAATTGTTAGGACTAACAAAAACTTTGACTAGTGATAGCAAAACATTTTCTAGGAATAACAAGAAAATTTACTAGGAATAACAAATTTATTTCTAGAGATAACAACTAATTAAAACAAATATACTAGTTGGATACAAAAAAAATTGACTAGAGATAACAATAAATTTAGTAAGGACACATTTTTTTAGAGATAACAAAATATTTTTTTGAGATAACAATTGTTTTAAAAAAAATTATACTACTTGGATAACACAAAACTTAATTACAGATAACCAAAAAATTCCTAGGGATAACAAAACAAATTGCTAGGGACAACAAAAAATATCTCTAGAGATAACAACTAATTTTTAAAAAAATATACTACTTAGATAATAAAAAAATTTGACTAGAGATGACAAAAAATTTGCTAAGGATAACAAAAACTTTTCCTAGAGATAACAAACAATTTGACTAGAGATAACAAAAAAGTTTGACTAGATAAAAAATACTTTTAAGAAAAAAAATATAATAAGTGGATAACAAAAAATTGACTAGAGGTAATAAAAACTTTGCATAGAGATCACAAATAATTTGACTAGAGATAACAAAAAGTTTGACTAGAAATAACAACTAATTTTAAGAAAAAATTATATTTACTGGATAATAAAAATATTGACTAGAGATAATAAAAACTTTACCTTGAGATAACAAACAATTTGACTAGAGATAACAAAAAATTTAAGTAGAGATAACAAAAAGTTTGACTAGAGATAGAAATTTTTTTGATGATGATAACAGCACACTAGATGAGAGATAACAACTGAATTATAAAAAAAATCATTATAACTGAAACTACTTCCCTCCTTCATCATATTTGCTCTCATCACAGTATGTAAAATTATAATGAATGATATATCCAAAACATCGGACCACCAATAAAAAAATTAGATCAGAGATAAGAATTAAAAAAAATTAAGTTAATGATACTACTTTTCCCATCTTTTTTATTTTAGATTGCATATTATATTTTTTAGAAATATATCGAGATTAGTTTTATTGGATTGTATTTTTTATAAGAAATCTAACATTTTTATTTTGTTAAAAATACATAACTGTTTGAAAGTTATTAGCAAAATAAATATCTCTCTCTTATTTTTTTGTCTCTCCGTACAACCCCCCTCTCTCCAGTCCTCTATCTCTCACTCTCTCTTTTTCTTTTTCTTCCAGCCACTATCTCTCTCCTCTTTTTTCTCTCCTCTAACTACCCTTACTCTCCCCACGAACACATTTTCCAAGCAAAAGATGACTATATAGCAAAGCTATTATTTATAAGAGGGGGGGGGTACTACTTTAGTCCGTTTGGTAGGGTCTAGTCAGATGATGAGGTACGAATTTATTGTAAATGTTCACATTGTAAATCCACACAACTACACTTTGTACACTAAACCAAACTAGTTCTGATTGTAAGCCAATTTATAGGAACGAAAGAAAAATGGAACCTTTGGCTAGTAGTTGCGGGATAGGCAGTACCAATGCCAGGGTTAAGAAATTGGTGAATTATCTAGATGGGGGAGTTGTCATCTTCTTTCATTTTCCTTTGCATGGATTGGGGTAGATGGGTGTTAGGGGGTGCTCTGGTCTGGCACTTAGAAGTGAATCTCCTAGGCGGGCTTGCAACAATAGAAAGTATTATAGACATGCACTATATATACTATTTCTAAATAATGTTAATTGTTTGCAAAGGTGTAATATATATGTTCCTTGAAAAGTATTTGATCCCTCTCCAGCCAAGTGTGCCATACACTAAGGTATAAGATGTTGAGCATGTTTGGTGTGAGATTTAGCATGAAGTTGGTGAATTTGTGTGTGTTTAGAAAATGTGAAGAGATTAGTAATGAGAGCAAGATGTGGATGGTATGTATAGTATATGCCAGATCTGTAAATAGTAACTACATGATATAAAGGAGTGTTTGGGGGGTTCTTGGTTATCTCATCAAATCATGGAAGGGAGAGGCATGCAAATGTTTCATGTGTGCAAGTGAGGCCATAAGAAGTTTGTTTGAGTGCAAACACAAATGAAAAGCTTGATGTTGGGTCTAATTTTGAAGAACTAATTTTTTCGATAAGAGGTGCTCATGGACCTTCGAATGATAAGGAATTGTTGGCATACTTAATGGTGGACGTTGGACCCTAGATCCAGGTGAAAGATGGGTTGTTTGTGGATATTATATGACCATCTTATAGCATCAAGAGTGTAATTTGGGGTGGTTGCATATATCAAAATTTGAAATTGTTTGATTTAGGGGTAAGGGAATGTTTTGTGCTTTGGGGAAGGTGAAATGAGGTTGAGGAGGATTTGCGATGTTACATTCAAAAGACAATCAATAACTAAGGAGCCAAGGGTAAAACAAGAAGGAAGATTTTTGTTCATTGTTTTTGGGGACAATAATGCACCTAAGCAAGTTGCCTCCTTTGCAATGTGTTTCAAGATGAAAGGACACTTATATCTTAAGACAAGACCCAATTAAGGTAGACTCTAGTAGTATTTTTTCTTTGACTATGGGTACCAAGGGGCGTCCAGGTTGTTGATGAGAGTTAAGAGGTTCTTAAGGGAATAGCAAGTTCCATGGTACAAAGGTTTTGAACACCCCAACCACCTTCTATTCAAGAAAGGCGCATTGTGTCCCAAACTACTACGCAAATTTTTGTCTCATTCTAAAGGAAGTTTCTTTGTAGCTTGTCAAGAGTGTCTTAGATTATTGTTAAGAGGGGGAGGCAACACAGATACATGATGGGACTTGTGTAAGGACTACCGTAAATATAACAAAACAGTCAACTAAGGAGAGGGAGAGGTTGGCCCAACCAGAAAGTTCACTCTTGAATGATTCTATGATGGCTTTTCTTATGATGGTGTTAGGAATGTTGAGGGAAAGGGAGGCAAATATATTTTATAGGGAATATGTCAAGTTTGCATTGACAAGTATGGTCCAAGATGGGTATTCGGTAGGGGGAATATGACACACATGGAGCGAGGGCTTTCAATTTTCATTTTGAGATGAGATATGATGTAAAAGATGCATAAAATATGTATGATATTGACAAAGTTTTGTGTGGTAGGATTGATAAAGAGGAATTTTCCATCTACAAAGTGTATAGAGTTGTCTGTTTTGTAGCTATGGATTATTAGGGGGTCAATTAAATTAGATGAAGTTGCCACTTGGAGGAAGATACAAAAATCATAGGAAGCTATAATGAAGATTCATGGGAAAGGAGAGTGTCACTTTTCCTGAGTCAATTGGATTTTTAAAAAAGCCTTGTAGGGCTCCTTTTGATAAGGACATAGAAAGAAGTAGTGGTGACACAACATTTAATCCAGTTGAACCCAATGTCAAGGAAACCATGGCCCTAAAGGATTTTACAAAGGAAGGTCCAATTAAGGTGATCAATGACTTTCTCAAAATATTACTTTAGGATAGCTAGGGGTTGGGCATTCCTTTGGTGATATTGTATGATTTCTTTCATAGTAAGGAAGGCATTATGGTGCGGTTTAATTTTGAAGATAGTCTAGAATTGAGGACTTCCACACTGATTTTATTGTTTTAGTTGAGGATGTTAACAGACCAATATTTCGACATTGTTTTTGTGTTTTGGCTTTGTGGGATGAGGACTAGGTGTATGGCACGAAATCTCATTTGAAGACTATATGGATTTGTTTGGTTGTGTAGAATATTAAAAAATACTTAAGATGTTGGTTTTAATGGTGCCCTATCATGATGTGTAGAAGGAGATGGAAAGGCCATTAGAGCCAAGAGATTTGTCACGGTTAATAGTTTACATGGAAGCCCGTATTTCCTCATCAGTGAAAGGAGAGATTAGGAATTTTAGATTGAGGACCAACTAGTCTAATAAGATGTTACCATGAAGGGAAAGGGTAAATTTTCATTTATTGATGGGTATTAATGGAAAAGGGATAATGGTTGTTTATTGGTGGGGATCGGTTGAGGAGTTCTTTGAAATACATGGCATCATGGTTGATGACATAAAAATAATTACTATTTTGTATAGAATGATAAGAAGATCAGATATGTTGTTCCATTATTTATGTAATGAATATATTATATGGGAAAACTGCAATCTTATGGTCACCTTCTTTATGCCATTGTATTTTATCCTATGCCTCCTTTTATGTTTATTGGTTTAAGAGGAGGTCATACAACGTAGTTTCGTCTAAGACTGTAGAGGATTGGTTGGGAAAATATCTATAGAGAGGGTCATGGGATTCTATGATTGCAATATGTGAAAAAGTGGCATTTATTTTGTCTGATAAAGCTCCAATGTTTTGGGAGTCCCTTGGTTAGTACATGCATACATGCCCTATGTTTTTTTTAAGAGGGCCATACAATTATGAAAGGAAGGATCAAGGTAAGTATGGAGAGATTTAATGAGGTTTTCTTATGATGGGTGAGAGCTTTATAACTTTTCGAATCGAAAAGTTTTCGACCACCAAAAGTTTTATTTAGTATCTAAATTGATAGGATTGTAGTCAGACATTTAGTTTGAAGAGATTATGCTGTGTAAAAGGGGATATATGCCTCACTAAGAAGATGAATGGAGGAATTTATCTAGCTTCATATTAAGAGAATGAGATCTAGTATTTGCCTACGAATATGTGTATATAGTTTCCCTTAAGTCAATCAAATAGTTCTTAATATGATATTGAATTTTTTCATGCTAGAGATATGTGGATGTTGTCTGGATCTATTACAAAGGAATTTAGTGATGTTGAGGTCACCACCAATGAGCAAGGGGGAGCCCAAGAAGTTTTTGAGATAATCAATTTATTAGGATATGAGGTATTGATAACATCAACTTTTATACACATTTGCACCTATTTTATATCTCTCTAAACATACCTTTTATAGACTTTTCCACTTATTTTAGCACTTTTATGATAAGAATCTCAATTGCACACTTTTCCATCCTTGTAGGGTCACATCAAGCCACGGCCGCGGTCAGCACCTCGACCACAGCTCATCGACCAAGGAAGATTCCCACACCGCGATCGATGCCATGCACCATTCACCCCAATGATGCCGCGACCGCGGTGCAAGTGCCCCACCCTTTTAGTCATGACCCACAGTGCATTCAACTAAACCTCAGTCGACCTTGACCAAGGTAGCGCAGCGACCGAGGCAATGGAGTGCCCCGATCGAGGAAGGACTGTGACCGTGGTAGAGAAATACCTCGACCGAGGTACTAAATCGACCCATCACTATGGTGACCTTGACCGAGGAGGGGCCTCAATCGACCACACTCAAGCCTCGACTGATGCCAAGCCTAGACTGCGGTGTGAGTGGTTAAGTCGGTGGAAAACACCTATAAATAGGCTGCCCACCTTGACTTGTCAGATCATCAGATCATCAAGGACCACAAAGTGCTGCCAAATTCCGTACCCACCCTCATCCAATCCAATCAGTCTTGGATCTCTAAAGGTGGAAGCTGAGGAGAGAGAATATTGAAGGCCCCTCTCCCTCAAAAGAAGGAGAGCATCCACACCGTCCATCCCAGATCAAGATTTGAAAGAGTACTTTTGGTGTATCACCATCTTCTCTTTCTCTCTTATAGATCTGTCATCTCCGCTATGTTGTACCCCTTCCCTCTTCGTGGTTATGATGTATCTATCATTTTGTAACACTGTTATCTGCTTGTTAACATTTGTGGATAAACACTTAACTCGGGTTGGGAGTAGCCACTAAGGCTCTCCCAACATGTATATTCTTGCTTCCCTTTGAATACATATATACTCATATCAAGATTATCTCCATACGCTTGTTATTAATGCTTCACTTGTATGCTTAGCTACCATCTTGTGATGTTTGATTGTTGGTACATCAAAAGAGTAGTATCTTCTTTATCTGGTGTTATGGAGTAGTATGAGTGCATGAAAATGTTGTATTGCTAAGGCTTATGGTCATATGTTTTTCTTTATGGATGTAAGGTTTTGAGGTGTTAGGGATCAAGACCATTTAAGGTCTAACGGTCTTCATACCATTTAGGGATTTTGAGACCAAGACCATTTGATGGTCTAACGGTATCAAACCATTTGAATATAAGGATCAAGACCGTTTGAATGTTCAATTGGTCTAAGACCATTTGAGGGTTTAAGACCAAGACCGTTTGGAGGTCTAAATGGTCTCAAACCATTTGAAGAATTTGGGCAAGACCGTTTGAAGGTCAAGTGACCTCAAGACCGTTTGAAGGTCTAAACGGTCTCAAACCGTTTGGAGGTTTGGTCCAAGATCATTTGGAGGTTTGTTCCAAGACCGTTTGGAGGTTTGGTCTAAGACCGTTTGAAGGTTTGGTCCAAGACCGTTTGAAGATCTAATTGGTTTAACCATGTAATTACTAATAACCCTATAAGTGGTCGAAGAGTATCTCAAGGTTGTTTCAAATGGAAGCACTTCTAAAGCACTTAGGTGATTAGTATAATTAGAGTGATTATCACTTGGTGCCTATGAAAGTAATAAACTCAATACACTATGATAGGCATAGGTGTATACACTTAGTGAAAGGTTAAGTCAACTAATTAAGGTATGATGATGATGTGTGTTCCTAGTATATGGAACAATGATAAGTATGATTTAATACTTAAATAATGCTATGTGCTCCAAGATATGTGGAAGCACTGACTTAGGGTTTGGATTAATGAAGTAATCATAAAACCCTAATCAATGTAGAATGAAAACCCTAACCAATAAAGAAAATTACAATTCATAAGTTTATTTGAATACTTATGAAGGTATTATGTAATTCTAGACATGTGGAACAATGAGTTAGGATTTGGAAAATTTTGTAATAACAATGCATGCTCTAAGGTGCATGGAGTTTTGAATTAGGGTTTGATATTTGATAATGTGATCATGAAACCCTAATTGATAAAGATGAGAAACCCTAATTGAAATGGAATAAGGAACCCTAACCCTAATACATGGTGATGTTATGTGAAACCCTAATACATGGTGATTTTATGTGAAACCCTAATATAGGGTGATGTTATGTGAAACCCTAATATAGGGTGATGTTATGTGAAACCCTAATAAATGGTGATGTGATGTGAAACCCTAATTGATAAAGATGGAAAACCCTAACCCTAATGAGGGAATAGTGATGTTATCTTTGTATTGCATATTGTTGATATGTAATTGATATGGTTGTTATCAAGTATACTAACCATGTAGGTATCATGAGACGATGAGCATAACCAGGTATGAGTTATGATGTTAATGGGCCTTGTGAGCCATTATTTTATTTGTTGCCTAGTAAGAGGTGACAAGAAGTTGAATATGCCTGGTGAACTATGTGAGATGCTTGTGCAACAAGTATCATGAATACCTTGGTTAGATGACATGGAGGTAATAGTTACCTGATAGTGGTAACCATGTTCAGTGATGAACTAAGAGTTTGAATACCTAGATCCAACAAATATGATAATGGTGATGTGAGGGATATGAATTCCCAGCAATGAGATAAGGGATTGAGATCCCAATGCTTTATAAAGTCTTGAAAAGTACTTGAAAGGAGTATTGTTTCTTTGTAGTAGTTATCATAATAATTCTTATTTGAAAACTTGACTGATGCTAAAAGAACATGGCAATATACTTAAATAATCAAGTGGAATATTATCATGTAGAGCCATGGCCATAGATCCATCATCGTCAGTAGCTGGTGATGGTGAAACATGTTTACCTGCTGGTTTATCTGGAGCGTATATTGTTGAATATGTGGGGTTACTCCTAGCTGAAAATAGGAGGATTAGAGTGCAACTTTGGTTGTAGACTCAAGATATGTATAAGAGTATGGTGAACAGGCCCATGGCTCAGTGTGATAGAGCATGAATGCGTTCGTGGCTCAGAGAGCACGGTGGACTGGCCCGTGGCTTAGATTTACTAACGTCGGGACCTGTACCAAGGCGGGCTAGAGGATGGGTAGCCTATGAGAGATAATCCTATGACTGAGGTCACTTAAGCAAGAGACTGTGGTCCTGCTTATGGTATCGCACTGACCGAGACGGATGAGATCGAGGAGTCCGGCTCTTCCTTTGATCTTGTATGGCACCGACTTTGGGTTTCACAACCGAAGCGGTACAGCTCACTTCCTCAGGGCATAAGAATGATTGTAATATACTAATATGTAATCAACCGTATAGCATATTTGCTTAAGGACTAATTACGGAAATTATTGGTTGATGTTACATTGCTTATTGTATCCTAAATGGATATCATTGGGAGACACGTCATGTCTTTTTGAAAATCTACTCGGATTGTTCCTTCTTTGAGTGGGGACACAACATATCAAATAAAGACACATCGTGTCTGTATCAATTTCTACAAAAATTAGCTTCTTATCACCACCTGCAGAAGTGATGAGTAGCAAATATAAGTGCCTAAATTATTACATTCATCCATGACAAGTTTATTTCGGGAGATCAAAGATTGTTCTTGACTCAAACTACTTAAAAAATCTATCCTAATGTGGGGTCAACTCCCACGAGTTCTTCTGTTGAAAGTCTGGAGTAAGACTCTTCAACTAGTTGGTTAAACATCTTGGAGGGAGAAAGAGACTCCCTTGTCAATTTCTTCTCCGACGGTGTACAACTTGCATCTTTGTCCATTGACTTTGAAGGTTGATTACTTCCCTTGTATCTCAATTGTCCCATATGGAAATACTTGTAAGACTAAGAACGGCCCGGACCACTTGGATCTTAATTTTCCTGGAAAGAATTTGAGTATGGAGTTGAATAGTAGAACTTGGTTTCCTTCTTTGAAGTCCTTGACCTTGATTCTTTTGTCATGCCTTCTTTTAGTCTTTTCTTTGTAAATCTTGGCATTATCATAAGCATCCATTATTAGTTCTTCTAACTCTTGGAGTCGTAACAATCTTTTCTCTCCTGCCTTCTTGAGGTCATAGTTCAGGAATTTGATTGCCCATAGTGCCTTGTGCTCCAATTCTACGGATAAATGACATGATTTGTTGTAAATAAGTTTGAAAGGAGTTGTTCCAATAGGAGTTTTAAAAGCTGTCATGTAAGCTAATAATGTATTGTCTAACTTCAATGCCCAATCCTTCCTTGAATTGGAGACTGTCTTTTCTAGGATAGCCTTTAGTTGCCTATTTGAGATTTCCACCTGACCTGATGTTTGAGGATGATAAGGTGCGGACACCTTATGCTTAACTCCATACTTGCTAAGCATGATGTTGAAATTCCTTTCATTAAAACGCTGCCACCGTTTGATATTTATTGCTCTTGGAACTCCAAATCTGGGGAAGATGATCTTCTAGATTATAGTTTTATGATTGACTTTGCATCTAGATCTTGAGTGGGGATTGCCTCCGCCCATTTGGAAACATAATCACATGCCACTAAGATGAACTTGTAGCTACAAGAGGATGGAAAAGGGCCCATATAATCTATGCCCCACACATCGAAGACTTCTATTTCTAGAATTGAGTTCAATGGCATTTCATCCCTCTTTGAGATTCCCCCAGCTCTTTGGCAATTGTCACAAGCCTTGACAAATGTGTGTACATCACAGAATAAACTTGGCCAATAAAAACTAGATTGAAGGATCTTGGTTGCAGTTTTGTTCACTCCAAAGTGTCCTTCGTAGGGAGAGGAATGGAAATATGAAGTCACACTAGAAATTTCTTCATTTAGGATACATCTCATGATGAGTCCATCTGTGCATTACTGGAATAAAAGAGGGTCACCCCAATAATAGAAGTTAAAGAGGGTCATACTATTGTTGAAAGTGCTACCCTACTACTATACAAAGCATTTTGAAGATCTTCGACCACCTCCTCCACCATTGGTTCCATCCCTATTGAGCCCAACTGATTTGGAGTTGAAGTCACTACCGCCACATTTAAAGTATGTCTTTCTGGCCACAGAAGAGAAGCTTCCAATTATTATATCATCATCCTTGAGAAGTAAGGAGGAGAAGACGCCACTAGTTGTTCTGAAGAACCACCGAGCCACATTTTGGGTGATCGGTAGCTGACATCAAGGGAATCTCTCCTAGCATATGCCAGCATAAGATCTGGCTGGAAGATGGAGCCAAGGCGATAGTTCAACCTCAGAGGCGACTCAACCCCATCATGACTGAGGTGGTAAAGAAAGAGGTAGTCAAGCTCCTATCGGTAGGTATAATTTATGCTATTTTTGATTCTATGTGGGTGAGCCCGACTTAAGTAGTTCCAAAGAAAGGGTGATTACCATCACAACCAATTATGCAAGTGAGTTAATTTTGACTAGGTTAGTGATAGGGTGGCATGTATGCATTGATTACATACGTTTGAATTAGTGCCACCACTTTAAAGGATCATTTTCCCCTTCCATTCATTGACCATATTGTAGAGCGACTCGCCGATCGCTCACATTTTTGTTTCCTCGATGGTTATTCTGGTTAGAATTAGATTTCGATTGAGCCAAAGGATAAGGAAAAGTCTACTTTCACATGCCCTTATGGCACATTTGCATATAGACAGCTGTCGTTCGGCCTTTGTAACACACCCACCACCTTCCAACATTGTATGCTTGCCATTTTTTCTGATATTGTGGAGCGATGCTTGGAGGTGTTCATGGACAATTTCTTGATGTATGAAGAGTCATTCGATGATTATCTGTATAATCTAGATAGGGTTTTACAAAGGTGTGAAGACACTCACCTAGTCTTGAACTGGGAGAAGTGTCATATGATGGTGAGTGAGGGCATAGTGCTTGGACACAAGGTGTCCAAAAAGGACATGGAAGTCAATCCAATTAAGATAGAGATCATCTCCAAACTACTTCCATCGAAATCAGTGAAGGGAGTGAGGAGCTTTTTAGGACATGCTGATTTTTATCATCGATTTATAAAAGACTTGTTGAAAACCACAAAACCTCTTTAAAAATTTCTAGAAAAGGATGATGAGTTTTGTTTTGATGAAAGACGCTTGAAAGCTTTCGAGGTGTTAAAGGAGAATCTGATATCAACATCCATTGTATAGGCTCCAAATTCGTTCCAAACCTTTGAACTGATGTGTGACACATCAGATTATACAGTGGGAGTTGTGTCACGTCAACACCGAGACAAGGCTCCTACAATCATATACTATGTGTCTAAAACTTTAAATGATGCCAAAATTAATTAGACAACCATAGAAAAAGAACTCTTGGTTGTTGTTTTTGCATTTGAATTTTTTTGCCAATATCTAATGGGGGCCAAGGTGATTGTGTGGACAGATCACACTGCTATCAAGTACCGATTACAGAAAAAGATGCAAAACCTATACTAATTAAGTGGATATTGCTATTATAGGAATTTGACATAGAGATTAAGGATAAGGATGGAGTGGAGAATGTTGTAGCTAGCCACCTATCTAGGATGGAAAGGGTGGATGAGAAATATTTAGATATCCCAATCGTGGAGGAGTTCCCCGATGAGCAGTTTTTTGCTCTTAAAACCAAGGATCCTTGGTTTGCAAACATTGTGAGTTTTTAGCATGTAAAGAGATGCCTGAGGATTGGGGATACCAAGAGAAGAAGAGATTCTTTCATTCTTTGTGATTTTACATCTAGGATGACCCTTAACTGCTTAAGCAGTGTAGGGATGGAATTTTGAGGAAGTGTGTACCGAAATGTGAGTTTGAGAGTATCTTGTCACATTGTCATTCTATATCTATCGGGGGGCATCACGCTAGCTCTAGGACTATGGCTAAGGTCTTAGAGAGTGGTTTTTATTGGCCGACACTCTTCAAGGATGCATACAACTTTGTTCTTTGTTGTGATGCATGCCAAAGTGCAAGAAATATATCTAAATGACACAAAATGCCATTGAATGTTTTCCAGGAGATTGAAGTGTTTAATTTGTGGGGGTATTGATTTTATGGGCCCTTTAGTGTCTTCGAACTCTAATATTTATATATTTCTTACTATTGATTATGTTTCAAATTTGGTGGAAGAAACTCCAACCCGCACCAATGATGCACAAGTTGTGTACCGTTTTGTTAAAGATCATATTTTCTACATATTTGGTGTCCCTCGATTGATCATAGGCGATGGTGGATCTCATTTCACCAACATGAATTTTGGAACTTTGTTGAGTAAGTATGGGGTGAAACACTGAGTGGGTACTCCCTAGTCCCTACCACCTATAGACACAGGGACAAGTTGAGGTGTCCAATAGAGAGGAGAAGAACATTTTAGAGAGGACAATCTCAACTAACTGGACAAACTGGAGTATGTTGTTGAATGATGCTCTTTGGGCATATAGGACATCCTACAAATCACCTATAGGAACTATGCTGGTTAGGTTAGTTTATGGGCATGCTTGCCATTTACCAGTGGAACTAGAGCATAAGGCCAAGTGGGCTTTGAGAAAGCTGAATTCCAAATTGGATGAAGCGGGTAGGAAAAGATTGTTAGAGTTGAATGAGTTGGATGAATTGAGGATGGATGCCTATGAGAGTTTCTAGGATTTATAAAGAGAGAACTAAGAAGATTCACGATAGTTACATCTTGCATAGGGTGTTTAATCCAAGACAAAAGGTTCTCATATTCAACTCTAGGCTTAAGCTACATCCAGGCAAATTAAGGTCCAAATGGAGTGGACCATTTGAGGTTTTGCAGGTCTTTCCCCATGGGGCTGTAAATATAGGAGACGGGATTGGGTCATTCCTTGTTAATGGCCAGTAATTAAAACATTACTTTGGCAGTGAAGTGGATAGGAGAATAGAAGAGGTGAGGCTCATTGAGATTACATAGATTCTTGTGCTTAATCATGTCTAGACTAGGACATAAAACAAGGGCGCTTGTTGGGATGCAACCCAACCTTTATTTCTCATCAGTTATGCTCTATTTCGAGTTTCATAGTTGTTGTTTTCATTTCTTATGTAAAAAGGTATATTGATCCATTTTCTTAAGTGTGCATGATCCTACATGGTTAGTACGACCAATTTCATACTCGGTACTACTGAAATTACATCAGAGTTGACATCTGTAAAAGAAATGACAACTCGGTACTACCGACAACCAACTTAGTACCTGATAAGCATTCAGTCTAGCAGGCGATCTACGATAGTGAACGTCTTCTCTTGGCCAACCATGAGAATATGCATCTACACCTGTAGTGGATGGAGCAGTAACAACATCCATTCTTTGACCACTACTGGAACCGGAGGGATTTTGAAGGATACCCACAGCCACCACCAATGGCACCGCTTGATCTAAATTTTTAGGGAATGTTTCCTCCCTGTAACCCCACAATGCCACCTCTACAACCTCCTTCATTCTGATCATGGTATTTCTATTCCACCTCATAAGTTAGAATATTGACTATGTGGACATAGTTATATTCAAGCTTGGGGGGTGCTGGAATAACTATCTATCTTAGTTTTTATCTTACATTTTTATTTTAGTTGCTTTCTATTTTCTAGGTTTATGCAATTATATGATCCACACTATCTAGTGTAAACATGGATCATTAAATGCATGGGTTTCTATACCACATAGAGTGTACTCGTAGGTGTGTCTTTGCAATGAAATTTAAAAGTTTTGAAAAGAAATTGTCACATCTTTGTAAGCCTTATTGCAATATCTTTGAGTCACACAACTTGAGGAAGTGTATGGGTTAGTCAGCTTTAGGACATGGGATATGAATTAACATCTCAATTATCCATGGAATGTGAATGAAGATGATGTTGAACCTAAACTGACCAAACCTTTAACGAGATCTTAAATTAAAGTTTAAGAAAGAACTCCTAAGGTTACCCTGTACACGGGTTATTAGAGGGACATATGATAGTTTTAAAGGCTTTATCTCTTAGCTATGTGATTTCATCCACCTCACATCCACATTAATCACCACTCTAAGATGATCAAGTACACTGAATCATTTCCTCTTGATTGAATCGCAAAACATAATAGATAGCATGATAGTTAGTTTATTTTCTATTTACATTAATAGAAAATGAGAAAAAATAATATAAACATGCACAAACAAACTCTTGTGCACATCATGCAGTTGCATAACAACAATTTTACATATAGGTTGCATCCACATATCATTTCTTTATAAATGCATAGAATGATTGTTTCTTTCTCTTTGAAATAAGAATGTAGAGTTATCATCCATACCCTCAGAAAAAAATGAAATGAATGTGCATAGTAAGTAAATCCCAAGAATGAACTCAGTCATGCTAGTTAATGGGCTTGAAAAAAATAGAAAAAAGTATTATATGAAATAGAGGGAGAAAGGATGTTCTCGCTTCTTCATAACCAGATAGGAACATTCATATGATGGAATTTCCTTTGTTTATTCATTCTCATCTTGTTGATGAGATGCTAAATGCATACACCATTCCACTCATAATGTTAGGCATTAGGATTCATTTTTTCATTATATCGTCATATAGGTTCATCATATTTTTATGTTTGCATAAATGATTCAGTTGTTTTTTGTGATTCTTCAGCAGCCACCCATGCCATGACACCCATTGCTCTTATTGGTAGGCTACTCACATGATTATTATCCTCATTCATTTTTATCAGGGGAACAACTTCCACATAGATTGATAGTTATGAAAAAAGGCAATGTAGATAGGAAATCACATAATGAACCAAGTGAATGCCTGATTTGACTATTATATTAACTGCTCTTTTGACAGTGTTTCATTAATCTAAGGACATATGTCTTTCACAGATAATTCTGATCGCTTCATTGCAGTTATTGGTTCAGTGGTCAGTAAAAGTCAGTTTGGGATTGTTATGTGGGGATTATTGAGTTGTCAATTAATGTATTGTGTCATTTTGTTAACTTGTCTCAAATAGATCCAAGAGTATGTTTCTCGAGGACGAGCAATATTCAAGCTTTAGGGCATTTGATGCATCGGTTTTTAGTCGCTTTTACACGCATATGTTCTTTAGCTTTGTGTACCTATTCGTCATTTACATGATAAATTATGCACAAAATATTATCATTAGCATGTTCCACTTAAATGCATCAAAATTATACAATTCTACTATTTTGAATAGTTTGGGATCATCTCAAGCACTTATGTACATTTTTGTTGCCTTTTAGGTACTACAAGAGTCCCAAAGACTCAATACTACTGACTTCACAAGTTGTTAGTATCAAAATCACATCAGTAAAAGACCCAAGGAATCACATAGACTTGATACTACTGACTCTACCAGTCGGTAGTACCAAAACCATGTCAGAGAGGTGCATGAAGGGAAGCGAGCAATCTTGGTACTATTGACTATGTGAGTCGGTAGTATCGAATTTACATTAGAGAGACAGAGCTAGCTCAAAATAGAGACTTGGTACTATCGACATTGTTTGGTAGTACTGACATTGTGGGCGTGTGCGACATCCCTAAGGACTCTGTACTACCAACTTACCAGTCGGTACTACCATGTCTGCCCGACTAGGCAATCCGACGACAACACTCTAATCCAATGGTTGGCATTTTTCACATCCTAAGTGGATCTTATGACTTAAAGGAAGTGTGGACAGACCTAAGGGGAGAGTCAGTTTTCTATTGCATGACACATGAGAGCGAGGAAAGTAGAGAATGGCACCGAAGGCTACGTCTAGGACGATTCGAGCACCTCTTATGGCCGATTCTGCATCCAAAAGATAGCATATCACACATACGTCGTAGGGGATTGTTGGGAGTTTTACAAAGAAAGATCTCAACTCACTAATCACCCACAAGTATACGAGGCCAATGTAGTCGAGTGTCGAACACAAGGAGCTAGGCTAGTTAGGTGAAAATTTGTTAACTTTCATTAATCCAAGTCGGGTTACAAAGTTCAGATTGATTATAGATTTATAAGGTGAGAAAAAGAAAAAGCTCAAAGTTAAAAGGTTGAATAAGAAATTAAAGGCTTGGGCATTAGATTTTACCACCATACCATCATATCATATGGACTTACAAAATCAATATTACTATTAACATGCAAGGAGGTTGTCATCGGTTTGCATTTCCCATTATTACAAGATGGTTCTCAACATGGCATAACGCTCCCGCGTCTATGCTTAGTATTGAATACAACCTTAGCCCTCAATATTCTGAAGCCACTCCCATGGTCAAGAGCATGCTTCCATGGATCCTACTCCTTTCTTCCTCATACATTCTCCCGAAGCACAAGGTAAGCATAAAATATGTACAAAAGGTGGCCAGGCAAACATACAAGCAAGAAACACCAGTGGCATCCATGGAAAAGCAAATTAACTAGAAATAAACATAGATTTTGAGTTCACATGAACAATGGCATGGGAGTTACTCTCCCATGCCCAAGAAAAGAGTTCTACTCGTCCATAATGGAAATGTATAGACACAATGCAGAAATTTTAGAGTTTTGCATGCTTAAGAGAAGAAAAGGCTAAAGGAACCAAAGATATAGCCAAACAAAAGTAGAACTTCGGCTAGAGGATGAAATTTCACCCTTGGAGCTACTCGAACTCGAGCAATCTTACCTCCTAGAAAGCTTGAGTAGGAGAAGTAAGCTCTGCTACATCTTCAGAGAAGAAATGAAGTAGAATGGAGGTTCTTTGCCAAGAAACCACCTTCTTCTAGCCTAAACTCATCCTTCTCAGCTTTGGAACTTCTCTTAGGCAAAAGACACTTTTAAAATGATGAGAGATAACTGCCCCTTGTGTTGTCTTGGCCTTTAAAAATGAGTAGTAGTTGCTCTCATTTCTATAGAAATTGAAAGTGACACGACATGTGTTACACCCCGATCTCACAATTACCATTAATCATGAGATTAGGGTATAAATTGAGGATTTAACGTAATACAAAGATCACCCTTAACTTTTTCTTCTTTTTCAAACTCTTTGTTTTCACACATTGAATCACATAAACAAACTTTACAAGAAAATTAAACCTTGATTACTCTAATATGATCTCACAATTAATGATACACATCCATACATTCATTATGTTTCTCACACTTCCATGTGCACATGAAATGATAATCAAATGCATTCTCTCTTATTAAGAAAATGAAGATACAAACATCATTTACAACTCTCTCACATCTATAAAAGGACCTAGAGTGACAGGGACCGACTGAACTTAACTATACTCACACTTAACTCTTGTGGCAGATCTACTCTGATACAATGATATCTTCAAGTCCATGTGATATCCCTAAAAATTGTGAGTAGAGGGGTGAGCCTACTCACTCAGTGAATGAGTACTTCAAAGAAACAGTATAAATCACTGATATAATTACAAATATACTTTTGAGAAACTGATATTAAATATAACAGCAGTAAGCTTTAAAGAGATTGATCATTGACAATCATAAATATGGCAGGATACTCTAGATATCAACAAGAGCAAATCAATATATGAGCATGCTTGATAAATTTCAAAGAGAACTAATAATTCAAAAATATACAAAGAATAGTTGCTGGGAAATTGTACTTGAATCTTTCTTATCCTTTCTTACTTATAAGAAACTCTTTAAACCTATATGATCATATTTTAGCTTATGCCCTGATCATATGCAATGTACTCTACATATGAAGACTTATAGAGAACTACGATCTCGCCGTACAAGACTTAGCTGACAAACCCGGGAATGCTAAGACTGACTACGTCGCTGATCTGTAATAGGAAAATGGTTCTCTGGCCTCGGCACACCTATTATGCCGTAAAAACTGGACTCCTCCTCTAACCTGAGCACACAGGCAGAGAGTCAAGCCACCTATTGACTTTTCTGTATTCTAGTGCCACCGGGCCCTCTGGTTGATGTTGGACACTAGATGTTGTATATTAAGGAGAATTCCACTAGGCCTTCGTCCCCCATACCACATGTTAGTACGTTCCGACCCCCGTATACTGGACACTACCAGGGTTAGGTCGTTTCATCCCTAAGGTGCAGACCTCTCAAAGGGAATCTACGGTGTTCAGGGCTCTTAAGTGTATTTTTTTATTTTTCTTGGAAAGCTCTTACTATATTGTATCTTTTCCCTTACTTATACTTGAATCTGGTATCTCTATGGTACCGTGTCTATTTATTTGAAGTTTATAACACAACATGTATATCATCCTTAACTTGGTAGAGAAGTATATTCAAACACTGTAATATACTAAGAAATCAACATACTATACACGCAGGTAGACTGAAATACTTAGATAAACATAATGCATGTCCATTTGGCACTTATACACTAGAATCATGCAATTAAAAATCTTAATATACTGATAAGAGCTAATTACTTGGCATACGAGTAATCGTCATTTGCACCCATAAATTATTTGCACTTTCTTGGAAAACTTGCACATCGACCCAAATCCTGGGTTGTGCATCTCATACGGAGAACATGGTAATAAAAATGCTTAATTCATTGAACACCCTATCCTTAGGGTTTCATTTACCTCATTCACTTATCACATCACTCTCATAAGGATTTAATATGTCATAAACATCCACTAAATACAGATTGCTTTAAACAAGTCATATACAATCAACATATGTATGAAATCCTCGAATTGAGCTAAATTAGGGTTTTCCATGCCATTCATGAAGATATTATGAATCAAGAATAACATTGCATAAATAGAGTTATGATGCCAAGAAAAACACTTCAAATGGATTTCACCATATTTATTCACAAAGTTCCAACTTTCCACTCATATAGGGCTTCACCCTCTTTACGAAGATATCAAGCAAACACTATTCACATCACATGAATCAAAAACAGTATCTGACATATATGTACTACACATTCAGATAAACAATCATTCATAACTAAGGGGATCTAGATAAACAAATTTCTCTATTTAATTATACAACAATTTCAGTCACAGACGAATTCCCTATATTTCAGTTTACTCTTATAACCCTTGTGAATACTTAGGGAATTCTCATTAGGATGTATTGTATACATTTCTAATATGAATTTATCATCTGAAATTCAAACAAATAGAGGAAGAATCCATTTCATATCATTTTGCAACAACTTAGATCAAACAGACAATTCAGGGTTTGTAGTCGCATACTAATGAATTAAAGATTATGGATGATTTAACCAATTTTCATGCAATATACTATTTAAAGGAAGTTAACACTCACCCTAAGGTGTGAAAACACCTTAAAAATGCAATTCATTCCTGAAAATCTCAATATCATATCAAATCCCTAGCAATTCACCCAATTCTTCTTCCATTCAACTCGGAAACCCTAAAAATGAGGGATTATGAAGAAAGAGTGAGAAAAGGGGAAGTTTTGACACCATTTTGGATCAAATCAGAGGAGGGATGGAATCTTGACATGTGAGAGAAGATTCACCATGAAACTATATCCAAAGAGGCTAAACTTACATGATTTCATCATTCCTCAGACCGCAAAACCCTAGGTCAGCATCTCCATCCCTTTCTCATCTCAAACCCTAACTCTCCCTCTCTCTCTCTAGGATTTCATTTTTCTGGATTGAATCATGAATTATGAGAGATGCTAGTGTTTTAGGTTGACCATATAGAGCAATTGAGCTGCTTGGGTCAATTGCACATTGACCCCTCACTATACTTTCTCTTATTTTAGCTGAATTTTCTGTCATAAAAATATTACTGTAATTCATCTACTTATAAGGTCTAAATGCATCCAAAAATTATTAAAATTTTACATGTTATTTATGATTGAGTTTTAGATCTGCAGTTAAAAATTCAGATCATTTTGAAATACCAATAAATAAATAAAAATAAAACACTACACTACTAAAAAGCACTATGTCAACATTTTGGTCGAAGTATAATTCGACCGAGAAACACATTCAAAGAACATTCAAATATTCTGAAATTTTTCTCCAATATGCATGATTGAGTTATCCATATCATATCCAAACTTCAATTAAAATACAAAATTTGTAGAAAATATGAAAAATCATTTACCACACTGCTATCCTGATCAAATTCCATATTCATGTATTATCAAAACCCTAATTTTTTGCTGATAAGGGTTTACATTTCTCAAACCCTAATTCTTCAAACTAAAATCATAGTTAGAGTTTCTTCTTATGTTTGAAACATCACAATTGATCTACTGTCATTAATCAAGTCTAAACGATGTTCAATCTAATCAAGTATGTAATCATTCAGGTAAACCCTAGTTTACTAATTAAGCACAAATGTGGTCATTACAATTCTCACCCCCTTTAAAAGTTTCATCCCCGAAACTTAAATACACAAACAAAGTATATTCAGGGTTTATTTTAAGCTTCTGAAATCTTACATGTCATTATATTCTTGTATTTCATACTTAAATGCAGTTTTCAACATTAAGTCCTTTATTTCTTTTCTAATCACAACATGTTAAAACAGTTCTAAATGATAACAAACAAATTCTCTATGCCACAATCAATCATAGAGTAGATAGAGAAGCAACCATTTCAATATTTTCATACTCTTGAGGTGTTACCTCAACATTGATAATCTGATCCAACCACCTCAATTCATACGAATCAATATGTACTATTGTTTTATATTACCTCTGAGTCACAAAAGAGAGTTCACTATGTTGTTTTGAATTTTACTATTGTGCTACTCAAATAGCAAAACAGTCTTGAGTTGGAAGACTAGATTCAACAACAATTGTACAATACTACCCACGACATCCCCATTGCATCATGGATGCATAAGGTGAAGCATTACCATCACATTCCATATTATTCTCAAGTATGAACCCACGCATAATTCAAGGTGTAACCATCAGGTTATAGTATACTAGGGTTTCAACAATAGTAACAAAGTGCTCCATGATTGTATTAGTCATTCAAGGACTATTCATACTCAATTATCATCACTTAGTTATATTAAAGCTAGGTATAACAAGCTATACCTCATTAGGGTTACATATCAATACAATATGGTTATCATCCCTTCTATTCATATGAGTGAATAGGTAAGACTACCTTATTCACGGTAACCCTTCATTTGTTCCATCATTATTCAACCCATATCCCCATACCACAATTGTGCAATACTAAGATGGATTACTGGTATGAATGACTACAACTATCAGATACCTTTAATTAACATATTGCTTGCACATGTACACTGAAATCATATATAGAACCAATTTACATCCCTTAATATACCTTCAACAAATTATACTTCTAAAAACAAATTCACATATTACTAAAAGCCATTGTTTTCTCTTATCTCCCTCCTCATTCACTACTACTTACTTTTTGCTACTTATCCTTCTCATTTTAATCATGTAGATTAAACATTCCTAAAATTGAAACATACAAGGTACAAATAGATTATTCATCATTCTTGCTATCACTGCAAGAATTTATCTCATATCACACTTCACTCATATTGTATTTCTCCTTTTGTTCAAAACACACTTGTTACATTTCAAATTTATATCTTACTCTTTATTCCTAATCATTTCCATATTGTTTATCAACCTTTCAGATTAGCTATCTTTAAACCCTGGATTACTATCAGTGCTAGTTTACTTCTCATAGTGAAAATCTCATGGTCTTGTTTTATAGAGATGCTAGTATTCAAGGTCAAATCACTAGTGACATCCCATGAACTACTACAACTCTAAACATTCTAGGGTTTGGTCCTTATCAGAAGCATGTCGTTACTGTGATGTGACTTTGCTCCCTTAATTTGAAAGTCAAACTTTGGATCTCACAAGTTTTACTAAGGTCTTTCTTATCTTATCAATTGAAATTTCTTTCTCTTACTTGACCTATTCAGATAGATTACATTCTCAATTACCCTGCTAGGGTTTCTTCATCATATTGTGTGTCATTATTACATTCACTAGATATCTCTACCACGGTGGTTATGTATCATATACGATTCATTTTCTTATCACTTCATTCCCACATTGCTCTCATTAAGGAAGATATGAAAGAGAAGATGATTTTGAGACTTAGAATTCTTATCTTCAAACATTCAATAATACATTTCTCATATGTAGGTTTAATTAATTATACTTTCTTGAATCTCGCAACCTCTTTCTTTTATAATCTATATTACTCCATTATGTTTCAAACCCTTCTTTACTTTCCATAATCCCCTTACCATATACTACTATTCCACATGTCATCTTTAACTTCTAGTTTTCTCTTATGATCATGTTGCTTCTTTTATGTGTATGATCATGTATACCACATTGCATATATTTCCTTTTATCCTTCTACTAGTGTGAAGTTGAAATTCTAAATCAATAATATCTCTACTAGTATCACCTCATGTTTAATACATTACATATCCTTCATTTTAAATCAAACGTCTCATGCATGGGTGAAACATAGTTTCTCATTCAATCAAGTTTTTCTTTCCAGAATATAGTCTACCTTTGTATGACTTATTCATTTATTTAGCTACACTTTTGTTCTTCTTTTAGAAACTAGTTTGTTGTTCTATAGAGACTTAGAATCGAAAGGCAGTAAGGATGAATGTATTAAATTCACAATAAAGGTATACATTCCATGCTCTCAATTATATCATAACCCTCATTCCTTGATCAATCTCATCATTTCCATCATTTATCTTTGTTTTAACTTAGTTTCTTATCCTAGTTTTATGATTTACATGTTCATCTAGTTCTCTTCACTTTAACTCTTCTGAAGACTCTTCACTTCTATGTACTTATTGTATACTTAGCTCTTTTCTTCTATTTTCCCTTTGCTTTGGAGTACATAAAAACATTTCACTCAGTTATATCATCCATTCCTCATGATTGATTCTTACTATCTTGGCCCCTTACATACTTCTCTCATATCTTTTCCATATTTCATATTTAGAGTTCATATAATACTACTAATTAAACTTAATCTAAACCTTATGTTGTGGTCCGTTATTCCCAATTAAGGGTTTCTCATATGAGGCCCCAAATTTGGATCTCAGATATCAGTTCCAACTGATTCTTAGTTATCCCAGTCTTTCCCTTATACTTCAAAATCTTAGAGTATATACATTCATACTAGAATTTGGATCTAATCTATCCAGAATTTACTCTTGTTATGTTACTAATAGGAGTCATTAGATCCCAGTAATGCATCCTTCTAGCTGGACCAAACCAAACCTACAGTCCTGAAGCCAAGAGATACTCAGGATTACTCAACTCCTATTCATCTCAAATGTGTGGAAGAAAACTTATACACTTAGGAAAGCTCATTCAAAGATCATTTCTAGTCTACTTGATACAAAGAATGTAATCAATAAATGCTACAACTTCATAATGTACAAAAAAATCTTAAAGACCCATATATATTTCAAAATACTGAATATCTGAATTCAAACATATAAGAGCTTTTCTATTCATCTTCAATAAAACAACAATATGAAATGAAAGTTCTATATCATTTTATATTTATGCTCTTAATTCATGTTACTTATCTTGTTTCTAACCCTAATATTTCTAGGGTTCCTCTCTAGACCATCCTTCCACTGTATAACTGGCCAGGGTATACATGAAAGAATAGAAAGAGTAGCTTGATACTGGTTGATCCAAGTACTCAGATACTGGGCCAGGATATCCAAATACTCAAATCCCTAGAGCTAACATCATAACATCTCCTATCTGCCACACTTATGACTCTAACTTACTAACTTAATGGTCCCTGACAACTCAGCCTAAGCTCTGATACCAAGCTATTACACCCCGATCTCACAATTACCATTAATCATGAGATTAGGGCATAAATTGAGGATTTAACGTAATACAAAGATCACCCTTAACTTTTTCTTCTTTTTCAAACTCTTTGTTTTCTCATATTGAATCACATAAACAAACTTTACAAGAGAATTAAACCTTGATTACTCTAATATGATCTCAACATTAATGATACACATCCATACATTCACTATGTTTCTCACACTTCCATGTACATACAATATGATAATCAAATGCATTCTCTCTTATTAAGGAAACAAAGATACAAACATCATTTACAACTCTCTCACATCTATACAAGGACCTAGAGTGACAAGGACCGACTGAACTTAACTATACTCAGACTTAACTCTTGTGGCATATCTACTCTGATGCAATGATATCTTCAAGTCCATGTGATATCCCTAAAAATTGTGAGTAGAGGGGTGAGCCTACTCGCTCAGTGAATGAGTACTTCAAAGAAATAGTCTAAATCACTGATATAATTACATATATACTTTTGAGCAACTGATATTAATTATAACAACAGTAAGCTTTAAAGAGATTGATCATTGACAATCATAAATATGGCAGGATACTCTAGATATCAACAAGAGAAAATCAATATATGAGCATGCTGGATAAATTTCAAAGAGAACTAATAATTCAGAAACATACAAAGAATAGTTGCTGGGAAACTATACTCAAATCTTTCTTAGCCTTTCTTACTTATAAGAAACTCTTTAAACCTATATGATCATATTATATCTTATGCCCTGATCATATGCAGTGTAATCTACATATGAAGACTCGTAGCAAACTACGATCTCACCGTACAAGACTTAGCTGACACACCCCAGAATGCTAAGACTGATTACGTCACTGGTCTACAACAGGAAAATGGCTCTCTGGCCTCTGCACACCTATCATGCCGTAAAAACTGGACTCCTCCTCTAACCTGAGCACACAGGTAGAGAGTCAAGCCACCTATTGGATTTTCTATACTCTAGTGCCACCAGGCCCTCTGGTTGAAGTTGGACACTAGATGCTGTATATTAAGGAGACTTCCACTAGGCCTTCGTCCCCCATACCACATGTTAGTACGTTCTAACCTCCGTATACTAGACACTGCCAGGGTTAGGTCATTTCATCCCTAAGGTGCAGACCTCTCAAAGGGAATCTACGGTGTTCAGGGCTCTTAAGTCTATTATTTTATTTTTCTTGGAAATCTCTTACTATATTGTATCTTTTCCCTTACTTATACTTGACTCTGGTATCTCTATGGTACCATGTCTATTTATTTGAAGTTTATAACACAACATGTATATCATTCTTAACTTGTCAAAGCAGTATATTCAAACACTGTAATATACTGAGAAATCAACATACGATACATGCAAGCAGACTGAAATACTTAAATAAACATAATGCATGTCCATTTGGCACTTATACACTAGAATCATGCAATTAAACATCTTAATATACTGATAAGAGCTAATTACTTGACATATGAGTAATCATCATTTGCACCCATAAATTATTTGCACTTTCTTGGAAAATGTGCACATCGACCCAAATCCTGGTTTGTGCATCTCATATTGAGAACATGGTAATAAAAATTCTTAATTCATTGAACACCCTATCCTTAGGGTTTCATTTACCTCATTCACTTATCACATTGCTCTCATAAGGATTTAATATGTCATAAACATCCACTAATTATAGATTGCTTTAAACAAGTTATATACAATCAACATATGTATGAAATCCTCAAATTGAGCTAAATTAGGGTTTTCCATGCCATTCATTGAGATATTATGAAACAAGAATAACATTGCATAAATAGAGTCTATGATGCCAAGAAAAACACTTCAAATGGATTTCACCATATTTATTCACAAAGTTCCAACTTTCCACTCATATAGGGCTTCACCCTCTTTATGAAGATATTTAGAAAAAACTATTCACATCTCATGAAATCCAAAATAGTATCTGACATATATGTACTACGCATTCAGATAAACAATCGTTCATAACCAAGGGGATCCAGATAAACAAATTTCTCTATTTAATTATACATCAATTTCAATCACAGACAAATTCCCTATATTTCAGTTTACTCTTATAACCTTTGTGAATACTTAGGGAATTCTCATTAGGATGTATTGTATACATTTCTAATATGAATTTATCATCTAAAATTCAAAGAAACATAGGAAGAATCCATTTCATATCATTTTGCAACAACTTAGATCAAACAGACAATTCAGGGTTTGTAGTCGCATACTAATCAATTAAAGATTATGGATGATTTAACCAATTTTCGTGCAATATACTATTTAAAGGAAGTTCCCACTCACCCTAAGGCGTGAAAACACCTTAAAAATGTACTTTCATCCCTGAAAATCTCGATCTCATATCAAATCCCTAGCAATTCACCCAATTCTTCTTCCTTTCAACTCGAAAACCCTAAAAATGAGGGATTATGAAGAAAGAGTGAGAAAAGGGGAAGTTTTGACACCATTTTGGATCAAATCAGAGTAGGGACGGAATCTTGACATGTGAGAGAAGATTCACCATGAAACTATATCCAAAGAGGCTAAACTTACATCATTTCATCATTCCTCAGACAATAAAGCCCTAGGTCAGCATCTCCATCCCTTTCTCCTCTCAAACTCTAACTCTCCCTCTCTCTCTAGGATTTCATTTCTTTGGATTGAATCATGAATTATGAGAGATGCTAGTGTGTTAGGTTGACCATATAGAGCAATTGAGCTGCTTGGGTTAATTGCACATTGACCCCTCACTATACTTTCTCTTATTTCAGCTGAATTTTCTGTCATAAAAATATTACTATAATTCGTCTACTGATAAAGTCTAAACGCATCCAAAAATTATGAAAATTTTACATGTTATTTATTATTGATTTTTAGATCTCTAGTTAAAATTTAAGATCATTTTGAGTTACCAATAAATAAATAAAAATAAAACACTACACTACTAAAAAGCACTCTGTCAACATTTTGGTCGATGTATAGTTCAACCGAGAAACACATTCAAAGAACATTCAAATATTCTAAATTTTTTCTCCAATATGAATTATTGAGTTATCCATATCATATCCAAAATTAAATTAAATACAAAATTTGTAGAAAATATGTAAAATCATTCACCACACTGCTATCTTGATCAAATTCCATATTCATGTACTATCAAAACCCTAACTTTTTGCCGATTAGGGTTTACATTTCTCAAACCCTAATTCTTACAACTAAAATCATAGTTAGAGTTTCTTATTAGGTTTGAAGAATCACAATTGATGTACTATCATTAATCAAGTCTAAACAATCTTCAATCTAATCAAGCATGTAATCATTCAGGTAAACCCTAATTTACCAATTAAGCACAAATGTGGTGATTACAACATGTTTTTTAGAGGACACGCCGTGTCCTGTTGTATAGTTTTGCTAGGTCTTGCTGCTACTGTGAAGTACATGACGTGTCTTAAACAAAACACGTCATGTGATTTTCTTCTGGAGTCATTTCATGCAAAAGGCACACATCGTGTTCGAATAAACACACGCCGTGTGCGTTGACAGCAAGTTGTAGTCGGCCTTCAGGTCCCAAGGACACACCGTGTCCAAGTTGGGACACATCATGTTGCAGTCTTCTACGTTTTGGTGTTGAGGCTGCTGGAGACACACACACCATGTGTTAAATGCCACACGACATGTTCTTCATTCTGTGAAGGTTTCTGTGAAGGAACACGCTGTGTCTTAAATAAGACACGTCGTGTACAAAGTTGTTTCTTCAGGAATAAACTTTGAATTAGCTGCAAGTTGGGGAGAAGTCCATTTTGGGTCAGATATGAGTTGGACTATCTCCAATTTGGCACTTTGAATACGTATCTACAATTAACATCATGCGATAAGTGAAAATAACTAAAATGTGATGATAAATATGAATAGAGGCTAATGGAATGCAAAATGTATTGAATTTGTGTGTGATATTGTACAAAAAGTTGATATGAAATGCACACATCAAATCCCCCTAAGCTTTAACTATTGCTTGTCCTTAAGAAAAAAGAGCATAGATGAAGGGATTGCAAAGCTCGTGTACATATCAAATGAAAAGAAAGATGAGTATGGGACTACATCAACCATGATCAACTTATTTATACTTATAGCCATCAATTCAACTTAAAATCCATGAAAGATATTTTTAGTCCAACAGGGGTGGTCACAAATAAATGAATAAATTAGTTAAACAACACTAAGTAGAATTTGGATGACCAGGCCAAACAGTTAGTGGATGTACAACACAAAGTCTCATATGTTAAGGATACAAATGACAAAATCTTAGTTAACATCAAAAATCTTAGTTGAAATCTTATTCTTTCCCAAAAGATTATTTGAGAAAGGATTACGGGTTCTGGCACTCAGCTGCTAATATAGACTTATGCACACGTGGAGTATCGGTTGGGGTGTTTTACCCTCTTTTGAGACATACCACCTAAGCATCATTGCCAGATCAGGCTTACACTAGGATAGCATGATATGTGGGCAGTTGGCCATATTTTATGGGGTATGAGGGTGAAACAAGGCAATAAAAATTTAAAAATTTTCACATCAAGAGAGTCAACAAAATTGTAAAAATTAGCTAGATTTTGTTCATTTGTTTTGAAAAAATTGTTTTACTAAAAGAGCGGTTGTTTATGCACTAAGAGCTTGGTAAGGGCATCCTGTATCTTAATTAATGTTGTAAGGTTAATTCACTCACAAAAATTTGAGACCATTAAATGTTTTAAACAAATGAGAGATGTGAAAGGTGAATGTTCAAGCTTCAAGTATAAACCAGACTTAAGCACATGTTGATGGACAAAGGGTTTCATTTAATTCATGCATGCTCTTTAACAATTCCTTAAAATGATAAATTGTGTGCAAGAGGACAAGAGATTCAAACTTATGAAGAAAACAGTTCATTACATAAAGCAAGCCTCACATCATATTGAACGTGCCAAAGGAAAAAGAAAACCAAAATTTAAAAAACAAGATTAAACTAAAGAACTAAACAAATACAACAAAAGTAACTACATTATCAGCTAGTTGCATCCCCCCTAAGCTTGAAATTTGTAGTGTCCTCACTGCAACAATCAAACTCAAAGAAAATGAAACCAGGTACCTATCATGGAATGGTATCACTAGGAGGGACCAGTGTCCCCATGACCAGTAGGAAAGTACTGGATGACGAGATCAGCATCGTCCAAAATGTCGACACGCATGGGATGTGGGGCATACTCGGGTTGTGGCAGATGAGATGTAGGGTGGTGTTGCTTAGGTGCAGAGTGGTGTTGCTGAGGCATTGGATAGGGGCTCTGAGAGATGTACCACATATCCATGCGCTGGACCATGTCATGCATAATAGAATACTACTGACCCATTAGGACCAGGTGGCTATCTATGTGGTCAAATTGCTATTGCACGTAGCTGTAAAGATGCCTAACATCAGGCATCACTCAAGAATACTCCATATGAGTGCTTGTGGAGGGAAGTGGTGGAGCTATAGGGGGTTCCTCAGTTGCTTGTGATCCTTCAGGGGCTTCTGCATCATCCAGGCCAGTAAGAATTACCTTCCAATTGTCTTTGTTTTTCAAGGTGATATTTTCTAAGTCCGGAATGTCAATGTAATGGTCATCATCAAAGAACTATCTTGGTACCATCATTGGGAACTCTAGAGGTCAAGCCTGTAGACAAAAGGTATTGACTATCTACCAGGTTTCTACCTGGTGCAAGCTCTAGGCCTGTCAGGTCCACCTCGAGCTTGTTGGCAATAAGAGTAATCAAACCCCCACACATAATATCCCTAGATTCTCTCTTCTTCATTTTCTTGATGTCTAAGAACCTAGTTAGAATGTAGTACCCTTCATTGATCTTGTAGTCACTCACCATGCCCCATAAAAGAATAAGTCTTGTTTCCCACAGATTCCCTGAGTTTCTATCTTTACAAAATCCCCAATGCTGAGAAGGCAGTAGACATATCTGAAGATGGGGTTGTGAATGGTAGATGCCCTAGCCTTTTTGGCATCGTGAAGATCCTCATCCGTGATGTTAGATCAGAATTCATCTCTATTAAAAGATGGAGGGAAGCTTAGTGCCCCGTCGTAAAGGCACTCTAAACCTCACATAATCATCCAAAGGTGAGTTTGAAGCCTCAACACAGTAAACGGAAACAAATTATTACATACGGTTCCAACTTTTTCTGTGGGTCATTCTCTATTGTAAGAGTAGTAAGAAAGTTGTATACAAGGTGGGGGTAAGTATTCATTACCGAGTAGCAGAGGTAGTGGAGTCCAAGTTCCTTCAAATGCCCAATGACTTCATCTTTGAATCCCATGGCATTCAGTGTTTGCACGCATGCAAAACATGAAGGTAGCACCCTCCTTGAGATGAGGAATTGGTAAGTAGGGTCCTCCTATGCTGTGAGCCTGAACTGGGTCATGGAGATGTAGGTTGGGACCGAGGAAGAGCTTGCTCCCTTCTTGCGATTGGAGGTTTGTTTCACGGGTGCCATTGCTGCTTGTGAATCGTGCTGAAATGGCCTTCAACACGTCATGTCTTATTGATGACACGTCGTGTGTTGTGGCAGAGATGCGGATGGAACTACGTGGAGACACATCGTGTCTCTTTGGTGACATGCCGTGTACCTGGAGTAGAGCGGCAACATGAGGCAGATAAACATAGTAGGTGCACATGGTAGCTCAGCTCGAACACGGTAGACGATTCTACCGTATCTTGGAGGAAAGATGGAGGAGGAAGCAAGGATGATGGTGAAGATGAATCTCACTTGCTCTCCCTAGAGAGATGAGGTTGGTGGCGGTAGAAATTTGTGGTGGCTTGGCTAAGCTATTTCTCTCTTTGGAATGAGAGAGAGAGGGTAATGCATCTTCATGGTGGAACACACGACAGAGCTTAGTCAGAGAAGATGATGATGGAGAGGCGGCTTCACGTGGCCGACACGGCGATTCAATTCAAACACAATAGCTACACACGACTCTTTGAGAGTCAAAGTGTTGTGAGAGTGAAAGAGACGAGATGGGGTTATGGTTAACCCCCCCCTTCTTGTCAAAGGTCACATTGTGTCTCTTTTAGGAAACAATGTGTCTGCTTGCAGAAACTGTCATTGCCTTTTTGAGCGATACCTAACCTGAAAGGTACACGGCGTGTGCTTTTTAGCACATGACGTGTATGATTATAGAAGCTGAAGTATGGATTTCTTCACTGATAAAGACACAGTGTGTTCGACTAAGGACACATCATGTTTGATTCCAGAAACTAGTTGCTCATTTTTTCTTAATGAAGTACATGCCATGTTCAATTTTGCACATGACATGTAGCGTTCTAGATGGTAATAGCATATTTTTTAATAACAACACAACGTGTCATTGGGAGACACATCGTGTCTTTTTGAAAATCTACTCGAATTGTTCCTTCTGTGAGTGCCGACACGGCGTGTCAAATAAAGACACGCCGTGTCTGTATGAATTTCTACAGAAATCAACTTCTTATCACCACTTGCAAAAGTGATGAGATGCAAATATAAGTGCCTAAATTATTACATTCATCCATAATAAGTTTATTTCGGGAGATTAAAGATTGTTCTTGACTCAAACTACTTAAAAAAATCTATCCTAATGTGGGGTCAACTCCCACAAGTTCCTCAGTTTAAAGTCCAGAGTAAGACTCTTCAGCTTGTTGGTTAAACATCTTGGGAATTCATTGTGGGGTTATTTTAGATTTATAATGTTATTCATGGTGAAACCACCATCCTAGGGAATTCGTTCTACTCTGATTCACTCATTCGTTACTCATGTTTTGCTTTTTGCATTTCTTTTATTTAATTAAAACCAAATTCAACCATTCTTGCCGGCCTAGCTAATTAGATCATAGCTAGTAGTAGTCTCTGGATTTTGTTTCCTTTTGTTCAACTTGGGCCTCACAAGGTCTATATTTCTCGATATGTTCACTTGCGTTTAATGCAAAGTATTTTCATGTCAATTTGTTGGCGCTGTTGCTGGGGAAACGACAATATCCAACACTACGAGTGTTTTGGTCAACCACTCTAGGCCAAACCCTTTTATTTTTAAATTCTTTTTACTTTTAAGCTGAACATCAGTTATTATTCCTTCACAATTACTAGTGCTTGTGCTTACATTATTTTTCACAATTTAGGTACTAGTGCATGGTGAAAACTTGGAGTACAAATTATGGAAAATCTACTCGAGAGAGCTCCATGCTATGTAAGGAAGAACTCCTGCATAAGGATCGTGAGTACAATGATTCAGTCGGGGGATGGATCCCAACTCCACCACTGAATACCCCTCCGAAGGATACTCCTATTGCACTCGAGAAACCAATAATGGGTGACCAACTGGCTGTACTAGAAAAGAAAACAATATAGGAAAAGATCAATGCATCTTCTACAACTGCTGAGCTGGACTTCATTAAGAAGTAGGCAGTGAATGTGGGTAGTTTCAAGATAGACCCAGGGCTAGTAGCGCTTATCAATTCATAGGCTTTTCATGGTCATAGTACAGAGGATCCAATGGACACATAAGTAATTATGTGGAGAGTTATGACACTGTGAAAATTGACAGGGTGGCTGCTATAGTGATTTATTTAAAGCTGCTCTCGTCGTCACTAGTAGACAAGGCAAAATTATGGTTCTACAACCTCCCAACTGAGTCCATTGAAACATGGGAGGAGATGATAGATGCTTTCTTTAAGCATTATTTTCCACCTCAAAAGACCAATGACTTGGTCTGGAAGATTTACAACTTCAAATAGTAGGATGAAGAATCATATTCAGAGGCTTGGGAATGATTCCAGAACATGCTGAGAAAAGTCCCTCATCACAAGATTGATTTAGAAGACCAAGAAAAGATAGTATACATCATGGTGAGAGGACTATGCTTGATAGTACATGAACATGATTCTTTATCAACAACAAGCCCTAAAGATGCCATGAGATCTTACAAAATATGGCCAAGAACCAGTCTTGGGGAGAAGAGAGAGAATGCACATCAACAATCAAGAGTGTTAGGGAGTCCAAAGTGATCAACGCTCTAAATGAGAAGCTTGATTTAATCGCCAAAAAGTTGTGCCAGAAGGATGGAAATTCTTTAGATGAAGAAGAAGAGAAGGTGAAGTACATGAGGCAGTAGGGATACGGGAACAATGAATACTCTTGGAGATAAGACCCCAAGTTCTCTTGGAAGGATCCCAGCAACCTTTTAGCAGAATCCAAATCAAGGAAAATAACAAGGAAATTGACACCAGCAGCAGTGAAGCAATGAAGAAGAGAGTACCAATGATATCTTGAGGAAACTGTTCAATCAAAATGAGGTAGCTATCAGCCAAACACAGTGAGAACTTCATAATCATGGAGCCCAGATTTGCAGCAATAGAGACACACATTTCTCAACTTGCAGTAGATGTGGCTTCCTTGAAGAAGCCTAGTCAGCATGGTTTAGTCAACATGGTTTCCCACATAATACATATACTCCATCTGGGAGTCATCAAGTGAAGGAGATACTACTACACAGTGGTAAGAAATTACTCAACTACAAGCAAGCTGAACCAAAGGTAATTGACACTACAAGTGCAAAGGAGCCACCCACAACTGAAACCATACCAGAGTCAGAGCCAGTAGAAGAAGACAAAATAGTTGAGATGGAAAAGCCAGATCCAGAAGAGGCAAGATAGGAAGCATATATCCCACCTCACCATAGGACACTAGTGCCCCTGGTGCCTTTTCCAAATAGCTTGAAGGAGAAGAAAGTTGACCAACAGTTCAAGACATTCTTAGATGGTTTCATAAAATGATCGGTCAAGATTCCACTCATTGATGTGATTGAGTAGATACCATTATACGAGAAGTTCTTGAAAGAAATTATTACCACAAAGAGGAGGATACCTAATACTGATGTAGTAGTGTTGAAGGAACAGGTGAACGTGTTCATTCTAGGAACTCTACCTCAAAAAAGACAAGATGCACACTGTTTTAACATTACTTGCTTTATAGGGAAGACCAAGTTTGGAGAAGCTCTTTGTGATTCAGGGGCAAGTATCAATCTCATGCATTTTTCAACTTTCAAGAAGCTAGGTCTCAAGGGGTCCAGGAAAAGTAGTATGACTATTCAACTAGAAGACAACTCCCTGGTCAAGCCATACGATATTTGTGAAGATGTTCTAGTGAAGGTAGATAGATTTGTTTTTCTTGCAGACTTTGTGGTTATGGAAATGTAGGATGATGACGGCAATGAGCTCTTGCTTGGAAGGCCATTACAAGCTACAACTGATATGATTTTAGAGATGGATAGAGGACATTTGACCATGGGTATCAAGGACAACCGATTTGAGATCAAGATGCGTGAGTACTCAAAAGCTACAGGGGACAAAGCACAGTGCAACATGCTATAGCAAGTGGAGGGAAAGATGTCCTTGCTTCTAGCGAAGACATTTCTTGACATGGCCCATGTGATGACTAAGGTAGACAAGGGCACACTGGCAGTTGGCATCATGGAAAAAACCAAGGTGGTTTCATTAGCAAAAGCAGTGTGCTACCCAGAGGATGATGCAGAAGAATATTGCTTAACAACAATAGAAGACGTCGCTGCTGAATCTCTTGTGTAGGCATACCCACAGTTATCGTTGGAGGCGTGTTTGATGAATCTAGTGGATGACTATACACACAACCTCTCTTTGGAAGAGTGTGTACTATTGATGAAAGTGTTACCCTACTACTATTCAAAGCATTTTGAAGATCTTGGACCACCTCCTCCACCATTGGTCCCATCCCTATTGATCCCACTTGATTTTCACTTGAAGTCACTACCGCTACATTTAAAGTATCTCTTTATGGACGCAGAAGAGAAGCTTCCAGTTATTATATCATCATCCTTGAGTGGTAAGGAGGAGAAGCAGCTACTAGTTGTTCTGAAGAACCACTCAGCCACATTTTGGGTGATTGGTAGCTGACATCAAGGGAATCTCTCCTAGCATATGCCAACATAAGATCTGGCTATAAGATGGAGCCAAGGTGATAGTTCAACCTCAGAGGTGACTCAACCCCATCATGACTGAGGTGGTAAAGAAAGAGGTAGTCAAGCTCCTATCAGTAGGTATAATTTATGCTATTTTTGATTCTATGTGGGTGAGCCCGACTTAAGTAGTTCCAAAGAAAGGGGGATTATCATCACAATCAATTATGCGAGTGAGTTAATTTTGACTAGGTTAGTGATGGGGTGGCGTGTATGCATTGATTATAGACTTTTGAATGCCGCCACTTTCAAGAGTCATTTTCCCCTTCCATTCATTGACCAGATTTTAGAGTGACTCGCCGATCGCTCACATTTTTGTTTCCTTGATGATTATTCTGGTTATAATCAGATTTCAATTGAGTCAAAGGATCAGGAGAAGTATACTTTCACATGTCCTTATGGCACATTTGCATAGAGACAACTGTTGTTTGGCCTTTGTAACACACCCACCACCTTCCAACATTGTGTGCTTGCCATTTTTCTGATATGGTGGAGCGATGCTTGGAGGTGTTCATGCACAATTTCTTAGTGTATGGAGAGTCATTCGATGATTGTATGTATAATGTAGATAGGGTTTTACAAAGGTGTGAAGACACTCATCTAGTCATGAACTCGGAGAAGTGTCATATGATGTGAGTGAGGGCATAGTGCTTGGACACAAGGTGTCCAATAAGGGCATGGAAGTAGATCCAGTTAAGATAGAGATAATCTCCAAACTACCTCCATCGAAATCGGTGAGGGGTGTGAGGAGATTTTTAGGATATGCTAATTTTTATCATCTGTTTATAAAAGACTTCTCAAAAACCACAAAACATCTTTCAAAATTGCTAGAAAAGGATGCTAAGTTTTGCTTTGATGAAAGATGCTTGAAAGCTTTCGAGGTGTTAAAGGAGAAGCTGATCTCCACACCCATTGTACATGCTTCGAATTAGAGCCAAACCTTTGAACTGATGTGTGACACATCAGATTATGCAGTGGGAGCCATGTCGGGTCAACACTGAGACAAGGCTCCTACAGTCATATACTATGTGTCTAAAATTGTAAATGATGCTAAACTTAATTATACAACCATGGAAAAAGAACTCTTGGTTGTTGTTTTTGCATTTGAAATTTTTGCCAATATATAATAGGGGCCAAGGTGATTGTGTGGACAGATCAAGCTGCTATCAACTACCTATTATAGAAAAAAGATGCAAAACCTAGACTAATTAAGTGGATATTGCTATTATAGGAATTTGACATAGAGATTAAGGATAAGGAAGGAGTGGATAATGTTGTAGCTAACTACCTATCTAGGATGGAAAGGGTGGATGAGAAAGATTTAGATATCCCAATCATGGAGGAGTTCCCCAATGAGAAGTTTTTTGCTCTTAAAACCAAGGATCCTTGGTTTGCAAACATTGTCAATTATTTAGCATGTAAAGAGATGCCTGATGATTGGGGATACCAAGAGAAGAAGAGATTCTTTCATTCTTTGAGATCTTACATCTAGGATGACCCTATACTGCTTAAGTAGTGTAGGGATGTAATTTTGAGGAAGTGTGTACCGAAATGTGAGTTTGAGAGCATCTTGTCACATTGTCATTCTCTACCTATAGGGGGCATCACGCTAGCTCTAGGACCGCGACTAAGGTCTTAGATAGTGGTTTTTATTGGCCGACGCTCTTCAAGGATGCATACAACTTTGTTCTTTGTTGTGATGCATGTCAACATGCATAAAATATATCTAAATGACACAAAATTCCATTGAATGTTCTCCAAGAGATTGAAGTTTTTGATTGTGGGGCATTGCTTTTATGGTTCCTTTCGTGTCTTTGAACTCTATTATTTATATATTTCTTGTTTTTGATTATGTTTCAAAGTTGGTGGAAGCAATTCCAACCCACACCAACGATGCACACATTGTGTGCCATTTTGTTAAAGAGCATATTTTCTACAGATTTGGTGTCCCTCGATTGATCATATGTGATGGTGGATCTCATTTCAGTGACATGAAGTTTGAAACTTTGTTGAGTAAGTATGGGGTGAAACACTAAGTGGGTACTCCCTACCACCCATAGACATAGGGACAAGTTGAGGTGTTCAATAGAGAGGAGAAGATGATTTTGGAGAGGACAATCTCAACTAACATGACAAACTGGAGTATGTTGTTGAATGATGCTCTTTGGGCATATAGGACATCCTACAAATCACCTATAGGAACTACATTGTTTAGGTTAGTTTATGGGCATGATTGCCATTTACTAGTGGAACTAAAGCATAAAGCCAAGTGGGCTTTGAGAAAGATAAATTTCAAAATGGATGAAGCAGGTAGGAAAAGATTACTAGAGTTGAATGAATTGATGATGGATGCCTATGAGAGTTCTAGGATTAATAAAGAGAGAACCAAGAAGATTCATGATCGTCACATCTTGCATAGGGTGTTTAATCTAGGACAAAATGTTCTCCTATTCAACTCTAGGCTTAAGATGCATCCAGACAAGTTAAGGTCCAAATGGAGTGGACCATTTGAGGTTTTGCAGGTCTTTCCCCATGGGGCTGTAAATATAGGAGACGGGGATGGGTCATTCCTTGTTAATGACCAGTGGTTGAAACATTACTTTGGTGGTGAAGTGGATAGGAGAATAGAAGAGGTGAGGCTCATTGAGATTCATAGATTCTTGTGCTTAATCATGTCTAGCCTAGGACATAAAACAAGGGTGCTTGTTGGGATGAAACCCAACCTTTATGTCTCTTCGATTATGCTCTATTTCGAGTTTCATAGTTGTTGTTTTCATTTCTTATGTAAAAAGGTATCTTGATCAATTTGCTTGAGTGTGCAGGAGCCTACATGGTCGGTACTACCAATTTCATATTCGGTACTACTAAAATTACATCAGAGTTGACATTCGTAAAAGAAATGACAACTCAGTATTACAAAAATCCAACTCGGTACCGCAGAGTCTTTGGAGAATTTTAGCACCTACTTGATAAGCATTCAGTAGTATTGATAGCCCAATTGGTAATACTGACTTTTTGGCGCTCCCAATTTTGATATACCGAGATACTTCTTAGACCTATCGAGCAAAATGACTAGGTCCGTACTACCGACTCATGACACCAGTGATCTGCGTACACCCACATGACTGGTTGAGATTACCTTCATTGAGCAGTCGGTAGTACCGATCTGCACCAAAAGTCAGTATGGCAGCCGATAGTATTGACTCATGACACCAGTGATCTGCATACGCCCACGTCAATGACTGAGATGACCTTCATCGCGCGGTCAGTAGTACCGATCCACACCACAAGTCATAATATCGATTATAGGTTGGTACTACCGATGCTGGGGCGATATATGCCAACACCATCCACAAACGTTAGTTGTCGATACTTTCGAGCCACGAATTCCTGGAGAAATATCAGTAATACCGAATTGAAGTTGGTAGTACCGATTTTGTTGCTACTAGGTGTCTGCAGGCTATATAAGGAGGAGTGGGAAGATCATTTTCTTCACACCATCATCCTCATCTCCTCAAGAAACTATGAGCAAACAACACCGGGTGCCAACGATCTGCTCCAAGCTCCATTTTCTCCATCCCTCTTCTTGCATCATCGCCATAGCACCAAGGAGGGGTGCATCTTCTTAGGCAGAGCAAGGTGAGTCGGTCCCTCGACCAACCCGCATCCAATGCCCCAGCCCAGAGATCAAGAAGGTCTACGATGACCTTATGAAGAGGAAAATGATACCAACGTGATACAAAGATTGCACCCTCATAGAGTGATTAGGCTTCACTGACAATCTGTGCTGGGTATGTGAGCGTCACCTACCGGAGGTAGAAGATCCATTCTTCAACAACTGACCTACGTACCAGGAACTTATATGTGAATTCCTAGCCTAGTTGGATGTCCTCGTCACCATCGAGCAACAATTGGGGGGAGAGTAGAGAGAAATAAGAGTTAGCTTCTGCCTCTATAACACCAACCACTCCATCACATTGTGGGAATTCAATCGCATCTTCAACTAGTTGTATGTCCCAAAATGCTCCCCTCCCCCTGACTTAAACTACTACCATGCATGGGAACATTTTATCAAAGTTCCAGAAGGCTTCTGCATCAGTTGGCATGTCAACTCTGCCACTGACATCGAGCATTCATTTGCTTGAATTCTACATCGCCTCCTCACCAACACCATCTTCGCTCACTCCAACCAAGGCCAAGGGAAGGTCCAACAAATAGACCTCATCTTCCTCTATAGGCTTTTGGAGGGAGAACCCGTTAACTCTGGGTCCTTCCTTCTCCTCAACTTGGTCTCGATCCGGTGAATGGTGCAGAGGAAAGCACCAGTCCTTTTTGGGGGACTGATTACCCCCATTGCGACACACCTCCATCTTGACCTGCCTACCTTCATGCCTTTGGTAGCTACGAAGATGTTGGATCTCCTGCATTTCAGGGAGGCAAGTCTCCTCAACATGCACTTGGACACAGTGTATGCATGCTGCATAGTGGGAGGACGGTATAGGGAGCGTCAACTCCATGACCCCATCTTCAATCTATAAGGAGTCGAGTATCTCAGGTGTCCAGTTGACGACGAGGAAGAAAACAACGAAGAAGAGGAAGCAACCCATGACAACCCCAAGCATCAACACGAAAATGATGACGATGTTGTGGAGGTGGATCCTACCATCCCCATAACCCGAAGACCAGTCTCGTGCAAGCGTGCACACACTTATGCCATCTCGAGATTGTCTGCCCCACCACCTTTATAGGAGGAGCATGATCCATATGACATGGAAGGCATGCATGGTATGCTGCATGATATTCAAAATGGGCAACAACAACATCAAGAAACACTAACAGGAATATAGGATGTCCACAGATGGTTGTACCAAAACTAATAGGCGATCTACGACAGCGAACGCCTTCTCTTGGCCAACCAAGAGAATATGCATCTGTGCCTACATCGGATGGAGCAATACCAGCAGCCATTCTTTGACCACTACTGGAGCCGGGGGCATTTTGGAGGATATTCGCAACCACCACCGATGGCGCCGCCTGACCTATCATGTGAAGGCAATGTAGATAGGAAATCACATAACGCACCAAGTGAAGGCTTGATTTGACTATTATGTTAACTGCTCTTCTGATAGTGTTTCATTAATCTAAGGACATATGTCTTTTATGGATATTTCTGGTCACTTCATAGCAGTTATTGGTTTAGTGGTTAGTAAAGGCCGGTTTGGGATTGTTATGTGGGGAATATTGAGTTGTCAATTAATGTATTGTTTCCTTTTGTTGACTTGTCTCAAATAGATCCAAGAGTATGTTGCTCTAGGACGAGCAATATTCAAGCTTTGGGGCATTTGATGCATCCATTTTTAGTCACTTTTACAAGCCTATTTTCTTTGGTATTATGTACAAAATATTATCATTAGCCCGTTCCACTTGAATGCATCAAAATTACACAATTCTACTATTTTTGAATATTTTGAGATCATCTCAAGTACTTATGTACATTTTTGTTGCCTTTTAGGTACCACGAGAGTCCCACAGACTCGGTACTACCGACTTCACAAGTTGGTAGTATTGAAATCACATCAGTAGAAGACCTTAGGAATCACACAGACTTGATGCTACTGACTCTATCAGTCGGTAGTACTAAAATCATGTCAGAGAGGCACATGAAGGGAAGCGAGCAATCTCAGTGCTATTGACTCTAGTCGATAGTATTGAATTTACATTAGAGAGACAGAGTTGGTTCTAAATAGAGACTCAGTACTATCGACGCTGTTCGGTAGTACTGACATTGTGGGCATGGGCGACATCCCTAAGGACTCAGTTTTACTGACATTGTGGGCATGGGTGACATCCCTAAGGACTCGGTACTACCGACTTCCCAGTCGGTATTACCATGTCTTCTTGATCAAGCAATCTGATTGTAGTGCTCTAACCCAATGGTTGACATTATTTCACACCCTAAGTGGATCTTATGACTTAAAGGAAGTGCGGCCAGACCTAAGGGGAGAGTCGACTTTTTATTACACGATACCTAAGAGTGAGGAGAGGAGAGAACAATGCTAAAGGCTATGTCTGGGACGATTCGAGCACCTCTGGTGGCTGATTATGCAGCCAAAAGATAGTAGATCACACATACATCGTAGGGGATTGTTGGGAGTTTTACAAAGAAAGATCTCAACTCACTAATCACCCGCAAGTGTACAGGGTCAATGTAGTCGAGTGTCGAACATAAGGAGGTAGGCTAGTTAGGTGCAAATTTGTTAACTTTCATTAATCCAAGTCGGGTTACAAAGTTCAGACTGATTACAGATTTAGAAGGCAAGCAAAATCAAAAGCTCAAAGTTAAAGGGTTGAATAAGCAATTAAAGGCTTGGGCATTAGATTTCACCACCATACCATCATATCATATGGACTTATGAAATCAAGATTACTATTAACATGTAAGGAGGTTGTCATCGTCGTGCATTTCCCAATGTCACAAGATGGTTCTCAACTTGGCATAATGCTCCCGCATCTATGCTTAGTATTGAACATAACCTTAGCCCTCAATATTCTCAAGCCACTCCCATGGTCAAGAGCATACTGCCATGGATCCTACTCCTTACTTCCTCATACATTCTTTCGAAGCACATGGTAAGAATAAAACATGTACAAAAGGTGGCCAGGCAAACATACAAAGCAAGAAACACCACATGCATCCATGGAAAAGAAAATTAACTAGAAATAAACATAGATTTAGAGTTCACATGAACAATGGCATGGGAGTTTCTCTCCCATACCCAAGAAAAGAGTTCTACTCGTCGATAATGGAAATGTACATACACAATGTAGAACTTTTAGAGTTTTGCATGCTTAAGAGAAGAAAAAGCTAAAGGAACCAAAGATGTAGCCAAAAGGAAGTAGAAATCTGGCTAGAGGATGAAATTCCACCCTTGGAGCTTCTCCAACTCAGACAATCTTCCCTCCCAAAAATCTTGAGTGAGAGAAGTAAGCTCTACTGCACCTTTAGAGAAGAAATGGAGAAGAAATGAAAGTAGAATGGAGGTTCTTTGCCAAGAAAGTACCTTCTTCTATCCCAAAATCACCCTCCTTAACTCTAGAACTTCTCTTGGATGAACGACACTTTTAAAATGATGATAGATAACTGCCCCTTGTGTTGCCTTGGTCTTTAAAAATGAGGAGTGGTTGCTCTCATTTCTGCAGAAACTGATAGTGACACGACATGTCTTTTAGGTGACACGTCGTGTCCCGTTGTACAGTTTCACTGGGTCTAGCTGCTGCTATGAAGTACACGATGTGTATTAAACAAGACACATCATGTGATTTTCTTCTAGAGTCATTTCAGCCAAAAGGCACATGGTGTGTTCGAATGAACACACGCCGTTTGCATTGGTAGCAAGTTGTATCTGGCCTTCAGGTCCCAAGGACACATTGTGTCCAAGTTGGGACACATCGTATTGCGGTCTTCTATGTTTTGGTGTTGAGGCCACTGGAGAAACACACACCGTGTGTTAAATGCCACACCACATGTTCTTCATTCTGCGAAGGTGTCCGTGAAGGGACACACCGTGTCTTAAATAAGACACGTCATGTGCAAAGCTGTTTATTTAGGAATAAACTCAGAATTATCTGCAAATCAGGGAGAAGTCCATTTGGGGATGGATTTGAGTTGGACTATCTCCAATTTGGCACTTTGAATGCGTATCTACAATCAACATCATACGGTAAGTGAAAATAACTAAAATGTGGCAAGATAAATATGAATAGAGGCTAATGGAATGCAAAATGAACTGAATTTGTGTGTGAGATTGTACAAAAAGTTGATATGAAATGCGCACATCAAATCACCCCTAAGCTTTAATTGTTTCTTATCCTGAAGCAAAATGTCACAGATCTGTTCTTACCCTAATCCCAATCCCACTGTCCAAAAGGGCAGTGTTAAAGGGATTAGAGCGCCCGTCCCTGAGTGGCCCAAAAATCACACACAGATAATATGCAAAAATGAAATAACATTCTTCTTTATAAAAATGAACCATAAGGTTTAGTACATAAGGCCCGTAGGCAATAGAAAAGAGAAAAAGATAAGAAACTAGCCTACAACTACATCCCTTTTACAAATAGCTCCCATGTAGAGTCCATAAGTGATGTAGCAGTCTTTATTGCAGTGGATAAATGAGTAGATGAATCTAGTTCCTTGCATTACCTAAAATCGAGAAAATCAAGACACAACATCAATGCAATTGCACGGTACACTACATAAAATGAAGTAAAGAAATTTATAAGAAAACTAGTATGCTTGGCAGGACTTATGTTTCAAACATTATCGAACAATCTTCCAAAAACCAAAATGTTATTCAACACAAATTTTATTACGAATTTCCCATTATGCTGTAATTCAAGAAGCATGCTTATATTAGTTTATGTGACTCTACTACCCCAACGCGATGGGGAGGTCACCAAGCTCCTTCTCACCATAGGAGATAGGAGATCAAAGTGCAAAATCCTACCTTCCAATAAGAGAGTTTTGCTTATATTCAATATCAACATTATCAACTTTTCCAACATCATTATCAACATCAATATACGGGCAGTCATAATGGGTATTGTGATTTAGGGTTTCATGTTTCTCAAAATATAATATAGAAGAAAAACAGAAGACTATTCATAGGGAACAATAGTTCATCCAAATAACTAGCCAAGCATATGTCAAGAGATACCTAAAAGTATCATCATTACAACCAAGGAGGAGTACTATTATAGCATACCTTTTTGAATGCTAATCGAGTAAAGGTCCAAGAGTGAAAGGTCAAGGTCTCAAGTAGATCCTAGATTAAACAAGATATAGATTTGAGGGTCAAGATCATATTATGCAAGAACCATGTATTAAGGATTAGGGTTTTGCATTCCTATACAACCCTAGAGTAGATCATCCATTTATAATTGACATTATATCAATATTTCAACATTTAATCAAGCATCAAGCATATATCAAGAATGAATGATCTACTTAGGTGCTTTTAGGAACCATATTAGCTAACCCCAGTTATATCATCAACATCCGAGTCATTAATCAAGTTTCTAGATCATAATGAGAGGTTTGAGATTAAACATCAGAGTAATATTACATGATGGATCAGGAACTAGGTTAGGATGATGATCTTAAGAAATTAACCCTTTTATACTCCAAAAGGTTATTCCAAGGTATTTGCATCAAAATAGAGAACAAAGATATGAAACAGGTTCTGAAACCATTTTTATTAAATCGGTCTAATTTTTCTGATGAAAATGGACTATAATTTCGATATATTTGGAGCTAGGAATCTCAAGATAACATTTTTGCAAGATTGAGCCATTTTCTGGAATTTTGGGCAGAGAGGGAAAATTACCAGAAAATGGGGGCCGTCGATCCTTGGTCTACCGTGGAATCGCAAGGTAGATCAGCGACTGAGAGAGGCCATGCTCCTGGGCACGTGCTCGCAAAGGAAGTCAGAGGGAAGAAATCACGCGGGGCTGGGCGGCCGTTGATCTGGGGTCGCGGTCAAGGTATGACTGTGATCCGACGGTAGCTGCAGGTCGACTCTACCAAATAGCAGATCCAGTAAAAGCGGCGGTGCCACGACAGAGATGGTGGCTGGAGAAAAAGGGGACGAGAGAGGGAGACCCTGGCGTGGGAAGAGGGGGTGCCGCTCGAGTCCGTGGAGGCGAGGTGAAGGCAACATGGGGTTTTATATAGTTGTTTGGGGGCTAGGGTTAGGGTTAAGGAGGGGGGCGGCGCTCCCTATGGTACGAATTGTTTCCTTGGCCTCCAAGTAGCGATTTCACACTACTAAAACATGCCAAAGCTTCAAGAGAGGATAAGGGAGCCTCTGGTCAAGCCATTGGGGCGAAACCGATTGGGTTTGCTTGGTTGGGTTGGGAGCCAGGGTGGCTGTCCATCGTGGACTTGCCATTCCAGGCGCAAGGTAGGGGATGACCCCATTGGATTGAGATCCAAGGCTATTGGGTCAATCCGCCTTGCCCAGTGGCACCCAAAGAACAGGATGGGTCGAGCCCAGCAAGGGAAAAGGAGGAAAAAGGAATAAAAAGGCTAAAAAAATGAGCTAGGAAGGGCTAGATTTTAGGAAAATCATAGGAAGGTCCAAATGATCTCAAATTTGGACCATATATTCAACATAAAGTGTAGAATAATGTGTGCAAGTTTGGAGACCAAAAGATAAAGTTAACTAGTCAAACTCAAGTATTTGAACAAAGAGGTGTATTAAGCTAAATAAGGTGCCAAAGAGTGCATGAAATTTATAGAAAATAATAGAATTTGATTTTGGGTATCTACATTGATCAAAGAGTCAAATGAGATCATGAATTACCATCGTAGAGGTAAAGAAAAATATAAATTAAATAATAGGGAAGAGGGAAAAATCACATTGTCACATCCTCCCCTCCTTAAAAGGAATTTTGCCCCCAAAATTCAAACTTCCTTGAAGAGGCCAGGAAAGCGTTCCTCCATGTCTGACTTCAATTCCCAAGTAGCATAATCACTCCCATGGTGCTTCCACAACACCTTAACCATATTGATTTTCTTATTTCTGAGTTCCTTGGTGCGAGTATCAAGTATCTTGACCGGAGTTTATTGGTATACAAGGGTGTCCTTTAATTCAAGTGGATCATGATTGAGGACATGGCTAGGGTCTTTCACAAGTATCTTGATCAGAGTTTCTTGGTACACAAGGGTGTCCTTTAATTCAAGTGGTTCATGATTGAGGACATGGCTAGGGTCTTTGACACACCACTTTAGGTTCGACACGTGAAAGACGTTGTGCATCATGCTATATTGTGGAGGTAGAGCCAACATGTAAGCACATTCCCCAATATGATCCAGAATTTCAAAAGGACCCACATATCTAGGGCTGAGTTTTCCTTTGTTCTTTGCAATGGCCCGAATTGGTCGAATCTTCAGGAAAACATGATCACCTACTAGGAACTGAGTGTCAATCCTATGTGCATCAACATAAGACTTCTGGCAATCTTGTGCCCCTTTTAACCTTTGCTTGATTAGGTTGACATTGTCAGAATAGAGTTGTAGTTCCTCAGATTTCAGAATTCATCTTTTGCCTACTTCATCCCAGTAAAGTGGAGATCTACACGGTCTTCCATACAGAGATTCATAGGGAGGCATGCCTATACTGGATTGGTAGCTATTGTTGTAGGCAAACTCAATGAGAGGAAGGTAGTGGTCCTAAGAACCACCCCAATCGAGGACACATGATCTCAGCAAGTCTTCTAGAACTTAGATTGTCCTCTTAGACTGTCCGTCAGTTTGTGGGTGATAAGCAGTGCTGAAATTTAGTTGAGTTCCCAGTTCTTCCTGTACTTATCGCCACAAGTGAGAAGTGAACTTTGCATCACGATCTGATACCATAGATATAGGAATTCCATGCAGCCTGACTATCTCTCGAACGTAAAGTTCTGCTAACTCTGGAACCTTGGTTGTTGTCTTGATTGGAATAAAATGGGCTGACTTAGTCAGACGATCGACTACAACCCAAATGGCGTCACTCCCTTTCCTGGTCCTGGGTAGTCCCACCACGAAATCCATGGTGATGTTTTCCCATTTCCACTCAGGGATAGGTAGGGGTTGTAGAAGACCTCCTAGACGTTGGTGTTCAGCCTTGATCTGTTGGCAGGTCAGATACTTGGAGATGAATGTAGCAATGTCAGTCTTCATATTCCTCCACCAGAAGTTCCTTTGTAGATCCTTGTACATCTTCGTCGATTCAGGATGCACAATATATTTTGACCCGTGAGCTTCTCGTAACACCATTTCTATCATGAATGAATCTTCTGGGACCCATATGCGCTATTTGTATCAGATTTCACCATCCATACCGACTGTCAAACGAGTTTGGGGCTTCTCTAATAGCTTAGTCATATCATCAAGGCTCTTGCTATTCTTTTGGGCTGACATGATTTCAGACTGGAGGCCCAGTTTTACATGGACACTGGCCAATCTAAGAACGTTTCCCATACGCCTCGGGGCCCAAGGTGACATGACTTCCATGTTCTTACATTCAGTAGTAAAGACAACCTCACATTTTGCCTACTTCCTGCTGAGTGCATTGGCCACCACATTTGCCTTACCGGGGTGGTAGGCAATGGTGAAGTCATACTCTTTAAGGTACTCGAGCCAACACCTCTGTCTTAGATTGAGATCCTTCTGTGTCAGGATATATTTTAGACTCTTGTGGTCGGTGAGGATGTCGGAAGTGTCACCATACAAGTTGTGTCGCCATATTTTCAAAGAATATATGATGGCGACAAGCTCGAGGGCATGGGTTGGGTAGTTTGGCTTCAATTGTCTAGAGGCATAAGCAACTACCTTTCTCTCTTGCATGAGAACACAACCCAGACCAAACCTTGATGCGTCAGTGAAGATGACAAACCCATCATTTCCTGAGGGAAGAGTCAAGACAGGTGCAGTTGTCAGCTTTGTCTTTAGCTCTTGAAAACCAGACTCACACTCCTTTGACCAGATAAACTGTTCTCCTTTCCTAGTGAGCTTAGTGAGAGGCAAGACAGTCCTGCTGAAGTTCTGAATAAAACATCGATAATAGCCAGCAAGAACCAGAAAACTATGAATCTTCGAAACATTCTTTGGGGCTTGCTACTCAAGAACAACCGAGACTTTGGCGGGGTCAACATAAATTTTCCCACCAGAAATTATGTGGCCTAAGAACATGACTTCAGAAATCCAAAATTCACATTTGACAACTTTGCATAGAATTTATGAGATTGGAGGATGTCAAGAACTTTGCGAAGGTGAATGCAGTGTGATTCAGCATCAGTCGAATATATCAATATGTCATCAATGAAGACCACTACAAACTCATTGAGGAAAGGTTGGAAGACACTATTCATCAAGTTCATAAACACACCAGGGGAATTAGTCAACCCAAAAGGCATGAAAAGGAATTCATAATGCCCGTATCGAGTTTGAAAGGTTGTTTTAGGAATGTCTTCATCCTTAACTTTGAGTTGGTGATAATCTTAACGGAGATCAATTTTTGAAAAGACATGGGCAGAACAGAGTTGATCGAAAAGGTCATCAATTCTGGGCAGCGGATACTTGTTTTCCACAGTCGCTTGGTTGATCATACGATAGTCAATACACAAGCGAAGGGAATTGTCCTTTTTATTAACAAATAAAACGGGGGATCCCCAAGGAGAGGTACTAGGGCGGATGAAACCCTTGTCAAGCAATTCCTGCAACTACTTTTTTAGCTCAATCAATTTAGCAGGAGCCATCTGATAGGGTGCCCGAGAAATAGGTGCAGTACCAGGTGCTAAATCAATAGAAAACTTGACATCATGATCTGGTGGTAGCCCTGTGAGCTCCTCAGGTACTCTAGCACTATATCAATGTTTTCTAGGGCACTCGTATTAGGGTTGACTATGGTTACATTTGCTAGGTATGCTTTGCACCCTTTAGCTATCAAGTTTTGGGCTTTAATCAGAGAAATGACAACGTTTTGATTTTGATCTTTCCTTCCAGGAATTACAAGAATAGGGAGGTTGGGTTTGGAAATAATGACTTTCTTGGCACGACAGTCGATTAGGGCATGATTTTTATGGAGCCAATCCATCCCTAAAATAAGGTCAAAATCTTCCATGTCTAAGATTATGAAATCTGACTGAAAACTACATCCAACATAAGATAGAGGGACTTTCTCGACAATACAGTAGGAGACTTTCATCTTCTCACTTGGGGTAGTTACATCAAGTATGTACCCTAAGTCCCTTGTTTCAAGATTCAACATAAAGGCAAGATTCTTAGACATGAAAGTGTTTGTTGACCCAGAGTAAAAAAGAGTAACAAAAAAATGGTTGGATATTTGCATCATACCTACGTATACATATATTTTGTGTAAGGACTATGTACAAGATAATCATGATATAAAGTTTTGGAAATAATCTTGAATTTAAAAGGTACCTTTCATGAGTTTGTTTTCATTGGCCTTTGGCTCATCTGCATTCACAGCAAAGACACGGGCCTGTCGATGTTCACCTTGCTTGGCCCATGCTGGAGGAGGGTGGGGGCAGCTGTCTCTGAAGTGACCCTCCTGTTTGCAGTAATGGCAGACTGGGGATGGATACTTGCACTGGCCAGGGGTGGAAGTTACCATAGTTATGGCAATGAGGAATATTGGCGTTCCGGCCTGGACCCCTATTTTGTCCATGATTTTGGTTTTGTGTAGGACCACGGTTGTAATTCTGGTTCTGGCCTTGATTGTAGTTCTGGGCAGGGGGGATTTCTCTGGTTCTTCTGTCGGTTCTTATTCTTATTGCCACCAATATGGGGTTTTCGCTTCTGTTCAGGTTTTGCAGGTACAACTTCAGTCAGGCCTAGATAGGCAAGGGTAGGTAATGGTTTCCCGTGTCCCATCCCTAGGGTTCTCTCCATGGACAGGGCATGGTCATAGGCATCTTGAAAATTGGTGGGTTTGGATGAGGATACAAAAACTTTTAGGGTAAGGAAAAGCCCATCAATGTAGCGGTCAAGTTTTTATTCTTCGGTAAGGTTGGTGACATGCCTCTCCAGTAGGCAGAACTGTCGGCTGTATTCAACCACTGTGTTAGTTCCTTGGGTAAGGGTGAGGAATTGTTTTTGTTTCTCCTTTCTCTCAGATGTGGGTTGGAAACGGTTGGTGAAAATGGGTTTGAAGGCTTCCCAGTTGACAGGGATAACCTGTTGTGACTGAATATAATTCTCCCACCACAACTTGGCTGCTCCCTTCAACTGGTAGGTGGCAAAACCAACCTTGTCTTGTTCAGGGCACCTCAAAACCCTAAAAGTGTTTTCCATGGACACTAACCAGGCATCAGCCTTGTCTAGGACATCATCTTTGTCTTCCCCATAGAAGGCTTCAAGGTTGGGTTTCAGAAAATCCTGGATAGTGATGGGTTTTGGGTTATGAGTTGGCACAAGGGATGCTGTACGGATAGCTAGGTCATGGAGGGCATCCATAATGGCCTTCTGTTTTAGTTCCCACTCCCCCATATTGTTGGTCTTATTATCAGAACTGACATCTTCATCATCATCCATGCGGGGCTTCTTCCCCTTGTTTTTAGTACCAGAGGTCCCTTCACCATCCCTGTTGTTCCTAGTTTTTGGGGCCATATGCAAGAGTTCAACTGATATAAGTTTTCATATTTATAACTTTCAAAGCAAAGATATGACATATCATGGAAATATTGTAACAAGTTTTCTCAATTTATTTTTGGATTTTAGTTGTTCCCGTCCTTAATTTACCCAAAATAGAGAGAGTACATAGATCAAGTCATGACACCTTAAAGAGAACGAGAAGATGAGGAGTCATCCTACTTCCTTCTAATATGTGGCTTGGGAAATCCTTAAAGAAGAGATAAGATGCTAGAAGACTCTCTAGGGTTATAGGAAGTCCTTCCATCCATTTTTGGATCAACTAAGGCCGGGTGGAGCAGGAGGAACCTCAACCACCGTGAAGACGGATAGGAGGAATTATGCCAGAACCCCCTTTGTGCTCTTTCTAGACATCTCAGTTTTCACCATAATGAATTTTAGGGCTTCCTTGGTTCAGCGATTAAGAACATCATTTCAGTAATGCATATGAAGTGTGTTATGGCTCTGATACCAACTGTCATAGATCCATTCTTACCCTAATCCCAATCCCACTGTCCAAAAGGGTAGTGTTAAAGGGATTAGAGCACCCGTCCCTGAGTGGCCCGAAAATCACACACAAATAATATGCAAAAATGAAATAACATTCTTCTTTATTAAAATGAACCATAAGGTTTAGTACATAAGGCCCGTAGGCAACAGGAAAGAGAAAAATATAAGAAACTAGCCTACAACTACATCCCTTTTACAAATAGCTCCCATGTAGAGTCCATAAGTGATGTAGCAGTCTTTATTGCAGTGGATAAATGAGTAGATGAATCTAGTTCCTTGCATTACCGAAAATCAAGAAAATTAAGACACAACGTCAATGCAATTGCACGGTATGCTATATAAAAACAAGTAAAGCCATTTATAAGAAAACTAGTATGCTTGGCATGACTTATGTTTCAAACATTATCGAACGATCTTCCAAAAACCAAAATGTTATTCAACACGAATTTTATTACAAATTTCCCATTATGCTATAATTCAAGTAGCATGCTTATATTAGTTTATGTGACTCTACTACCCCAATGCGATGGGGAGGTCACCAAGCTCCTTCTCACCATAGGAGATAGGAGATCAAAGTGCAAAGTGCAAAATACTACCTTCCAATAAGTGAGTTTTGCTTATATTTAATATCAACATTATCAATTTTCCAACATCATTATCAACATCAATATACGGTCAGCCATAATGGGTATTGTGATTTAGGGTTTCATGTTTCTCAAAATATAATATAGAAGAAAAATGGAAGACTATTCATAGGGAACAATAGTTCATCCAAATAACTAGCCAAGCATATGTCAAGAGATACCTAAAAGTATCATCATTACAACCAAGGAGGAGTAGTATAATAGCGTACCTTTTTAAATGATAATCGAGTAAAGGTCTAAGAGTGAAAGGTCAAGGTCTCAAGTAGATCCTAGATTAAACAAGATATAGATTTGAGGGTCAAGATCATATTATGCAAGAACCATGTATTCAGGATTAGGGTTTTGCATTCCTATACAACCCTAGAGTATATCATCCATTTATAATTGACATTATAGCAATATTTCAACATTTAATCAAACATCAAGCATATATCAAGAATGAATGATCTACTTAGGTGCTTTTAGGAATCATATTAGCTAACCCTAGTTATATCATCAACATCTGAGTCATTAATCAAGTTTCTAGATCATAATGATAGGTTTGAGATTAAACATCAGAGTAAGATTGCATGATGGATCAGGAACTAGGTTAGGATCATGATCTTAAGAAATTAACCCTTTTATACTCCAAAAGGTTATTCCAAGGTATTTGCATCAAAATAGAGAACAAAGATATGAAACAGGTTCCGAAACCATTTTTATTAAATCGGACTAATTTTTCTGATGAAAATGGACTATAATTACGATATATTTGGAGCTAGGAATATCAAGATAACATTTTTGCAAGATTGAGCCATTTTCTGGAATTTTGGGCAGAGAGGGAAAATTACCAGAAAATGGGGGCCGTCGATCCTTGGTCTACCTTGGACTCGCAAGGTAGATCAGCGGCGGGGAGAGGCCGTGCTCCTGGGCACGTGCTCACAAAGGAAGTCAGAGGGAAGAAATCGTGCGGGGCTGGGCGGCCGTTGATCTGGGGTCGCGGTCAAGGTCTGATCGTGATCCGACGGTAGCTGCAGGTCGAATCTGCCAAAAAGCAGATCCAGCAAAAGCGGAGGTGCCACGGCAGAGATGGTGGCCGGAGAAAAAGGGGATGAGAGAGGGAGACCCTGGTGTGGGAAGAGGGGGTGCCGCTCGAGTCCGTGGAGGCGAGCTGAAGGCAACATGGGGTTTTATATAGTTGTTTGGGGGCTAGGGTTAGGGTTAAGGAGGGGGGCGACGCTCCCTATGGGACGACTTGTTTCCTTGGCCTCCAAGTAGTGATTTCACACTACTAAAACATGCGGAAGCTTTGAGAGAGGACAAGGGAGCCTCTGGTCAAGCCATTGGGAGGAAACTGATTGGGTTTGCTTGGTTGGGTTGGGAGCCAGGGTGGCTGTCCATCGTGGACTTGCCATTCCAGGCGCAAGGTAGGGGATGACCCCATTGCCATTGGATTGAGATCCAAGGCTGCTGGGTCAATCTGCCTTGCCCAGAGGCACCCAAAGCACAGGATGGGCCGAGCCCAACAAGGGAAAAGGAGGAAAAAGGAATAAAAAGGCTAAAAAAATGAGCTAGGAAGGGCTAGATTTTAGGAAAATCATATAAAATCATAGGAAGGTCCAAATGATCTCAAATTTGGACCATATCTTCAACATGAAGTGTAAATAATGTGTGCAAGTTTGGAGACCAAAATATAAGTTAACTAGTCAAACTAAAGTATTTGAAAAAAGAGGTGTATTAAGCTAAATAAGGTGCCCAAGAGTGCATGAAATTTATAGAAAATAATAGAATTTGATTTTGGATATCTACATTGATCAAAGAGTCAAATGAGATCATGAATGACCATCATAGAGGTAAAGAAAAGATATAAATTAAATAATAGGGAAGAGGGAAAACTCACATTGTCACACAAAAAGAGCATAGAGCACAGATTAAGGGATTGGAAAGCTCATGTACATATCAAATGAAAAGAAACATGAGTATGGGGCTACATGAACCATGATCAACTTGTTTATACTTGTAGCCATAAATTTAACTTAAACATCCATGAAAGATATTTTTAGTTCAACATGGGTGGTCACAAATAAATGAATAAATCAGTTAAACAACACTAAGTAGAATTTGGATGACCAGGCCAAGTAGTTAGTGGATGTACAACACAAATTCGTAGTTGTTAAGGATACAAATGATGAAATCTTAGTTAACATTAAAAATCTTAGTTGAACTCTTCTTCTTTTGCAAAAGATTAATTGACAAAGAATTATAGGTTCCGGTACTCGGCTGCTAATGTAGGCTTATGCACACGTGGAGTGTCGGTTGGGGTATTTTACCCTCTTTTGAGACATACCACCTAACCATCATTGCCAGATCAGGCTTACACTAGGATAGCATGATATGTGGACAGTTGGCCATATTTTATGGGGTATGAGGGTGAAACAAGGCAACACAAAATTTAAAAATTTTCACAACAAGAGAGTCAACAAAATTGTAAAATTAGCTAGATTTCATTCATTTGTTTTGAAAAAAAAATTATTTTACTAAAATAGAGGTTGTATATGCACTATGAGCTTGGTAAGGGCATCCCATATCCTAATTAATGTTGTAAGGTTGATTCACTCATAAAAATTTGAGGCCATTACATGTTTTAAGCAAATCAGAGATGTGAAAGGTGAATGTTCAAGCTTCAAGTATAAACCAGACTTAAGCACATGTTGATGGCGAAAGGGTTTTATTTAATTCATGGAAGCTCTTTAACAATTCCTTCAAATGATAAATTGTGTGCAAGAGGACAAGATGGTTCAAACTTATGAGAAAAATAGTTCATTACACAAAGTGAGCCTCACATTATAGAATGCGCCAAAGGAAAAAGAAAACTAGAATTAAAAAAACAAGATTAAACTAAAGAACTAAACAAAAACAACAAAAGTAACTAAATTATCGGCCGATTGAATCCCCCCTAAGCTTAAAATTTGTAGTGTCCTCACTACAACAATCAAACTCAAAGAAAATGCAACTAGGTACCTATCATGGAATGGTATCATTAGGAGGGACCAACGCCCACAGGACCAACAGGAAAGTACTGGCTGATGAGATCATCATCGTCCGAAATGTCGACACACATGGGCTGTGGGGCAGACTCAGGATGTGGCAGATGAGATGTTGGGTGGTGTTGTTGAGGTGCAGAGTGGTGCTGTTGAGGCATTGGATAGTGGCTCTATCAGATGTGCCACATATCCATGCGTTGGACCATGTCATGCATAACAGAATACTACATACCATTAGGTCCAGGCGGATGTCTATGTGGTCAAACCACTGTTGCACGTAGCTGTAAAGATGCCTAACATCAAGCATAACTCAAGAATAATCCATCTGAGTGCATATGGAGTGCCTATGGAGGGAGGTGGTGGAGCTGTAGGGGGTGCCTTAGTAGCTTGTGATCCTTTGGGGGCTTCTGCATCATCCGGGCCAGTAAGAATTACCTTCCAATTGTCTTTGTTTGTCAAGGTGATATTTTCCAAGTCTGGAATGTCGATGTAATGCTCATCATCAAAGAACTATCTGAACTTGGTATCATCATTGGGAACTCTAGAGATCAAGCCTGTAGATAAAAGGTATTGAATATCTACCAGATTTCTACCTGGTGCAGGCTCTAGACCTGTTAGGTCCACCTCAAGCTTGTTGGCAATAAGAGTAATTAAACCCCCACACAAGATATCCCTAGATTATCTCTTCTTCATTTTCTTTATGTCTAAGAACCTAGTAAGAATGTAGTACCCTACATTAATCTTGTAGTCACTCACCATGCCCCACAAAAAGAATAAGTTTTGTTTCTCACAAACTCCTTGAGTTCCTTTCTTTATAAAAACCCCTGTGCTGAAAAGGCAGTGGACATATTTGAAGATGGGGTTGTGAATGGAAGATGCCCTATCCTTTTTGGAATCATGACGATCATCATCAGTGATCTTAGATCAGAATTCATCACTATCAAAAGCTGGAGGGAAGCTCAATGCCCCATCGTAAAGGCACTCTAAAACCTCACAGAATCATCTGAAGGTGCCTCGACACAGTAAATAGAAATGGATTATTGCATATGGTCCCAAATTTTTCTATGGGTCGTTCTCTATTGTAATAGTAGTTAGAAACTCATATACAAGGCGGGGGTAAGTATGCGTTACCGAGCAGTAGAGGTAGTGGAGTCCAAGTTCCTTCAGATGCCTGATGACTTCATCTTTGAATCCTAGGGCATTCAGTATTTGCACACACACAAAACATGAAGGTAGTACCCTCCTTGAGATGAGGAATTGGTAAGTAGGGTCCTCCTCTACTGTGACCCTGAACTGGGTCGGGGAGATGTAGGTTGGGGTTGAGGAAGAGCTTGCTCTGTTATTGCGGTTGGAGGTTTGTTTCACAGGTGCCATTGCTGCTTGTGAGTCGTGCTGAAATGGCCTTCAACACATCATGTCTTATTGATGACACACCGTGTGTTGTGGCAGAGATGTGGACATAACTGTGTGGAGACACACCGTGTCTCTTTGGCGACATGCCGTATACCTGGAGAAGAGTGGCAACATGAGTTAGACGAACACGGTAGGTGCTCATGGCGGCTCAACTCGAACATGACAGACGATTATACCATATCTCGGAGGAAAGATGGAGGAGGAAGTAAGGATGATGGCAGGGATGAATCTCACTTGCTCTCCCTGGAGAGTTGAGGTTGGTGACAGTAGAAATTAGCGGCGGCTTGCCTAAGCTATTTCACTCTTTGGAATGAGAAAGAGAGAGAGGGTAAGGCGTCTTCACGGTGGCATACACGACAAAGCTTGGTCAGAGAAGATGATGATGGAGAGGCGGCTTCACATGGAAGACATGATGGCTCGACTCGAACACGATAGCTGCACACGGATCTTTGAGAGTGGAAGTGTTGTGAGAGTGAAAGAGATGAGTTGGGGCTAGTGTAAAAACCCCCTTTCTTGTCAAAGGACACATCATGTATCTTTTAGAACACGACATGTCTTCTTGCAGAAACTATCGTTTCCTTTTTTAGCAACACCTGACCTGAAAGGTACACGGCGTGCACTTTTTAACACACAACGTGTATGACTGTAGAAGCTGAAGCATAGATTTCTTCACTGTTCGATTAAGGATACGACATGTTTGATTTTAGAAACTAGTTGCTCATTTTTGCAAATGAAGTACATGATGTGTTCAATTTTGCACACAATGTGTAGCGTTCTAGATGGTAATAGCGCATTTTCTATCTGATAACAACACAATGTCTCGTAGGGAGACACATCGTGTCTTTTTGAAAATCTACTCAGATTGTTCCTTCTATGAGTGCTGACACGGCGTGTCAAATAAAGACACGTCATGTCAGTATGCATTTCTATAGAAATCAACTTCTTATCACCACCTGTAGAAGTGATAGGATGCAAATATAAGTGCCTAAATTATTACATTCATCCATGACAAGTTTATTTCGGGAGATTAAAGATTGTTCTTGATTCAAGCTACTTAAAAAATCTATCCTAATGTGGGGTCAACTCCCACGAGTTCCTCCATTTAAAGTATGGAGTAAGACTCTTCAAGTTGTTGGTTAAACATCTTGGAGGGAGCAAGAGGCTCCCTTGTCAATTTCTTCTCCAGTGGTGTACAACTTACATCTTTGTCCACTGACTTTGAAGGTTGATTGCTTCCCTTATAACTCAACTGTCCCATATGGAAATACTTGTAAGACTAAGAACGGTCCAGACCACTTGGATCTTAATTTTCCTGGAAAGAATTTGAGTTTGGAGTTGAACAGTAGAACTTGGTTTCCTTCTTTGAAGTCCTTGACCTTGATTCTTTTGTCATGCCATATTTTAGTCTTTTCTTTGTAAATCTTGGCGTTCTCATAAGCATCCATTCTTAGTTATTCTAACTCTTGGAGTTGCAACAATCTTTTCTCTCTTGCCTTCTTGAGGCCACCGTTCAGGAATTTGATTACCGATAGTGCCTTGTGCTCCAATTCTATGGGTAAATGACATGATTTTCTGTAAACAAGTTTGAAAGGAGTTGTTCCAATAGGAGTTTTAAAAGCTATCATGTAAGATGATAATGCATTGTATAACTTTAATGCCCAATCCTTCCTTGAACTGGAGATCGTCTTTTCTAGGATAGCCTTTAGTTGCCTATTTGAGATTTCCACCTAACCTGATTTTGAGAATGATAAGGTGTGGGCACCTTATGCTTCACTCCATACTTTCTAAGCAAGATGTTGAAATTCCTTTCATTAAAATGGCTACCACCGTTTGATATTATTGCTCTTGGAACTCCAAATCTAGGGAAGATGATCTTTTGGAATAGTTTTATGACCAACTTTAAATCTGGAGCTTGAGTGGAGATTGCCTCCACCCATTTGAAAACATAATCATAGGCCACTAAGATGAACTTGTAGCCGCAAGAGGATGGAAAAGGGCCCATATAATCTATGCCCAATACATCGAAGACTTCTATTTCTAGAATTGAGTTCAATGGCATTTCATCCCTCTTTGAGATTCCCCCAGCTCTTTGGCAATTGTCACAAGCCTTGACAAATGTGTGTACATCACAAAATAAACTTGGCCAATAAAAACTAGATTGAAGGATCTTGGTTGCAGTTTTGTTCACTCCAAAGTGTCTGCCATAGGGAGAGGAATGTCAATCTAAAATCACACTAGAAATTTCTTCATTTGGGATACATCTCCTGATGAGTCCATACGTGCATTTCTTGAACAAAAAAGGGTCGTCTCAATAATAGAAGTTAACATCATGAAGGAACTTCTTCTTTTGTTGGTAAGTGAGATCAGGTGCAAAATATCCGGTAGCAAGGTAATTTGCAAAATCAGCAAACCATGGAAAAACAAGAGAGTTTACGTCATACAACTTCTCAATGGGCAACTTGTCATCAATAGGAACTTTGTTTTCAACACTAGTAGAAAGACATGAGAGGTGGTCAACTACACTGTTCTTGGTTCCCTTCTTATCAAACTCCTGTAGTAACAATATCCAGTGGATGAGGTGAGGTTTGGCGTCTTTCTTTCTCATAAGGTATCTTATTGCAGCATGATTTGTATGTACAATGACCTTAGAGCCCACTAGATACTGTCTAAATTTATCAAATGCTTAAACAATGGCAAGCAGCTCATTGTCTGTAGTAGCATAGTTGATTTGTGCTTCATCAAGGGTCTTACTTGCTTAGTGTGTAGCATGGAGTTTGCTGTCTTTTCTTTGTCCCAAGACTTCTCCTCTGGCGTAGTCAGTGGCATCACACATCAATTCAAAGGGAGCACTCCAATCTGATGGTTGGATGATAGAAGATGAAACTAGAGCATATTTTAACTTTTGGAAGGCATTTTGGCAATCATCATTGAAAACAAACTCAACATCTTTTGCTAATAAGGAACATAGAGGCTTTGCAATCTTTGAGAAATCCTTAATAAATCTCCTGTAGAATCGTGCATGTCCCAAAAAGCTATGAATTTCTTTCAAATTGGTTGGATCTGAAATCTTTTCAATAGCTTCCACTATAGCTTTATCCACTTCAATCCCTTTGTTCGAAATAACGTCCTAGAACGACACCAGTCTGCACCATAAAGTGTCATTTCTCCTAATTAAGCATGAGGTTGACTTGTTGGCATCTCTACAAAACCTTAGTTAGATTTAACAAACAATCATCGAATGAATTGTCATAGACACTAAAGTCATCCATGAATATTTCCATAATCTTTCAATGTAATCAGAAAAAATGGCCATCATATTCGAAAAGTAGCGGGGGCATTGCAGAGCCCAAAGGGCATCCACCTATATGCATAAGTTCCATATGTGCAAGTAAATGTGGTCTTTTCTTGATCAGGTGGATAGATGGGAATCCAAAAGAATCCTCTATACCCATCAAGATAACAAAAACAGGAGTGGTGAGCAAGTCTTTCTAGTATTGAATCAATAAAAGGTAAAGGGAAATGATCTTTTCTGGTGGCTTTGTTCAATTTTCTATAATCAATGCACATTCGCCATCCAGTGATGATTCTGGTTTGTATTAGTTCATCATTTTCTCTTTTAATTACTGTTGTTACTCCTTTCTTACTCACAACATGTATATGACTCACCCAAGGACTATCACTTATTTGATAGATGATTCTGACATCTTTAAGTTTTAAGATTTCCTTTTTTACCGCTTCCATCATATTTTTGTTAAGTCTCCTTGTGGGGTCTATGCATGGTTTGGCGTTCTCTTCCAAAGTTATCCTATGCATACAAATGGATGGGTTAATTCCTTTGAGGCCATCAATGGAACAATCTATCACATATTTATAACATCTAAGTTCATTCAAATTTTTTTTGTTCTTGATCATTGTCCAGTTTAGCATTTATAATGATAGGAGAGGAAGAGTTTGGGCCTAAGAAAGCATACCTTAACCCCGGTGGGAGGGGTTTTAGTTCTACCTATTTTCTTGGAGTGGTGGTATTGCTTCCTTCATTCTTTTTTGACTCTTCTTCACTTGGTGGAGTCTGTAAAGTTTCAGGACTTTCCTCATTGAGAATGGTTGTCTGCATCATATTCTTCAAAATCATCTAAGGAAGTTTCAACATAATTCTTTTCCTCTTCAAGCGATGTATCAATGAGACAAAGGTACTCCTTGGAGCTGGGCGCCATCATGTCATCATAGATTGAAAATACTAGTTCCTCATCTCCCACCCTGACAGTGAGCTTTCCTTCTCTAACATCAACTAAATAGCCTGTAGTGCACAAGAAGGGTCTACCAAAAATGACCGGATTGGTTGAGTCTTCATGCATGTCTAAAACCACAAAATCACATGGAATAAAGAACTTTCCTATCTAAACTGGGACATCCTCAATTACTCCCCTTGGGTGTTTGATTGAGAGGTCAACTATTTGAATTGTCATAGATGTAGGCTTCAAATCTCCCAAATCTAGCTTTTCCCACAAAGAGATAGGGATCAAGTTGATGCTAGCTCCAAGGTCAACAAGGCCTTTATCAAAAGTGGAGTCTCCTATCTTACAAGGGAAAGTAAAGGTACCTTGATCATCTAGTTTCTCAGGCATACGATTCTGGATGATGGAGCTTAGCCTTTCAAAATGCATAACAGTTTCTACATGCACAAATCTCCTTTTCTTTGTTAAGATATCCTTTAAGAACTTGGCGTAGGAGGGCATTTCGACTATGACTTAAACTAGGGGCAGATTTACATACAACTTGTTCAGAATGTCCATAAATTTGTTGAACTTCAGATCATCTTTGGTGTTAGCAAACATGTGGGGAAAGGGGCAGTTGGCTTGCTAGAAGAATCACCTTGATGTAGATTTTTAGCAGATTTCTTCCTTTGATTTTCAGCAATATCTTCAACAATAGTGTCAGCAATCTCTATAGATTTTCTCTTGGATGGTGGTGTAGATCCTCTTATGACTTCTCCACTTTTCAAGGTCACACATTTACAAGTCTCCTTGGGATTCATAACAGGTTGAGTGGGTAAATACCCTGAAGATGTTCCTTGGTTGGCTAATGCTTGTTGAGCTATCTGATTCTCCAACATTTTAGTGTGAGTAACATTTCCATCGACTTTTGAGGAAAGCTATATGATAGAATCTTTCAATATCTTACCATGTGCCCGGAACTCATCATTTTTCTGGATTTGTGTGGTGACAAAGGTCTCAAGGAGGCTTTCCAAGCTTGATTTTTGCAGTGGAGGAGCACTTGCTGAAATTGATTGAGGTTCCTGTTGTGGTTAGAATTGTACCCCGGTGGCTGTTGGCGGTTGGCATTCATCGGTTGATGGTTTCTCATAAGTTGCTGACCTTGATCTTGACCTTGTTGCTAGTTTTGCAAATTGTTGTTCCTGTAATAGAAATTTGGATGGTCTCTCCATCCCAGATTATAGGTTTAAAAAAAGGGATTGTATACTTGTCTATTATTGAAATTTCCTACTACATTGGCTTATTCTGGTGCTTCGTTGGCATTCAACTATGGTGCAAAATAAGAAGTAGAGTTATGCCCGGATGTTCCACAAGCCTCACATACTTGCTCAACTGCTTGGACTGAGTGAGTGGCAAGCTTTTCAAATTTCTAAGTTAAGACATCAAGCTTAGCTGCAATCAAGTCTACAACATCTACAATATGTTTCCCGCTGGACTTCTCACTTGAATTGGAGGAAGAGAATGGCTAACTGGTCCTTTATAAACTCCATTGGCTGTGGTTGAGTGCCATGTCTTAAATAAGGCATAGGATTCACTATACAACTTGTTCATCATGGCTCCATTTGCAGCGGCATCAATGGTCATACATGTATTGTAGAATAACCTGTTGTAGAAAGTTTGTAGAAGTAACCAGTTTGTCAAACCATGGTGAGGGCATAGGTGTTGGAGGTCCTTAAACCTCTTCCATGTCTCGTAAAGCATCTCACCCTCTTGTTTCTTGAAGTTTGTAATATGATTCCTTAGCTGGGCTGCCTTGCTAGGAGGAAAATACTTAGCTAGAAAAGCATTCAACAGATCATCCCAGGTCTTGATAGAACATTTAGGCAATGAGGAGAGCCACACCTTTGCTCAATCTTGCAAAGTGAATGGGAACAGGAGTAGGCATACTCCCTCAGCTGAAACACTATTAATCTTAAAAGTGTTCATGCAGTGTAGAAACTCCTCTATGTGAAGATTTGGATCTTCCATAGGAGTTCTCCCAAAGTGATTTTGTTGGATCATCTGCATGATTGTAGGGCTGATGAAGAAGTTTTTGGCCTCTATTGCAGAATGATCAATGGCCCCACATGTATTAATGGCGTTCGGCATAGTAAAACCCTTAAGTGAATGATTGTACTCCATCTCCAACTCTTGAAGAGGACCAGTTGAAGGTGGTGGTGAAGGTGAAGATTGTGCGAATGAAGGACGTGATTCCCCCAGATTTGAAGAGTTCTCACTTCTCCTTGCTCTTCTCCAGCTATTAAAAGTCTTCTCTATTTCAGGGTCCAAAAAGATTGATGTCTGTAGACCCCTCTTAGAGCGACACATGCACCCTAAAAAGTAAAAATTGAGTAAGATTCACAAAAGCTAAGAGATACCATGATATGAAATGCAGAAATATCGACTTAGTCTCAATTACTAGTTAACTTGTCTACTCTAACTAAAAAAATTACCATAGCTCCCCAATAACGATGCCAAAAACCTGTTGGGAGTTTTACAAAGTAAGATCTCAACTCACTAATCACCCACAAGTGTACGGGGTCAATGTAGTTGAGTGTCAAATACAAGGAGCTAGGATAGTTAGGTGCAAATTTGTTAACTTTTATTATTCCAAGTCGGGTTACAAACTTCAGATTGATTATAGATTTAGAAGGCGAGAAAAAGCAAAAGCTCAAAGTTAAAGGGTTGAATAAGCAATTAAAGGCTTGGGCATTATATTTCACCACCATACCATCATATCACATGGACTTATGAAATCAAGATTGCTATTAACATGCAAGGAGGTTGTCATCGTCGTGCATTTCCCAATGTCACGAGATGGTTCTCAACTTGGCATAACGCTACCGCGTCTATGCTTAGTATTGAACACAACCTTAGCCCTCAATATTTTCAATCCACTCCCGCGGTCAAGAACATACTTCCATAGATCCTACTCCTTACTTCCTCATACATTCTCTCGAAGCACAAGGTAAGCATAAAATATACAGAAAAGGTGGCCAGCCAAACATACAAGCAAGAAACACCATAGGCATCCATGGAAAAGAAAATTAACTAGAAATAAACATAGATTTTGAGTTCACTTGAACAATGGTATGGGAGTTACTCTCCCATGCCCAAGAAAAGAGTTCTACTCGTCCATAATGAAAATGTACAGACACAATGCAGAAATTTCAGAGTTTTGCATGCTTAAGAGAAGAAAAAACTAAAGGAACCAAGGATGTAGTCAAAAGGAAGTAGAACTTCGGATAGAGGACACAATTCTACCCTTGAAGCTACTCCAACTTAGACAATCTTCTCTCCCAGTAGGCTTGAGTGAGAGAAGTAAGCTCTGCTCCACCTTTAGAGAAGAAATGGAGAAGAAATGAAGTAGAATGGAGGTTCTTTGCCAAGAAACCACCTTTTTCTACCCTAAAATCGCCCTCCTTAGCTCTAGAGCTTCTCTTGGATGAAATACACTTTCAAAATGACAAGATATAACCGCCCTTGTGTTGCCTTGGTCTTTAAAAATGAGGAGTGGTTGCTCTCATTTCAGTAGAAACTGATAGTGATACATGGTGTCTTTTAGAGGACACGCCGTGTCCCGTTGTGCAGTTTCGTTGGGTCTTACTACAGTTGTGAAGTACACGACGTGCCTTAAATAAGACACGTCATGTGATTTTCTTCTAGATTCATTTTAGGCAAAAGGTACACGACGTGTTCGAATAAACACACGCCGTGTGCATTGGCAGCAAGTTGTAGCCGGCCTTTAGGGCGTGTTCTTATGCGTTTTAGTGTTGAGACTGTTGGAGACACACACACCGTGTGTTAAATTCCACACGGTGTGTTCTTCATTCTACGGAGGTTTCTGTGAAGGGAGACATCGTGTCTTAAATAAGACACGCCATGTGCAATGCTGTTTCTTCAGAAATAAACTCTGAATTAGCTACATGTCAGGGAGAAGTGCATTTGGGGTCGGATTTGAGTTGAACTATCTCCAATTTTTCACTTTTGAATGTGTATCTTCAATCAACATCATGTGGTAAGTGAAAATAACTAAACTGTGGCAAGATAAATATGAATAGAGGCTAATGGAATTGTGTGAGATTGTACAAAAAGTTGATATGAAATGCACACATCAGGGATCATCCGGACTAGCTATTCTCTAGGGGTTATTTTAGATTTCTAACGTTTCCCACATTTTTCTCCTTCCTTGCTATGTATTCGATTATGGAAACCATGCGGGGCTAATCCCCTTGATTCCTTAGGAACCGGGAGTAGCCCAAATATGCATTATGCCTAACTTTATGCATTAATATAGCTTTTGCTCCTAATTTGTGGATATAAACCTATGAGACTGCTATGTTCTATTTGTGGTTGATCACCATAGATAAATAACTAGATATTTAATCATTTTAAAGAAGGGTTAAGGGTTAGAAAAACATAGGTTTACCCGCTTATTTCCTCCTTTGAGAAAGTTGGGGCATAAACGAGAGGAGATACCTAGAGTTTATCTTAAAACACCTAACTAATCAACCAATAGATATGAAAATAGAATCGGTATTAGATTAGGTAGTGAACTACGCTGTGAGAGTGGGTAATTCTTGCTACATGCATGCTCTTTATCTAGGGTTAGCAGTGATGTATGTTAGTGTTTAGATGTTAGTTGCAATGTTATTCGTAGTGAAACCACCGTCCTAGGGAACTCGTTCTACTATGATTCACTCATTCACTACTCTTGTTTTTCTTTTGCATTTTTTTATTTAATTAAAACCAAATTCAACCTTTTTTACCGGCTTAGCTGATTAGATCATACCTAGTAGTAGTCTCTGGATTTCATTTCTCTGTGTTCAACTCGGGTCTCAATAGGCCTATATTACTCGATAAGTTCACTTGTTTTAGCGCACATTATTTTTGTATCACCGTATCTCAAGTGATCTAATTCAATATATATATATATATATATATATATATATATATATATATATAGATTGTGCAAATGAAGGACATGATTCCCCCAGATTTGAAGAGTTCTCACTCCTCCTTGCTCTTCTCCAGCTATTGAAAGTCTTCTCTATTTTAGGGTCCAAAAAGATTGATGTCTATAGACCCCTCTTAGAGCGACACATGCATCCTAAAAAGTAAAAATTGAGTAAGATTCACAAAAGCTAAGAGATACCACGATATGAAATGCATAAATATTGACTTAGTCTCAATTACTAGTTAACTTGTCTACTCTAACTAAAAAAATTACCATAGCTCCCCGACAACGGTGCCAAAAACTTATTGGGAGTTTTACAAAGTAAGATCTCAACTCACTAATCACCCACAAGTGTACGGGGTCAATGTAGTTGAGTGTCAAACACAAGGAGCTAGGATAGTTAGGTGCAAATTTGTTAACTTTTATTATTCCAAGTTGGGTTACAAACTTTAGATTGATTATAGATTCAGAAGGCGAGCAAAAACAAAAGATCAAAGTTAAAGGGTTGAATAAGCAATTAAAGGCTTGGGCATTAGATTTCACCACCATACCATCATATCATATGGAGTTATGAAATCAAGATTACTATTAACATGCAAGGAGGTTGTCATCGTCGTGCATTTCCCAATGTCATGAGATGGTTCTCAACTTGGCATAACACTACCACGTCTATGCTTAGTATTGAACACAACTGATGCGATGATTTTGAGTCGCATTTATAGACCCTTTTCATATGTGTTTTATGCTCTAATTAGTCATTTTTATGGATAATATTGCATAATTCACTCATTTCGGTCTTTGCCATCATTTTATGTCAAATCCCCTTAGTTGTATCATTTTGAGCATTATTTATCATATTATCATAATTTGTGTGGATTTATTTGGTCTTGTTTTGGAATTTCAGGAAAAACAAGTATCTGCTTCCATCGATACCATCGACGGAAGTCGATACCATCGACCAAGCCACAAGTTGCCAGCCGAGAGGAGCAGCACAGAGTCGATACCATCGACATTTAAGTCGATGGCATCGAGATCCCTTCAGGTTGCTGGCGAGGAATCCGTCGATACCATCGGCTCAAGTCGATGCCATCGACACATTGAGGCTACAGCGTCGCTAAACGACAACAACCGATGCTAAAGAGAGTCGATACCATCGACCCTAGTCGATGGTATCGAGATGACACAGGCACTCAGATGAAAAGAAAAGAAGGCTGCCGCTAATACGCTGGGTCGATACCATCGACCCGCGTCGATGGTATCGACGCCGACAGATATGCGTTGGATTCGTTTTGATCTCAATCGGACGGCTGGAGTTATTTGACGACCTAATTAGGGACTTATACCTAATGACGACCGCCGACACGAGGGGATCATCTAATTTGTGATTGCACAAGTGCCAAGGAAGGAGAGAAAGGAGAACGGAGACCAGAAGCTCATCCCTGTCGATCCAGACGCTTCCGAAGACGAATTTCACCACCGAGAGGCGGGAAAGCTCGTGTTCTACGCAAAGGATCCACCGATTCTTCTCCGTTCAGGGGTTTTCCCACTTAATTCACGTTTTTCTTATGAATTCCCCTATTTCTACCATGTATTTGTGCAAGATGAACATGCGAGGCTAAAACCCTCCATCTTTAGGACTGGGAGTAGCCCGGGAATGCATTGTATGACGATTTTATATTAATAATTCATATCTTCTCTCTTAAATCCGTGGTATAGTTTCGTTTTCTCCATATATATTGTTATGCCTGATCACCATAATAATAACTTAATGCCCTTAATCACTTCGACAGAAGGATTAACGGTTGAAAAGAGACGAAACCTACATTAATCGATAAATCCCTTGACAAAGGAGGTGTAAAATTAATGGTGGAAACTGAGAGATCGTTCGTAATGCGCTTAGTTTAGGGGAATGATAACTACGACGGTGGAATCAACCTAAACCTAAGTAGTGAATTACACCACGACAGTGGGTAATTCTGTTTTCAGGCCACTACCCGGATAAAGAGAGAAGAGTGAGGAATTATATAGAACCTAATGCAGAGTTGACCTGCGGTGAAATCGAAATCCTAAAGATATCCTTTTGAATTGATTAAATTAACCTTTAATCGATTGTTTGCTTTGTTTTATGTTTATTTTCTTTTAATTTTGACAATAAACCCAACTTTGTTATTTGGCCTAGCTGATCGAAATTAGTTAGTAGGAGTCTCCAATAATTCACGTATCCCTGTGTTCGACTCGGGCCTCACAAAGGCCTGTACTACTCGACGCGTATACTTGCGTTTTTAGCGCGTAGTAAATACACATCAAGTTTTTGGCGCCGTTGCCGGGGATACGACGAATTGTTAGCACTTCGAGTGCTAAGAGCGGCCACTCTAAATTTCTTTATAATTGTATTTACTCGTTCAAGCATAGTACTGAACTCGAATTTTCCTATTTCAGGTACTGTGTATGGTGCATACACGTAGTACAGACTACGACAATCGGACACCCGAGGTTCCACCTCCGAGACCTGAGGACGAGGAGCACTACGAGAAAGAGCACCAAGAGGAAATAAATTCTAACTCTGAAGCAGAAGAAATGGCCGAGCCACATACCATATGGGAGAAGATCAAAGCCTCTTCTTCATCAGCTTCAAAGGGGCCTATAAAGAAGCAGGCGGTCAACATACCAACATATAAGATAGATCCAGCATTGATCAACTTGGTAAAATCAAATGCATTTCACGGGCTGAAGAATGAGGACCCAGTTGCACACATCAGCCAGTTCGTGGAGAACTGTGACATGGTGAAGATCGACCGATTCCCACAAGATGCTTTGTACCTCAAGCTATTCCCAAGTTCCTTGGCAGGAGCAGCAAGAGAGTGGCTACATAACCTCGATGATGAGTTTGTTGAATCATGGGATCATATGGTGGAGGTTTTCTTCGAGAGATTTTTCCCTCCTGAGAAGACCAACGACATGATTAGGAAGATTCACAATTTCACCCAACAGGCAGGTGAAACATATTTTGAGACCTGGGAGCGATTTCAGGTCATGTTGAGGAGATGTCCGCATCATGGGTTGGACAAGGAGACACAAGTGAAGATCTTCTATTTTTCTCTCTCCGAGCATGATAGGAGTAATTTGGACTCAGCCGGTTCATGATTTTTCCTGAATAACACTGACACGAGATGCTGGGAAATACTGAAGAACATGGCACGAAAGCAATCCTGGGGAGAGAGAGAGGCCCAGTTGAGCAAGCTAGAGTCGCCAGCGAATCAAAGGCAATAAAAGAGCTTAATGAGAAGATGGATCTTCTCACAAAGAAGTTACTACAAAAGGAAGGCAATGAGTCCGAAGATGAGGCTCAAGTCAAGTACATCAGGCAACAGCAAGGGTACAAGAACAATGACTATTCATGGCGAAAGGACAAAAAGTTCTCATGGAAGGATCCAAACAATTTTCTGCAGGATCCGGACGCCAAGCCTGCACCAGCCACAGAGGACAAGAGCACGGAGTTGCTCAATCAGGTCATCAAGCAAAACCAGGAGTTAATGAACACATTCGGGCAACAAATTAAGCAACAGGGTGAATATATGAACCAATTTGGGCAGACTTTGCAGAGCCACGGGGTTCAAATGAGGACTATAGAGACCTCCATGGCGCAGATGGCAGTAGAAATTGCAAGTTTGAAGAAGCTAGCGCATCCGGGTTTTCCGGGGAACACCAATGTTCCCGGGGGAAACCAGCAGGCTAAGGCCATCTTACTGAGAAGCGGCAAGAAGGTGTTGAATCCAAGGATGGATGACACAAGCACACCACAGGATAAAGTTGAAGATGCAACCACTAAGGAGCAGCCCGCACCTGTCACAGGGCAAGCTGAAGACATAGCTGTGGATGGTAATGAAGAACAAGCTACTGAGGAGGAACCGCAGAAGTTGACACCCTATATGCCACCCCATCAAAGGGCACATACCGTTCCGGTCCCCTATCCGAATAGTGCAAAGGCAAGAAAGGTAGATGCACAATTCAAGAAATTTCTGGACAGCTTTAGGAAACTTTCGGTCAATATTCCGTTGTTGGAAGCGATTGAGCAAATCCCGTCATATGGGAAGTTCCTAAAAGATGTCATCACCAAGAAGAGGAAAATACCGGACACGGAGGTCGTGGTGTTGAAGGAGCAAGTGAGTGCTTTCATTATGGGCACTTTACCGCCTAAGAGACAGGATCCCGGATGTTTCAACATTTCTTGTTTTATCGGGAAGTTCAAATTTGGAGAGGCACTATGTGATTCTGGGGCAAGCATCAATTTGATGCCCCTTTCTACATTCAAAAAGCTGGGATTAAAGGAGTCACGGCCGAGCAATATGACTATCCAATTGGCCGATAATTCTGTGGTGAAACCTTATGGAATCTGTGAAGATGTCTTGGTAAAGGTGGACCGATTTGTTTTTTCGGCTGATTTTGTGGTTATGGAAATGCAGGATGAGCATGGCAATGAGCTGCTACTTGGACGTCCTTTCCAAGCTACAACCGATATGATCTTGGAAATGGGAAGAGGTCGCTTGACCTTGGGCATAGAGGATTATCGCTTTGAGATGGTCATGCCCACTAGCACTGCGTCTACTAAAGCAAAAGCACATTGTAACATGGTTAAGCATGTGGATCACAATATCTCACTCTGCCTTGGAAAACCATTCTTGGACATGGCTCATGTGATGAGCAAAATGGATAATGGAACCTTAGCTGTGGACATCATGGAGCAAACTAAAGTTGTCTCCTTATGCAAAGCTGTTGGATTTCCGAATGACGAGAATGAGGACATTCCACCTTCTTGGGAGGATGAGGCGATTACTACTTCAGTTGTTGAGGCATATCCGGAATTGCCATTGGAGGGGAATTGCCATTGGAGGTGTGTCTGTTGAATGTCACCTATGATTGGATGCGGAGTAAATCACTCAAGGAGTGTGCCAAAATGCTTCAGATGCTTCCATGTTTCTACACGAGGCACTATGAAGATTTAGGTACACTTCCCCCACCGCTGCAATCATCTCTCATATGCCCGCCTGAGTTGGAGTTGAAGCCGCTGCCCCCGCATCTTAAGTACGTCTTTCTAGCTGAGAAGGACAAGTTACCAGTGATTGTATCTGCTTACTTGAGTACGGATGAGGAGGAGCAACTACTGATAGTGCTCAAGAACCACCGTGGAGCTTTTGGGTGGTCTATTGCAGACATCAAGGGGATCTCCCCTACACTTTGCCAGCATAAGATACGGCTCGAGGAGGGAGCCAAGCCAGTCATTCAGCCTCAAAGACGTTTGAATCCGAGCATGATGGAGGTTGTGAAGAAGGAAGTCATAAAACTTCTTACTGTAGGGATCATATATGCCATATCAGACTCGACGTGGGTGAGTCCCATACAGGTAGTCCCTAAGAAGGGGGGAATTACTGTTACCACAAATCTGTTGAATGAACCTGTCACCACCTGATTGGTAACTGGGTGGTGAGTTTGCATTGACTACCGCCGACTGAATGCCGCCACTCTGAAAGATCATTTTCCTTTGCCATTTATCGATCAAATTTTGGAACGTCTTGCCGGTCGGTCGCATTTTTGTTTTCTGGATGGGTATTCGGGGTATAACCAGATTTCGATTGATCCTTTGGATCAAGAGAAGTCTACGTTCACCTGTCCCTATGGGACTTTTGCTTACCGACGTATGCCGTTTAGATTATGTAATGCACCAGCGACGTTTCAACGCTGCATGCTCGTCATATTCTCTGACATGGTGGAGCGTTGTCTTGAGGTTTTCATGGACGACTTCTCGGTTTACGGTGCGTCTTTTGATGAGTGTCTATACAATCTGGACAAGGTGCTGCAGCGTTGTGAGGACACACACTTGGTCCTCAATTGGGAGAAATGTCACATGATGGTGACAAAGGGAATAGTGCTAGGACACAAGGTGTCTAGCAAAGGTCTTGAGGTAGACCCAGTCAAAATTGAGGTGATTTCCAAGCTACCCCCACCAAATTCCTGTAAAAGGGGTGAGAAGCTTTTTGGGACACGCCGGGTTCTATCGGCGATTCATTAAAGATTTTTCTAAAATTGCAAAACCTTTATCCGAATTGTTGGAGAAAGATGCGGTTTTTGATTTCAACAATATGTGTCTTCACGCATTCGAAGTTTTGAAAGAAAAATTGATTTCGGCTCCGGTTGTTCAAACGCCGGATTGGACAAAACCATTCAAATTGATGTGTGATGCTTCAGATTATGCAGTAGGAGTCGTTTTGGGGCAAAGGGTAGATAATAAGCCCACTGTGATTTTCTACGCTTCCAAAACGCTTAATGATGCTCAATTGAACTATACAACTACAGAAAAAGAATTACTTGCCGTTGTGTTTGCTTTTGAAAAATTTCGGCAGTATTTAGTGGGATCCAAAGTAGTTGTATGGACCGATCATGCTGCGATAAAATATTTGATGGAGAAAAAGGATGCAAAGCCTAGACTCATTAGGTGGATTTTGCTTTTACAAGAATTTGATATTGAAATCAAGGACAAGTCCGGAATTGAAAATGTGGTGGCTGATCATTTGTCTAGGTTAGACAGGGTAGATGAAAAAGATTTACACATACCCATAACCGAGACGTTTCCCGATGAACAACTTTTAAAAATTAATTCTAAAGAACCGTGGTTTGCTGAAATTGTTAACTATTTGGCTTGCGGGATCATCCCGGAAGATTGGTCTTATCAAGAGAAAAAGAAGTTCTTTCATTCTTTGAGATACTATTTTTGGGATGACCCAATTCTTTTGAAGCAGTGCTGGGATGGTATTCTACGCAGGTGTGTGCCGGAGATGGAGTACAAGAGTGTTCTCCACCATTGCCATGCGTCGCCTACGGGAGGACACCATGCCAGTTCACGGACAGCAACCAAAGTGTTGGAAAGCGGTCTTTATTGGCCAACTTTGTTTCGGGATGCCTACGATTTTGTAAGGCAATGTGACCCGTGCCAGCGAGCAGGTAACATTTCGAAGAGACAAGAGATGCCCCTGAATGTATATCAGGAAGTTGAGGTATTTGACTTGTGGGGCATAGACTTCATGGGACCCTTTGTGTCCTCGAATTCAAATTTGTATATCTTGCTTGCTGTTGACTATGTGTCGAAGTGGGTGGAAGCAATCCCCACAAGGACTAATGATTCTAATGTAGTGTGCAGGTTTGTGAAGGAAAATATTTTCTGCAGGTTCGGGATACCCCGAATGATAATAAGTGATGGGGGCACACACTTCCGGAATCAGAAATTTTCGACACTTTTGAAGAAATATGGGGTCAAACACAACATCGGCACCCCATATCATCCACAGACGCAAGGCCAAGTGGAGGTCTCAAATCGGGAAATCAAGAAGATTCTAGAACGGACAGTGGCATCCACAAGGAAAAATTGGAGTGCCTTACTACCGGACGCACTTTGGGCGTATAGATAGACGTACAAAACACCTATAGGCACCACACCTTTTAGGTTGGCGTATGGCCGGGCTTGTCACCTTCCGGTGGAGTTAGAGCACAAGGCCCATTGGGTGCTTCGAAGGCTGAATTTGAGTTATGATGAAGCCGGGAGAAAGAGGATGTTCGAGTTGAATGAACTAGATGAGTTACGCATGACGACATATGAGAATGCCCGCATATACAAGGAGCGCACAAAGCTGATCCACGATCGCCATATCGAGCTGCACACGTTTAAAAAGGGATATAGTGTTCTATTGTTTAACTCCCGCCTCAAGTTGCATCCCGGGAAGCTGAAATCCCGGTGGAGTGGACCATTCGTAGTGGAAGAGGTGAGACCGCATGGTGCGATTCTCGTGCGTGATGGAGATGCCACGTTCTTGGTGAACGGATAGCGGTTGAAGTTGTATTTTGGTGAAAATTACAAGAGAAAAGTGAATGAGGTCAAACTCATTACACTTGTGGATGAATGAGATGCTGGGAAGACGTCTAGCCTAAGACGTTAAAGAAGGGCGCTTGTTGGGAGGCAACCCAACCATTGGTACATTAGGATAGTTTAATTATAGTCATAGATTGCTTTCATTTCGTTTAAATTCTAGTGTAAAGAAGATACCTTGATCTGTTTGTTCAATGTGCAGGCACAGGCAGGGTCGATACCATCGACACACTGGTCGATGGTATCGACATAGGTTCAGGTAGACAGCTGCAAAAATCACTCTGAGTCGATACTATCGACGGTCCCGTCGATGGTATCGACAGACCTACATGCAGGTTGCACAATAATTGTCGATGGTATCGACATGCCAGTCGATACCATCGAGATCTCTGGAGAAGTTCAGAATGATTTGTCTCAGTCAACTCGATACCATCGACGGCCTTGTCGATGGTATCGACATGGTCACAGGTTGAAGGGAAAAAGTGGCGGTGTCGCAATGAAGTCAAGTCGATACCATCGACACCCGTTGATGGTATCGACATCCATGTCACCGATCCGTGCAAAGACATCGACGGCGATCACGAAGTCCACGTCAGCGATCCGGGTGCTGCGTCGATACTATCGACTTGCGTCGATGGTATCGACAGGTCAGCAATCCGGGTTTCACGATCCAGCAATCGTCAGCCGTCGATACTCGCGAGGGAGGCGGATAGCATCGAGACGTGTCGATACCATCGACCCACGTCGATGGTATCGACGGGTCGACAGTAGCGCCGACCAAGTCTATATAAGGAGAATTGCAACGTCATTTGATGTCACACCTTCAGAGCAAACTTCCTCCTTTGCGCCGAGCACTCCCCCGAGCCCTCCAAGACTGAAGAGCAGCAACATTGAGCAAGGATCTTCACAAAGCGGAGAATCAGTTCTCCATCTTCCCCGAGCTCTCTTCTTCTAATCCCATCTTTCTTGCAACAATAGTGCACGCCGCCGGATCATCGTCCTCTCGCGTGAATCCCATGGAGATCGTGGAGTTTGTGCCACCCCCTACTGCTTCAGTCTCACATCTGCGCCTGGTTCACCCATCCGCGGAGGTGAGGAAGGTCTATGAGGAAATCATGAAGCGGAAGATCGAGCCGACCCGGTATGTGGACCGGGGAATGATCCGCGATCTTGGATTCGAGGCCAACTTGGCCTATGTGCTGAAGGGTCAAGCACGCCACACCAGTAGAAGGCCAGACGAGCTGGAGTACCATGCGGATGGGCAGCCGTTCTTCGGTGAATGGCCCACCTACAAGGAATTGGTGGCGGAGTTCATGGCATCCCTCGACATCTGCGTCGTGCCCAACGACGTGGTTGCATCAGATCGTGAGTGGATCAAGGGCCGGGTATCGTTCCGGCTATTCAACATCAACTACAACATCACTCTTAAGCACTTCAACAACATCTTTAACTGGAACCACTCGCAACATGATCACCGGCGCCCAGATTCCCGCACCGACTACGACAAGATCTTCGCCGAGCTAGTCATAGTGCCGGCGGGCAAGACAGTGAGCTACCACAATGCTGCGGTAGCGGACTTCGAGCATCCCTTCGTCCGGGTCTTACACCGGATGTTGAGCCTTACGTTCTTTGCTCGGAGTGATTTAGCATTGAGCAAGTTTTAGGAGAGCGACCTTTTCTTCCTCTACATGCTCCTGAAGCGACAACAATGCAACTGGGGTGCGTTTTTCCTGCAGCGCGTCCTGGCGGTGAAGAGGAGTACAAGGAAGGCTCCGATCCATTTTGGTGGGCTCATCACCAAGTTGGCGCACTACCTCGGGCTCAACTTCTCCACCATGACGTCGATTTCCACGAGGAGTAAGGTGAACGTGCAACATCTGCACCGTTCAAACCTTATCCTTCTACGGGATGGGTTGGCGCACGCACACTGCCACGTCAACCATGCTTATCAGGAGTGCGCACTGCCGGACGCCGTCTTCCACATCGAGGGCGCACAACACTTCCGGTGGCCGATTATAGCCGTCGAGTCCGATGAAGAAGAAGGCAGTAACGACGAACAAGAAGGCGAGGCTGAGGAGGAAGAGGAGGCTTTCACACCTCTTCGCGCACGAGTAGCACCCCGGAAGCGTCCTAGGATGCATCCGGGTGCGTCTTCATCATCACAGCCCCCGCCGCCATCACCAAAGCCCTCGCAGCCAGGCGAGGATGCCTACTCAATGCAAGGCATGTACACGATGTTGCAGGACATACATCAGACACATCAGCAACATCTAGAAATGTATACCGGTATTCAGGATACTACGAACCGGTTACTTGACAACCAAAGGGCGATGTTCGAGAATGAACGTCTCCTCCTCGACAACCAACAACAGATACACAACCGGTTGCAAAGGATGGAGATGCAACAGGAGCCCTTTTATGACCACTACTGGAGTCAGAGCTACTTTGGAGGCTATCCACAGCCTCCGCTGAGGACCCATTACGATCCGAGCTTCCAGGGGGAGTATCCTTCTTGGGATCCTACGGCCCCACAGTACCCACCTCCGCCTCCACAAGAATGATTAGGGTATCTCTGTTCCACTCTTAAGATTATTTTTGACTATGAGGCCATAGTCGAATTCAAGCTTAGGGGGGTAGTTGGAATAGCTCTATCTTTTCTTTTATTGTTTTTTGTTTTTAGTAGTGTTAATTGTTTCTTGAATTTTTAGTTTTGGTAGGATCCACGTGCTATCTAGTGTAACTGTGGATGTCGTAAAAGTTTGTCATCTTGCTGTTAATTCATGGGAAATTTAAGGGAAATTTAAAATTTTTTGTGTCTTTGGATAGCTTGACTTGGTTGTCCTTGGGGAACTGTTCCTATGAAAATGATTGATTATGTCAACTTTAAAACAACATTTCACACCTATACTCCTTTTGACTCATGAAAAGTGGATAGTAACGGTTGTTTGAGCCTAACCTAACCAAATGGTAATGAGACCTTAATTGGATGTAAGAGAGAGAACCCTCCAAACCACTACACAGGTCAGTAAGGAGGGACACATAATATCTTTCTAAGGTTCAGTCATTTAATCTTGTGATCATTCCACGTCATTTTCCCATAATCCACCTAAGAATTGGAAGTAAAGTGCAGTTTCAATTCCTTCTTGTGTGCATAGCATTTAGATAGGACTTGCATTGATATTTTCCATACGTTTGCATAAAAAAAATATATAGGGATTCATGCACATTACTTTTAGGTGCATGTCATGTAGTTGCACTCATGATTTTCATGCATAAAGTACACCATGTATCTCAATTTTTCCTCAAAAGTGATCTAAACTGTTCCATACCTTCGAAATATTGCAAAGATTTCCAAGCATGAAGAAAATAGCCCAATACACTTCTCTCTAAGCAATTATGGATACGTGGGCTAAAGTGAAGAAAAAAATTCTGAAAAGCTGAAATAAAGAAAAAAAAATTAATTAGAAAAGAAAGAAAGAAAAAAAAGAGAATTTAGTAGAAAGTGGAAGAAGAGGGAGAAAGGAACATGATATCACTCGCATTACAGGAAAATTGAGTACATGTGGCTTAATTAGATTTCCATCTCATTTTGGGGTGGAAGGTTAGTGCACACATCATTTCACCCAATTTTAGGCATTAGGGCATTTCTAATGTGCATTTGCATCATTTAGGACATTTTTGTTTTATGCATGTTGAATTTGTACAATACTCCCAAGTTCTTCCATGAACCACCCATTTCCATCCACCCGTTGCTCGGATTGGTAGGCCACCGTGAATTTCTCCTCACTAATGATTATCAGGAGAACTGCTTCCATGTAGATGGTAGTTAGGGCGAGCAATGTAGTGTAGGCGATCACAAGATGCACCAATGCTGAATCGGCGAGTTTTATTATGTTAACAGCCTTATGTGATAGTGTTCATCGGTTTTAAGGATAATTTCTCTTATGGATAATTATTGTCGCCTTTAGGGTAATTACTGTTCTGTGGTTAGAGAAGGCCGGTTTGAGAATGTTCAGTGGGAGTCACATGGGATGTTGGGTTGGTGTGTTGATTTTTAGTTGACATCTGCAATTCTATTCTAAGGATTAGTTGCTCGAGGGCGAGCAATGTTTAATCTTAGGGGAGTTTGATGCGATGATTTTGAGTCGCATTTATAGACCTTTTTCATATGTGTTTTATGCTCTAATTAGTCATTTTTATGGATAATATTGCATAATTCACTCATTTCGGTCTTTGCCATCATTTTATGTCAAATCCCCTTAGTTGTATCATTTTGAGCATTATTTATCATATTATCATAATTTGTGTGGATTTATTTGGTCTTGTTTTGGAATTTCAGGAAAAACAAGTATCTGCTTCCGTCGATACCATCGACGGAAGTCGATACCATCGACCAAGCCACAAGTTGCCAGCTGAGAGGAGCAGCACAGAGTTGATACCATCGACATTTAAGTCGATGGCATCGAGATCCCTTCAGGTTGCTGGCGAGGAATCCGTCGATACCATCGACTCAAGTCGATGCCATCGACACATTGAGGCTACAACGTCGCTAAACGACAACAACCGACACTAAAGAGAGTCGATACCATCGACCCTAGTCGATGGTATCGAGATGACACAGGCACTCAGACGAAAAGAAAAGAAGGCTGCCGCTAATAGGCTGGGTCGATACCATCGACCTGCGTCGATGGTATCGATGCCGGCAGATATGCGTTGGATTCGTTTTGATCTCAATCGGACGGCTGGAGTTATTTGACGACCTAATTAGGGACTTATACCTAATGATGGCCGCCGACACGAGGGGATCATCTAATTTGTGATTGCACAAGTGCCGAGGAAGGAGAGAAAGGAGAACGGAGACCAGAAGCTCATCCCTGTCGATCCGGACACTGCCGAAGATGAATTTCACCACCGAGAGGTGGGAAAGCTCGTGTTCTACGCAAATGATCCACCGGTTCTTCTCCGTTCAGGGGTTTTCCCACTTAATTCACGTTTTTCTTATGAATTCCCCTATTTCTACCATGTATTTGTGCAAGATGAACATGCGAGGCTAAAACCCTCCATCTTTAGGACCGGGAGTAGCCCGGGAATGCATTGCATGACGATTTTATATTAATAATTCATATCTTCTCTCTTAAATCCGTGGTATAGTTTCGTTTTCTCCATATATATTGTTATGCCTGATCACCATAATAATAACTTAATGCCCTTAATCACTTCGACAGAAGGATTAACGGTTGAAAAGAGACGAAACCTACATTAATCGATAAATCTATTGACAAAGGAGGTGTAAAATTAATGGTGGAAACTGAGAGATCGTTCGTAATGCGCTTAGTTTAGGGGAATGATAACTACGACAGTGGAATCAACCTAAACCTAAGTAGTGAATTACACCACGACAGTGGGTAATTCTTTTTTCAGGCCACTACCCGGATAAAGAGAGAAGAGTGAGGAATTATATAGAACCTAATGCAGAGTTGACCCGCGGTGAAACTGAAATCCTAAAGATATCCTTTTGAATTGATTAAATTAACCTTTAATCGATTGTTTGCTTTATTTTATGTTTATTTTCTTTTAATTTCGACAATAAACCCAACTTTGTTATTCGGGCTAGCTGATCGAAATTAGTTAGTAGGAGTCTCCAATAATTCACGTATCCCTGTGTTCGACTCGGGCCTCACAAAGGCCTGTACTACTCGACGCGTATACTTGCGTTTTTAGCGCGTAGTAAAATACACGTCAACAACCTTAGCCCTCAATATTTTCAAGCCACTCCCGCAGTCAAGAACATACTTCCATAGATCCTACTCCTTACTTCCTCATACATTCTCCCGAAGCACAATGTAAGCATAAAATATATAGAAAAGGTGGCCAGCCAAACATACAAGCAAGAAACACCGTAGGCATCCATGGAAAAGAAAATTAACTAGAAATAAACATAGATTTTGAGTTCACTTGAACAATGGTATGGGAGTTACTCTCCCATGCCCAAGAAAAGAGTTCTACTCGTCCATAATGAAAATATACAGGCATAATGTAGAAATTTCAGAGTTTTGCATGCTTAAGAGAAGAAAAAGCTAAAGGAACCAAAGATGTAGCCAAAGGGAAGTAGAACTTTGGCTAGAGGAAAAAATTATACCCTTGAAGCTACTCCAACTCAGACAATCTTCCCTCCCAGTAAGCTTGAGTGAGAGAAGTAAGCTCTGCTGCACCTTTAGAGAAGAAATGGAGAAGAAATGAAGTAGAATGGAGGTTCTTTGCCAAGAAACCACCTTTTTCTACCCCAAAATCGCCCTCCTTAGCTCTGGAGCTTCTCTTGGATGAAATACACTTTCAAAGTGACGAGAGATAACCGCCCTTGTGTTGCCTTGGTCTTTAAAAATGAGGAGTGGTTGCTCTCATTTCAGTAGAAACTGATAGTGATACATGGTGTCTTTTAGAGGACACGCCGTGTCCCGTTGTGCAGTTTCGTTGGGTCTTACTACTACTGTGAAGTACACGACGTGCCTTAAATAAGACACGTCATGTGCTTTTCTTCTAGATTTGTTTCAGTCGAAAGGTACACGACGTGTTCGAATAAACACACGTCGTGTGCATTGGCAGCAAGTTGTAGCCGACCTTTAGGTCCTATGGACACACCGTGTCCAAGTTGGGACACGCCGTGTCCAAGTTGGGACACGCCGTGTCCAAGTTGGGACACGTCATGTTGCGGTCTTATGCGTTTTAGTGTTGAGACTATTGGAGACACACACACCGTGTGTTAAATTCCACACGGTGTGTTCTTCATTCTACGGAGGTTTCTGTGAAGGGAGACATCATGTCTTAAATAAGACACGCCATGTGCAATGCTGTTTCTTCAGAAATAAACTCTGAATTAGCTGCAAGTCAGGGAGAAGTGCATTTGGGGTCGGATTTGAGTTGAACTATCTCCAATTTGGCACTTTTGAATGTGTATCTTCAATCAACATCATGTGGTAAGTGAAAATAACTAAATTGTGGCAAGATAAATATGAATAGAGGCTAATGGAATGCAAAATGAATTGAATTTGTGCGTGAGATTGTACAAAAAGTTGATATGAAATGCACACATCAGGGATCATCCGGACTAGCTATTCTCTAGGGGTTATTTTAGATTTCTAACGTTTCCCACATTTTCCTCCTTCCTTGCTATGTATTCGACTATGGAAACCATGTAGGGCTAATCCCCTTGATTCCTTAGGAACCGGGAGTAGCCCAAATATGCATTATGCCTAACTTTATGCATTAATATAGCTTTTGCTCCTAATTTGTGGATATAAACCTATGAGATTGCTATGTTCTATTTGTGGTTGATCACCATAGATAAATAACTAGATCTTTAATCATTTTAAAGAAGGGTTAAGGGTTAGAGAAACATAGGTTTACCTGCGAGAGGAGATACCTAGAATTTATCTTAAAGCACCTAACTAATCAACCAATTGATATGAAAATAGAATCAATATTAGATTAGGTAGTGAACTACGCTGCGAGAGTGAGTAATTCTTACTACATGCTCTTTATCCAGGGTTAGCAGTGATGTATGTTAGTGTTTAGATGTTAGTTGTAATGTTATTTTTGGTGAAACCACCGTCCTAGGGAACTCGTTCTACTATGATTCACTCATTCGCTACTCTTGTTTTGCTTTTGAATTTTTTTATTTAATTAAAACCAAATTCAACCATTTTTACCGGCTTAGCTGATTAGATCATACCTAGTAGTAGTCTCTGGATTTCATTTCTCTGTGTTCAACTCGGGTCTCAATAGGCCTATATTACTCGATAAGTTCACTTGTTTTAGCGCACATTATTTTTGTATCACCGTATCTCAAGTGATCTAATTCAATATATATATATATATATATATATATATATATATATATATATACACACACGATAATGCCTCAGCAGCAGTGCGGATGCAGTCATAATCAAGTTCACAAGTGTTGTGCCTATATACCATGCCAGACTAGGCTATTTTACAGTTGGATTTTATATGTCACTGTGGCGGACTCAGACTGACCGAGGGTGTGGGAGATCCTAGGAGTTCGACTCCTCCTAGATCTTGTATGTCACTGATTTAGACTTAGCAGTGGTCAGTTGGAGCATGAGTGATATACCTCATCTCCTCAGGGCATAATAAAAGACGTAACACAACCGTGTAGTATATTTCTTAGGGTTAAATACGACTCACATTGGATGACCCTTTGCCTTATCTATTGTATTGATTAGTTGATTTATGATGTGGTAAAAGACGTCAATTGTTATACATGTTCTTCATATTCATTCTTGAAGTATAAGATGTTCTACTGCTCAGTTTTAGATGCCTGAATTGCTTAAATAGTATTAATTGCTTTACTCATATCATTTAGTTGAATCTGCTCAATTTGATAATAATGTTACTTTCTTGCTTTAACTTATCTGTGTTAATAATAGTTGCTTGCTGAGAGTTATATCTCTCGCTGAGATGTTGGTCTCATCCTGTGGGTTTCCAGATCCTGTGGGTTTGTATATATGTGAACATGTTATCCTATGTAATAGGTTGTGGCAAGTTGGCCACACGAACAGTGATATGTACCATCTTATAGCTTGATATGTAATACATGTGACTTCATGTGGACCTAGATGTAACATATTTCCTCTTTTGTGGTAATATTAAATCAATTTTAATTTACCCTATTTTATGGTAATCTTACATGTTTAGTATTAGTTCAGTGCTTTGTTTTGAGTAATTTTGATTTGGTGTGACGATGAACGTCACAGTTTGTTTGGTGCTAGGAGGCATGCTCAAGTTGATGGAGTACTTGAGGAGCCTCGGTTCGACCCAACAACTGTGGCCAATCTTATTTTTCAGTCCATGTTTGGATAGTTCATGGCCACGATGATGCATATGGTGGATGCACGTACCCCAAAGAAGGGTAACCATCCCCAATACAGAATCTCAGGGTTCTAGGAAGACCTTTGAGAGGTTAAGACGTGTGGGGCCGTTGGAGTATGTCGGTACGACGGATCCAACAAATGCTGACATGTAGTTAGACATGGCAATGGGTCGGGTTTTTGAGAACCCGATCCGAACCCGATCCAACCCGTTTCTAGCTAAACCGGATCCGACCCGAACCCGAAAAAGATATCGACTCAAAAAATCCGTAAGAACCCGACCCAAAAAAACCGGACTCGAAATACGGACATTAAAAAACTCGCAAATACCCGCAATTTTTTTGAAAAATATGAAGAATGCTTGCTCGATTGATTTGTTATGGAAGACGAACCACGAGAACAGGGGATCCTGCATGTTCTCCGTAAGGAAGCAGAAGCAGTAGAATGTGGATGGATGTCCCACAACAAGCACATATATGATTCAATAACATACTTCACTCCTTTCAAACAAACACGTTAATATTCGACCGCGGGCTGCGCGATTGATTGCCGACCATATGTTATCGATCGCGAGCAGTACTTCAGTTTGATTATTATCGAGTCGCATAAAGGAGCATTATTTTATTAGTGCAGCAGAGACAACGGTTGATATGGAGGGTCGAGGCTAGCGAACTTGAGGCTATATATATATGCGGCACAGCGAGAGTGATTAGTACTCACAGGACAGTGTAGTAAACTGTAAGCAATCTAGCTAGTCAGCTGCGCAGCTGGTACAAGCAGAGTTGAAGCATATATCGTGGTGATTTGTAGTTCTGGTGATCATGATCAGCCTGTTGGGAATCCCGACGGCCCTGCGATGCTGAAGCTTGATTCTACGACCAAAGATGCCGGCAGGCAGAAACGATCGTCTATGACGGTGGTTGGGAACAGGGCAGTGGAACCGGCCATGGAGGTAGGGTAATCGCTGTAGCTGAGGAGGTCAAGGAACCCGAGTGAGGACGCCCCGGAGCTGTGGAAGAGGGTCGTAGCACCGGTGCCACTCGGGGTGGAGAAGAAGGACATCGGGTCCGTGATCATATTGAGATCTGACACCGCTGGTGGCTCCTCGCGCTTGGCCATCAACATGGTTGCTGCTGGATCGCGGGGTGGTGTTTGTAGGACAGATCTGAACTCACACAGGCCAGCGGAAACAGAAGTAGCAGCCGCGCCTAGGAGCATCAGTAGTAGGACTGAGGAATCCGTTAGGTCCCTGAGACTATTTGATCCGAAGTTTGTCCTCAGCGGCAACGCCATCGCGTGAGCCGGCCACGGCTCTAGATTCGTGAGTGAGTGCGGGTGCGGGCGCCCCGCCGGTTTCCACTTCACACCTGCGTTTAGGCTCAGATTAGTTTGGTGTAGTCAATAAGTTATGTAGAACTGGAAATTCTAATTCAGTTTCTTTTAGTTCAGTTAGTTCAGTTTCTGAAACTTAAGTTACATTCACTTCCATTTGATTGATTTGTTATAAATGTAAATAAGGATATCAAATAAAAATAATTTAAATTTTATTGTGTAATATATAAAAGGTAAGGATGACAAAGAAATAAAGAAAAAATCATATCTGTGACTAATCATAATATTTTTTGACCTTACAAGCGGTCATGATGTGGATGTTGCTCCTTTAAAAATATTTTGATGTGGTATAATTATAATCTTTATCAAAATATTGTGGTTCAAATCATATTATAATATTTTTATTTCATTTGAATGTGCAAATTGTTGTAATGACATGTACATTTTATGTGTTTGTAAACATAAATTTCAATTCAGCATTGTTTAACTATATGTACAACACTAATTTATAGTTCATTATCATTTTTCACATCATATTATTTAAACATGATGTATAAAAATATATTAAACAAATCACATTTTTGTCACATAGTGCGGTGTGATTATTTTTTTATAGTGTTTGTATATTTTTTTATTTTATAGACCACAATGATAACGTTAGTTGTAGTGTAAAATATTTTACATGGTGCCACTTTTTAGTGTATAATGTTTTGTTATATTATGTTATGATTTTGGCAATAAACCATATCTACACCGCTAATATTCTTAGTCATAAATATTTTACATGTGTTATTTATAAAAAATGGAAAATATAATTGTACAACAAATATTGTCAATTGTTCTGGAACTCATTTTCTGCTCTTTTTAAACACAACACTCACAACCCACAAACCCAAATAAAATCCAAATTTTGCGGGTCAGACCTACATGTGGTTGACCAAATTGGAGAAAACCTTCAAGATCCTCAATATTCCCGAATAGGATAAGGTGAAGTAACACAGTGTACATGTTAAAGGGCAGTGTTGGCCATGATGGGCCATCGAGGAGGAGGAGAGGCCCGATGTTGTGATTAATTGGGAGGAGTTTTAGGGAAAGTTCGTGGGCCTATACTTTCACGAGACCTATATGGATGAAAAGATCACACATTTTGGGAAGATTTGGTAGGGATCCATGACAATCAACGAGTACGAAGCCAAGTTCATATAGTTTCTGAGGTTTTGTATGTATATGGCTGCAACAGATCAGGAGAGGATCATAGGTTTTGAGAAGGGTTTGAGCTCAGAGTTGACGACACTGGTGTCATCTTTAGAGAACAGAGAGAAGTTTGCCATATTTATTGAGTCAGTTAGGGGGAAAGATCAGTTAGTTGTGGAGAAGCGAGAGGCTGATGCCAAGAAGAGACTGACACAGTATTAGGGGCAATTGTGTGGAGGCTTCAAGAAGCCTAGGTTTTCAACATCTCAGTCACAATAAAGGTCGGAGGTTCAGACACAGTGGTCGCCAAGCAAGGGCAGATGTCGTATCTTTCTGCCGACAGGAGCTCACAGTACGACATTAGTGTTAGTGATGGGGCCATCTAGGCCACAATATGAGACCAGGACTTACCACAAGTGTGGATAAGTAGGACATATGAGGTGGTCATGTCCTATGAAGGATGAAGAGGTGACACAACAGTCAAGATAGAGTGTTGCAGCAACGACAGTTCAACAATGGTGGAGGCTGAGGATGTGGTTAGCCTGAAGGAGTAGTCAACCCAAGGGTTGTGACATGTCAGATGAAGTTATTTCATTATGATTTGTCTTCTTCCTGCTTTCTATCTATTTTGGTTAACGTGAGTGTCACACACTCTTTTATTACTATAGAAGTGATTGCTAGTTTTCATTTACATGTTACTCGTAGAAATGATAGTCTTCTCTTAGAAACACCTTTGGTTGGTTCCTCCAAGTTGCGGGAGGTGTGTCCTTCATGCGTTCTTTCTTTCTCAGCACACAACATTCAAGTGGATCTCATACCACTTGACATGCATGGATTTGATATGATCCTTGAAATTGACATTGTGGAGAAGTAACATGTGGTCTTGTACTGTAGTGCCAAAGTGGAAACATTCTTTGACGGTGATGTTTTGTGGATCTTCCAAGGAGATAGGAAGATTCTTTTGACATGCTTGATGTCAATGATGGCACCATATAGGTTGATGAGGTAGGGGTGTGAAGCTTTTCTAGTGCATGTGGTGGATACTAAGGTGAGGAGTCCTAGTATTCAGAAGATGATAGTTGTCCGTGAGTTTGAGGACGTGTTTCCTAATGAGTTTCATGGTGTTCCCCCACCTTGAGAGATTGGTTTTGAGATCAATTTGGTTCCTGATACATAGTCGATAGCGCAGACATTGTATAGGTTGGCACCAACTGAGATGTAGGAGTTGAAGAAGTAGTTGTAGGATCTTCTAGAGAAGGGCTTTATCAGATCAAGAACGTCCCCTTGAGATGCTCCAATGCTATTTGTTAAGAAGAAAGATGGGTCCATGAGGTTGTGCATCGACTACCGATAGTTGAATAAGGTGACGATCAAGAACAAGTATCCTTTACCATGGATAGATGATCTGTTCAATCAATTGAGGGGTGCTGCATGGTTCTCAAAGATAGATCTGAGGTCAGGGTATCATTAGTTTTGGATCAAGTCGGATGAATGGCATAGATTATTACCGCACTACAAATTCACTAGGAATATAACTCCTAGAGTTTACCAAAACCAAAGTGCAATAATGCCACCCGCAAGCAGACAGATCTTATCGCAGTATAGTTGAGGATCGAATCCCAAGGGACAACCTTTTTAAGAATTAGCTAATCAAAGTAACCTATCAAGAACTAGTATTTATCACAAAAATTGAGTTTGAGTTGTTTTAATCTAAGAAGAAAGAAATGTCTAGATTAAGGTTCTAGTTATCAATGGATGGAAACATTAGGGTGGAACTCGGTTTCACCACCACTACTCAGATTTGTGCAATCATTCAAATCCAAACCTGTATGAAGTATAGTTAAAGTTATGCATGTTTCCCCTTTTGGCGTCAGAAACTTGCACGAGTAGATATCCTTGTAAGCTTGATGTCTTGTCACTTACGGATCCTCTATCCACTACTCCAGAGACTTTTCGTCAGAATTTCTCATCATGGTGTCAACCAAAGCTAATCGGTATTAAAATCTTAAATGTTGAAGTTATCATAGTAAAAGATTAAAATAAATCATGTAAAACGGGTGATCAATCCACAAAACATGTAAAAAATGATTATCTATGAATTATAGGAGTTCATTCTAGAGTTGGAACATGAATGAAATTGCAAGAAATGGGTAGTGGGGCTAGTCCCCACACCCCAGTGAAAAGACTACTCGCTCGACATGGCGAGATTAATATCACAAGAAGAGGAAGAGGATACCATCATGGTCATGATGGTGGCAGAAGCGGGCTTGGCATGGTTTACAATGGAGGACTTCCTTCCTTCTCTCTCATCCAAGAAATAACCCTGACTTGCAGTAGAAGCAGGTGGAGGTACGACAGCTCGGGAAGAGATCGTTCGCCTTAGAGAAGGAGGATCGACGACTTTGGAGTTGTTGAATGAAAGAGATCTATCAATATATGCTTGAGGTCGATAGGTGTCAACCATCTAGGTTGATAGAACTAGCTAGGTCGATAGGTCTCGTCCTTGCTCTGATCTCAACATCAACGTTTTGACACTTTCGTCTCTAGAAAATCTGAGATGAGTTTTATGGCTGCATTGGAGGCCTATTTATAGGGTCGAGTCTGTTGATCTCTTTCCATCAGTGTCAACCTTGCTATCGGTTGGTCGACAGGTATGTCGATCGATGGCTTTTAGACTTCCTATTGTCGGTCTATCAGTCGATGAGATTGTCAACCTTGAGGGTCAACAAGGCTGTCGAGTAGTGGTCGTCGACAAGCGCGTCGACATGATTTTCGACCGATTGCTGATTTACTTGTCGACTATTGCTCGATGACATTATCGAGGATAGGGGTCAACTAGGCTATCGATAGGCTGTTGCTCGATGGCATTGTCGAGGATAGGGGTCGTTGAAGGGTAGCAAGACTCCCTTGACAAACTTGCTGTAGAGTGATAGAATTCAAAACCTACAAAGGGAGTTAAGAGAAGTATCAAATTCCTACTAATTAACATAAAAACCTAAGTAGATCAAAACAAAGCTATTCTTATGAAAAATAAGCTATATGAATGCTAAACTAGATTGAAAGTGCAACTAAAATTGGGATGAATATGCATTCATCAATGACATACCCAAGTCGGCTTTTAGGACTTGGTATGGTCACTATGAGTTTGTGGTTATTCTGTTTGGGCTAACCAATGCACCAACAACGTTTACAGTCCTGATGAACAAGGTGTTCAGACCTTATCTTGACCAGTTCATGGTTGCGTTTATCAACAACATCTTGATCTACTCCAGAGATAGCCAACAACATGAGCATCATCTATGACAGACGTTGACCTTGTTGAGACTGAATAAATTGTATGCTAAGTTGAGCAAGTGTGAGTTTTGGCTGAAAGAGGTGCCTTTTCTGGGACACATGATATCTGTTAAGGGTGTATGTATGGAACCCAAGAAGGTCCAATATGTGTTAGAGTGGGAGCAACTAAAGACACCAATAGAGGTTCATAGTTTCCTTGGCTTGGCAGGCTACTATAGGATGTTCATCATGAACTTTAGCGCAATGGCGTTACCCCTGAAAAAGTTGACGAGGAAAGACATGTCATTTGTTTGGGATGACAAATGTAGGTGTTCTTTTCAACTTTTGAAGGAAAAGCTAACCAGTGCACCAGTGTTGGTTCTGCCAGAACAAGGGAAGGGCTACATAGTCTTCTGTGATGCTTCGAAGAATGGTTTAGGTTGTGTTTCGATGCAAGACAAGAACATGATTTTTTTTGCTTTGCGACAACTTAATATACATGAGGAGGGCTACTCGACACATGATATGGAGCTTGTAGGGTGGTCCATGCCTTGATGCATGGAGACACTACCTTTATGGCGAGAAGTGTTAGATCTTCACCGACCATAGGAACCTTAAGTACATCTTTTTGTAGTAGGAGTTGAACATGTGGTAGAGACAATGGATGGATCTGATCAAGGATTATGATTGCACCATAGACTACCATCCAAAGAAGGCAAATGTGGTGGAAGATGCTCTTAGTAGGAAGTCTTCTTTGTCATTATATGTGGATAAGACACAATTATATTCTTTGGTGTGACATAAAAGAGAGATGTTGGTCTCCTTTTGTCAAATGAATGTGAAGTTGGATGTACCCTTATTAGTAGGACTATTGGCATAGTTACAAGTGAAGCCTACATGTTGAGGTGTTCCAGGTGAAAATCCACATGGTGAGACCAACGTCCTAGCGAGAGATATAACTCTCTGCCAACAACTATTATTAACACAGATAAACTAAAATAGGAAAGTAACATTATTACCAGGTTGAGCAGATTCAGCTAAATGATACAAGTAACACAATTCAGGCATCTACAACTAAGCAGTAGAACATTTTATAATTTAATAAGGAATATGAAGAACTTGTATAACTGTTGATGTCTTTTACGTAGAACATTATGTTGTTGTAGAAGAGTTATATCTCTCGCTTTGGTGTGACAATGGGCATCACATTATATGTGTTATCAAACCAAGCACATAGATACTTATTAGAGAATAGTGTATTGGACAGACCCACCATAACAGTGAAACATGGAGACCATAACTGATAGTCAGAATCATCTTTTATACTATTGGTGGTGATTGTGGTTCTTAGACCTGAAGTCCCTACACTCATCACGTGTCGTTCGATATACTTTGACATCATCCACCATGATCCTGAATAAGGGTTGCCATAAAGGTGATGCTTGGGTACACTGTGACACATGGGGATGATTGTGAGTGATGTAAATGGGATTTGTCCCTCCTACTGGAGTAAGATATCCTGGATAATTGATAAGTGAGATTCATAAATGCATGGTCATGCACATGTGAGTCAATATGTGATATTGAGCTTACATATATCTCATACAATCTGATCTGGTTCAAGGAACATGGATTCAATTATTAGATAGGATGACAATTTCATGCCTCGAGTTTAATCTAAATATCAGTGACAAAGGAACTATAAAAACATTATAATACCAATCACATATTGTAGGTTGAAGTTCTTCTACAACTTTATATTTACTTGGGTTGCAATGATGTGTGACTAGGCACCACTCTTTGCTTGTGATTTCATAATTGATTATAGACACTCACTGTCAACATAATATGAAACCTATATGGTCACACACATAGGAATTCACTTAGAATAGGATCTTAATCATGAATGATAATTAATTGATTACTAAAATGTTTAGGTACTCAATTTAAACAAAAATTGAATGATTGAACTCTAAACCAACCAGTTCAAGTGTTGAACTGACCAGTTGGAGTGTCAGGTTGATTGGATATTGCATTGGCTGAATTCTAGATGAACCAGGGCATGAACCGACCCGTTCACTGATTGAACTGATCAACTCAACTTCACAGAGCATTTCGATTGCATCAAGGATTAATGTTGACGTCTTATCGTGCATTAATTGGATTATAATTGTCATTACAATTGTGATAGGGTAACATGATGAAACGAACAATTCAATGGGTGAATCAACCGATTAGTTCACCTATAAACTGATCGTTTTGCTACTCCTAGGTTGCGAGAATTCATGAAATTTTGGTCCCTTCCACTCCTGCACAGATTGGGAACCCTAAACCTAACACTGTTATAAATAGAGGGGTACCAGGGGATTTCCAGATATACGACTCAATTTCTTTTGACAATTGTTTGTCTTCTCTGGTTGTGGTAACCGAGAGAACCTGAGCAAGTCCTACCCTATAAAGGGAGGGATAGCAAGGGATAACAATTGTGGGAGATAAAGTTGGTGACTAGTACGCCAATGTGAAGGGACAACTCCTTCTTATCTATTATACTAGAATGACAAGAGTTCCCAGTGGTCCGTGTGGACTACTCTAGAGGCATGGACCCTTTTCCCACTAGGAGGACAATGTAAACCTGTTGTCGGTGGTGATCGACCAGGAGGCCAACGCTGATGATGTTCGAGTGTGACCTGAAGAAAGGGCACACGACCACGGTGAGGAAATTGTCACTGGACTTACTCTAGGATGAGTTTATACTCTAAACCATCCTCCCCATTGTTGGATCCTAGATGGGTGATTGGATGCTCTAGAGGGGGGGGGGTGAATAGAGTGGAAACCACTTAAAAAAATTAATTAGACCTTCAAGATATATCACAATATAAGGTTGCTAAATAGGAAGTTTGAGTGCAACTAAACCATGCATAGAAAGGGAGAGAGAGATTGAACATACACCAATTGACAAGTTGTTTAGAGTGGTTCCACACTTCAAACTAGAAGTGAGTCAGTCCACTACCTAGAGAGGTCAACCTCTAGGATTTCTTAACCATTGCACTCTTATATTCATTCATAAGACTTACAATACATGACCACCAAAGGACTTACCTATCCAATACAAAGAATCATCAACCTTACCAAGGACTTACCCACTTTACAAGGAGTCTTCCTCCTTCTTCCAAGGACTTACCTACTCTTGCACAAGTCTTCATCCTTTAAGGAATTACCCACTCTTCTTGGACTTCAGCCTTTGACTTCACCTTCACCCGGAGAAGCTTCCACCAAGGACTTACCCACTTGAGCAAGGAGTCTTCTGCCTTCACCAAGGGCTTACCCACTCTAGCTCCAAGTCTTCAACCTTGATTTTCACCAAGGGACACCTTCCCTTGTTCTTCTTCACCTCTCTTAGCCAATAGAGAGAACCTTCATCTTCATGGTTGAAATGAGAGATAGGGAGGTGGTGGAAGTGAGATCCTCACAAGATATACATGTAAGACTAGCTCTCTTACATATTTCCTAATCACTCTAATGAATGTAGCAAGTGATTAAGCTTAGAGAGAGAGGAGGCTGTAGGAAGCACTCAACTATAGAATAGAAACCTCACATAGAGTTTTACATTGAATGCTCCACCTTGGAATGAAGCCCAATGGGTCCTATTTATAGCTGGGGATGCCTCTTAGCCTTTGGGAACACTTAAGAATGAAAACTAGCCATTTTGTGGCTTGCAATAGATATATTTTCACTTGTTGCAACTCCACAACGGCTATAAACACTTTTCTACACTTTTCCATACAGTGCGATTGGTCGAGTTTCTATAAAGGTAACTCGACCGATCCCACTAAAAGACAAGACCAATTTAGGCCATCGATCGAGTTTGTCCTGGGGTAACTCGATCGATTCACTTAAATAAGTTTTGGTTAGTGGAGGGATCAGTCGAGTTCTGTGAAGTGTAAACTCAACCGATCAAAAGTCATTTTCAAGATCCAATCAGGATCGGTCGAGTTTGCAACTCACAGAACTGGACCGATGAACAACCTGATGTGAATTTTGGAAAATGGCTTTTGAGTGCTTAAACATTTGATCTAAGTGCTCCTAATTTTTTCTAAGCTTAATTACAAGTCATACAATCATTACAAGTGATTTACAACATGATTCTAATGTATTTACATCATATTACAAAAATGTGCACTTGTATTGACTTTGACTTATCTTTTCTCCAAGTGGAGATGTACAAGTTAGGGAATTTGGAGTGTGTCTATACCTAATATGAAATCACTCAAGTAGAGACATTAGACACAATTAATTGGAATGGTTTAGTCATTATAAAAACAAGGGTTTAATCAATTTAGACCTTGAGTCAACACCCATTGCATAGTTATTGACACATTCCATTGGCTAAAGGGGAATATGTTTTTATTTCCACTGCCTATTTTGTCGCCATATTTTCCTATAGTGGTATCAGAGCCACATCAATCTACTGTGTTTTGGGATAATCAATATGATCGGATTTTTGGTTTTCATCATTTATTTATTGCATACGATATGAATACTTAAACCGATTAATGTGCATATCCGATTAAACACCACATTAGAAGGTAATCATGTGGGACTACTAAAAGGGGTGCATTATTATTATGTTGGCTTTTGGGCCAGGCTTAACTGGATGTCCTTAATGGGATTAAGCACCTAGAGTCATGCATATGATTATGGAAAGGAGTTGTGCATATCATATATCCAAGAATTACATAAGATGCAATTAGTAAAAGTTTCCTACCTTAATAATTAATTATGGAGACTGGCGTTGGTCGGGTAATAATTGAATTATTTTGGATCTTGGCTCACTAGAAGGTTGTATGCTGCAATCTTCCAAATTGATATGTGAGGGCTATAAATTTCAATAAAATGGTGTGAGAGATAGTTAATTAAAGGCCTAATTGAATATCATCTATTTTCAAATCAAATCAAATTAAAAAGGGTTTTTGAAAAAATGCAAAACTTTTCTCTTATAGAATCAAATGACAATCAAATCATCATTGCGATTGGTCTTGAAGAAGGACATATTTATTGGGACAAATTTGCATGACTGGTTTTTGAATTTGAGAAGGATTCTCAATGAAGAGCATAAGCTCTATGTCCTAGAAACACCAGTGCCAGAAATACCAGCTCCTGATGCACCTAGGGATGAGGTGGATGCTTACTGGAAGCATGCCAATGATGCCTTGGATATAAAGCACCTACACTAAGCTGCATGAACTATGAGTTGCATGAGTAGTGTGAAGACATGGGGATACTTGAGATGGTAACACATCCTAAGAACTTGAACCATAAGCATACAAAGCAAGAAAGGTACAATATCTCAACAAAGCTCTTTTTGTGTAAGATGACAGAGGGAGACTCAGTAGAGACCCATGTGCTCAATATTATTGGACATGTAGAACATCTAAAAGATCTGGGATTCTCTTTGAGCCAAGAGTTGGCCACAAATATGATTCAACAATCATTGCCGGAGTCATATATGCATTTTTTTATGACCAAGATAACCCACCCTAGGCGAGCCTGAAATGGTAAACTCTCGATGCATGAGAAGGTGTGGTCCCGTCACCACCCTCCCATGCCAAATTAGGGTGGAGTGCCTTTTTTAGATCACCTTACATCGTGATTCGAATTTGGGTCCTTCATTTGGACTTATCAAGCCACAACTAGTCGGGCTACTCTGGCCAGACATATAGAGTTGAATAACATGACCAGACTGTTGTCAGATTTGCTTGGCATGCTAATTAATTGTTGAAGCAAGAATGAAGAAGAAAAAATCCGTGATGGTGATTAGCACAGTTGAGTCCAAGGATGACAACAAGGCCATGAAGAGTTTTGAGGCTGAGCGTAAATCTAGATCTTCAACACTCAAGATAAGGAGAAAGAAAAGTACACGAGGAATCTATCCTTTTTACTTGAAGGCATTCAATAAGAATGAGATGGGAATGATGATCTCCACTTTAGGTATATATGTTATTGAGATAAACTTATCTACTTCTTCATCTTCGGTACTAGATACCAGATGTAGATCTCACATATGCTTGAATATGAAGGATCTAAAAAGAAGTAGGACTTTGGGAAAGGGAAAGGTTGAAATGTGAGTCGTAAATGGAGCAAGAGTTGTTGCCACTGTAGTTGGAATCTATAGTTTATCTCTACCCATAGGGCTTGTAATAGAGTTAGTCAACCGCTATTATTTACCTGCCATAAATAGAAACATTTATGTATCTTGTATGGATAAGGAGGCATATGAATTTCATATTAAGAATGGTTGATGTTCTATATCAAAAGATGGGATCTTTTATGGAAATGCCCCAATGTCTTATGATATTTATCTGTTAGATCTAAACATAGATGTTTATAACGTAAATACCAAAAGACTAAAACGCAACAACTCAAACAAGACATATCTTTGACATGGTCATCCTGGCCACATAAATGAGAATCACATTTTTAGACTCCATAAAGATGGTTATTTTGACTCTTTTGATTTCAAATCAATAGAGACATGTGAATCTTGTTTGTTGGGAAAGATGGCCAAAACCCCTTTCACTAGAAACAATGAGATGGCTAGTGATATATTAGGACTCATGCATACTGATGTATGTAGCCCTTTTAGAACTACTACTAGAGGTGGGTATTAGTACTTCATTACCTTCACTGATGACTTCAGTTGGTACAATTATGTTTACTTGATGAAACGTAAATTAGAAACTCTCAAAAAGTTTAAGGAGTTTATGAATGAAGTACAAAACCAACTTGGTAAAAGTATTTATGCACTTTGTTCACATCGAGGTGGAGAATATTTAAGCTAAGAGTTTTAGGACCTTCTGCAAGCTAGTGGTTTGTATCAAAATAGACTCCACATGGAACACCTCAACATAATGGTGTATTAGAAAGAAGGAATCACACATTGTTGGATATGGAGCGACCAATGATGAGTTTAGCTGGTCTTCCGACAACCTTATGGGGTTATGCTCTAGAAACTTCCACATTTACACTAAACTGAGTACCATCTAAATCAGTTCAAAAGACATCATATGTGATATGATATGGGAAGCATCCCAATGTGTATTCTATGAGGATTCGGGGATGTGAAGCTTATGTGAGGAAAATGTATCTTGAAAAGCTTGGCCCTAAGTCTGATAAATGTTATTTTGTGTGATATACAAGGAGACCAAAGGATATTACTTTTATTCACTATCTAAAAACAAAGTGTTTGTTATCAGAGATGCTACATTCCTTGAGAAGGATTTTATTTACAAAGGAATTAGTGGGAGGAAAGTAGAACTCGAAGAGGTTCAAGACCAACAAGAAAGCATTGAACCAGTAGATGTATAAGAGAAACAAAGAGAACCACAAAATGTTGTGAAATCTCAAATTCCTCAAGTAACATAGGAACCTCGTAGATCTAGTAGGACACGCCTTGAACCTGAAAGATTTTGATATCTTGTAACTCATGAAGGTGGTGAGTTGGTCATAGATGATGAACACACAACCTATACAAAAGCTACTAAGGGACCAAAGTCTTGAGAAATGGCTTGAGGCCATGATATCTGAGATGGAATCCATGTATGACAACATGGTATGGACCTTGGTGGATCCACCAGAAGGGGTAAAACCCATAGGGTGAAAGTGGGTATTTAAGAAGAAGACCAACATGGATGGTAAAGTATAAAACTATAAAGGCAGATTGGTTTCAAATGGTTTCAGACAAGTTCAAGGTGTTGACTATGATGAAACTTTTTCTCTAGTTGCCATGGTTAAGTCCGTCAGTATCATGCTTGCTATTGCATCTTATCATGACTATGAGATTTGGAAATGGAAGTTAAAACCACATTCCTTAATGGGAATCTTCTTGAGGATGTATACATGACACAGCCTGGGAGTTTTATAAATCCAAAGGATGCAACTAAAGTCTGTAAGCTACAAAAGTCAATTTATGGATTGAAGCAAGCACCTCAGATCTAGAATCTTTGTTTTGATGAGATAGTCAATGAGTTTGGCTTTACTCAAAATGAAGATGAACCTTGTGTGTACAAGAAGGTTAGTGGAAGCATGATTGTATTCCTCATATTGTATGTGGATGACATACTATTGATGGGGAATGACATTCCTACTTTATAAAAGGTAAAGACATGACAATGAAATACATTATATATGAAAGACTTGGGTGAAGAATTCTACATCTTGGGAATTAAGATATATAGAGATAGATTTATAAGGCTTCTTGGACTAAGTCAGAACACATACATTAACAAAGTGTTGAAGAGGTTCAACATGGACATGTCAAATAGAGGAAACCTGTCCATGGTGCATGGAGTTACCATCTCTAAAGCTCAATGACCCAGTTCTTGTGATGAAAGGGAACATATGAGTATGAATCCATATGCTTCAGTAATTGTATCCATCATGTATGCAATGTTTTCTACCTATCTCGATGTCTCATAGGCCTTGAGCACAATGAGGAGATATCAGTTGAATTTAGGTGATTCTCACTCGACAATCATGAAGAACATCCTTAAGTACTTGAGAAGAACTAATGATCAATTCCTTATCTATGGCGGAGGTGAAGAGTTGGTGGTAAAGGGTTACACCGATGCAAGCTTCCAGACTAACAAAGATGATTATATATCGCTATTTGGATTCTTTTTTTTCCTCAACAACATAGCTATGAGTTGGAAGATTTCCAAGCAAGAAATAATTGATGATTCTACAACAGAGGCTAAATATATTGCTACATCAAATGCAACAAAGCAAGATGTTTGGATCAAGAAGTTCATTTCTGAACATGGGGTATTTCCAAGCATCAACGACACAATTGAGCAATATTGTGACAACAATGAATCTAGCACAAGCTAAGGAACTCAGATCACATCAACATTCCAAGCATATACAAAGGTATTTCCATCTCATAAAAGAGACCGTACATCGAGGAGATGTGAAGATTTGTAGAGTACCAACTGAGAACAATATTGCTGACCTCTTAACAAAGGCACTTTCACAACAGAAGCATGATGATCATGTTAGATCACTTGGAATACGATTCATGGGTGATTGGCTCTAAGTGCAAGTGGGAGTCTATTGGTATGTATGCCTAGAGAGCCAATCGTGTGATGATTGTAATGTCATAACTTGTAAATGAATTGATTAATAATAAAGGCAAGCTTCCAATTTATTTTGTGTCATTCATTTATGAGATAAAGAAGTAACACAATTAATGTATGGAGAATGATATTACTCAATGACATATGTCTTCAAGTGCGTGGCTTGAACAATGAGATCATACAAATGTTAAGAGTATGTACATTGTTGCTACGTCCCTAGTGAAGTGTTATTGTGGAAGGCTAATAGACAACAATAACACATAAGACTAGAGTGCGTGTTGGTTGATGACAAAATCTTATCAATCATGATATGTGATATCAAACCAAGCACATAAAGACTTGTTAGAGAATAGTGTATCGGATAGACCCACCATAAGAGCAATACACGAAAAGCATAATTAGTAGTGAGAATAATCTCTTATAGTGTTGGTGGTGATTGGGGTTCTTTTAACTAAAGTCCCTACACTCATCACATGTTATTCAATATACTTTGACATCATCCACCATGATCCTAGATAAGGGTTTCCATAAAGGTGATGCTCAGGTACACTGTGACAGATGGGGATGACTGTGAGTGACATAGATGGGATTTGTCCCTCCTATAGGAATATGATATCATGGCCATTTAATAAGCGAGACTGAGAAATGCATGATCATGCACATGTGAGTCAATGTGTGATATTGAGCTTACATATATCTCAAACATTCTGCTTTGGTTCAAGGAACATGGATTGAATGATCGGAGAGGATGACAATTCCATGCCTCGAGTTCAATTTGGATATTAGTGACAAAGGAACTATACAAACACTATAACACCAATCACATATTGTAGGTTGACTTGAAGTTGTTCTCCAACTTTCCATTTACTTGGATAGCAATGATGTGTGACTAGGCACTACTCTTTGCTTATGATGACATAATTGATCATGGTCATTCACTGCCAATGTAATATGGAACCTATAGAGTCACACACATAGGAATTCACTTGGAATAGGATTTTAATCATGAATTATAATTGAATTTATTACTATAGTGATTAGGTGTTCAATTTTAAAAAAAATTGACTGACTAGACTTTGAATCGACCGCTTCAGGTGTTGAACTGACCGATTCAAGTGTTAGGTTGATTGGAAATTGCATTGGCTGAATTTTGGATGAACCAAGGCATGAACCAACTGATTCACTGAATGAATCGATTGACTCAGGGTTGTGAGATGACCGGTTCATCAAATGAACTGTCTGGTTCAGGAGCAATTCAATTGCATCAAGGATTAATGATGATGTCATGTCGTGCATTAATTGCATGAAAATTTTCAATACAATGGTGATTGGGAAGCATGATGAAATGGCCAAGTTCACTGGGTGAACCGATCAACTACATACCAACTGATGAATTCATCTTTAAACCAATCATTTCTCCACTTGCAGGTTGTGAGAATTCATGAAATTTTGTCCCCTTCCACTCCTGCACAGATTGGGAACCCTGACCTTGATCCTCCTATAAATAAAGGAGCACTGGAGGCTTCCCTAGAGATATAACTCAATTACTTCTGACAATTGTTTGTCTTCTCTCATTGTGGTAACTGAGAGAACCCAAGCAAGTCCTACCTGATAAAGGGAGGGATAGTAAGGGAGAACAATTATGGGAGATCAAGTTGGTGACTAGTACGCCAACATCAAGGAAGAAATCCTTCTTGTTTGTTCTACTACAACAACAAGATTTCTCTATGGTCCATGTGGACTACTCTAGAGATGTGGATCCTTTTCCCGCTAGGAGGACAATGTCAACTTACTGTCCATGGTAATCAACCAGGAGGCCAACACAGACGTTGTTTGAGTGCAACTTGAAGAAAGGGAGCACGACCACAATGAGGAAATTGTCACTTGACTTGCTCCAGGACCATGTATATCCTCTAAACATCCTTTCCATTGCATAGTTATTGGCAGTTCCATTGCTAAAGGGGAATATGGCAATTAAATTTTTTTCCACTGCCTATTCTATCGCCATATTTCCATACAGTGGTATCAGAGCCATGCCAATCTACTATGTTGTGGGATAATCGATATGATCCAAAGGGTGCCAATATATATATATATATATATATATATATATATATATATATATATATATATATATATATATATAGAGAGAGAGAGAGAGAGAGAGAGAGAGAGAGAGAGTCAGGCTAGAATACACTCGAGTGTACAGATCACGCTGTACACCCCAATGGTGTTTGCCTATCTAGATCATGTTTTTGCAAAATCTAATCCATTGATCTTCAAATTTACAATAATAATAGGTGACATACAAAATTTGAGCTCATTTGGATGAGTGTAAGTCACTCATCTAAGGACCAAAAAATCGACGCACAAAACTATTTTAAAGTGCATGATTTTTACCTCCTTTAGATGCACGACCTATAAGTGTCCAAATGAGTTGAAATTTATTATATAATACATTCTTAAGATATTTAAGAAGATCAATTGTTAAGATTTTTCAAAAAGTTTTTGCATCTTTAAAAATGACTGAGGTGTACGGTGACTTCGATACACTCGAGTGTACACTAGCCTGACTCTCTCTCTCTATCTCTCTCTCTCTATATATATATGTATATATATATATATGTATATGATATATATGCAATTTACATGTGTTTCCCTAAAAGCAAGTTTTGATGGTGGATGTGAATCATGGTTATGGCCAATAACCCCATATATCTGTGCATGGTCGTGTGGTTGGTTTTATCTCAGTTTTCATACCAAGCCTCTACCTTATCTTCCAACTGCAGAAGTATTATTCTCTTCCACATATGCTCCCCTCAAATGTAACTTGAGGTTTCTCTTAAACTATGTAATAGAATTAGAATTGTTTAATTTCTTTTTACGACAAAGAAGAAGATGCTCAACACCTAGACAAACGACCATCTCAGAAAGCAACCCGAGCAGTTGATCGACCAAGGAGGATGAGCCGAACCGATTAGCTGGTGGCCTCAACTAATCGACTGGAGAATCTAGAAGATGGTGGACCGGTGACCAGATGACCAATCGACCGGCCAGGGGGCGAGTCGATCGATTCAAGGGTTGAACCGATCAACCCAGATTGGTAAGAACAAATATTCATCAACAATAGGTTTCTACATGAGATGTAGACCTAGGTGGTGGTAATTCCTTGTGGCTCCAAAGAGTTGTAGTAGAATGTCCATAACCATCGCTTATGTTAATTACATGTTTTCATTGTAGGATATAACATGTATATGATACATACTATATATGTGGTGATTGGATAATATATATGTATTTGTAATTACAAACTCCCTCAATAACGTATTAAGTCTAAGATGATTTTTTTATTAGTAACATACATGAAAAGCATGATCGACTAAGAGTGGACACCCCAAGAGTGGTATGCCATCTATCTCATGGAAGTGTGATGGTAATAATGTGGTTCTTCCAAGAGGGGAGCACTATTATTGTGTTGGCCTTTGGGTCCGGCTTAACTGAGTGTCCTCGATGAGATTAAGCACCTAGAGGCATAAAGATGATTATGGCAAGGAGTTGTGTATATCATCTATCCAAGAATTGCATAAGATGCAATTGGAAAAAGTTGTCTACCTTAGTAATTTATTATGGACGCTGGCGTTGTCCAGGTAATAATTGAATTATTTTGGATCTTGGCTCACTAGAAGGTTGTACTCTGCAATCTTCTGAATTGATATGTGAGGGATCAATTTGAATAAAATAGTGAGAGTGATAATTAATTAAAGGCCTAATCAAATATCATATATTTTCAAATCAAATCAAATAAAAAAGGGTTGTTGACAAAATGCATTTTTTTCTCTTGTAGATCAGATGGAAACCAAATCATCATTGCGAACGGTCCTTAGGAAGGATAGATTTATCCAAAAAAATTTCCACAACTGGTTTTAAACTTTGAGAAGGGTTCTCAATGAAGAGCACAAGTTGTATGTCTTGTAAACACCCGTGCCAAACATACCTGCTTCTAATTTGCTTAGGGCTGAAGTGAATGCTTACTGGAAGCATGCCAACAATCCCTTGGATATAAAACACCTAATGCTAAGCTGCATGAACTATGAGTTGCATGAGCAGTGTGAAGACATCGGGATACTTGAGATGGTAACACATCTTAAGAACTTGAACCATAAGCACACAAAGTAAGAAAGGTTCAATATCTCAAAATTTTTCTTTAAGTGTAAGATGATAGAGGGAGACTCAGTAGAGTCCCATGTGCTCAATATGATTGGACCTGTGGAACATCTAGAAGATATGGGATTCTCTTTGAGCCAAGAGTTGGCCACAAATATGATTCTGCAGTAATTTCCTGAGTCATATAGCCATTTTATTGAATGTTATCACTTGAATAACATGGCCAGACTGTTGTCAAATTTTCTTGGCATGCTGATTAATGCCAAAGAAAGAATGAAGGATAAATCCATGATAATGATCATGAGTCTGAGGATGATAGCAAGGCCATGAAGAGTTTTGAGTTTGATCATAAATCCAGATCTTCAACACTTAAGGAGAAAGAAAAGTACAAGAGGAATCTATCCTTTTTACTTGAAGGCGTTCGAGAAGAAGAAGATGGGGATGGTGATCTCCACCTCAGGTATATATGTTATTGAGATAAACTTATCTACTTCATCATATTAGGTACTAGATATCGAATGTGGATCTCACATATGCTCAAATATGTAGGATATGAAAACAAGTAGGCCTTTGGGAAAGGGGGGGTTGAACTGTGAGTCACAAGTGGACTAAGAGTTGTTGCCACTACAGTTGGAACCTATAGTTTATCTTTGGACACATGACTTGTAATAGAGTTAGTGAACTACTATTATGTATCTGCCATAAATAGAAACATCGTTTCTATATCTTGTATGGACAAGGATGCATATGAATTTCATATTAAAAATAGTCAATGTTCTATTTCAAAATATGGGATCTTTTATGGCAATGCCCCAATGTACTATGGTCTTTATTTGTTAGATAAAAAGATAAATGATTATGACGTAAATACCAAAAGACTAAACTCAATAACTCAAATAATACATATCTTTCGAATTGTCATTTAGGGCACATAAATGAGAATTGCATATCTAGATTCCATAAAGATGGTTATCTAGACTCTTTTGATTTCAAATCAATAGAGACATGTGAATCTTGTTTGTTAGGCAAGATGATTAATACTCCTTTCATTGGCAATAATGAAAGGGCTAGTGATCTATTAGGACTCACACATAGTGATGTATGTGGCCCTTTTAGAACTACTGCTAGAGATGGGTATCAATACTTCATTACCTTCATTGGTTACTTTAGTAGGTATGATTATGTTTACTTGATGAAACATAAATCAGATTCTCTTGAAAAGTTCAAGGAGTTTATGAATGAAGTACAAAACCAACTTTGTAAAAGTATTAAGGCACTTCATTCTGATTGAGGTGGAGAATACTAAAGCCAAGACTTTGATGACCTTCTGTGAGCCCGTGGCATCGTATCACAATGGACTCCACCTGGAACACCTCAATAGAATGGTGTATCAGAAAGAAGGAATCACACATTGTTGGATATGGTGTGATTGATAATGAGTTTAGCTGATCTTTCGACTACCTTCTGGGGTTATGCTCTAGAAATACCATGTTTACACTAAACCAAGTACCATCTAAAATAGTTCAAAAGACACCATATGAGATATGGTATGGGAAGCGTCCCAATGTGTCTTTTATGAGGATTTAAGGATGTGAAGCTTATCTGAGGAAAATGTTTCCTTAAAAGCTTGGCCTTGAATCTGATAAATGTTATTTTTTTGGATTTCTTAAGAAGACCAAAGGATATTACTTTTAACCCGTATCTGAAAACAAAGTGTTCATTTCTAGAGATGCTACATTCCTAGAGAAGGATTTTATTTCTAAAGGAATTAGTGGGAGGAAAGTAGAACTCGAAGAAGTTTAAGATCAACAAGAAAACATTGAACCGATAGATGTATAAGAGGAACAAAGAGAATCAAAAAATGGTGTGGAATCTCAAATTCCTCAAGTAATAGAGGAACCTCATAGATATAATAGGAAACACCTTGAACCTGAAAGATTTGAATATCTTATAAGTCAGGAATGTGGTGAGTTGGTCATAGTTGATGAGACAACAACCTATCTAGAAGATACTAAGGGATCTGAGTATGAGAAATGACTTGAGTCCATGAGATCTGATATGGAATCTATGTATTCCAATAAGGTATGGACCTTGGTGGATCCACCTGAAGGGGTAAAACCCATAGGGTGCAAGTGGGTCTTCAAGAAGAAGACTGGTGTGGATGGTAAAGTACAACCTATAATGACAGATTGGTTGCAAAGGGTTTCAAACAAGTACAAGGTGTTGACTATGATGAAACTTTTTCTCCAATTGCCATGGTTAAGTCCATCAAGATCATGCTTTCTATTGCAACTTATCATGATGATGAGATTTGACAAATGGATGTTAAAACCACATTCCTTAATGTGTACATGACCAACCCAAGGGTTTTATATATCCAAAGGGCAAATGAAGTATGTAAGCTATAAATGTCAATTTATGGATTGAAGCAAGCATCTTAGAGCTAGAATCTTCTTTTTTATGAGACAATCAAAGAGTTTGGATTTACTCAAAATAAAGATAAAGCTTGTGTGTATAAGAAGGTTAGTGGAAGCATGATTGTATCCATCATATTTTATGTAGACGAAATGCTATTGATGGGGAACGACATCCCTACTTCACAAAAGGTAAAGATATGGCAATAAAATACATTTTCTATGAAAGACTTGGGTGAAGCATCCTACATCTTAGGAATTAAGATCTATATAAATAGATCTAGAAATCTTCTTGGACTAAGTCATAACTCATACATTAACAAAGTGTTGAAGAAGTTCATCATGGAGAGCTCAAAGAGAGAAAACCTACCCATGGTGCATGGAGTTACCATCTCTAAAGCGTAATGTCCCAGTTCTTATGAAGACATGGAACACATGAGTATGACTTCATATGCATCAACAATTGGATCCATCATGTATGCCATGTTGTGTACCCATCCCGATGTCTCATATGCCTTGATCATGACGAGAAGATATCGGTCAGATTCAGATGATGCACTCTAGACAACTGTGAACAACATCCTTAAGTACTTGAGAAGAGTTAAATATTAGTTCCTTGTCTACTATGAACATGAAGAATTGGTGGTAAAGGGTTACACCAATGCAAGCTTCCAAACTAACAAGGATGATTACAAATTACAATATGGATTTGTGTTTTGCCTCAACAATGGAGCTGTGAGTTGGAAGAGTTCTGAGTAAGAGATAATTTTCGATTATAAAACACAAGCCAAGTATATTGTTGCATCTAATGTAGAAGTGGAAGCTTCTTGGATCAAGAAGTTCATCTCTGAACTTGGGGTAGTTCCAAGCATCAATGACATAATTGAACTATATTGTGACAACAATGGATCTATTGCACAAGCTAAGGAACCCATATCACATCAACATTCCAAGCATATACAAAGGCATTTGCATCTCATACAAGATATTGTACAATGAGGAGATGTGAAGTTTGCATAGTACCAACTGAGAACAATATTGCTGACCCCTTGACAAATTTGTTTTGCAACAAAAGCATGATGGTCATGTTAGATCACTTGGAACAAGATTTGAGTGATTGACTCTAAGTGAAAGTGGCATTCTATTGGTATGTATGCCCAGAGAGCCAATCATGTGATGACTGTAATGGCATAACTTGTAAATGATTTGATAAATAATAAAGGCAAGCTTCCAATTTATTCTCTTTCATTCCGTTATAAGATAATGAAGTAACACAATAAATGTCTAGATAATAATATTACTCAACAACACATGTCTTCAAGTGCGTGACTTAAATAATGAGATCATAGAGATGTTAAGAGTACATACATTCTTTTTATGTCCCTAGTTAGATGTTATTGTGCAAGACTGATAGTCATCAATAATACATAAGACTAGAGTGTGTGTTGGTTGATGAAAAAACCTCATCAGTCATGATATGTGATATCAAACCAATCACATAGATTCTTGTTAAAGAATAGTGTATCAAACATACCCACCATAAGAGTGATACATGGATACCATAATAGGTAGTGATAATCATCTCTTATAGTGTTGGTGGTGATTGTAGTTCTTATACCTGAAGTCCTTACACTCATCACATGTCATTCGATATACTTTGACATCATCCACCATGATCCTGAATAAGGGTTGCCATAAAGGTGATGCTCGGGTACACTATGACACATGGGGATGACTATGAGTGATATAGATGGGATTCGTCCCTCCTATAGGATTATGATATCCTGGCCACTTGATAATCAAGACTGGGAAATGCATGACCATGCATATGTGAGTCAATATGTGATATTGAGCTTCAATATATCTCAAACAGTCTGCTCTAGTTTAAGGAACATGGATTGAATGATTAGAGAGGATGACAATTCCATGCCTCGAGTTTAATTCGTATATCAATGACAAAGGAACTATACAAACATTGCAACACCAATCACATACTGCATGTTAAAGTTGGTCTCCAACTTTCCATTTACTTGGGTAGCAATGATGTGTGACTAGGCACACTCTTTACTTGTGATGTCATAATTGGTTATGAACATTCACTGCCAACGTAATATGGAACCTATAGGATCACAAACATAGGAATTCACTTGGAATAGGAGTTTAACCATGAATGATAATTGAATTGATTACTAATGTGTTTAGGTATTCAATTTTAACAACAATTGACCGACTAGACTCTGAAGCGACATGTTCTAATGTTGAACCAACCAGTTGGAGTGTCATGTTGATTAGATATTGCATTGGCTGAATTCTGGATGAATAAGGGCATGAATTGACCGGTTCACTGACTGAACCGATTGGCTCAAGGTTGTGATATGACTAGTTCATGAAATGAACCGCTCGATTCACAGAGCAATTCAATTACATCAAGGATTAATGTTGACGTCATGTCATGCATTAATTGGACTAGCATTGCCAATACAATTGTGATTGGGAAACATGATGAAATGATCGGTTCACCAGGTGAACCAATTGGCTCACATGCCAACCAACCGGTTAACCTATGAACTAATCATTTCACCACTCACAAGTTGTGAGAATTCATGAAATTCCAGTCCCTTTCATTCCTGTACAGATTGGGAACCCCGATCCTCCTATAAATAGAGGGGTACTGGGGGCTTCCTAGATACAATTCAATTGCTTCTGATAATTGTTTTTCTTCTCTGGTTGTGGTAATAGAGAGAACAAGAGAGGGATAACAAGGGTGAACAACTATGGGAGAACAAGTTGGTGACTAGTACGCCAACGTGAAGGGATAACTCCTTCTTTCTCATTCTACCAGAACGACAAGTATTATCGGTGGTCCATGTGGACTACTCTAGAGGCATGAATCCTTTTCCCTCTAGGAGGACAACATCAACCTGCTATCCTTGGTGATCAACCAGGAGGTTGATGTAGACATTGTTCGAGTGTGACTTGAACAAAGGGTGCATGACCACAGTGAGGAAATTGTCACTGGACTTGCTCCACGACCAGGTATATACTCTAAACCATCCTTCCCATTGAATAGATATTGACACACTCCATTGGCTAAAGGGGAATATGGATGTTAAAGTTTTACTTATGCTTTGTATTTTTTCACCATCTTTCCCTACATTGACCAGGCTGATAGGTCTGAATCTCTAACCGTTGTGGGTTGGTCTTTCTTTTTAGGCAGGGTAATGTGTGTTTTGTTTAGAGTTTTAATGTGTTGTTCTGTGTTACCTTGTTTGTGGATGGTGTGAAAAAGGCTATGAAAATCGTTCTTAATGTGTTCCCATGTTGATGTATAGAAAGCCAAAAACCATAAGGTCCAAGTGACTTATCATTGCCAAGGCTAGTCATATATTTTTAATCTCTATGTTTGTGAAAGAGTCCAAAAGGTTATTAGTGGGGTTTTTTTGTGACATATGATGTCCCATTATAATGGCAATTATTGAATAATTGTTTGAAAAAATGTAAAACATGTGAAATTATCATCTGATGACCATGGGATTGTGAGTCCATGCTATCAAGGTTGTGTATAGTAGAATTTTGTGTGTGTTACAACATGCAAAATTGTGTTTCTGTCACCTTCCTTGAGCCATCTATGTTTGGATCTCTATTTCCATAGGATTGCCTCCAAGACTCAAAGATATTTGACGTCATTCATCATGTTTTAATATGCACTATCATTGTTCACATCATTTGTGAGGGTAATGAGTCATGTCTCTATGATCTTGATTGATGCTTGTAGATTCCCAAAGGTATTTTTGTTCCATATCTTTAGGGTATCCCTAAGTTTCTTAAGTTTGTTGTAGATATTCTATCCACAATTACTATGATCAGAAACTTGTGACCAATGTTTCTATATAAGAGCTAAAAACCTAGGGGGTTTGGCCTAGAAGAGTTCAAATTGGAAGGGTCTATGATCCCATGAGTCTATGATGGTCTGAACCATCACAGGGAAGTGGACTAGATGCACTAAGAAATGCACATTCTAGCATGTAATGGCTATTCCATAAGTCTGTGCATAAGAAGTGGTTGAGTCTAGCCTTATGTGCCCCTCGATGGGATGTCCATATGACATCAGTGGTAGGTAAGTCACATGGGTTATGTAGTACTATAAAGGTCCTAATTAGTGCACTATTGTTGTGATGCACATTCATAGTATCCCAATTGTAACGTTTCTCAATGCAGTTGGTAAGATTGAAATCACCCCCAATCATCCATGGGAGCTTGTGTAATTTCCTAGCTAGGTCATGTGACTCCTGTATGAAGGGGATCTTACTATGACTCACTTCATTGTATACCCCAGTAAAATGCCATAGAAAGTTGTCGTCAAGATTTTGTATCTTGATGGTAATAGTGTGGTTCATAATATGAACCTATGATATGTTCATCTATTGGTTATTCCATCCAATAAAAATGTCTACCCATAAGCCCGTGGTGATTGAACCCATGTGTTGATAAGTTGGCCACATATGCATTTGAGTTGGAACTCACTAAGGTGTGTTTTCATTTCTTGTATAGTGATGAGCTCTGTTTTTTTATATATGATGTCTAATATTATGCCTTTTGCTAGAATTTGCACCCACACAAATAGTCCATGATATAAAATGGATGGTCTAGGGAAGTAAAATATAATACCCAAGTAAAGATGTATAGAGAAAAAATCATAATGTGAAAGACCCTAGTGGGTTGATAGTGGATTGCAAAAGACTGGTGTTATCCCATCCCATGAAACTATCTAAGAAATGTAGGAAACTTTCTGCCTTGTCTAGTTCATTAAAAGATATTTCTAGATTGTTGAAGAAATTAGTGGACTCCTCCATAGTATCCCAAGAAGCAAGTTTGTTAATATTATCTCAAATTTGTATAGTTTTGTCATCTCCCGACCCATTGTGTGAAGAAGTTGGTGAAAAATGAACATTAATAAGAGAAGAGGATGTAGACTCTATCTTACCAAGGTCATCCATCACAAAGAAATTTCATTTCTATTGGGACTCAAGGGTGTAGATGATGGCCCTGAAAGATTGCATCTCATGTGGTAATGTTTGGATAGTCATCGTGATAGTTTGGTTCTATGACACATGTACATCCTTCATAATAGAGAGTTTGATCTTCTCCATCATGTTAGGGTCAACGTATAGGGGTCTATCTGGTTCTGTGCATTGTCTGAGGGTTTAATGATCTGAGGTGGCTGTAACATAGTCGATATGGTAATATTTGTGGTTTAAAGGCATTCTTTTGTAAGAAAAGTCTAGTTGGTGTGGGTGACAGTTTGAGGTTGATTTTGAGTCCAACCTTTGTTTTTCCATACATTATTGGGGTTGGATGAATTGGCTGTGTTGATAGATATAGGTTGAAAGAACAAGGATGTAGGGTTCTTAGAGTGATCTTTGAAGAAGGTATGCTTATTGCTCAAATTCTATCTTGTAGCTTGATGGTGTACCAACGAGTCACAATGAAGGTTGAGACGATTAGGGAAAATAGTTTCTTGGTGGATGGAGAAGACACAATATGCTTTATTAAAGTTTGTAGGTTGGAGTGTTTCATGATAGATTAATTGTAGGGTGTCTCTAACAGAATTAGCAATTTTTTTAAAGGTGGATTCAATCTAGAGGTGTGTAGGTAAATATGATATGGAGATTCATCCATATCTGTAGGTATCTTCTAGGGAGGCTCTAGTTTTGATCATCTAGTGAATGACTTGAGCTTGAGCATAGCCATCTCCACATGGGAAAGTGATTATTTGGTCGATAAGACGCTCATATTTGTTCCAACATGAAGAGAGTAGAGTAGCTGTCTTGGTGAAAGGATTTTGGGCTTCAGAATGGTGCATCCAGGGAGAAGGGTAGCTAAGGCTCAAGTGACATAAATGCATTCAATGTTTGGGTAAGCTTGCTGGTTGATAATATTGAGAATGATTCTATGAAAAGTAAGTACCTTGAGAATCATCATACATGATGTAAGAATGTTAAGAGGGAATTCACTAGTGAAGGGGTGTTTGGTTTGTTGTGCCATGTCCTTGGAGAGTGATGGAGTCCTATGGATTGTGATGGATGAAGAGGAGTTGCATTCAGTGGAGAATTTCTCCATGTTTGGTGAGGCCTAAGGAGGTATAAATTTTGGTATTGTTGAGAGTACTGGATAGGCACAATAGAAGGAATGTTGGGAGAGATCTTCAGGGATATGTTGCCATATATGTTGTCCAGAGAAGTGGGGCTTAATGGCCGTGGGTAGGTGGGTTTGAAGGGTTTGTGCTTGGCAAGGTGAAGATCCTAGAGAGGGGCGAATAGATTGTAGCAGAGAGGATATCTTCTAGATACAAAAGGCTTGTAATTCACCATGAATCTCATGTGTTTCTTATCGCATGACTGTTTATGTACTGGTTTAGTGGGGCGGTGGTGCGTAGATTGGGTGCAAGTAGTAGCGTTTTGAACATGGATGGTTTGTAGTCGTGGGATCGTTTTATGTGTTTATAGTGTGGGCATTTTTATGATATGTAATCATCCCTTACATGCATAGCATGTCATCAGATATATGTAGTGTGAATGTTTGTGTACATAAGGAATCTAAAGCGTAGTTTGTTATAGTAAGGATATCTATGCTTACATTGAACAATATGCCATTCATTGGTGTTATCATCTATATTCATATTAACTAAATGGTTCATATTAAGATCACCGCTGAGTGGTTGAGAATTAAAATCATTGAAATGAATGACATCCTCTATGCATTCCTTGTGAGGAATATCATATGACTATGTATGAGAGAAAGTGGTGTCGTAACTGAAGTGCCTGTGTATCTCTGAGAAGCCCGAAGAGTGTGTAGGTGCTAGGGATGTAGTTGTGTCATCCAAGTATGTCTCCTGCTCCAACTAGGTCTATATATTACTATCTCTAGATGTGGTGACATTATGGTCTTCTTCATCACTTTGTTGGGTGGTACTCAGTTGTGGTTCCGTTCATGTATCCAAAAAGCTTGATGTGTCGGCTTTAGGATCACAAAAGAGCTGGAGGATGTGGATCAGAGTGATGTTGTTAAAATCTTTGATCCATATAGTGATAGCTTGGTGTGCTCTGGGCTGAAGGGAGACATGCCATTCGTGGCAGATGTCCAAGGCAACCATCACCTTGTATTATCCCTAAATTGATCAGAGTCCGCCCTGAAGATCCTCATGGAAAAATATCCTAAAAACAATGTACTACACATGAAGTTCAATCCATCTTGGCTCATAATCACACTCAAGGTACCTCCATGCTTTGGGGATGTGGATGCTACTGACTGATTTGTGGTCGAGAGTGATCTCATGGATGATGATATCATTATCTTGGCTTGGTGTGGTAGTGATAGGATGGTGAAGAGTGTGTAAGGATGAGGAGCATGTGTAATCCTTTATAATGATCCCTATGTATTTGTGGATGTGTGGTTGTCTCTTTGATTTTGCAAGTTTGAGCATCTGTAGACCACATGTACTCATATTGTTATAGTCAGAAATGTAGAGTGTATATGTAATAGGATAGTACACCTTCCTAGAGGTGTGTACATATGGAGTGGTGGAAGAGTGTCACTGCAAATGCTCGTCAATTGTGGGGATTCAATGCCCTATGATGTGGCAAAGAGTGTCTGTTGCGTGAAATGTCTCCTTGATATGATATAGTCTATTTATACAAGTGGATCTATGTAAGCATGCATTTTGATCTCCAATGATGTCCACTAATGTTGTGTGGCTAATTGTACCAACTGGAACCTTGAGACGAGTGTGTGTCTAGCCAATGGAAGATGAGAGGGAATGGAGGAAGATCATAGGAGTCATACTTGATGCTTACCACTATTTCTCTTAGCAAAATGGTTTAGGAAGAAGGTGGAGTGTTTCTAGAGAAAAGGTATAGTGTTTTTAGAGAGAAGTTGGAGCATTTCTAGAGAGAAGGTGGAGCATTTCTATATCAAGTCGGATATGGTTTATCAACAATTCTTGTGAACGTAATAGAGCAAAAACTTATTTGTGGAGGATTGATTCATGCAACTCTTTTCTACTTTTCTGAATTACAAAGCAGTCAATGTATGTAATTATATACTTTATAGGAAAGTGCAGATATATAGGTAGTTGTTTGTACCTTTCATTATAAGTAAGTATCCATAGAATGGTTTGTATGTGATATTTTTTGTTACGTTTTGTTGAATTATAAATAGATCCAAATCTATGTGTATGGTTGTAGTAGGTTGAATGTACATTTTGTCTTTATTATATCAAGTTACAAATTGAACATTGTCTTATCATACATGAATTGTAGTGGAAATGGTTACATGCAATTTTATTTTTTGGTTATTAACTAGGACTTGTATATCTTAGTAATGGTGTTCATGTACCACTGTAGTAGGAGCTCATTCATAGCAATCTTCACATTGTGTTGTTTTGTAATTGTTAGAGTTGGGAGTGTGGTGCAACCAATATCAAAGGAGGTGAAGGACGTATTCCCTCAGACGTGTGACATCAGGAAAGAGTCACAAAATGATGTTGTTGTGTCAAAAAGCTAATTTTATTTCTTTTACCCCTTGCTCTTATTTTTATGATCATTTTCTTATTCCTTAACATTATGTCTATTACAACGTGATTCCAAACAAGTTCAACATATGTCTTTATTTCCACCTACCTTAACCCCAAATTTATATCTTAATTTTTTTTCTTTGACTAGATAAGGAGTTGAAAACTATGTATATGTTATTTAAAGTAATCTAATGTTCTCAAATGCATGCAATGCACATGACACTTCTAGTTATTTTTTGATCAACTGTTTCATAATATTAAGGTTACATGTGAGGTAGAAAGCATACATAATAATGAAATGAGAAGGATGAGTTCACCTAAGTAGTGGGAAGGAAGTAATTGTATTACATCATGAGGGGTGATATGATACTAAATCCCTAAGTTTAGGTAACAAAGCTCTTTATGAGAGGGGTATCCTATTATACAAAACCATACATAAAAAAGCAAAATGAATGGCAATGCTCATATCAGAAGTTGGTGAGTAATCAATGTAGTTCATACTATGTTTTATGCCAACTTTTATTGGCTTAATTGCTTCTAATTCTTGGTTTTGTCTACATCACATACTTGTAGTTGCATTATTAGTATTATTAGGCCATTTTATATCATCTTGAATAATTGGATGCATTTTATGTAGGTTTTATGAGATGGTGTTCGTCTTGAACTCATGTCACCATCAAAGTTGACTTTGGGGCTCCAAGACACTCAATTTAGACTTCCTTCAATAAAAAATGACATGCTCAACCCGAGCATGGCATGTCCCAATCTAAGAGTCATCTACTTCCTCCCATCACAAGAAATGATCTACCTAAATGAGGACATGTTATTTGCACATCACAGGACTTCAATCAATTTTAGCATTATCTGACACCCCATACATCACAAGTTCATGTTGTTCCTCACCATAGTAGGTATTAGGAAAGTCAACCTTGAGCACCCACGTCGTATCTGAACAATGACACGACATCCATTCCATAAGCAACCACTGCCAATAACCACCATCACAATGTGGTGATCCATCAACATATCATGTTACATAGTTATTGATTTCAACTCTCAACAACTACCAAGCCTCAAAACGTGTCTCTGTCTATATAAGACATGTCTCCTCATATTTTTGCAAAATTTCAAAGATCAAAAGAGTGATTATTTGGTGATATTTTTCACTTTATCAAGTTCTAACTTCGGAAAAGGAGCTTCAAGTAACCCATAGGGCAATTCCACTTTAAGGGAAGTGAAATAAAGAAGAGATAATAAAAATGACTATATTTCCTCCCTCTTAGTGAAGGAAGATTGCTTGTCCATATCCATTGTAGAAAAATACTTGTACAAATAGTTGTATCTCATTTCTTCCTCTCTCTTGTTTTGTTCCTCCATAATTACTTTGTGTATTTTGTAGAGAACTTGATTTACATACTTGTATGTGATTGTCTCATTCTTATAGAGCAGTCTCATTCGTATTTGGTGCCTTCTTGGAATTGATTACTCATGTGATGAACACCAATTAATTTTATTTTGAATTTTTAATTGTTTCTCTATTTTTGATTTACAAGCTTATGGGAATACTGGCTAATGTCCCATACCTCCCCTAACTCATTACTCAAGAGTGATACAAGTTTAGTGGTTAGCAATTGGAGCTCTAACTACATGTACAAGAGAATTAAATATGATTTATTTTATGTTTATCTCCCCATTTGTAAGTGATGGATGGTAATTGTTTTATTTAAAGATATCTAAGAAAGACAATAATCGTATTTGATAGTTGACAAACATCAACCTACCTATCAAGTTGATTAATAGTTGAGAGACATTAATGACATGTGAAGATAGGACGAATAAGAGAATTTCATCTATTTTGTAAGTTCATCTAACATTTATGGATGTCACAGAACTAGTACATTTTGTTTTGAATTAATAATCTTGAAAGTAATCGCGTGACTTGCTTGGTTAACTTAGACTAATTTCAACCAAACTCCTTTATAATTGAAACATTGGTTAATTGAAATAGATTAATACTTAAATCACATTGTATCCTTATGAATACATTTTAAGCTATTGCTAGTTTTGACATGTACTATTGCGAGTATCTAACTTCTGTTGCTTTGGTCTATTATTTCCTGCACATGATGCGAGTGCAAAAGTGATCTTTGGACATTATGTCCTCCTGGGTAGTATTGATGAGGAAATTAAGAGCTAAGGCCTTATTATGGGATTGAGCATTTTCTTCCAAGGGTTGAAGCCAAGCTGGGACCTTATTGTAGTATTTCATATTATCTTGTTAGTGTAGGGAGGTTTTTGAGGGCATAACATGTAATTTGTGTGGATAGGTTTGTCAAGTGTAAGGATGTTTTTAGGGGCATAACATGTAATTTGTGGGGATAGGTTTTTTATACCCTAACCTCCTCCATTTTTGGGTGACCACAAAATAGAAAAATTTATTGAGTGAAGGTTACTTCCAGTACAAATTAGATCTCATTGTATTTTTTCTAGCTTTTAAGAGATTTTCTTAGATTTTCGTTGGCATTGGAATGCAACTAATCTAACTAGAGGATATGTTCAAATGGAAAATATTGATGAGGATTAGACACCAACACAAGTAAGGCATGTGGTATCCTGACTTAAAAGTCTTTTTTTAAGAGAGTCTACGGCTCTAGATAGCCATTAAAAGAGGGAGCGGGATAATGCTATACCAAAGTATTTGGAAAGGAAAGAGTTGGTATTGCATTCCAAGATGTACTCTAGAAGATCAAGGTTTTTTTTAGGGGTATAAAAATCAAGCAAACACAATATAAAAAAATAAGGCATGATATAAGGTGGAAAATGCTAAGTATTCTTTTGAGGTCGATGAGATTGACAAGGATTCCTCTAAAGATTATTAGTGTTTTGTCAGCAAATAGGGTGGTAGCGTCCATGGTTGTTCAATGGGTCAAGACAAGATTAGGAATATCAATTTGAGTTGCTTTAGTGAGAATTGTCTAAAATGTTGGGTTAAGATGGAAAATATAAAGGGTGAAATAGTTTCACCTATTACAACCCATATGAGATTTTGAATAAATCACATCCATCACCATTTAGTAGGATAGAAAATGTAGGTATACTGTGTAGGGAAATATAGAAAAAAAGATGACAATGGAAATAATTTTTTTGCCCATATTCCCCATAACCAACAGATCACATCAATAACTATGAATTGGTAAGGAAGGTTACGGGGCATATACCTGGTCCTAGAGTAAGTCCAACGATAGTCCTCACAGAGTTGTGCTTCTTTCTCAAGCATCACAAGAATGGTCATCATCGGTGACCTCCTGGTGTAGCACCGCAGACAACGGTTGATGACGTTCTCCTAGCATGGTGGCAATGACCTCCACACCTCTACATAGTCCATGCGGACCATTGAGAACTCGACATCACACTTCCCAACCTGATGGGAAGAAGTTGTCCCTTCATGTTTTCAATGTGCTATTGTCAACCTTTCTCCTTTTATAATCTCTCCCTTCCATGAGTAAGATGTCTCTTTGGTTATCTCTCCCTTTTTACATGTAAGATGTCTCTGACTCTCATGTTACCACAATGTTGAGATGAGGAGTCTTGTCATACAAGACTGTTGAGAGCCTTACCCAGCCCCCTTTTACATCGTAGTGGATGGTCTATGGTTTCTACAAACTCGGGGACATGATGGAATGAATTTCATGAATTTTTAGCTTTTGTGAATCATGAGTAGGTCGACTGCTCTCCCCGCTGGTCAAATGGACACTCCACTCGGTCAACTAGACACTCCACTAAGTCGATTGACTATATTTCCTATTCAAAAACATATTGGCTATCAATGCAATGATTAATGCATGCCATGACATCAACATCAATTCCTTGATATAGTCCTACTAATCATCCAGTCAATCAACTATACTTTTCAGTCAGTCAACTCATATTCCCAATCGATCGACTCACATTCCAACTGTCAACCAATGTTGTATAAGTTGATTATCCAAATACTTTAGCAACTAAGTTATACCTTATCCATGAGTAAACTCCTATTCTAAGTGAATCCTATCCGTGCGACCCTATAGGTCCCAAACTATGTTGGTAGTGAATCTTCATAACCAGATTATGACATCACTAGCAATGAGTGGTATATAGAAACACATCATCGTTACACAAGTAATTGGAAATTTGAGGAACAACTTCAACTTACAACACATGATTAGTGTTACCATAATTGTATAGTTCCTTTTATCTTTGATATCCATATTGAACTCGAGGCATGAAATCATCATCCTCTTAATATTCAATCCATATTCCTTGAACTAGAGTAGAATGTATGATATGTATGTGAGCTCACATATCACATATTTAGTCACGCGAGTATGGCCATACATTTCTCAATCTCGCTTATCAAATGGGTAGGATATCAACTCCCATAGGAGGGAAAAATCCCATATACATCACTCACAATCAATCCCCATGTGTCACAACATACCAAATCACCACCTTTATGGCAACCCTTATTCAAGGTCACAGTGGATGGCGTCAAAGTTCATCGAACAACATGTGTTGAGTGTAGTGACTTTATGTATAATAACCACTATCACTTTGAGATCCTATTGTGACTAACATTCCATGGTCTCCATGTATCACTCTCAAGGCAGGTATGCCCAATACACTGTTATCTAACAAGTGCCTATGTGTTTTACTTGATATCCTATATCATGACTAATGAGACTCTATCATCAGTCAACACACATTCTAGTCTTATGTATTACACTCATCTTATTTGATTTCCACAATATTATATGACTAGGGACGTAACAAGAATGTATATACTCTTATGATACATATAATCTCATTCTTCATGTCCTCAATCTGAAGACATATATCATCGAGTAACATCATTCTTTAGACATCTACTATGTATGTGTCATCATCTCTTGACCGAGACAGACATAATAGATAGAGTTACCTTTATTATTATCAAATCAAGTGTATGATGCCCCATTACAATAATCATATGATTGACTCTTTGGGCATAAATACTAACATAGTGATGTAATATTAATCCATTTGATTCAAAATATTGGGAGGTTGTGTTTTCAAGGTATCTACATAAGCAAGTTCATCTTATATTGTTAAAAGCTTCTATAAATCCAATTTTATGAGACCAAGCATGGTTTTTAATGAATGGATGAGTGAATGATTTTGTAATCCAAAAGCAAGCTACCGTGTATGTGTCTATTCTTGACAGAAGTTTGAGTATTTTTTACCCAAGATATATATAGATCTTATACTAAATACCATGTTAATGATTTGTAGCTACATTTTATAAGGCTTACAGGTCAAAAGTCTATAATGAGTTGTGGGGATGTTTTATTTAGTCTAAGAGTGATGTGGGTGTTGTTAAATTTTTAGAACATTTTGCTGAGGCCGTGGTTGGGATGGAGGATGTGGAAGGTGTTTAGAATGTCCTTTCTTGAGTGGTATAGAGATATAGAGAGGCCTTCAAAGCCCAGAGATTTGTCAAGGTGAAGTTCTTTGACAATGGCCCAAATTTCGTGTTCAAAGAAAGGTATAGCGAGAGTGATGGGTGTTGGGAATTAAATGACCTTGTTATGAATGAGGTGTTTATTTTATAATAACACGTTATTAATATGTACAAGTAAAAATATAAATAAACTAATAATACATATCACTATCAAATTTTCATTTTTATTTGTTGTCCTGAAACTACTTGGTATGTACCTAACCAAGGAGAAGACACATTGGTGTACTCACATGCACAAATCGTGGTACATGTCTTATGGTTTATCCAAACACCCCATACAATTAACTCAGACCAGGTCCACCATAGGTCTAGGTAGGAGCCTATACCATCTCTACTTTCCAATTTGTGCACCTTTGTGCAAGGTTGTTTCATACATCATATTATTCCTCATATTACCATATCACATCATTCACAATTCAATTCACATTTCTTAAAAATGGGGTCTCTATCCCATAATACTTTATTTCATAAAATTATGGAAGTTAAGACCTCTCTCCAACCTATGGGGTCCCTCTAGATCTTTACAAATTATTCTTTATTGTATAACCCACTCCATGTCTTTTCTCATGGATATAACCCAATACAAGAAAATCTTATTTTTTTACCCTTCCCAAAATGGACCTCAAGGAAGGTTTAGGTGTTTAGGGGACCTATCTATTAATATAAATTTTAGGATTTCATTGAGCTATAAATATATTATACGGGACCAAAATCAAAATACAATTTTAATGGAAGCACATTAATTGTAAAGATAAACATCATCTCCGACCTCTCATCCTATAAAATATACTCAACGAACACTCTCTTATCACATGCCATCTCAATTTTCCATCCATCAAATCCCGTGCACATCCCACTAGTTGTCATCAATGTAGGGCAAGTTCAATACCTGACATGCAAAGAATGTGTGTGTCTATGTGTGCGTGTACGTGTGCAAATATCAAAGAATACTATTTCTAGATATATTCATGTTCAACCACAAAATTAATAAAAATCCATACAATGATATCATTGTTTGTCTTTTGTAGATAAAACTATCAAGTTCCATGAATGAGGGTAGACTAGGGTGAATTTGTGCTTAATTGCTTCTAAATTTTATTATCTACTTACCTCCCCAGTAGTAGTTGTACATATGTCATTTTCTCCTCCCTTTAGGATCAAAAAATACTCATAAATATACCAGATTGAGGTAGACTCCACCTCTAGGTCTCCACACTAGCCTATACCAGAAAATTAGAGAAGGATAAACAAAACATTATGAATCTTGTGTTCAATGTTAGAGGAGGTTGGATTGAATGTTAGAGGAGAGGATAAATAAGAATAAGAGAGAGATACAAATCAAGAACTTACTTGCATTTCCAATACTAGTTGATCATAGGGTTGTTTCTAACTAGTATTCTTATTAAGAACCTTAAGAATTCACCACAAAGATCCTTTATATGGTTACTCTCATGGGAGGAGGTGAAACAAATTGAAGAACATGTACATGATATGTTTTTGGGGTCAAAGGAAATCAAATTGGGCATATATACCTTCTAAATTTGTTTAATTACTTATATTTTTTTGACAAAATTAATAGTTAGTCAACCTTTTGAATATATGGGACCAAAGTGTTCATTCTTAGGATCTTTCTCCATAGAAGTCAATTAATTATCCAAAAGGTGGTCCAACTTGTGTACAACCAGCCTGAGATTCTAGCATTGTTACGACCCTGCCTCCCGGTAACCCCCAATTAAGGGAGACCGAAAGGTCAGAGCTGTTAACCAATAACCCAGATCAAAGGTTCGACAAATAATCATTAACAATTATTAAATTCTACCAACTATACTGAAATATGGTAAAAATAAAAACTTTGCATACCTTTTAAAACTGGGATTTCAAAACTTCTATCCACACAGATACTAATCTATCTAATCCTCCTTTGCACTTTAATTCTCATTTAGTACCACATATGCCACTTTACTATTTGTTCCTTTCATTTGTACCTAAAATGCCGACAAACAAAACGTCGGTCAGTAAGAAGCTGTTATGTGGGGGAAACAATAATCGTGTAACAATGATAACAATGTAATCATTCAATTAATCATTTAACAGCCAAGATTACGTTTTAAACCATACTACTCAATCCATACCTATCCACAACTCTGTGTTGTCCCTGTAAGGACTTATATAATACCTCTGTAAAGGTAGAGTCGCATGGCACCACCCAAAGGTAGCCCAATATCTAACTCACTGTGACTTGATGGACCTACCCTTTAGGTAGCCATATACTAAGTCATTCCACGACCTGATGGACCTACCCTCTAGGTAGCCATGTACTAGGTCAGCCATTAAGACATAGAGGGGACCAGGATCTGAGCTAGTAGGCACATATATTATGTGATAGTCATATTCACATTATAGTTTGCATGAACTAAAATCATCCAACAATTAATTCATGACATCGATGAAAACTTCGGTAAACCTCGAAAAACTAGTTCGAGATATTCATAAGCGTAACCACATACCTGTTAGGATGATTTTGAGACTAAATAATCCATGCAAGAAAGAAATCCAAGCAAGAAAGCACACATACCAAGATCCTAAAATAATTATGCAATTTCCTTTTATTACTCATGTCATCAAGATTTATTAAATCTAGCTCGCTCCCTAGGGTTTCTAATCCACTTTTTAGGGTTTCCATTGCAATTAGGGTTTCCCTTCATCTTTTACTATTTTAAACCCTAATTTAATGCAATTGATCCCAAACCCTAATTATATCAACATCTAATTCTCAGTTTTGGATTAAAGGTATAATTAACTATTAAATAAATCTATTAAGCCTCTTTTTCATTGAATCTATCATATGAACCTGATTTTCCATTAATTCTATCCTTTATCCATCAGAAAACCCTAATTATCATATTAAGGGTATTTATCCACAATTATGAAATTATACTCAAAATAACTTAGAATTATCTTATCTCATCTTTAATCATGAAATTGATCAATTAAAGCCATTAATAGTCATAATTACCATTATCAGGGTTTCAAGGCCCATTAAAGCATATTTATGCACATGAAACTCTAAATTACTCAATTGCGTGCAAATTTCATCCTTTTTATTCCTAATGTTCCTTTTTATCATTAACATGCTATTATCAACTTTAATCATCTATTACACCCTATTAATTACATTAATCATCTCCAAAAAGGATTTCTTAATCTTTAATTCATTAAAGTTGATAAATTACATTACTTTTCGAATTGCAAGAGGAATTTGTTCTTAAACATATTTTTATTGGATTCCTCTCATTCATCCGAGCAAAATACATATATTACTTGCTACTATCAGAGTTACCAATATGGAGATATGATTTTTGTAAAGGTTACCTTTATGGACCAATGGCAAGATGCCACGTCAGCCTCTCCCATGCAACGTATGCTTTGGGAAACATTTTGAATTGACCGAAATTCCCATGGTTAAGTTAATCGTTGCTTCAGCCCGCGAAGGGAAAAACTGTCCAACGGTCTCTACCCATCTTCAACCTTGGGCAGCCCAAAGGCTCCCGCCCTAGCCGCTGAAGCAAGGAGCGGGCGCAGCTCCACCGCCCCTACCAGGCCCCATTGGACATCAGGAGGACCTTCCCTTGCTCCGTCTTGTTCCTGCACACACAAGGATGTCCTATGCTCGGGGCTGGGGTGGTTGGCCCAGGCTGCACGGCCTGCAATTCACGACCGGCACTGCAGCCGTGCTGCAGCCGCTGTGCAAGATTCGAATCACGAGGATGATGGTTACGCTCCTCTCTAACGACGTGTGACCTCAAACCTCCATCGTGGTAGCTCCATGGTCCCTCGCTGCCCCAGGGTTAGCGCTAATCTTTTGGTTAGGTTTTCACGTATAAGAAACAAGAAGAAGGAGAAGAATCAAGGAGGGTAAGTGGAACTTCTCTCTTAGACTCAGCCCAGGGCTCCCTCTCCTTTTATAGATGAGGGTAGCAAAATCCCATAATGCTTGCTCGCGAAGATATGAGATCCTTTCCTACTAGGAATTCGATTCCTTCATGAAAAAGTAAGTTCTCTCTCTCTCTCTCGTACCTCTTTAATATTCCTTCTCCTTTAGGATCGAAGATTATTTCCTTTATCTTCCTTGTACTTATGTTGGCATGAAGTTATATACCTCCTTGAGTAGGAATTACTTCCTTTTCATCAATATTTCATAATCCATTAATAATGTATCACATTATCCTTTTATTTTGCAATTTTAGTATGTTCTCTTTCTTTCCTCTTTATTTCTCTTTTATTTTCCTCATTGGTATTTATTTTAACATTAGGAATCCTTGGGATACGATATTCCACTAAGGATTACCCCAAATATACTTCTTTTCACTTGTTTCCCATATTTAACATTATTTTCAATTTCTTTCTTAATAAAGAAATACTTAATTGATCTTTTCTTTTCTTATTGCCTTTTCTTCGCAATCTTAGACTCCTTGGCACTCAAGGAACCCAAGAGGCACGGAATACCTCTTTGGATTTGCCTTCTAGAGGTTTCCACATTTTTCGTCTCTCAAAAACATCAAGTATTCATTTACTAATTGAATTTCCTTGTTATTGGGCCCAATAGCTAATAAAGCCCACAATACAATCATCAAGGCTATTGTAAATGAAATTACATCATTATTTGTCCAACATGAGAGTTTACATTTCTCATCAGATGAACCCAAAATTGGGGTTGTAACATCCTTCCCCTCTTATAGGAATTTTGTCCTCAAAATGTAATCAAACAAAACAAATAATTCAGGATAAGATTTTTCCATGTCCATCAACGGCCCCTATGTGGCTTTACCTTACCCATGGCACTTCCAAAGAACCTTTATCATCACATATTCTTTTCTCTGAGTTCTTTCATCCTGGCGTCTATAAACTACACAAGTGACTCAGGCCATTTCAGCCTCCCATGGGGCTCACTAGGTTCATTGTTTTAGCACATGGTCTGGGTACCTCACATAGTGCTCTAAATTGGACACTTGGAACTCATCACACCTTTATTTATCCTGAGGGGTAAGGTTATCCATAACCTTCTCCACCAATCCATCTCCAATGGACCCATGTATCGGGGACTCAGCTCTCTTAGCTATAACTTAGAGGGGTCAGATTTTCATGTCACATATTCTCCCACAGTGAACTGCATGTCAGTCTACTTTGCATCTGCTCACGACTCCCGTCGTCTCTAGGCTCCTTTCAGCCATTGCATGATCAAAGTGACTTCATCTACACACACTGTGGTCCTTTTCTAACCATCAAATGGTCCTTTCACCAACATCACCTTACTGAAGTGGTGATCGACACAACCTCCCTTATAGAGCTTCTATAAAACCCGATACTGGCTATGGTGGTTATCATCACATCTTTCATAGGACAAGAACTGTCTCTAGATATCACCCTGAATAAAGCACACATGCTCTCATCAGACCCTCTAGTCTGGATCATACTAACCATTAGTAAGGGGTGATAAACTGTACCAACATCGAGTTCTGTATGTTTCTACTTCCCCCTCATGGAAGTGAACCGCTAGGTCATACTCCAGAACTTTTGAACTCATATCATGGTGTAGTTGAACCATCTCTCTCTCTTATGTAGTTCAACAGAATCTGTCTCTTAGTACTCCCTTCTTTCTCATGTTATCTAGGTGAGGCGATCTACCATAACCCATATTGCATCTTGACCTTCTTGGTCAAAGGGAGACTTACCACAACATCTATAGTGATGAACTCCCATTCCCTCTCAGGGACTCTTTTATTCTCTATAACGATACACTGGGTTACTGGTGTTCATCCTTCACCTCCTGTCATGCATGGCAACATACCACATGCACTTCATCTTAGACATCCAAAATACTACTGTCACTTACTATCTTTGTAGTACCAAGGTATATCACGATCTCCTGCATTGTTATGATTCTTCAAGCTTGATACCTCAAAAACCCTAAACCATTCTAATCAGGGTTTCATCACCTTCCTTTCCAAATAAGTGCATCTGAGGTTCTACCACCATCCTTCCATTGCATCAAAGACTAGGCTGGCTAACCAATCAACCATTAAATTGATCAATCATTATCGTTACATTTGTGTGTTAGCCAAACTTTCCTCCTTTCTAAGCTTAGGGTTAGCCTAACAACCTCTTCTAGCCAAACTGGGCAGCTATATCTCCACCAGAGCATCCATTACCCCTTCACATCCTTCAGTATTAGGTAATGTTGAAGACATACTACCTCCATGTATTCCGCTTAAGTCTCATCTCGAACTCTAAGTTTATCTTCATCAAGAAAACTCTGAGATCATCCTCAACCTTGTATCACATGCAGATCCCACATATCTCATGATAAAACATTCTCACAAGGTGATTATATTAATACTCTTATCATTTGTACTTGTCCATGTATCATTCACTCCACCAAGGTATGTTATCATCTCTGTCCTCATACCTCATAGCAACGTTCCAACCCACCGCATCTTTTATCGTTGGTGTATGGCATGCATAGTGTCCCATCTCTCACTCCCATAACAAGAAGAAATAATCATTTGGAGGCCGTCCAAACACAAAGTTCTTCCTGCTCCAAGAGTAGAGATGACACATCCCACCTTGCCAGTACACCTTCAAATCTAGGTTGAAACGTGTCATCATCTTGATATCCCCATTACTTCCATGGGAAACTGGTCTCGAACTTACTCGGTCCAAGCACAATCCTTGGTCATCTCCTCTAGGCCTTTAGGGTGCCGCCACTTTTGGGGTCATCCCTCTTCCTTCATGCATCCAGAGAGTGCCCTACTCATCTGCCCTTTGGGTCCCATGAGTTCAAGAAGGTGATCAATCTCCTAACCCATGGCCCTCAGACAATGATAGATGTTACCTCCCGACCCTATGGTCATGTGCACTAGGGAATTAGGCAACTCCTACTTCCATCGGTCTTATCCCTACTTGACCCTAGGATAGACTTAGGATTCTCTTATAGTACATGTTCAACTTAGAACCTTACCCAAGCCTTCATCATCTCTCTCTCTCTACATTCATGGGCTGACTTTCATCCTTCCATAGGGATCATGGCAACCTGCCTACCTTGGTCAAGCCCCATACCAGTTACCTCCATGGTAACACATCCACATGCACATAGAGATGGTTAACTATGGGTCTACAGGTTCATTCTCATGCCATGTACTTTTCACTTAGCTTCTCAAGATCCTATGAAACCTCCTTAGGTTACCTCAAAACCAACAAAACTGGTATACCCTCTACAAGAGGGTTCCTCTCCCAGGATGGGAGGAAACTACCACTTTTGACAACAAGGTTACAACCATCCTTAGGGTTTACCTTCACATGAGCATGCCTAACCCAACAACTACTAAAGCACAAGCAGACCACCTATTAAACCATGCTAGGTTGTACTTGCTCTCTTTCCTCAACATTAGGCCAACTTAGTTGTGAGGGGTTCATCACACATACCTTTAACTTAAGGGGTTTCTTTCTCCTCTACTCATGCTCGAAACTATAGAGACTCAAATCTCATTATGAGCATCGGGTACACAACTTCCCCTCTTAGGCCTAGGAACCCTAGGTCCACCTTTGGGTGTCTAACTACATGCTCGACCTCTTAACCACGAATCAAGCATGTCCAAGGTATGTCATCCTTTCATTCGAGCAACACTTCGGAGTTGAGTCCTCTTCTAGGACAACCAACTAGGTAAAAGGCCTCACATCCTGCTACTAAACCTCTCCAAGTCTAAGAAACTCTTCTCCCTATCTCAGGAGGTAAACACCTATACCATAGGCACAGAGGTACCAGCAGACTCATTCTCTCTCTAGGGTTTGGTTCCTCTCATGGCAACCAAGACATCATTAGCCTCTAAGGGTCAAGCATACGTCAACCACTATCATCCACTTAGGTCGCATCATCCTCAACTCCCACTATTCCTCAAGTTTCAGGGTTTTAGACTTCCAACCTTCTTGCCTGAGGTCTGCTCTCTCTCTAGAGCTAATCATACAGCCAACCACTCTATAAGAGGTCCTTTCTTCATGAAGGATCAAGCTCATAAGCATGCCTCTACCTGAGTGAAGCCTATGCTCAAACTTATGTTTACTCAAGATTATCCATAACCCCTTATGCTTATCTCATAAGCCATCCATCATGATCCCTTGTCTAGGGTTTCATCCAACTGTCAACCCTACTGACACACTCTGGGTGCAAGCTATATCCTACTTGCAACAACCTAACAGGTTTCTACAAGTTCTTGTCTAACCTCATCCATGAAGGAGCTATTCTTCGCTCAAACATGTACGACCCTTCCCAGGGTTGGGTTGCCAAAGGTACTCGGTCATCAACTTCTCATGGTTCATATGGCAACCAAGGCATGTTTATCGTGACAACTAAATCATCATGTCATCTCTCTCTAACCTTCACTTAGGGTTAGGGTTAACATCATCCTCAAAGGATTTTCTAGGTCTCTACTTTTAATGGAGGTCTCTGCCTCCAAGACTAACTCTCTCTACTCATCCTCCTGCTAAGATGGTCTATCCTCAGGTCTCTCCTGAGGGCAATGACAACTCGTGTCATACGAACTAAGCATGTATCTATTCCTTTACGCTTACTCTATTAAGCTTATGTCCATGACATCTTATTTACATGCTTTTTATTAATTTGGTGGAGGATTCCTTAATCCTTATCAACTCTACCCATACCTCAAGAGGGTGAGGAGAAGAGAGGAAACCCTAATCCTTAAGGTCCTTAACAGAATTTGAGTGGAGAAGGGATGAACAAGATGAGAGAGTCCTAAAGGTATCTTATTTCGAATCATACCCTAAGACTTTGTCCAGGCAGTCACACAGATCCGAGAGTCCTCATATTTCGACTAGCGGTGCGAAGGAAAATATTGCCAGCCCCCAGTCGTGATCCTTTTCTAGACACCTCTGTCTTTCAGATAATCCTCTAATAACTCCCTTGGGTTCTACAAATTTGTAAAATTTAATAATTATTAAAGATTAAATGAGGAACCTATGATCTGATACCAAATGTTACGACCCCGCCTCCCGGTAACCCCCAATTAAGGGAGACCGAAAGGTCAGAGCCATTAACCAATAACCTGGATCAAAGGTTAAACAAATAATCATTAACAATTATTAAATTCTACCAACTATACTGAAATATGGTAAAAATAAAACTTTACATACCTTTTAAAACTGGGATTTCAAAACTTCTATCCACACAGATACTAATCTATCTAATCCTCCTTTGCACTTTAATTCTCATTTAGTACCACATATGCCACTTTACTATTTGTTCCTTTCATTTGTACCTAAAACGCCGACAAAAAAAACGTCGGTCAACAAGAAGCTGGTATGTGGGGGAAACAATAATCGTACAACTATGATAACGATGTAATCATTCAATTAATCATTTAACAACCAAGATTACATTTTAAACCATACTACTCAATCCATACCTATCCACAACTCTGTGTTGTCCATGTAAGGACTTATATAATACCTCTGTAAAGGTAGAGGCGCATGACACCACCCAAAGGTAGCCCAATATCTAACTCACTGTGACTTGATGGACCTACCCTTTAGGTAGTCATATACTAAGTCATCCCACGACCTGATGGACCTACCCTCTAGGTAGCCATGTACTAGGTCAGTCATTAAGACATAGAGGGGACCATGATCTGAGCTAGTAGGCACATATATTATGTGATAGTCATATTCACATTATAGTTTGCATGAACTAAAATCATCCAACAATTAATTCATGACATCGATGAAAACTTCGGTAAACCTCGAAAAACTAATTCGAGATATTCATAAGTGTAACCACATACCTGTCAGGATGATTTTGAGACTGAATAATCCATGCAAGAAAGAAATCCAAGCAAGCAAGCACACATACCAAGATCCTAAAATAATTATGCAATTTCCTTTTATTACTCATGTGATCAAGATTTATTAAATCTAGCTCGCTCCCTAGGGTTTCTAATCCACTTTTTAGGGTTTCCATTGCAATTAGGGTTTCCCTTCATCTTTTACTATTTTAAACCCTAATTTAATGCAATTGATCCCAAACCCTAATTATATCAACATCTAATTCTCAGTTTCAGATTAAAGGCATTATTAACTATTAAATAAATCTATTAAGCCTCTTTTTCATTGAATCTATCATATGAACCTGATTTGCCATTAATTCTATCCTTTATCCATCAGAAAACCCTAATTATCATATTAAGGGTATTTATCCACAACTATGAACTTTTTATACTCAAAATAACTTAGAATTATCTTATCTCATCCTTAATCATGAAATTGATCAATTAAAGCCATTAATAGTCATAATTACCATTATCAGGGTTTTAAGGCCCATTAAAGCATATTTATGCACACGAAACTCTAAATTACTCAATTGCGTGCAAATTTCATCCTTTTTGTTCCTAATGTTCCTTTTTATCATTAACAGGCTATTATCAACTTTAATCATCCATTACACCCTATTAATTACATTAATCATCTCCAAAAAGGATTTCTTAATTTTTAGTGTATTAAAGTTGATAAATTACATTACTTTTCGAATTTCAAGAGGAATTTGTTCTTAAACATATTTTTATTGGATTCCTCTCATTTTTCTGAGCAAAATACATATATTACTTGCTACTATCGGAGTTACCAATATGGAGATATGATTTTTTATAAAAGTTACCTTTCTGGACCAATGGCAAGCTGCCACGTCAGCCTCTCCCATGCAACGTATGCTTTGGGAAACATTTTGAATTGACCGAAATGCCCATGGTTAAGTTAATTGTTGCTTCAGCCCACGAAGGGCAAAACCGTCCAACGGTCTCTACCTTTCTTCAACCTTGGGCAGCCCGAAGGCTCCCGCCCTAGTCGCTGAAGCAAGGAGCGGACACGGCTCCACCGCCCCTCCCAGGCCCCATTGGCCATCAGGAGGACCTTCCCTTGCTCCGTCTTGTTCCTGCGCACCCAAGGATGTCCTCTGCTCGGGGCTGGGGTGGTTGGCCCAGGATGCACGGCCTGCAATGCACGGCCGGCACTGCAGCCGCTGTGCAAGATTCGAAGCACGAGGATGATGGTCACGCTCCTCTCTAACGACGTGTGACCTCAAACCTCCATCGTGGTATCTCCATGGTCCCTCGTTGCCCCAGGGTTAGCGCTAATCTTTTGGTTAGGTTTTCACGTGTAAGAAACAAGAAGAAGCAGAAGAAGCAAGGAGGGTAAGTGGAACTTCTCTCTTAGACTCAGCCTAGGGCTCCCTCTCCTTTTATAGATGAGGGTAGCAACATCCCATAATGCTTGCTCGTGAAGATATGAGATCCTTTCCTACAAGGAATTCGATTCCTTCATGAAAAAGCAAGTTCTCTCTCTCTCATACCTCTTTAATATTCCTTCTCCTTTAGGATCAAAGATTATTTCCTTTATCTTCCTTGTACTTATGTTGGCACGAAATTATATACCTCCTTGAGTAGGAATTACTTCCTTTTCATCAATATTTCATAATCCATTAATAATGTATCACATTATCCTTTTATTTTGCAATTTTAGTATTTTCTCTTTCTTTCCTCTTTATTTCTCTTTTATTTTCCTCATTGGTATTTCTTTTAACATTAGGAATCCTTGGGATACAAAATTCCACTAAGGATTACCCCAAATATACTTCTTTTCACTTGTTTCCCATATTTAACATTATTTTCAATTTCTTTCTTAATAAAGAAATACTTAATTGATCTTTTCTTTTCTTATTGCCTTTTCTTTGCAATCTTGGACTCCTTGGCACTCAAGGAACCCAAGAGGCACGAAATACCTCTTTGGATTTGCCTTATAGAGGTTTCCACATTTTTTGTCTCTAAAAAACATCAAGTATTCATTTACTAATTGAATTTCCTTATTATTGGGCCCAATAGCCAATAAAGCCCACAATACAATCATCAAGGCTATTGTAAACGAAATCACATCATTATTTGTCCAACATGAGAGTTTACATTTCTCATCAGATGAACCCAAAATTGGGGTTGTAACAAGCATAAACTAGGTCTCAAGTTGGTCGACTATTACCATTAGACTCGTTCTTTTCCAAAGTTCAGTCTAACTTTTGCCAAGGTTGTTTGACATGTTAGTTTGACCCCATAAAGTTGAACTTTCACCTTCAAAACACCATGTTATGATTCATACATATTAATATCACTTTCTATCAAACTTTAATTCTTCTTAATCTTAAATTTATCATGTCTTATTATTAATTTTAAAATGTGATTCCTATTGTCATTCTCTTATAAGTTTGCATATAAACTCAAATTCTTGTGTTTTCTCTTTTATTTTTTGTAAACATCAATCAATAAAATGAACTATAACTTGGAATTGTTTTCTCTTACATAAATATATTCTTTTCAATACAAAAATCACACTAGGGTTTTTAGTATTTTTATACATTATCACATGATTTCATCAAACCAGGAATTTATTTATTGACTTTTTGGATAGGTCACACTTTTTATTTCAATGATGAAACTATTTACCATTTGAGTTACTAATGTGTGAAGTAAGTATTTTAGGTGATCAAGGAACTTTATCTAAGATCTGATGTCAATGAATGTGCAAATTTGCATGTATTTGGATGCTTGTAATTTCAAGTACCTAGGATTATAACTTGTATATGTGTTTTTATACAAATAAAATTGTCCTAAAACATTACCAACAACCGTCTTGTATATTCCTAAGTATTTCCTACATATAAGAATGCCACACAAAACACACTTGATAATTGCCTCTCCATGCTATCTTTTTCAAGTTTAGAACTCTAGTTTACTACATCCATCTGCTTCCAAGGTAGCCTAAGCTTAATCCTAGTTCTGTGTTCCAACTCCACAAAATACAACATTTCGTAAATATTACGAAGTTGATGATCACTAGTTCAATATTGCTCTAATAGGGAGTGGTACATTAGACATGATCCATGCTTACTTAATTGAGTAATAAACACACCTCATTCACAATAATTCTAAAATTTACAAAGGAAGGGGAGGGGAGGTATTTCATTTAATCTCTCAAAAAGAAAAATACACAAAGACATCGGGGGTATGTGACAATGGAATTTTATACTATTATATTACCACAATATATATCATTTCCATTGTTCCTCACCACAATGGGTTATTACACAAGAAAAAGGGAACATCTAATTTATACAAAGGACCAATGTAGAGAGGGAAACATGGCCATTCAAAGCTACATGTAAGGGAATATCCTTGGTAGTGAATTCTCTTGAGCCACCATCCTCTAGATTACCTAATTCTGGGTGGTTTGACACCCATAAGAGAAACAAACAAGGGAGGCATGCATAAGTAAAATATTGATATGTGAAATATAAATATTATTTGTGCATATATAGAATGAAAATACAAGAAGTAAGGGTATTCACAGTCAAAATAAAGCTATAAATAAATAGGAAAGTTCAAGAGAAAGTAATGACATAATGAATAGCAAAAGAATGCTTAATAATAGATTGAGTAACAAAAAAAGAAGGCTTATATTAAAGAAACAATGCATGCATATGTAGTTTATTGCCTTTGTATAATTTCACAATTCACAACAATTATAAAATGCACGTAGATTACAACAAAATCTATCATTAGTTAAAATATCACTAAGTCACCATAAATTCAAATCCATGGTAGGAGGAAATAAGCCTCTTTTCCTAAGATATCAACATGGTAGGGGAAAAGCCTCAATGCTTGGAAATAGGAATGAAATCTCAATGCATGAATATATATCATGTGGTAGGGGTAACCCTAGTTCCGGGAAGGAGGAATAAAACTGTAGTGCCTTAAATATTGATAAAGAACTTATTGATATTACTAGTCAAAATCTACATGCAAAAAGAGTAGACAATTTCATAAGACACTCTAAATTATTCTTAAGTTCCAAAGAGATGAAAGCATTCAACATATGGCAGTTTGAGTCACATGACCATATACAAGAGAGACATGATTTTAGTAATCATTAATGGGGAAATTAGTGGATAATAGTTGATATTTCAAAAGGGTTTCAAGATATTTATATAGGAGATTTTAACTCAACATATGCCTCATGCATGACAATTTAGGGTTTAGTCATTATATGCCTAAATTGAGAGGATGAAAGTACCTCATATTTGGTCAATGATATCCAATGTCCAACACTAAAGTCCAAGGTCAAGAATTCATAATACATGATACCTTTTATATAAGAATTGCAATTAAAACTCATTAAACATTAAAACCTAAAAGTTGACTTTTAAACCTAGTCAAACTAGGTGTAGAAAGCACACCAATTTATATATTTCGTTCTTATGATTCCACATCATACTTTTTTTATTAATTTTATAACATATCAATATTTGGTTAAAATTCTACAAGATTATTGTATTTATTAATTTATGAAATAAACCCAACTCAAATGAATAATATGTCCTACTGATGCATCCACAAGACCCCTAGCCAATTGAAGTATCTAGATGCTACTTAGTCACACACATGGATCTTATGATATTTATAAAACCGGTCTGAACACACTCTTAAACAAATATGCAACTGCACATGCATGGGATTTGTAAAGAGAATGGCAAGTCAGAGTCGAACCCAAGTGAGAGAGGATGCACTATAGCTTAGTTCGTTTAGGCTAGGTTCCTAAAGTAGAGTCTAGGGTTCAAATGTTTAATCTTGGTTTTATGAATTACACTAGGGTGATCATGCAATTAAGGAAATGTACAAGAGAAAATCTACTTTAACCCTAGACAAGTTAGTTCTAATTAACAAAGCTAGGTAACTAGGCATGAAAATAGTTATACTGGGAACTATACTAACAAAGGAGCAATCTAGTTAACAAACTAGAGATCAACTATCTAAAGTGGGCAATAAAGACTAGAAATTTAGGCAAAAAAGACAACTAAAAGACTAGTTTAGAAATTAACTAGCTAATACTAGAATAAGTGACTATAACAAAAGAAAACTACTCTAGAACAGTGTAACTACCATGAGCACCAAGTGACTAAGTGAGAAAGTAAGGAGACTAGCTAAGAAAACACAAACTAATCAATAGAGTAATTAGGATTTTGATCAATTAAATAGTGGGCCACTTGGGGTAATGTTACTATCACCTAGGTTGGTAGTCATAGCAGACAAGCATTACTCATTGATTTAGATTACCAAACCAAACAATCAAGTTAGATGTTAGAGAATTGCCCTTAAATACTAATTGGACATGCATGAAAAATGGTGTGTATACAAGAACTAGTACCTATCACCCCTATCCAACCTTACTAGGATCATTTTATTAGGGTTTAGGTGGAACTAAACTAAGATCCAACAAGTATAGTTTTCTATGATGGAATTGTATAGGGAAATTGGGGGTCAAGGGTAGTAATGGAAGGTGTGGATGATAGTTGTATTCCTAATGTCACCTCCAATATAGTGTCTAAGTAGATCCAAGCTAATGACATTAATTGTCTCTAAGATAGCTACTTAGATCTCACACTTAAGAGTAGGAGAGTGGACATATATATAGGAAGATGGGTATGTATCTAGGGATCCACTAGTTGGATCTAGCCCCTAGAATCTAAGTGCTTTCAAGAACAAACCACAATATAATTCATGGGAAATAAGATACAAGTAAAATATAATCATTTTCAAAATAAATTATAGAGTTTACATATTATTTTCCTCTAACATGGCATCAAAGTCACATTTTTAACCCTAAACAACCCACCTAAGGACTTAGCTACTCATAATACAAGAAATGAATAAAGAAGAAGTAGAATAGTAGATAGCCAAGATGCTTGGTGAGGACTCTTCCTTCTTCACCTCCATATGAAGAAGCAAGTCCTCCTCCCTCCTTTATGGATGGAAAGCATGGAAATGTGGGTGGAAGTGGCCAAAACCCTAGAAATCTAGGGTATTGAGGTAGAAGATGGTAGAAATGGAGTCACAGTAGGTGGGAGAGAGTAGTTGGCTCTATGAATGATAATATGGGTGGCAATAAGTGCTAACTCTTACTCGTAGCTTCCACCAAGGTATATATAGTGGCTTAGGAAGCAAAGGGTTAAGTGGGGGTAGAATAGGAAAAAACACATGAAAAAGTGAACTAGGGTAGCTGGCCACCACAATGGTTTTGGGTGCCACCATTGTGGTGTATGGGATGGATGCTGACCGTTCTAGAGTGGAACGAGAAAGATTGAATGGGTGAATTGGTTAGGTTATTTTGAGGTGTTGGGTTCTTTGATAGCACACCCATGGTGAGTAGGTGGCAGCACGACCGTGGTGGTCACTATGGCCATTTTAGAGGGAGGAGGACTTGGTTATTTCTTTGATTTTAGTCATCTTTAGAGCTTCCCATCATAATTATTTTGGCTAGCAAGATTGTGGCAAATCTTGCACACCACAACTATTTTTCTAGCTATGGTCATGGTGTATACCTTGCTATAGTTATTCACTTCCTTATTTTTCCTATGATTTGGAGCATTATACCATGGCCGTGGCCATATACCACAAGCCATTTTGAGGTCTCTACTATGCAACTCAACTTGAAAGTCCTTCTTCATGCTACTCTTTGCTTTGGATCAATTTGTGATAACATGGGGTAGGTTGGGGTATGATCTAGGGCTTATTCAAGGGTATAAAACCTTAGGATCCTACTCTTTATCTCTCTTCCATACATGATTCAAATAATCAAAAAGCATGCAAGAAAAAACCATAAGTGCATCCAATGTAATACACTTATTGAGGAAAATTACATGCATTCTATGATGTTTATATATTATTAAAGATAAAAATGGCACAAGATGAAGCCCTAAATTAGGGTTGCATCATCTACATCACTCCCACAGACCAATGAACATGAAATAGGAAAATAACTCATTGATTCTTCACAATTGACTAAACAAAACCTTAACTAGACAATCTTGCCCTTATACCTCTTGCAAACCTGAGAATATGTGCAAGGGTACCTCTAGAAAGTCAGTACCTTGATTGATCATTTAGAAGACATATCACAACAACATGACAATAACATGACCTTGAATCCCAACTCGATTGTCGAGGAAAACCATAGAAAGGAGCCTTGGAAATTTGCTTTTAGGGCTTTGTGATATCAATTATGTCAAAATCAAGCCATCTGGTGGACATGAGATTGAACTTGTGCTTTGGACATCTCTAGAGGAAAGTGCTATGTTGTAACCATACTACTACTGCTTGGAAATAGGAATCAAGGAAGCCAACACATTCGACACAATAACCCAAATCTTTCCAAGAAGAAAATAGGAGAAACTTTGAAGGAAAACTTGGAAATTTATTCAGGTATCATAAGAAAGGGAGAAATAGGGATGTACAACATGCATGTTTTGGAGTCAAGTTGATGGGTTGAGAAGCTTTACATACTGTTACAAATAAGGTATAGACTATTTTTGTGTGGATCATTAACTTTTTGGTGCCTCATCAAATTCTGATGGCCACCTAATAGAGACGGAGTTTAGAAGCATACCTAAGATTCAATGTAGGAGGTTAAAGGGGCATGGTTGTAAACCTGGAGGTTTGAGGTTTGTTCTCAAAGGTTAAACACATGGTTGGAGGCCGGCGGGGGAGGCAAACATGGAAGGTGCCCAAAACAGGGAAAAAGATGGGCAAATGGTTTGTTAGGGGATTACATTTGATGAAAAATCATCAAACTAGGGTTCACACAACATGAAATGAAGAGACGAAGGTAATAGAGAACAATTATTTCCCTAGTATTGATTAGAGGGAGGGAGAGTGGTGAGCATTAGTGCTTTGTGAAAGAATGGAAAACACTAGAGGTAGGTGACAAATTGGAGACCATCAGATCAGAGAAGAAAACATATGACTAATGAGGGTTGTTAGATCAATATAATTGGAGTGAAAAATCTAGGAAATAAAATGTGACAACAATATAATCTATGATCATATGAAATCAACTATAATAAATTAACTTGTTTATCATTTTTGCATTTGTTATCTCTTTTTCTTTCTGATTTCAACTAAGGTATCTAGGAGTGTTGAAAACTAATGAAAATTAGAGCCTAACTCATTTAAAGTATGAGTAATCTACATGTAACATTAATTTCCAAATTTGGGACTTGTTAGTATATCATTATCTAGGAGTTTAATGACATTATAAACAAACATTATAACAATCCTCTCTATGTTTCCATATTTGATATATGTGTTAATATTGGGATTATCCACTCATAAAATATTTTGTTATATTTTATCTTTTATTAAATATTTCATGTCACTCCAACTTCAATTAATCCCATTTAATACATTTTCAACTAAATAAAAGGCATCTTAAGTTACCCAACTTTTAAGCAATGGACGATTATCTTTAGATAATTTATGAGTAATATTCCATTCAATATCTCATAGTTAAGGATGTTCTCTAAAATGTATGCCTTATGTGTATTATTAGGTGTACTAACTAAATGTGTGGCATACAATTATTATCCAAATATTTATTATATGGACATTTGTCATGTTACTACAAGGTTCATTAGTTTATAACACATTTTGATTATTTTTCTTACCATATACATCAATTATTTATATGAGGGTGGCATATTGGACCTAAGATAAAGGTTTGCTCCTAATATGTTTTATATATCCAAATTAGGTATGTAAAGGTACATTAGTTGGGTTTTGTGGACATATGGAAAATTTTGGATGAACCATTATTTAATAACTATATTCTTGGCTACTTATTGAATTAGGGTTCTCATGGCTAGTAATTCCAAGTTTCAATACATTACAACACACCACCCTTTAAAAAGGATTTCATCCTTGAATTCCAAACTTCCATATCCTTGTATACAAAATTACACCTTCTTACCAAGTTATAGGTTTCTAGGTCACTTGAGGGAATCAAGGTAGTTAGTGTCATCACCCCTATATCACTCTTATAAACTATTACCAAGATGAAATTGTGTCCCGTCAAGTCTTGAAGGTATGTAACTCATCTCACATGATTACTCATAAATGGAACTATTAGGTAGATTATTCATGTAAATATTAGGGTTTGAATACCAAACACAACTTATTGTCTCTGAGCACTATAGTGTATTGTGGTAAACTTTACTGATCAATTCGGCCATAATCTTTAGCATGCATTAACTGCATGTGTGTATCGGGTCCTATTATATCAAGTTGTACTTAATTTCTCTTCAATTCAATTTATTATTATCATATGGATCAAGGATGTACCTTAATTAGGTTTAACATTCCTAATATGTTTAACTTCATTTCTATGTTTGATTTATCCATATAATTTTATTATAAGTTAGGGTAAGGGGCATCAAGCTCAATCCTTTAATATTTATTCATTTTACTAATTTATTAACACATCCTTTTTTTTGGAAATTGGGTAAATATATTCGAAGAAAAAGCTAAGCAACCAAAGAGGCATCAACCAACAACTGTAAAGGATGGGTTATACAAAATCCCATCACCCTACTATACCGATGGGTTTTACAAAGACCCATCTACCTACTCGTATATACATGGTTAGTACAAAATCCCCAGTATATCATAGAAACTCTTGACAGGACTTTATCAAGGTTCTTCTTTACAAGTATTTGATAAGACAAATCTGCAGCAATGTTTTTGATGAGCTCTCCTTCTGTTCGCTGTCCACCTCCATGGATATGCCTATTTCTTTCATCCCAAAGGTGATAGCAGAAACCTACCAAGCACAGTCCTGCAAACTATTTGCCGTACTTGTTATGGATGTTATCATTCATCCACATGATGATCTCGATCAGGCTAGAGTGTTGGTAAGGTCCCCACTGATTTTTCAAGCATACCGTCGCCCACACCAGTTTGGAGTAGCTGCACCCAATGAACAGATGTTTGTGGGACTCCATTTCCCTATTGCAGAGGGAGCACACACCATTCACGTGGATACCCCAAGAGATGAGCCTATCCTTTGTGGGGAGCTTGTGCAACAAGGCTCTAAAGGTAGCAGTGCTCCATTTGGGGCAATGGCACTGACCTCATATGACCTTGGCCCAAGCGACATCGGGTTCTTCAGCTCTGCTGATCCAAGGTTTAAGCTACTGGTGATAAGGCAGCACAAACCTTACTCATCAACTGAGTATAAAAGACAAACCTCCTCCCACCTATGGCACAAGTTCTTCCATACCTTAGATGAGTGCTGGTCAGCAACAACCGACAGCAGGCCATAGCGCCTTGTCATCCAATTTGTCCATACATTGTTCTTCTCAGTTAGGAACCTATGAAGTCTCTTGAGCTTCTCATTATGGATGATCGACTCCAGCTTAGTCACATTCATACCACCTTTGGCATAGGGTCTGGATATTACATCCCATGCTACACTATGATTTCTGCCTCCCCATATGAAACTAGTAATGATTTTAGTCATGGCCTCCAAGACCAGGTTAGGAAAGTGACATACCTCTCCCCAGAAATGAACCAAACTTTGAAGATAGGATCTCACCAGCACCAGTCTCCCAGCAAGAGAAATTTTCAGACCTGCTCAGCTATCAACCTTCTCTCACATTTTATCGAGACATGCTTTATAATCCTTGGACAAACCTCTCCCTCCTACAATAGGTGCTCCAAGTATTTTGTGGGAAGACAACCCTCCTCCACCCCGAAGGCAACTTTAAGTCTGCCTCTCCTGAGATCACATGATTTGGAAAAGAAGATCTTGGATTTAATAGCACTTATGTAGAGGCCAGTAACCTTGCCGAAGCGAATAAGAACTTTCTTGTATTCCTTCAATCTCCTCGCATTCCCAACTGAGAAAAGCATAATATCGTCAACAAACACTAGATGGGATTTAACTTTAGTGCCCCTCACAGTGAAAGTTTTGATCTTGCTTTCATCCTCTGTAGCCTTTATCATGTTGGTGAGGCCCTCCATGAGAATAGTGAATAGGAGGGGGGAGAGCGGATCCCCTTGACGGAGACCATTAGAAGCTTTAATCAGACCAACATGACCCCCATTGATGAGCACATAAGTGGTTTGCACACACTCCTTCATGATGCTAATCCATCTATCCTCAAAACCCATATCCTTCGTCCCTTCCCACAGGGCATCCCACTTGACATAGTCATAGGCCTTAACCAAATCCACCTTTATGCACGCCTTAGCATTAGCCTTAGCCATATTGAAGCCAGTTAGGAATTCGGTAGCCAACAAGGTACTATCTGATATCTTTCTACCTTTCACAAAAGTGCTTTATTCTTCTGAGATAATGTGAGGGAGCACATTTTTAAGCCACCCTGCAAGGAGTTTAGAAATGCATTTGTATAAAATGCTACAACATGAAATAGGCCTGAAGTCATCCATCATCCTGGCATTTTTCTTTTTAGGGAGGAGTTTAATAAACATATGATTCACCGCCCGTACCATGCTCCCACCATTTAAGACCCATCTGACAGCCTCCACAATGTCATCCTTGATATGATACCACATAAATTGAAAGAATCTACCATTAAACCCATCAGGCCCTGACACCTTAGCTGGGTTAATGGAGAAAACAACCGCTTTAATTTCCTCCTCGGTCGCTTCCCTACACATCTCCCTGTTCATCTCCTCATTCACTCTTCTCCCAGGCATCAACACCTTGAAATTCATATCCCCTATGGTAGGTTGGTTGAAGAGGTGAGTAAAGTAATTCTCTGCGCAAAAAGAAACAGTAGCCCTGCTATCCACAACTTCCCCCCGTTCATTTATGAGCTCGTGAATAGCTTCCTTCAGTTCTTTCTTCTTAAACGTAGAGTGATACATCTGCATGTTAAAGTCCCCGTCTGCTACCCATTTTAGCTGACTTCTCTACCACATGTACCTCTCCTCTGCTTTCTTAAGTTTCCTCGGTCTCTCTTCAGCTCTTATCTCTTCTCTTATAGCCTGGTCATCATTGGGTTTGCTTCTGGCTATGTAGGAGGCATCTTCATAATCCTTTGTAGCTTCCTCTAGAAGGTTTCTCAGGTTTACCTTCTCTCTGCTCCATTCTTTAAGAGAAGCCTTGGTCAGTTTTTTGAGAACTCGGAATAAAGGGTTACCCGGAATAGCCATGTTCCAGCAACTCTCAGCCACCTCCTTAAAACCATCCCATTCGCACCAAAGGTTGAGAAATCGAAAAGGGCGTTTAACCATCTGTTTACTAGAAAATTCCATCTTCATCTATGAGTGGTCACTCATGATGTTAGCACCCACTCTGATCACAGTGTGTGGCCACATGTCTGCCCAAGCTTCATTAACCAAAGCTCTGTCAATGTGACTAGCAATCCGTCTCCCAGGCTTCTGCTTGTTGGACCAAGAAGTACCACCGCCTATCTGATTGAGCTCTATAAGCTGCACCGCCTCCACCGTGTCATTGAAAGCAACCATAATTCTGTCTAGTACCTTGAGTCCTCCATACTTGTCCCTTGCCTCCCTCACATTGTTGAAGTCACCTAACACTAGCCACAAAACATAATTCTGGGCAGTGTTCCTAATTGTATACCACAACTGGATTCTATCTCGCTCTAGGTTCTCCCCATATATTCCCGATACAATGCAATCCAGCCCTCCTCTGTTGCAGCAGCTGACAGTAATCACTTGATCATTGATGTCAATGGCTTCCACCTCCCAGATAGTGGGATTCCATCCGATAGCAATCCTACATCCATCCCTATGATTAATATTAGATAACGACTTCCACCCATAAGGGAACATGGTGTTAATTCTTTCCCTGACATTTCTTTTAATCCTAGTCTCCAGGCAGAAAACCAGGCTAACCCCTTTGTTATTGATGACCTTCTTGAGCTCCCTTTGTCTCTGAGCTTGGGATGACCCTCTCACATTCCATGTGAGGAGGGACATTACTTCTGGCTAGTGTTCCCGCTCCCTTTCTCGGAGTAGGGTGCTTTCTTCTTCTCATTCCTCCCCTGCCCTTTGGCAGAGATCCTGGTATGTTTTGGGCTTCTGCTTCTCGCTGGACCTGTCTCCATGTTCACCTCATCAGCCCCTTGGTCAAGGACCGAGAAAGGGTTGTTCGGCTCACTACCTGTCATCTTGTCCGGAACCACCACACCTGTCCTCGCTTCCGTCGATGGCCGTCTCGCCCCATGGCCAGATCCTGTCCCAGCAAACTCCACAGCAGTGGCAAGACCCTCCCCACTGCAACCCGTAGCAGACGCAACCACCTCCTCTTGAGCGCTAGAGGATGTTCCAACCACAACGGGCTCCATGGGGTTCACCTCTTGCACAGTTACAGGTGTACTAGCAACACCCACCGCCACCGCTGTCTCTTTGCCTTTCCTCGCCTCGCTCCTCACCACAGATCTATCTCGGCGTCCATGAGCTTTAGACTTAGATCGATTCTGCCCCCTATCTATTTGATGCAAGTCCACAGCAACAATGGGGGGAGAGAGATGAATCGCACCCCCTATCACCTTCCACAATGTTACATAAATGCAATTTAATTTAAAATTTTAATTATCCAATTAACATTCATGGTGATTAACTTAGAAAAATTGTCCCATTCAACCTAGTTCAGTGGTAGTTACATTTGTTTAGAGATACCTAAGAGTTCGTTATTGCATCCACTATTAATTTTGAACAACACCAAAGTTGAGTTATACTACTAAGACTAAAGGGTATAAGACTCCACCCCTTAAAATAACTTATTTAAGATGCAACTAACCATACAAATAGGCAATAAGGGGTAAGACAACTAAGGAATAAAAATACCCAAAACTTCTTACTCATAGCTCTATTTTTAGATCTAGGGTTTCATGGTTGACCTAGTGATGGAACCATAGTTTGTGTCTTGTGTCATTTTGCCACTTATTCACATCCAGACATTTCATTATGCATGTTTTCTCCAATAATAATAATAATTATTATTATTAAATGCACTTATGGACATTCCTTACATGTTTTGAGATATTTGGAAGCTTCTTGATACATGGAGGATGAAGAGATAAACTCTAGGACTCCTTCATACTTGGAGGAGCCCAAGGAGTCACTAAAGCCAAGCCCAAACTACCCTACGTCATCAATGAGTCAATCAAGCAAGGAACTCCATAGTTTAAGAAGGAAACCATTCAAGTGCAAGAATGCACCTAAATTTATTGGGTTACAACAAGAGCGGAAAAGCAAAGACAAATCAATTCCCCTCCAAATTCCAATGTCCACCTCCAAATCCATAAATTTCACCAAAAAGATAATATTCCCACACATAGGCCCTAGAATGACCATTCTGGTCACAAGTCAATCGTGCTAGAATGACCATTTTTGTCAATTTGATGTCCACCTAAACCAAGCCCACAATAATTCCACCCTCATCTAAAACTACCATTCTAACCAGAATGACAATGCCACTTCACAACTAGAATGGTCATTCTACTAAGTAAAGCCATGCCACAATAAAAAATGCTTATTCTACCTTGGAACAACTATTCCACCCAACCTACCCATGCACCCCCAGAGCCAACACAACCATTCTACATCCAAAATGGTCATTTCCCTATACCCCTACTTCTTACTATACTAAATTTCTTAAACTACACCCCCACTTAACTCTAGTCATTATAGCACTCTATATATACACTAGTGGCATGCAAGAGGCATATATCACCACCTCCTAGCATTGATGGCAGCCACCTACCACCTACCTACTCCATCCCACTTCCATTTTCATCATCTTCCACCCCAAAATCCTATTTTTTAGAGTTTTTCCACTCCATTTCCATTTCCCATCCCTTTAGACCTTAGAGGAGGGAGGAGGGCATATTTGTTTCTACTTGTGAAGGAGGAGAACTCTTCTGCATCACACTCCATGGCTTTTCTTCCCCCTTTTTCTTAGTTTTTGTATTTTCCATTATCATGAGTATCTAAGCCCCCTTTATGGGCTACTTGGGGTAATAAATGTGACTCATATACTGTGTTTGGAAAATATAATTGTAAATCTATAATTTCATTTGGAAATGTTATATTTTTTGCTTCTATATGATTTTCCTTCTCTTGATATGATGATTGATGATTGATGATTGATGCTTGAAACCATCTAAGTATAGGATAATGGTGTATATGTGACAAGTATTTGGGGAAAAACTCCCAAGTAAAACCAGTGGATCCTTACTATCTATCCCTATTCCTACAAATCCCTATGCTCTTCTATCCATAGGCATGAAATCTAAGTATGTAGTAATGAATTACTTAATGTACTTAGAAAAGAGCATGTCTAAAGGCTATGTGGAGGCTAAAAGGATGTGAAATACCCTTATCCTACACTCCATGCCACCCTTTTTCACTAAGTACATTAGGAGAATCATTCCTAGAAACCTAAACTAGTGTGGTCTTGATTGAATTATACATATGTCCTAGTAAATTTAACCTCATAAGGTTGGATAGGGGGTAATGGAGACTAGTTCCTATATGTACACCCTATACCACCCATGATCAAATAGTAGTTTAGGATAAGTCTTCATCATACAACCTTGGTATTTGGTTTGATAATGTAGTTTGATTTAGTTTTATACCAGATATGAACCTAACTAGGTTGACAGTCACATTTAGTCCCAAACAAACCACTTCCGTAATTAATTTCTTAAAGACGTAATTCCTCTTTCCATTAGCTAATGTTAACTTATTTAGATTCATTTATCATTTAATTAGTTAGTTGCATTACTCATGTAAGTTAACCTTTGCTAAAGTTGTAGTTTTTGCTCTTATTTTCTTGTGTTAGGTTTTGACAACTAGTTGCTTCATTTATCCCATGCTCGTTAGTTAATGTACTTGCTAGTCTAGTGTAACTAGTTACTCTCTATTGCCTTTCTTAGCTCATGATCTTGTTTAGTGCTAGTTAGGACTGCTTTTGTTAGTATAGTGTTAATTTGTAGTCAAATATAGTGTAATTGCCTTTATTTCTTAGTTAGATAGCATTGATTGTGTATGACTAACTCATATTTGATTCTTGTTCCCTTCACATTGCTTTGTCATCTTGTGTAATTCAAACTTCAAACTCCAAAATAAAACCCTACAAACCCTACAAGTCTACAATAGGAACCTAGATTTGCATACCTAGCTCTAGTGCCCCAATATCTCCCTAAGGACTGACCTCTAACTTGCCTGCTCCCTTCATTTCCCGAGCCCACATGCTCGTGGCTATTTTTGTGTATTTCATCTTATCGATTAGTGTCTACAGATTTTTTAGCCCAACTATGTGGGTCTCGCATGTGCATCAAGATTTCTGGCATTGTTGATGGGGAGAGTGGTTCTTGGCCTAGCTAGTTTATTTTACTTTAATTTTTTCCTATTACCCTCACCATTTTTACTATGTATTCTTTAGGTTGTTCTTGCAACTGAGATGACTAACTCTTCTTGATTGTGAAATGTGCAAGTGGCAAAGCACATTAGATAAAGAATAGATAGCTTATCCTAGTGGAAGACAACCAATGAAGAGTCCCCAAAGCCTCTAAATGACTACTTTCTTCCAAGAGCTTATACATATCATATTGCAACAAGCATTGAAGCAATGCCCATTCAATACTTCTCCATTCCTCCAACTCTTGCGCATATGCTTCTGATCTTATATGACTTGGATCATGAAAATTCTTACAAGCATTTAGATGCTTTTCTAGAGACATGCTCAACCTTTTGAGCTCCAATTGCAACCAATAATACCATTTTATTGACTATGTTCCCCTTCTATCTATAGAACAAAACAAAAGGTTGGTATGCTTCAAAAATGGAGATCATGAATTGGGAGGACATGAAAATTGATATCTTGAAAAAGTTATGTTCTCATTCAAGATTAATGCAGATGCAACGACCATAGTAAATTTCAGACAAATGAATAATGAAAGGTTCCATGACTCATGGGAAAGGTTCTAGAAGATGTTGAAAGGTACCCTCATCATGACATTCCCTTATGACACCTTGATCAATATTTTCATTCTGGTATTTAACTGAAGATGCAATGGATTCTTCTTGTGGAGGTACTTTCAAGTCTAAATCCTCCCTCCCAACAAGTCATGGCCTTGTTTGAGAACCTATCATAGAATTCAAGACATAGAGATTCTAATGTTGTCAATGATTGTGACCATGCCATTGGTGTGAAACCTTTAGTAGTCAATGATTCAATCCCATAAATTATCAAGATTCTTGTTGCAATGATGAATCTTAAGAAGAATCAAGTGGGAAGTACTCATAGTAGTTATTTCAAAATTATTAAATCCTTTAGTTAAGAGGGAAGGTCCTTAAATCTCATAGCAAATAACACCAACAAGGTGCAAGGCACAGTTCAAGATTTTGAAGAAGAGGTTCTTTCTAAGTTGTAAGGATTTGATGAGGTTAAGAACAAAATGTCTACCAAGACCATAACATTATTAGATATGAGTAGAAAATGGAGCAGATGTCCTCAACACTTGAACTCCACATGGAAGGTAAACTTCATTCCCAACCCATGGGAAATCCAAATAACTCAAATGAATTGGTGAATACCTAATAAAATATTTACATTCCCCCACAAGTGAATTTGCACTATCTTCACTAATACCACGAGGGAGTGGGGGAATTCTAAATAATGGGGTACAATATGGGTAGAAGGGGGTCAGGTATTGGAAATTCCTACACTCATCCATTTTGAGGATGGGAGAATCTTGATTAATAATAAAAGAAAGTGAATTTGGTTTACCTAGGGAGCCTGGTGGGTATGACTAGGGGACACATATTAAAAAATCATCAAAGGTCACAATTTTCTGTATCATCCTCGAGATATCTAAATGAGATAGGACATTAGGAAGAATGAATCTTGTCCATATGTAATGGAAATCACACCACACCCATATAAACACCATCCACTACAATCACCTTTAAATTATCACAACCACTCAACCATCTCATGAATCCCACAAAGTCATTTCTATTCAACACGGACACACTCATGACAAACCTACCATCAAAACCAGTTCACTCCTTCATCATTACCTCTACCACTTTCTCGTTAAGGGTATCTATACCCACATGTCCCATTATCAACTTTTACACACTAACAATTTTATGCTCCTTTACCTCCTTATTCTTTGTAGGAGCATGTGGAGGTTGTCACCATGCTAAGAAGTGGTAAGACCATCAAGAGGCAAAGGCAAGTTGTTGGCAGTGATAATGTGATGGATGAAATAGTTGATATTGTGATTGTGGTAGTTGATGATACTGTGATACTGAATAACACAATGCCACCATTTATTGCTATTGTCATGCAATGAGATGATACAATGCCACTAGTTGTTCCTATTGTGTAGGAGACTCCATTCATAGATGCCTTGGATGATCCCTCTCTATCCAAAATAAAGAAAAAGCACACCAAGGACATCCATGAGATGTTTAAGAAAGTGCACATAAACATATACCTCTTGGATGTAGTGAAGAAAATACTTCTATATGAAAAATTCCTCAAAGACATGTGCACATATAAGAAGATGTCTATAGGAAGGATGCCCCAAAAAGTGAAACTCACTGAACACGTGATTTCAAATTTGTATCATGCATCCCCAAATAAAATAAAGGATCTTAGAGCTCCTATCATCCCTTACAACATTGGTGGACGTCACATTGAGAACATTTTGCACTTAGGGTTAAGTGTGAACTTAATGCCATATTCATGCACAATGAACTTGGCTTAAGTAAGATAGAACTGAAAATATTCACCCTTCAATTGGTTGATAGCCCTAGGAAAAATTCCAAGGAGAAGGATAGATGATGTACTAGTGAGAATTGATGATGACACATTTGCCATGTTTTCAGTAAATTTTATCATCCTTGATATGGATCAAGACATCTGAAAAATTCCTATAATCTTGGGGAGGCCATTCTTAGCCACATCAAATGTTTTTGTTCATGTGGTACAATGTTTGTGATGTTCATGCACATGAAGATAAGGCTAAATGTCTTCAAGTCTTATGCAAAACTGAAAACATTGGTGACACCGATGAGGATTGTTATCTGCTTGATTGCCTTGATGAGACTTGGAAGACTGCTTACCTTCATGGATTGAAAGTGTAACCAGAGGCAAGGGGCTTGAGGCAATTGTTGAATTCCCTAAAGAACCAACTGAGAAAGTTAATGAGGCTGAGGTAGTATCTGCTAGTGAAGATCTATCATCAGTGGCAACTAGGCCCTTGAAAACATCCATTGGAGATCCCCCCATCTTGATGGACTAAAATATGATTTCCTTGGTTTAAAAGACATCCTGATGTTGAAAATTTATTCTCTTCTTTCTCCTAACTAAGAGAATGCTCTTATTTCTATTTTGAAGCATAACATTGACTCAATTAGGTGGTCCACTGCTGACTTGGAGGTGTTAATCTATCTATTTGTGTACACAACATCTATTTAGAGGACTCACGTCCCAACTGTGAAATGTAAAGGAGTTTGAACCCAAAGTTAGAAGAAGTTGTTACTCATCAGGTAGTAAAGTTACTAGATGTGGGCATAATCTACCCCATTTTTGACAATTCAAGGGAAAGTCCCATCTAGGTGGTTCCTAAGAAGCGTGGAATCGCCATTGCACCCAATGAAGAGGGTTAATTGATGCTGGTGATAGAACAATCCAAGTGGAGGATGTGGTTGACTGTAGAAAATTGAATTCCAAGACCAAGAAAAACCACATCCCCTTGACCTTCATTGATTAGATACTTGAGAGATTGGTAGGACAAAGTTTATACTTTTGTGTGATGGCACTCATGTTACTTTTAAGTGGCAATTTATCTAGATCATCAAGAGAAGATGACTTTCATTTATCCAACTAGGACATTTGTTTATAGAAGAATGTCTTTTGGTCTTTGTAATGCCCATATACCTTCAATAGTTGTGTGACATATATCTTTGCAAATATGCTCGAATCCTCTCATGAATGGTTCATTGATGAATTTTAGGTCTTTGGGAAAGCTTTTGATGATTGTTTGTCATGCCTCACTACTATTTAGGAAAGAGGTGTCAAAGTTCACCTTGTGATTTCTTTGAAGAAAAGTTACTTCTTGGTTACGTAGGGTATTATGGTTGGACATCAAGTATTTGAAGTTGGGATTGAAGTTGATAGAGAAAAGTTGGTATCCTTTCTAATTTGGCTATTCGTTGCACCACAAGACATGTCTATTCTTTCTTAGCCCATGTAGGTTTGTCAAAGATTTCAAAAAGATATCAAAGCCTTAGTGATACTTGCTTGAGAAATACACTGATTTCCATTTTGATGATAAATGTATTGAATCCTTCAACCACTTAAAGTATAAGCTCATTTTTGCTCCTATTATCCCACCCCCACTTCTCTAGGCTATTTGAGATCATGACTGATGCATCAAATATGTTAATGTTGGGCTGTGTAGGGCCAAAGATAGGTAATCTTCCACATGCCATTTACAATGCAAGTAAACATTTATATGAAGCTCAAAAAACTACACCACCATTGAAAAATAATTACTTGAAATAGTATTTTATCTTTACAAGTTCTGCTCATATGTTCTACAAAACAATCTCATTGTCTACGGTGATCATGCTTCACTTAAATATCTTATGTAAAAAAAGGATTCAAATCCAATGATAATACACTGATTCTATTGATCCAAGAATTTGATTTGGAAATTGTTGACAAGAAGGGAATAAAATATTTTGTAGCCAACCACCTTTCAAACATTTAGGCACCTTATGAAGAATTGAACAAAATCAAAGAAATAATGCCTCATGAACAATTCATACTAGTTGGATTGATTTAAAAATCATGGTTCAAACACATAGCCAATTTTTTGGTTAGTGGAAGTGTGCCTAGCACCTGGTCAAGGGAGGAAAGGAAGAAGTTCTTTTATATGGTGAGAAACTATGTGTGGGATGGCCTACACATCTTAAATTACTTATCCAACTAACTTATTTGAAGGTGCATTCCCAAAGTTGAGCAACAAGACATAATCTTCATGTGACATTCTGGCATATGTGGAGGAAATTTTGGAGGGACGATAATGGTTGTAAAAGTTCTCTGATGTGGTTTTTTCAGACAACCCTATTCAAAGATTCTCACAAGTATTGTAAATCTTGCTTCAAGTGCCAAAAAGTGGGCACATATTCAAGAAGAGACATAATGCTCTAACCCCTATCCTAGTAGTGGAGGTAGTTTATGTGTGGGTCATTGACTTCATGTGCTCATTCCCCCTCCCATGGGTTTGAGTACAATTTTGTGGCCATTGGTTATGCATATAAACGAGTTTAGGCAATAGGTACAAGGACAAATGATCACAAGGCACTTTGTGTTTTTGTGAATCCAATATCTTCAACATTTTTGGAGTGCCTAGAGCATGATAAGTGATCGTGGAAGCCAAATCATACATCATTGTTTTGAGGGTTTTTTGAAAAGACATGCGGTGAACCATGTTGTAGCTACCCCTCGCCATCCTTAAACAAGCAGGCAAGGTGAGCTTGCCAACCGGGAGATAAAGCTCATTCTTGAGAAAATGGTTAGGTGGTGTTGTAAGGATCGACACTCAACTTCAGTGAAGCTTTGTAGGCATATAGAACTACATTCAACGCCCCCGTTGGAACCACTCCTATAAAGCTAATCCATGAGAAGACCTATCACTTGGCTCTAGAATTGTAACACAAGGCTCTTTGGTTGTTCAAATCTATGGACATGGATGTAAACGTGACAACAATTAGAAGGAAACTTCAATTGAGTGAATTTGAAGAATTGAGGCTTGAAGCCTATGAGCTATCAAATAGCTACAAGGAAAGAATGAAACTTTTGCATGAAAAGTTAATAAGGAATAATACATTTTTTCCCAATTCATGGGTATAGATGTACACTTCTCGAAAGAAGTTATTTATTGGGAAGATAAGATCAAGATGGACAGGACCCTATCAATCATAAATGTGTACCCATCTGAAGAAATTTCAAATTAAAATAAAGAAGGTTCCAAGGAGTTTATTTTCAGTGGTCAAAAACTCAAGGCGATTGTTGAAATTGGGCCCGACAAGGCCAATCAAAGCATGGATATTGTGATGTTGATTGAAAAATACCATGTGATGAAGAATTTTTCTTCAATGCACATGAAAAAGAAATATATCGAGGTGATACCTCAAGATTCTCAAGAAGACGATTAATGCAAGTAACATCAAGCCCGACTAAAGGCAATTAACATGGTGCTCATGGGAGGCAACCCAAATTGGTTTGAGATTTACTCCATGAAACCCCATTTGTAATCACATACTTCTTGTTTTATGCTTTTCCAAGAAAAACACACACATGCTTTTGTTTTTTCTATATTGTTTTTATTGGTAGGAGAACAAAGAGGTGAGAGAGAAGGATATACCATTAAATGTGCCAAAGAATCAAAGTTTGAAGTTTGGAAATGAATTGATAAGAATTTGATCAAGTGTACTAAAGAAATGCTCTAGAAAGACCATGCTACTTTTGGGAAATTTGAAGAATCCCTATAGTGTACTAGAAATTGAATCCAATTAATGTGGAATGATTATTCTAAGATGAGCGACTATGTTGATGACCAAGAACAACTATCGTGCCGAATCATTTGATAGAGAAGGAAAGTGTCCATGAAAGTGTGAAATTGGTCCAAATAGAATGGTTGATCTACACCTCAGAATGGCCACACATGCCCTAAGTAGAACGTTATTCTATTTAGAATGGCTGTATTGCACCTAGGAAAAGAAATGAGAATTTGGCCCGTGCCAGAACGATTGTTCTAGCCTAGGCCCACAATGACTTAAAGGGGGTTAAGTGAGGGTTTCTCCCATAAGTCTTTCACTCAACCCGACCTTTTGGAGATCATGCATGCTTATTCCACTACAGGATATGACCATGAAGCTTCCTTGAGCTCCAACCAAGCCTCCATAATTCAGATTCAAGATCCTTCAACCTTCTACAACCTTCCACAAACCTTCCTTAAGATCCTATAGTCTCCATCCTCCTACTCTACCTCCAATTCCCCCTCCATCCCCTAAACCTACGTGCTATCGTAAAATCTGCCCAAAGTTTCTAAATCCATAAAGGGTTTGAAGAAGTTAGGGAAGTGGACTGCTTCCACCACAAAGAGATGCCTTCACCCCCAATTGTCGATCCAAATATGCCTCCATTGACACTCCCCATCCATCTACACCTATTCTCACAAACTACTAAGGAGATAAAGAGGAGTCTTTTGATGCAAACTTTGTTGATGTGGTTCATTTGGTGGAGGTGGAGACATTTCTAAGAGGAAGAGGTGGAGTTGGCACCTCAAGCGACACAAGAATGAAAATCAACTTCTGTTGCCTAACCAAGTTCACAAGAATCAAATTCCACATTGTGGTTATCTACATTGACAAGACACCTAAAACCTCCATCTGCTACAATTGATCCAAGGAGGTAAGGGACATCTTCATCTAGGGAATAACATACTGAAGATTCAAAATCAAGAAGAAAGCAACAATTTCTAGAAGAGGAGGAGGAGGAGGAGGAGGGGAAGGAGGTTAGGACCCTACAAACTTGTCTACAATCTTAGTCTCATAGAATTATGTGATGATTCTAATGATGGGGATGAAAGAGAGGAGAACCTTGAGTTAATAGAAGACATTCAAGATGCATAAATTGCTTAGTGGAAAGAGGACAAGGACATGGACTTACAAGCAACATCACCACCAAGTAATGACCACAAAATAGAGATTGATCCACCATTCCAACAAAACTTCAATGGGAAATTCCTTCCCACAAGATGTGCTTGTGAGAAGACCATCAACACTCTCATGTTGCATTTTGATTTCGTGTGGTTTGTTGAAGAAACATGCATAGAGAAGATTTTGTTTCAAGCCTAAACCAATTACATTGAGTTGAAAAGAGAATTTCGTTGGCTTTTTGGATATTCCACATTCATTTTTTGTTGATACAAATATTTCCCAAATTGTATTACTAACATGTGTATTAAGTATTTCAGGTGATCAAGGAACTAAGTCAAGATCCAAATACAAAAACCTTGCAAATATATATGATTGGATACTTGCAGATAAAGTTGTACCATGTATTTATGTATTTGTTTGTACACATGTATTTTTGTACAACTTGATAGACATGATGTAAGGACAAGTGATGATCCTACAAAACCTACTGAAAACCTTATCCTACACTGGCTTGAAGATTTTACAATTGATAGGCTTCATATGAGTCATCAATAGGAACTCATATACATTGCAAAATCTTTGCACAAAGTCCTTCTTGGTCAACAATTTTGTGGACCGAGACACACTCGGTCGATGACTCAGAAAATTGAGAAATAGACTTGCATATCTAAAGTTCTGAGTCATTCTCGATTGACAATATTGTCAAACAAAAACAGTCGATTGATGAAAAGTTCGACTGACAAAGAGCTATTGTGAGGAATTGACTGACTCATATACGTTGGAGCCCAAAACTTTTTCTGGTCGACAATATTGTAGATCGAGACTCTTCCGGTGGACAATATTGTGACCGAGAAAGCATCTGGAATGCTAGTTTATTAATGATCAAATTCGCTATTGCTACTTAATTAACTTCATCCTAGTGGGTAATTGACCACTAAGAACACTCTAGGCACTCCACACAGGTACCCTAATCACTTGTAAACATTTCCTATAGAGAGGAGTTGTCTTAGGGCACCTCGACATCAACTTTGTACACAACTTTGCACATTACATTACAACAACATTTGATACATACTTGAGCATACTTTGACTTTCCATCTGTAAGGAGTGGGTCCCAAGAGGGACCACTCCTTAATTAAATTTAAGGAAATATTTGTGAAATTCCCCAATAGATCATATCCAACAAAATAAAAGCCACTCTAATAATTGGGGTTCACAATATTTCTTTAAATAGAATGATAATATGAACATAGTTGATTTGCAACAAAAATTTAAATCTAACTATTACATGATATTCTCAACAAAGTTCAACTAATGAGCGATAGATGGCTTCTAATTGAAATTAAAGCTTAAACTACTCAGATCAGTCTGTGGTGAGTAAGCTTTCCATCTCAGAAATCCTCAATAGCTAGTTTTGGGCGTCACCACCTATCACTTGATCCTTAGGTTATGCAACCTCTGGATGGATTGAATGCAACACCCAGAGTAGAAGAAAACAAAAAGGAAAGGACTTCAGTGAACACTAAATATGTGTAGAAATTACAACTAGAAAATACTTAAAGTATTTGGACAAATAGAACAATGTATCAATTTAAAGAAGTGTTCATAATAAGAAGTTCTAAGAAGATTTAACATGCCCAAAGAAAATATTTATATGCAACAACAATAATAATTCTTAATTAGTGTATGTAAACAATTAGACCACTTTTATTTATGTAGCCCGAGGCCCATAAATCTTAAGCCTAAGTTAGGCAGAAAGGCATACCCTGGACGGAAAGGCGTGCCTAATATATATGATACAAGTGGAAAGGCACACTAGGGGTGGAAAGGAACACCTAATCATTACGGTAAGTACAAATTAACATGCTACTATAAATAAACCAAGTTTATTTGCACACCCACATGATATCAAAGCAAGGTATAATTTCAATCATCATTAATATGATTCAAATAAAAGAATGAAATTATTTCAATAATTAGACTAGATGACCATCAACTACATAATATAATGATATGAATAATAAGATAGTAAGTAACAAGGTAAATTCAAAGATGAACAAGGTTTAACCAAGAATGCCTCATATGGGAATGTTTTTTGGTGAACATAGTATTGCCTTGATAATCGGGAAAGATGCACATACCTTAACTTGAGTTGTTAAATCATATATTGAATCCTAACCCTCCAAGTCTAAAGTCAACTTGACCTACATATAGGTTTAGATCCATCAATTAGGGTTTAGGTATATGTATTGGGAAAACCCTAGAAATCCAAATCCATCGGTAAAACCCTAGGCCAGCTCATGTTAAAGACCTAACCATGAGTTCAGAGTCTGCTAATGATATCTTGACTCAAAATCACAAATAAATTATCCATGGTGTTGTCTTTGGTTATTTTTAAATCACAAGTGAGAACAAAACCCTATAAACTCAAATATTTGATAAAAACCTAGATTGACACACAATTATATCTTAAAGAGAAGGTTCAAGGTTTCTGACCATGGATGTGACTCCAAGATCTAAATGTTATCTTTTAAAACCTATCTTTAAACATTAGTGTGACACTATGAAGATTTAAAACCATAAAAAACCAATCTTTACAACTTGTGAATCAGGTGATGAAAACTATACCAAAAGGTAGAGAAAATTCTCAAGATTCTACCACATATTTTTTGGTAAATTTTAGATAAGCAGAGAGAAAGTTATGATTTTTCAAAGTTTTAACCAATAAAAAATCACCAAAAATCCAAGTTACTGCATTGAACCTTGTCAACCAGGGTCCACTCTGTCGAATCAGACCAATCACATTCGGCCATCAGGCCTGGGCCCACTTCCAGAAAGGTGTCAACTCATTAAAGCAGAAAACAAAAATGGAGCTGCAAAAGTAGGTAACTACCCTCGAGCGAAAAAGAAAGGAAGAAGGTGGGACAAGGGTAAAACTGTAAAAACACTGGGGGAGTCATATCCTTCTTTGCATGCAAGCCATTACTATAAGGTGCATCCCGAGCTACTAATACAAAAATTGGGGAAATCCTATTGTGGCATCAAAACCTCAATCCAATGATACATAATAAAAGAGAAAAACTTGGGAAACTTACCCCTAGGTGCAATTGGAGACCGATGGAGCCAGCTGCTCATGTGATGCATCACAATTTAGGGAGGGGAAGCAGCTCAGTGGCAGACTAAAATGCAACCAAGGGAGAAATTGCCTCAAGAGGAAGATTGCTTACGATGAGGAGAAACCCTAGGAGGGGTCAAATATATATATGGTTCATCCCTAGGGTTTCCGCGAAGGTGGGGTTTGAGATCATTGAGAGGAAAATTGAGAAAATCCTAATTAATCGACAAAAACTCACATGTAAGGGATTGATCAGTGCAAGATGAGACCAATAAACTGTTGGAGAAGAATTTGGGGAAAAGATCAAGTGTGGATGGAGAAAAGTCAAATTTAATTTGCCACGTAGGGGTGACATGTTTCCTTTTTTGGCTTAAGGTAGAAGATGACTGGTTAATCATCTGATCATGATCCAACAATGGATAAGGTGTGTACATTAACTGACCCAATAGTGACATTAGTGCTTACTAAAATAAAAATTGAATAAAGTGAAATGAATTTGATTTCTTTTTATTTCTCTTTCTCTTTCAAATTGGATGAGTAAATAACCTCCAAATAAAATGAAATTTTGTGGGTTAGGTAATAAGGACCCAAAGAATCCAATTTTGGAGTCAAATTTTCCTTTTGGAAAACTTTAATGCGTGAAACCCCAGTTTTAGGAAAAGTGTATATACTCTATATAATTCATTCCTTTATTATTTCTTAACCAACTTTTGTGTGTAACTCTCTCTCAACCAAACATACCCACAAGAAAATTTGAGAAGACTAATTTTAAACTTAAATGCCTTAATTTGATAATTTTGCACAATCAATCTCAAAACTGATGAATATCCCCTATTTCTTATATTAAGGCTACAATTTTTTGTATTTTTGCATTAAACTCTTATATTTAAAGGATATTAACATCCTAAACACCAATATAATAAGAAGGGCTCAGCATCAAAGATTAAAATAAAAATGATTAAAAGGTGATAATTACCTAAATTTGAGTATGTTACAACTCTTCTCCCCCTAAAAAGATTTCGTCCCTAAAATCTCAAGCAAAGAGGGAAGGGTGAGTTTGTAACATTTCTTCTCTGACCTCCCAAGTTGTTTCCTCTAGATCATGATACTTCCATAAAACCTTCACTATTTCAATATCCTTGTGCTTCATAAGTCAAGTATTCATGAATCTCTATGGGTTTTATAGATAACACATGGGATGGATCCTTCACATATTTCTTCATATGGGACACATGGAAAATATAATGGATCTTATCATAAGAAGGTGGTAGAGCCAAACGATAAGCACACTCCCCAATCTTATACATAATTTCAAAGGGTCACACATGAAGAAGACTGATCTTTCCTTTCACCTTATATCTTGCAATAGACCAAATAAGTTTTATTTTCAAGAAAACATAATCTCTAACTACAAAGTTCACATCCATCTTTTTTTTATTATCATACACCTTCTGACGATCCTGTGATGCTTTCATTCGTTTCTTTATTAGAACAATCTTGTCCTTTATTAATTACATTTCATCAGTGTTTACTAGAGTATGCTCATCCACATCATCCCAGTGTAAGGGTGAATGACAAGTTCTTCCATACAAAGCTTCAAAAGGTGGCATTCCTATGCTCGATAACTATTATTGTAGGAAAACTCAGCTAAAGAGAGATATTTATCGTAAATTCCTCCCCAGTCCAACACACAAGATTGTAAGAGATCTTCTAAAATCTGGACTATCCTTTCAGATTAACCATCGGTCTGGGGATGGTAAGAAGTATTAAAATGTAAATCTAAATCCATCTCTTATTGAATTTTCCTCCACATGTGAGAAGTAAACTTAGGGTCCCTATATGACATAGTAGACTTTGGCACACCATGCAATCACACAATCTAGTCTAAATAGATCTGTGCCATGTCTTGAACCTTATATGTAGTTTGAAAGGGAAAGAAATGAACATACTTAGTAAGTCAATCAATCACAACCCAGACTGCATCATAACCATTTCAAGATTTTGGAAATCCTGTCACAAAAATCCATCATGATATTTTCCCACTTCCACTCAAATATTTAAAGAGGTTGCAAAAGTCCACCAGGCCTTTGACATTCAATCTTTACTTATTGATAGGTCAAGCATTTCACAACAAAAGTAGCAATGTTCTTCTTTACATATTCCACAAAAAACTTCTCTATAGATCTTTGTACATCTTTGTGGTGCCAGGTTGAATCATATATTTCAAATTGTGAGACCTCACTTAGCACCTTCCATCTATAGGCCATCCACATCTGGCACCCACAAACGGTGACAAAAACTTATTGCACCATCAACATCAATAGAGAAATTAGATTGTGGTTTTTCCATTTCAGTCTTCATCTCCCTAAGGTTAGGACTAGCTGCTTGTACCGCTATAACCTCAGAGATCAAAGACATAGTAACTGAGAGACTTGTCATGTACACACACATTTTATCTATGACAACACCATCTACATTATCCTTTAACTCATGTCTCTAGCTAGAAACCCACTCCATACTTTTCCACACAAAACCACCAAGAGATGCACAAACGACATCTTCTTCCGAATAATAGCATCGACAACTACATCAACTTTCCATGATGATATGTGATCATAAAACCATAATCCTTCAAAAATTCCATCCAATGCCTTTATCTCAGATTCAATTCCTTCTGTGTTGTAAAAAGAAAAGACTTTTATGATCCAAGAAAATTTCACATTGCACACCATATAGATAATGCTTCTAAATCTTGAGTGCATGTACATTAGATGTGATTTAAAGGTCATGGGTTCGCCAATTTTCTTCATTCAACTTCAAATAGTAGGAGGCATCGGCTATAACTGGTCCTTCTTGCATAAGAACACAACCTAAGCCTTTTCTAGACACATCAATGAAGATAACATAAGGTTTTACTTCTACCGTTAAGGCCAAAATAGGAGTAGACGTCAAATAACGCTTCAACTCTTGCAATCTTTTTTCACATTCTGGGGACCAGATAAACTTGGTGTCCTTGCGAGTCAACTTTGTTAGAAGATTGGCCAACTCAGAAAAGTTCTTGATAGACCGTCTGTAATAACCCGTGAGGCCCAAGAAATCCATATTTCACAGGATTATTTGGAGGATGCCACATAGTCACAACTTCAACTTTGGCTGGATCCACAGTTATGTGAGCCGCTGATATGAGATGGCTTAAGAACATCACTTCCTTTATCCAAAATTCACACCTAGAAAACTTGGCATATAGTTAGGGCTTTCACAAAGTGTCTGCAAGACAATCCAAAAAGGTTCCTGATGTTCATCCATCGTCTTGGAGTAGATGAGAACATCGTTGATGAACACTACCACAAACTCGTCAAAATATGGATGAAAAACCCAATTCATCATGTCGATAAAAGTGACAAGGGAATTAGTCAAACTAAAGGGCATCACTAGGAGCTCATAGTGCCCATAGCAAGTACGGAAGGCCATTTTTGGTATGTCTTCATCTTTTACCTTCATTTTATAGTAACTGCTTTGCAAGTCCATCTTAGAGAAAATTGTAGCAGACTTCAACTAATCGAACATATTATCAATGCATGGTAGGGAATATCGGTTCTTCACTATAACTTGATTCAGCATTTTGTAATCCATACACATCCTCAAAGAACCATCCTTCTTCTTTACAAATAGAACATGAGCTCCCCATGGAGAGACACTGGGGCAAACAAACCCCAAGTCGAGAAGTTCTTGTAGTTGTTTCTTAAGTTCTACAAGTTTTATGGGTGGCATATGATAGGGTGATTTTGATATGGGGGTGGTACCCAATACGAGATCGATGGTGAACTCCACCTCTCAAGAAGGGGGAATACTTGATAACTCTTTTGAAACACATTAGGGAAGTCTCAAACCACTTAAATATTTTATAACTAAGGCAGTGAAGGGTCCAATATAGTAAAGGCCATATAAGCATGACATCCATGGGAGATACATTTTTCATCTTGTCATGGATGATATGATGAATTGCCTCTCCTCATTTTTTTTTTCCTTTTATGCAAAACCATTCACGGTTAGGGTGAAGAAAGATAACATTCTTCTTGTCACAAAATAAGTCTACCTTAAATGTGTTCAACCAATCCACAACCAAGATGATGTCAAAAATATCATGTTCAAGAATATGAACTCAATTGTAAGCATCTTTATAGATGTTTACAATTGAGTTCATCTTCTTTAACATGACGACTTTTGATGTCAACTTGGGTATGGATTGGTTGAACATGTTTGAGGTAGCCTTGTTTTGTGATGAGAAGAATGCTGGCTTGCTTCACCTTGACCGTGAACGATTTTCATGTATGAAGCTAACCTGACTTTTTGGTGACAAGGGCATGCCATACCCTCAAAAGTCTGCTCGAATTCTAAACCTAGTCATCGGCCTTATCGACCATCTCCAGTTCCCCTTCTCCCTTGAAGTAGGGGGGTTGCATCTTCATGAATTCAGTCAGAGTGTACTCCTTCAGCTTATCCGACACTAGAGGGGTGTTCAACTTTGCCACCATGGTCGTGGTGAGAAACAATCATAGGAAGGATAACTCCTACTCAGGGGTGAGGCGATTCAAAGAAAAGGAGGTGGTGTCAACAAACCCATGAGTAGAGTTGGAGTTATTCCTAGAAGGGATATCCATGCCAAAATGAGGGTTCTCCATTGTGGAGAATCCGTTTGAAATGCTGGATTGAGGGGTAATACTGGCATCACAAAATATGCTAGATCTCTTGAAATATATGCTTAATAGGTAAGACAACATACTAACTAAGGACTTCTAAAATAGTAGATTACCAAGCACAAACATGCTCTGATACCATTTGTAATGCCTGGGCTCACTACCCAAGGCTCTAATAGAGTTTTAGGAATGATGAATGTCCCCACAGACCACCACTAGCCTTAACTGCACACTTTGTCCTCACTCACGCGTAAGTCAGGGGGCCAAATAAGCATGACATCCATGGGAGATAATTTTTTTAGCTTTCATGGCTGATATGATGAATTGTATTTCCTCACATTTTCTACCTTTTATGTAAAACCCTTCATGGTTAGGGTGAAGCAAGCTAACGTTCTTCTCGTCACAAAACAAAGGCTACCTTAAACTTGTTCAACTAATGCATACCCAAGATGATGTCAAAATTCGTCATGTTCAAGAAGATGAACTCAATTGTAAACATCTTTCTAGATATACATAAATCTAGGGGTGGAAATTTTAGATTTGAAGAACATATCTTACTACTAGGGATTTGAACATCAAGAATATAGTTCATATATGTAGGATCTATGTCTAACATCTCATCAAGCTTAGAAGAAATAAATGTATTTGAAGAACTAGAATCAAACATAGATTTTATGGATTGTAGATGGAGATGTACAATACCTTCTATTACTTCATTGTCATCACCAGTGTTAATAACATCCATCGCAAAAACACATCAAACACAATCCTATACTGGAGGACGTCGACCCTGTTGATTGTTGTTGTTATTTTTATTTCTAGGAGGCTGATTAGGGTGAGGCTGAGGCTGATTGGCATGATTCTAGGTAAGCTGCCGGGTAGGATGAGGATGTTGTTGTAGCTGAGGGCACTGAGCCCTAAAGTGTCCAACCTATCCACACTTATGGCATACTACAACTCTACCCTCTCTTTACAGTGCTGGTTCACCACCAAAAGGCTTCCATGGAGGATCATGTCAAGAACAACGCTTGCACCAATATCGACGTTTCTCATGACCAATGTTCTTTCTCATATTTTTCTCCATTAGGGATTGAAATCTAGGATAAAATTACACTACTAGGGCTTTGTCTACTATTTGTTGAAAGTTCAAAGGAAGTTGAGGGACTAGAGCACTACCCACATGATAGTTGAGGCCTTACAAGAACATATCATCCCTTCGCTCTTTAGTCAATCCAACTGCATACCGCTCAAGCAGTAGGAATCTCTGCACGTATGGAAGGATATAGAGAGATCCTTATTTCAGACTATAAAACTCTACTTCCTTCTTCTTAAGAGCAACAATGAAGTTGTATTTCCCACAAAACAGTGCCAAGAATTGCTCCCAAGTCATAATAGAGATGTCACGAGTCTACACGATCCCGTTCCACTAGACACACACTGTCCTGTCCATAATGTACAAAGTGAATCTGAACTTCTGGTGAGGAGGGCATGCCATACCCTCAAAAGTCCACTCAAATTATAAAACCTAGTCATTGGCCTTATCGACCATATCTAGTTCCCCTTCTCCCTTGAAGTGGGGGGGGGGGGGTTGCATCTTCATGAAGTCGATCAGAGTGTACTTTGTCAACTTATCTGACAATGGTGGGGTGTTCAACTTTCCCACCATGGTCATGGTGAGAAACTGTCACAGGAAGGCTAACTCCTGCTCAGGGGTGAGGCCAATTGAAGAAGAGGTGGTGGTGTCGAGGACCCCATGAGTAGAGTTGGAGTTATTCCTAGGAGGGGGATCCATGCCAAAATGAGGGTTCTCTGGTGCGGAGAATCTGTCTGAAACGCTGGATTGAGGGGTAGTACTAGTGTCACCAAACATGTTAGATCTCCTGAAATATAGGTTTAACGGGTAAGACATGTACACTAACTAAGGACTTTTAAAATAGTTATATTACCAAGCACAAACATGATCTGATACCATATGTAATGCATGGGCTCACTACCAAAGACTCTAGTAGAATTTTAGGAATGATGATTGGACCCACATACCACCACTAGCCTTAACTGCGTGATTTGTCCTCACTCATGCATAAGCCAGGATAAACTTCATAACTTGTCACCCATCCTAGTTCTACTTTGGGATGAGCATGCTTAACCACATAGTTCTTTAGTGAGGCTCCTTGAAAAGGAGGTTCACCTGGTGATATGAGTAGTCCAACTATTCCTTTTAAGATCATTTTATCCAAGACCTCAAATCTTGGGATGTTACAATCTCCCCCAATCAGACTCTTGACGTCACCATCAAGGCTCAATTATATGGCCTCATAATATTTTACCCATATAAATGCAAACCCAAATGACCCATGTACAACCAGATGCTGATCGCGGCTACCAGTGCAACACTGGCTCCATCAACTCAGATACCCTTTCCAACTTTCCTGGATACTACCAATGCAAGGGTGGCTCCATCAACTCAGATAGCCCTATCTGACATGCCTGGACCGCACGACTCAAAGATTGGCATGCCACAGGTCCATGTAGGCCCCACGTAAAGGAGGGAATCATCTCTAATACCATTACTGTAAGGAGTGGGGCTCTGGAGGGACCATTCCTTACTTTAATTTAAGGAAATAATTGTAAAATTCCCCAATAGATCATATCCCACAAAGCAAAAGCCACTCAATTGGGGTTCACAATATTTCTTTAAACAAAATGATAACATGAACATAGTTGATTTGTAGCAGAAATTTAAATCTAACTATTACATGATATTCTCAAAAAAGTGCAACTAATGAGCCATAGATGACTTCTAACTAAAATTAAAGCTTAAACAACTCAGATCAGTTGTGGTGAGTAACCTTTCCATCTCAGAAATCCTCAACAACTAGTTTTGAGCATATTCACCTAACTCCTTATCCTCAGGCTGTGTAACCTATGGGTGGGTTGACTGCAAAACCCATTATAGAAGAAAACAAAATGTAAAGGATGTCAATGAACGTTGAGTATGTGCAAAAATTACAACTAGGTAATACTTAAGGTATTTGGAAAAGTAGATCATGGTATCAATTTAAAGAAGAACTCAAAATAAGCAGTTCTAAGAAGATTTAACAGGTGAAAAGACAAGGCATTATAATAAAGGAGATGATTGGATGAAATAAAATCTTTCTATACAACAACAATAATGATTAAAATAATGCATGCAAACAATCAAACCACTTTTATTTAGGACCGAGACCTTTAATCTCAAGCCTAAGTCGGGTGGAAAGGTGCGGCCAATACATATAGTACAAGTGGGAAGGCGCACTCGGGGTGGAAAGGCTCACCCAATCATTATGGTAAGTATATATTTACATGCTACTATAAATAAACCTACTTTATTTACACACACAAGATATCAAAGCAAGATATAATTTCAGTCATCATCAATGTGATTCAAATAAATGAATGAGATTATTTTAATAAATAGGTCAGATGACCTTCAACAATATAATGTGATATCAACAATAAACCATGAAGTAGCAAGGTATATTCAAATATGAACAAGGTTTAACCAAGAATGCCTCATATGGGAACTTTTGTTGGTGAACATAGTATTGCCTTGATTATTGAGAAAGATGCACATACCTTAACTTGATTTGTTAAATCAGATATTGACTCCTAAACCTCCAAGTCTAAAGTCAACTCAACCAACATATAGGCTTAGATCCATCAATTAGAGTTTAGGTATATGTATTGGGTAAACCCTAGAAATCCAAATCCAACAGTAAAACCTAGGTCAACTCATGTTAAAGACCTAACAATGAGTTCAGAGTCTCTTAATGATATCTTGACTCAAAATCAGAACTTTATTATCCATGTGTTGTATTTGGTTATTTTTAATATCATAAGTGAGAACAAAACCCTAAAAACTCAAATCTTTGATAAAAACCTATATTGAAACATGATTGTATCTTAGAGAGAAGGTTCATGATTACTGACCATGGATGTGACTCCAAAAATCTAAATTTTATCTTTCAAAATATATCTTTAAACATTAATGTGATATGAAGATTGAAAACCATAAAAGTCCAATTTTCAAAGCTTGTGAATCAAGCGATGAAAAATATACCAAAAGGTAAAGAAAATTCCCAGGATTCAAAAACATATATATTTTTAATGTTTGGACAAGCAGAGAGAAAGTTATTATTTTACAAAGTAACCAATAAAAAATTGCCAAAAGTCCAAGTCAGTGCATCGGATCCAATAAACCAAGGCCCACTCCGTCGGGTTGGACCAAGCACATGCTTCCAGTAAGCTTGGGCCCATTGCCAGTGAGATGCCAACTCGTCAAAGTAGAAAAAACTGGAGTGGTGAAAGTACTTAAATACCCTCAGAAAAAGAAAGAAAGGAAGAAGGTGGGGCGAGGAAAAAATTGGAAAACACCAGGGAAGTCATCCCCTTCCTCACACATAAGCCATTGTTGCATGGTGCAACCCGAGCTACTAAGGTACAGATTGGGGAAATCCTATTATGGCATTAAAACCTCAATTCGATGATACAGAATCAAAGAGCAAAGCTCAAGAAACTTACCCCTAGGTGCAATTGGAAACTGATAGAGCCAACTGCTCATGCATGGCACCGCAAGTCAGGGAGGGAAAGCAACTTGGTGGTGGACCAAAATGTGACCAAGGGAGAAATTGTCTCAAGAGGAAGATTTCTCACGACAAAGAGAAACCCTAGGAGGGGTCAAATATATATATATGGTTCATCCCTAGGGCTTCCACAGAGGTGGGGTTCGAGAACCTTGAGAGGAAAATTGGGCAAATCCTAATTACTTGACAAAAACTCGTATGTACAGGATCGATCAGTGAGGGATGAAATCAAGAAACCATTGGTGAAGAAATTTTGGGAAAAGATCAAGTGTGGATGAAGAAAAGTCGAATTTATTATGCCTCATAGGGGAAGCATGTTCCTTTTTTGGCTTAAGGTAGAAGACAAACCATGATTCTTATGATTGCGATCTAATAGTGGATAAGGCTCATGCATTGACAGACCATGCGTGACATTAACGCTTACAAAAATAAAAATCGAACATAGTGAAATGAAATTGATTGCTTTTTCTTTGTCTTTCAAATTGGATGAGTAAATAACCTCTAGATAAAGTGAAATTTGGTGAGTAAGGTAATAAGGATCAAGGAATCCAATTTTGCAGTCAAATTTGCCTTTTAGAAAACTTTAATGCATGAAACATCCAATTTGAGGAAAAGGGTACTTTCTCTATATAAATGCATTCCTTTAATTTTTCTTAACCAAAATTTGTATGTAACTCTGTCTTAACAAAACCCACCCACAAGAAAAATTTAGGAGACTAATTTTAAACTTAAATGCCTTATTTGATAATTTTGCACAATAAATCCCAAAACTAATGAATATCCCCTATTTCTTGTAATAAGACTTCAAATCTTTATATTTTGCATTAAACACTCATATTTAAAGGATATTAAAATACTAGTATACACCAATCTAATAAGAAGGGTTCAACATAAAAGTTTTAAATAAAAAGGAGTAAAAGGTAATAATTACCTAAATTTGAGTATGTTACACCATCTTTCTCAATGAACTTAGGTTCTATACTTGAAGTTGCTATCATTCTAGCCTAATCCCTTTGCTCAATTATAATAACCTCTCCACCTAATATTACTTTGCCTAAACCTTTTGGACTAGATCATCATCACTTGTCCATTGAGATTGATTATAGATCTTGTGAGCTAAATTGTATTTTCCATTTCTCCAACCTCTTTCTACTTTGGTGTACTGTGCTTGGGCTACTTCTTGAAGTGAAGGATATTCAAGATCCTACGAGAAGGAGTCTTCTCTAGTTGGTTCTCTTCCAAGGCCGTCAAAGAAGAGGTGAAGAGGGTGACCTTCCATGACCTGTAAAAGAAGGTGGGAGTTCTCCTTGAGTTGAAAAGGAGGGTTAAAAGACATTGGTAAATTTTGTGTATTGTGTATCGATATATTAAAGGAATAAAATACATGATTTAGAAACCGTAGTTGGAATCAACTAGGTAGTGGACTGACATCATTTGATGGAACCACTTTAAATCTATGTCACTTGTGGTTTCCTCCTTTGCTTTATATTTTTGTGGTACTTTTAGTAAAGTAATTTTATTTGATTAAAATTAACATAAAGCTCTATGCACCCCCTCTAGATATTTTCATTTGGTATTAGAGTAGGTCTTCAAGGATCTCTAATAGGTCTTAAAGCATGGGGGAGAACGTGACTAGCCACCTCAACTTAGAAGGAGCTTATGTGAGCAGGCCACCCCTGTTCGAAGGATCCAACTACACATACTTAAGGGGAGGATGTATATCTACCTTCAAGGAATAAGCTTCGAGTTATAAATGATGATTGCTAGACCCTACACACTTGCAACTGCAAATCTAGAACAATGGATGCAGAAACAATAAAGAAAGCCACACTTAATGCAAATGATGTAGGCATATTTTATTGTTCTTTATATTATACTGAATTTAATCATATATCTAATTGTGAAATGGCTTATGAGATATGGAATAAACTCTCAGTAACTCATGAGAGTACTACACAAATAAAACACCAAAATTAGTATGTCAAAACACAAGTATGAATTATTTCATATGAAACCTAATGAGAGCATTGTAGAAATGTATGCTAGATTTTCTAACATTTGTTAACAACCTAAGTGCATTGGGAAGAACATTAGAGAGGAAGATCAAGTATCCAAGATACTTAGATCATTGCCTTCTAGATACAAGTCAAAAGTTATCACTATCAAGGAACTCAACGATCTTACAATATTGAATATGAAGCAGCTCATCTAGAATCTGGAGATGCATGAAGTCACCGTTGAGGAGTAAGAACAAGTGGAAGCAAAACAACAAAAGGATAGAAGGAAAGATCTTGCTTTCAAAGCCACCACCAAACTGTCATCAAGAAACATCATTCAAGAAAGCAGTGAAACAAGTGATGAAGATGATGAAAGCATCTTGATTGTATGTGGTAAGAAATATAAGATATCTCGATCTAGAAAAACAAATAGTGTCCCTTCTTATTCTTCTAGGTGCTTTGAATGTGGAAAGAAATGCCACTTGGTTTTTGAATGCTCAAAACTCAAGAAAGACAAGAAGTACTCATTCAAAAAGAAATACAAAGCCTACTTTGCTGGATGGGATCAATCAAGTGACACTAGTGAAAGCACAAAGAGGTGGACATAGAATGTCTCATGGCAATAATAGATGAAGAAGAACTAATGAGGTAAGTATTTTTTATTTATCTAAAGAAGAATTAATCAGTAGTCCTGAAGAATTTCATGACAAATATATTGATTGCAAGAAACAAAATAGGAAACTTGCCAAAACTATTTATGAACTTAATGTTAATATAAATAATCTTAGTTCTAAAAATGATGTTTTAAAACATTCAAATAATACAATAAAAGAATCTATTGAGATCTATAAGGCTAAATTACTTGTTCTTGAAAACAATGATAATATTCTCTCTCAAGAAAAGGTTGATATGCTTGCTAAACTAAATGATTATCAAAATGAACATCTTATGCACACACCCAGATTGTGATGTTTTGGTAAAATAAAGAGGTACTTTACTTTCAAATCTTGCTCAAGTAAACTTAGATATAACTAAAATGTTTGTTGAAAGTGTTGAATTGCAAAATTAAGTTTCTAGAATATTGCAAGGAACAAAAGTCTTGACAACATATTAGTTAATACTTCTAAACAAATAGGAAGAAGAGGTCCAGGATATGTGCCAAATAATAAATCCTCACATATGCCTAGAACAAAGATGAAATATGCTTCCAAGACTAGAACTACTACATATGTACCTAAGACTAAGGTTGTAAATTCTCAAAATGTTGAAAAGAGAAATAAAATATCTTTTACTCATGTCATTATTGTCAACGTCTTGGATATTATTCCTTTTCATGTGAATATCGAAAGAAAGGAGCCCTTGACCTGGTTTGGGTTCCAAAATCCCCAACTTACAATAAAAAGGGGAACTTATTAAGATTTGACCTATGATTGACTTCATTAATATATTTATGTCTTATCTCAAATTAATTTGAAGTTAAATTTGCATAGTTTTTTCTTATAAAACTCATATTTTACAACTTTTAAGATATCTAAATAGGTATTGATTTGCATATCTTACTAAATAGAAATTCTGGTTTCTCTAAAAATTGTTATCGGTCGAAAAAACTTGGACTAAAAAGATCCACAGTCAACGATTCTTCTTTATCAAAAACAAGTCTGTTAGAAATCTAACTTGAATATTTAATCTGTATAAGAAAATGCATTAAATTTGATTCTATAAAAGTATTTCTGGCTTGATAAACCATTCATGATATCTATGCTAACCATCATGGACTCTACTTGAGTGCCAAAAACCTCTCAACTTTGTAGGATTGGGTGATATCGACGTATAACTTCAAATATAGAAAGGTAAAATAAGTCACATTTGAGATAGTGGCAAAAACACCATCATGGAAATAAGTAATAGTAAAGTATAATGAGTACATCTAAGTGCTCATAATGAAGAAGAAAATTCAAGGTAATGACCATAACGGGGTATCTCTTTCTACTCTATATAAAAATGATCATATATAACTTGTTGTGATTACCTTTGGATAAAATTGAGAAATAAGAACGACAGATCTAGTATGCTTGACTTCTTGAGCTTAAAGAACAAAATATTTCCTTTCAAAATTAAGTCTTTGCATTAAAAATGAAATATTACTTATTTATATTTTTGTGTGGTCATTCCAATAATAACATTATTCTTCAAGCAAATTTTGATTTTGATGATATGCTTAAAGAAGATCTTGCTAGACAATGCTTGATGTCACTATAAACTAATGTCTTGCTAAAATGAAAAGTTGAACTTATCTTTGGAAGAAATTTGAAATAGAGAAATATGTTACATTGTCATGATGGCATCCTATTTTTAAGTCAAATGCAAGTTTCTTAGAAAATGAAACATGACTTGCTTATGAAAAATTCAAACATTATGTATCCTCATGTCATTTTAAGAGGAAGAAGAATATAAAAATGATTTGTGTACCCTAAATTTGCTCTAGATAATAAGTAAAAAGATCACGAGCCTTATTTGCAAATTATTGTTTTAATCTTAATATGTGCCATCACATTCATGGTTATATTTGTAATATGTCATCATATTTAATGGAAGTATCCTACTAAGGGGGAGTCATCTTATCTTTATACTTTCTACCTTTTGAGATGATAGGGGGACAAATAATTCAAAGAAAAATAATCATTCGTTTGTGTTCAACAATTTTTTTTTGCATTTTTTTTTCAAATATTTACTTGATTTTTTGGTTTCTACACCTGCCATGAATAATTTATCATGAAGTTTGGGATCTTAAATGGCTATCTTTTTTGGTGATTCCTTTTTCTTATGTTTGAGCTCTATTTACTTTGTATGAGATTAAGAGGGATCTCAAAGTCTCTTTGAATATAATTTCCATATCTCTTTGTTCTTAATTTATTCTATATATCAGTTTAGGCTTAACAACCTTTGACATTTGGTTTAGAGATCCTTTTAAATCTATTATATGGTACTTAATGACTTCTCTATACCAATATGGGATTAACATCCCTTATATTTGGTCTAGAGATACTTTTTTGACCTCATTGTATGCTTAATTGGTTCTCTATATCAATATGGGCTTAACATCCCTTATATTTGGTCTAGAGATACTTTTGTTGACCTAATTTTTGTACTTAATGGATTCTCTAATTATTTTTGGGCTAATATCCCTTGAAAATGATTGAAAAATCAATTTAAATTTTGGACTTTTGATTTTCATGGCCTCACTATATCATGGTGGACTTAACACTCCTTACCATTGGTTTAGAGTATCTTTTGATATTTGTGCTTTATGGAATCTTTTTTTCCATGAAGGACTTAACATTCCATTCATTGGTAATTAGATAAACTTGTGACATTCCTTGATCATATGGATTTTTGACTATACCTTAATGTATATCTTTTTGGATTTCCAATCTATTGGTATTTATTTTCAATTAATACATTGAGTATAAGTTTTTACCTCTCTAAGATGACTATCTTGTTGAACGGGAGTGTCTCCTTGGGGGGAGCATTGGTAAATATTGACCCTTTTTTACTTCAAGAAAAGGGGGAATATAAAAAATGAGATAAATTGGCTATAAACTATAAACAAAGCAATTTAAAGGTATGAAGTTCTAAATTTGCTACTTCTAATTTATCTTATGGAAATATTTGTCATCATAAAAAAGTTGGAGATTGTTGGCTTTTTAGATATGCCACACTCATATTTTGAAGATACAAATATTTCCCAAATTGTATTACTAACATGTATAATAAGTATTTTAGTGATCAAGGAACCAATTCAAGATCCAACTACAAAAACCTTGCAAATATATATGACTTGATACTTGCAAATAAGGTTGTAGCATGCATCTTTGTATTTTTTTGTGCACGTATGTGTTCGTACAACTTGATGAGATAAATTGGCTATAAACTATAAACAAAGCAATTTAAAGGTATGAAGTTCTAAATTTGCTACTTCTAATTTATCTTATGGAAATATTTGTCATCATAAAAAAGTTGGAGATTGTTGGCTTTTTAGATATGCCACACTCATATTTTGAAGATACAAATATTTCCCAAATTGTATTACTAACATGTATAATAAGTATTTTAGTGATCAAGGAACCAATTCAAGATCCAACTACAAAAACCTTGCAAATATATATGACTTGATACTTGCAAATAAGGTTGTAGCATGCATTTTTGTATTTTTTTGTGCATGTATGTGTTCGTACAACTTGATAGACATAATGTAAAGACAAGTGATGATCCCTCAAAACCTACCCAAAACCATATTCTACACTCACTTGAAAACTTTAGGGTTTATAGGTTTCATATGAGTCACTAATAGGACCTCATATACAATGCAAATCTTTTCACAGAGTCCTTCACAATAAAAAATTTTGTGGACCAAGACATACTCGGTCAAAGACTAAGAAAATTGAGATATCACCTTGCATATCTAAAGTTATAAGTCAATATTAATCGACAATATTCTTAAATAGAAAAATTTGACCAAAGAAAAGTTTGACCGACAAAGAGCCATTGCAAGGAGATTGATCGACTCATATCCGTTGGAGCCCAAAACTTTTTCTAGTCGACAATATTTTGGATGGAGACTCTTCCTGTGGACAATATTATGGACCAAGAATGGTTCTAAAATGTTAGTTTATAAATGATCAAATTAGCTGTTTCAATTTAATTAACCTCCTCCTAACAGCTAATTGAGCACTAAGAACACTCTAGACACTCCTCACAAGTACCCTAACCACTTTTAAACATTTCCTATAAATAGGAGTGGTCTTAGGGAACCTATACATCAACTTTGTACACAACTTTGCACATTACATTGAAATTTTTTTGATACATACTTGAGCATACTTCAACTTGCAATCTTTATCAAAGAGCTTAGGTTCTATACTTGAAGTTTCTATCATTCTAGCCTAAGCCCTTAGCTCAGTTATAATATCCTATCCACCTTATACTACTTTGCCTAAACCCTTTTGTAGTGGATCATCTTCATCACTTGTCCATAAAGCTTGATTGTAGATCTTGTGAGCTGAATTGTATTTCCATTTGTCCAACCTCTTTCTACTTTGGTGTACTGTGCTTGTCTACTTCTTGGAGTGAAGGATGTCTAAGATCCTGCGAGAAGGAGTCTTCTCTAGTTGATGCTCTTAATAGGTAGTCAAAGAAGAGGTGAAGAGGGTGACCTTCCATGACACGTCAAAGAAGGTGGGAGTTCTCCTTGATCTAAAAAGGAGGATTAGTCTTGCACCACAAAAGACACTGGAAAATTTTGTGTATTGTGTATTGGTATACAAAAGGAATAAAATATATGATTTAGAAATCCTGGTAGGAAACAACTAAATAGTGGACTTACGTCATTTGATGGAACCACTCTAAATATATGATTTATAATTTTGCTATACTTTAAGTAAAGTATTTTATTTGATTAAAATTATTATAAAGATCTATTCACCCCCTTCTACATCTTTTCATGATTTTCATCATAATTAAGAATGTCACCCTGCAAAGAAAGCATGCAATCTGATTAAGAATTTCCACACACTTGCATTATTTGATATCTTCTAAACTGAACACTCTATTTGCACCCACTGAGAAGATTACACAACTTATTGAAGATGAGGGTATGATAAGACTAGATGAAAACTTATACCCCAATAATATCTAGAAAAAATATGATTGGAGAGAGAACACTTAGACTGAGAAAATCCAAGATAAGAAAAATTATGAACCCAACCTACCACTACCTATAATGTTTTTGCAGACACCATGTGTGCAAGGTATGATAACTATGGATACTATTTGAACCATGACATGTTCATTATGGATAACCTACTGTATTGATATTTGGTGAATTTGGGAGGGATACAAATTGATATTCACAACAATTCCCCTCAAGAGCATTAAACCATTTCAAATGAAGGGGATTGTAACTTCTATAGCTCTCTCACTGGGACAACATCAGACCATCTTGAACTGGTAGTTGGGCCACATCTGGTGTATATAAAGTATTTGATTAAATCATTTATGATCTCAAGAGTAGGGAATTCATTCCACTATCACGTGAACAACTCCTTATATGATATGCCGCTTGAGCTGACATACCACAACAATGCCTTGCAAAAGGATGTTGCACCACATCTTGATATCTAAGAAGTTATTTTAAGGTATGAGCAGAAAAACCCTTGAAAGACACTTATGTAACCAACAACTAGAGCAAAATCAATAGTAGAGATTAGTCCGTATAGAGTCAGAAGGTGGGCAGAGACTGGAGAGGCTCATCATCCTATAATGAACGCTAATGACAAGTCCACTATTGTAAAAGAGTGAAATCACCCCTTTACTAAAATTTGAAGAATAAAACATCCATTCCAAACAAACTCAAAAGGTACTTTGGAATAGATGTAAAATTTTCAAATCTCAATAAGGGTATTAAAAAAACTAAGTGTAGTAGCGGAATAAAAGTAATGACTATAATCAATTTTTTAAAAGATTACAAATGTATATCTACATCTCCCTTATAGGGTTTACATGGATATTCCAACATAAGGATCTAGTGTAGGGAAATATAAACCATATCAAGTTTGTCACCAGGCTTCAACTCCTTAAGCTAAGTCCAGGTCTACCTGCTATGTCCTCCAAATCCTACACCAGGGGTTGGAAGCATACCCCATAAAAAGGAGAAAGAAGAAGACATCAACAAAAGGCTGGTATGTGCATACTAAATATGGATTAAGAAACATTATGAAATAAAGGACATTGAGTAAACAAGGCTTCCCATAGAAAATGACAAAGGACTACCCAATCGGGCATAAAAGAAATTGACTTTAAAAAAAGAAGTAACAAAAGGAATTACTTGCCATAAATAAATAACAAAGTTGTGCCACATAAGCACATATCATGATATTTGGGCACATAACCCATCATCAACCTGCAAGCATGTAAGATAATCATAGCACTAGAACAATATAAAGACAAATGTGGCAAAACCTCCTAAACTTGAAACCTGATAGAGAATGACACATAACCAAACTCCCTAATATATGCGTGTGTGGGCCAAGCCTCATAAACTTGAAACCGGGTATGGGGGCACATAACCTCCATCCCAAAAATATAATAAAGGAACATAACCCAAAATCCAACACAATTACACTACTCTAGGGCTACTGAGTCACATAACATGCTTAATTTAGAGGCAAGTAAAATGTATAGTCAGATTAAACAAAATTTATCACCACATAAATGACAATATAAGCAACCACCACAAAAGTGGGAAAAAAGAGCATGTATCACCAAGTAAAGTTCCACCACGAAAGAATATATAGTATAGATCCTAAAAGAATGTCCATGATAATAAATTAATCACATGATCAGAAAAACTAAGGTATTCCACAAGAAATATGGTCTCAAAAGAAAAAAGAATATTGTGTAGGTTGATTGTCCATAGGACCAAGATAAAGATGAAAATAGTTTATTGCTCAAAAGAAATAATAGGGGATGCAAACATACATTAAGAGAGAGAAATTAGAAATTGCTCAATATAGAAATAATATGGGATGCAATCATACCTTATTTTAGAGTCTAAACAAGTCCAAATTTGTCCTAGGTTTCTAAAGCACCTATGATGCATATATGTAGAATTAGGGTTAGGTTTACATTAATTATCCAAAACCCTAAAAATCGCCTTTTTATTATTATTGAATTAGGTTATGAAAACATGCCATTTTGTAGGTTACATTTTGATGTGTTCATAACATATTTTGTTTTATTTTTCTGACTTATATATTATTAGTTATGAATTTTAGAAAAACTAGACCAATTAAGAAAATCCATAAAAATCACCCTTTTGTTATATTAGATTTAAGGGACAAAATTAGCACCATTAAATAGATTAAATTTTTATAATTCCAGAGCATATTTTATTATGATTTTTGAGCTATGAATAATTAGTTATGGATTTCCAAAAATTCCACCAATCAAATAATCGAGAAAATCCACGTCATCAAAGGGAACCCAGTCAGCGGTCAAGTCCACTGAAGCGGACCAATCATAGGTGGCCAAGCGGCATGGGCCCATTTCCAGCAAGGCACATAAATTTGAGCACGGAAAAGAAGAACAACTGAGAGTAAAAAGACAATATTACCCTTAGACCGAGAAGCTAAATAAAGAGTAGCGAGAGGAAGGGCAAAGCCATCAAATCACACTGGATCATCTTCTTCGTATCCACCAAAATATCACACCTTATGCAAAAATCAAAGTATCAAGCTTCAGCTCAAGAATAGACCTCGGGGTTCCTGGAACTTCATCAAAAGTGAGGATCTCCATCTACTTCATCATGGTCCAATAGACCTGGAGACCCCGGTCAAATAACAGTATGAGAACCTGGGACCTCAGGAAGGGATTCCGCTATGACCATCGAAAATGAGACTCCGAAAGGGTTGTAAGTAAAAACCACCTCAAAGGAAAACCCCCAGAATAGATCGTCAGGTTCAGGGAAAACTAACAAATGCAAAACTAGGACAATTACCCATAGATTTCCTAGAAACTTGTTTTGATTTCACATACACTAGAGTTGACAGGTAAGGATAAAATCATAGACCTGTCGAAATTGGAACATAGGGCTAGTGCAGATGGATCCACCAGGTCCCTCTGAACATGTAGGGGTCCTCGTCAGGCTTTCAAGCGGCACTGAAAGTCACGAAAACTTCTCTCCAACGAGCAAAACCAAATGCCTTATCAGGATTAGGAATGGCTGAAAGTTAGCCAAAACAAAAGATCTTAGGTGATTGCCTACAACCTAAGGATCGTCTCACCCAAAGGAATTGCTCTAGCAGAGTCCCTGGAGCCTCTTCCATCCAAAGGGATCAAAGGTAGAAGAAAGTATATGATGGATGTTCAAAGGAGGATTCAAATCAATTGAACAGAGTAATTATTTCCTAATGAGGCGGTGATGCCCTAGGTCTCTTCATTTATAGTTGCAATATGCTATTAAGGATTCTAGGAAAAAGGATGGGGAAGGTTGAGAAAGGGGTTTTCGATTGGAAAAGAAAAAGGTAAGGAAAGTAGGTATAGGTGTATGCGGAATCCTCTCAAGAATCAGATAGCAAATAAATTTTAAAAAATCATCAACAATCGAGGGAGATATGGGGGAGAAACAAACGGTGAGGAAACATGATTACTGTTCGCGAGGAAAGGACAGGAACCAGAGGGTGGAGACAATCTCCGCAACCTCATATCTCGATCCAAGGGCTGAGAAAGTGGGTCATATTTGGTAAGGTCTGAGAATTAAAAACTAAAGCAACATGACACTCCAAAAATATAGTGTGACAGAGAAACCCAAAACTTTTGGAAATTGAAATAATTACATATTTATTTAAAGTTTAATTAACTTTACTTGTCCAATTCGTTAAAGGCTAAAAAAGGTGTCAATAAATCCAAATTTGACACCTAGGCTAATTGGGACATGTAGAGTCTGATTTGGCATAAATTTCATATCTTGAGATTATTTATCTCATTATTCAATGTTTAGGGATTTTACACACTTTCTCTCTCTCCTAAACTACACTTAAACATTTAAGGTTGTCCAAATTAAATGAAAATTCACACATAATCTTATTTTAATGTGTAGAGTACGAATCCAAGATTAGTTTTCTCTTTTGGAGTCATTAAATATTTTATTTCATATTTTGGAGGAAATTCACCTTTTCTTTTCTAAATAAAATTGTATGGCTATTATTATCTTAAATTTGTGAAATTGTCCTCCAAGATAAAACATATCCAAAGAAAATGAATCTGAATTTATTCTTATCCAATTACTCTTCCTTTTATTAATTTTAGCCCATTATTCATTATTACCACTACTTTACATATTAAATAACTCAATATCACATTATATTTCTTAAAGAGTTATTATGTATATTTTTATCTATTGTTTGTTCTAAAAGGTTATAGAAAATTATAAAACGAATTTATCTTATAATTATTTCATTAAGTTTATTAATTATATATTATTTGAATTATGTATCAATATTCTCAATTATGGACACCTAATCCCTCTATGCACATTATTTCTCTTGACCTCATACCAATATCAACATTATCTCATGTGACATATTTTATTAGTCTTAAGATTAATGTGAGAGCATTAGGCCATGTTTATTTTCATGCATATATATTTGGGTGATTTATTCTTGCATTAATATATTAGGGATACACTTAACTACTACTAGGTATATCATCATCCTTGTTTGGCTGAACCCAAAGAACCAAACTTACCATCCTCTAAGACATATGATTAGGGTCAAGAGGCTATGTTTTGGTTTGTTATAGCACTCCACCCCTTAAAGGATTTCTTACTCAAAATCTAATCATTCATACTTCATAAACCAACTACTCTCCACCCATTAAAAAGGTTTTACCTAATTAGCCCAACTAATCAACATCTAGGTACTATGGTTACTTTTGCATGGTTTTAGATGTGAATATTTTAAGTTGTTCATGTATCCAACTAAAACGTCATAACCAACTAGGGTTTAGCTATAGGTCCTTGTGCCTCTAACCTAACAACCCTAAGGTTCACATTATCTACCAAAAGTTGCAAGGTATAAAGGATATATCCACTACACCTCTATATTATTACACATATCCCTAGTCACTTCTTCATAGAGAAAATTAGGGTTTAGGATATCTATGTAAAACTAATTCTAGGGTCTCACAATCCATACTTCACATATCTGTTATTTGTGACTTAATTTAAGAAAAATTCAGTAAAATCCAGAGGAAATTTCCTTTGTACATATAATAGTATAATGAAAATAATTTTTGACGATGAAAAACTTTGTAATGTAAACACATGTAGGCTAAAAATCAGTATGGGAACCAAGTCACAATTTTTCCATAACAAGATCTCCTTAACAACTAATTTCCTAATCCTCATGCCAAAACCTCATAACATCCAAATATATATGTCATCATTAACCTATATGGTAGGGTAATCTCACCTAAAACCTCATCATATCATGATTCTAATGTGAAACTCATATGATACTAAATCAACCTTTTATCAAAGCATCGGTCAATTCTAGGGTAAACATGTCTCTTACATGGAAAATATGTAAGGAAGGGGTTCTAATTAGGGATGCAAAATTGAAATAGTCATATTTTGACTACCATGGGCTCTGATACCACGATTTAAAAGAGTGAAATCACCCCTTTAGTAAAATTTGAATAATAAAATATTCATTCCAAACATACTCAAAAGGTACGTTGGAAAAGGTGTAAACTTTTCAAATCTCAATAATGGTGTTCAAAATAACCAAAGTATAGCAACTGAATAAAAGTAATAACTATAATTAAATTTTCAAATGATTACAAATGTATATCAACATCCCCCTTATAGGGTTTACATGGATATTCCAACATAAGGATCTAGTAAAGAGAAGTCTAAACCATATCAAGTTTGTCTCCAAGCATCAACTCCTTAAGCTAAGTCCAGGTCTACCTGCCATGTCCTCCAAGTCCTACACATGGGGTTGGAAGCATACCCCATCAAAAGGAGAAAGAAGAAGACACCGACAAAAGGCTGGTATATGCATACTAAATATGGAATGAGCAAAATTATGAAAAAAAGGACATAAAATAAACAAGGCTTCCCATAGAAAAAGACAAAGGACTACCCAATCTAGCATAAAAGAAATAGATTTACAAACAAGAAGTAACAAAAGGAATTGCTTGCCTTAAATAAACAATAAAGTTGTTACACATAAGAACATATCCTTAGATTAGGGACATAACCCATCATCAACCTACATCGTGTGAGATAATCATATAACTACAACAATATAAAGACAAAGGAGACCAAGCCTCACAAACTTGAAACCTGATAGAGAATGGCACATAACCAAACTCCCCAATATATAAGTGTGTGGGCCAAGCCTCATAAACTTGAAACCCGAGTATGGGGCACATAACCTCCATCCAAAAAATATAATAAGGGCACATAACCCAAAAAACAATGCAATTGCATTACTCTAGGGATACTAAGTCACATATCATTCTTAATGTAGAGGCAAGTAAAAAGTATAGTCAGATTAAACAAGATTTGTGACAACATAAATGACAATATAAAAAACCACCACAAAAGTGGGAAAACAGAGCATGTATCACCAAGTAAAGTTCCACCATAAAACAATATATAGGATAGAGTCCCAAAGAATGTCCATCACAATAAATTAATCACATGATAAAAAAATAAGGTATTCCACAAGAAATATGTTCTCAAAAGGAAAAGGAATATTGTGTAGGTTGATTGTCCATAGAACCAAGAGAAAGATGAAAGTAGGTTGTTGCTCAAATGCAATAATAGGGGATGAAAACATACATTAAGAGAGTGAAATCAGAAATTTCTCAATATAGAAATCACGTGGGATGCAATCATACCTTATTTTAGAGTTTAAACAAGTCCAAATATATCCTAGGTCCAAGCCTAGGTCTCCAAAGCACCTTTGATGCATATATGTGAATTAGGGTTAGGTTTACATTAATTATCTAAAACCCTAAAAATTTCCTTTTTATCATTATTAAATTAGGTTATGAAAACCATGCCATATTGTAGGCTACATTTTTTTGAGTTCGTAACATATTGTATTTTATTTTTTTTTATTTATAAATCATTAATTATAAATTTGAGAAAAACTAGACCAATTAAGAAAACCCATTAAAATCACCTATTTATTATATTAGATTTAAGAGACAAATTTAGCACCACTAGATATGTTATATTTTTCTGATTCTAGATCATATTTTATTATATTTTTCTGAGCTATGAATAAATAGTTATGAATCTCCAAAAACTCGACCAATCAAATAATCAAGAAAATCCACATCATCAAAGGGAACCCAGTCAGCGGTCAAGTTCGCTGAGGTGGACCAATTTTGGGCAGCCAAGAGGCTTGTGCCCATTGCCAGAAAGGAACAAAAACTTGAGCATGAAAAAAAAAGAACAACTGAGCGCAAAACGACAAATTACCCTTAGACTAAAAAGCTAAACAAAGAGAAGAGAGAGGAAGGGCAAAACTGTAAAATCACACTGGATCATCTTCTTCATTTTTGTCAAAACATCACACCTTACACAGTGATCAAAGTATCAAGCTTCATCTATAGAATAGACCCCGTGGTTCTTGGAACTTCATCAACAATGAGGATCTCCATCTCCTTTGTCATGGTTCAGTAGACCTGGAGACCCCGATCGAATAATAGTACAAGAACCAGGGACCTGAGGTAGGGATTTCTCTTCAACCACCAAAAAAAGACTTAGAAAGGGTTGTATGTAAAAACCACCTCAAAGGAAAAGCCCCACAACAGATTGTTAGGTTCAGGGAAAACCAACAAACATAAAACCAGGACAATTAGCCATAGATTTCCCAGAAACTTGTTCTAATTTCACACACACTAGAGTCAACGAGTGAGGATGAAACCACAAATCTGTGAAAATTGGAACATAGGGCCAGTGTAGATGGATCCGCCAGGTCCCTCTGAACATGTAGGGGTCCTCGTCATGTTTTCAAGCGGCGCTAAAAGTCACGACCACCATGCTCCAGTGAGAAAAATCAAACACCTTATCGGGCTTAGGAATGGCTGAAAGTCAGCAAAAACTAACGATCTCAGGAGCTTTCCTACAACCTAAGGATTGTCTCACCAAAAGGAATTGCTCTAGCATTGTCCTTGGAGCCACTTCCATCCAAAGAGGTCAATGGCAAAAGAAAGTATTGGATGGATATTTGAAGGAGGATCCAAATCAATTGACAAAGGAATCATTTCCTAATGGGACAACGATGTCCTAGGTCTCTCCCCTTTATAGTTGCAATATGCTATTGTAGCTTCTGGGAAAAAGGACGGGGAAGGTCGAGAAAGGGGTTTTCGGTTGGAGAAGAAAAAGATAAGCAAATTAGGTATAGGTGTATGCATAATACTCTCAGGAATTTGATGGCAAAGAAATTTCAAATTATAATCAACGTTAAATGTAGATATGGACGAGAAACAAATGGAGAGGAAACACGATTATTGTTCGTGAGGAAAGGAAAGGAACCAGAGGTGGGAGACAATCTCCGCACCCTCAGATTCCAATCCAAGGGTTGAGAAAGGGGGTCGTATTTGGTAAGGTCTGGGAATTTAAAATTGAAGCAGCGTGATAGTCTAAAAACATAGTGTGACAGAGAAAAACTGAAACTTTGAGAAATCAAAATAGGAAATTGAAATAATTACATGTTTATTTAAAGTTCAATTAACTTTACTTGTCCAATTCGTTAAAGGCTCAAACAAGGTGCCAATAAATCCAAATTTGACATCTAGGCTAACTAGGACATGTAGAGTCTGATTTTGGCATTAGTTTCATATCTTGAGATTATTTATTGCATTACTTAATATTTAGGGCTTTTGCATACTTTCTCTCTCCTAAACTACACTTAAAAATTTAAGGTTGTCCAAATTAATTGAAAATTCACTCAGGCTTATTTTAATGTGCAGAGTACGAATCCAAGATTAATTTTCTCTTTTGGAGTCATTAAATATTTTATTTCATATTTTGGAGGAAATTTACCTTTTCTTTTCTAAATAAAATATATATGGCTATTATCATCTTAAATTTGTGAAACTTGGCCTCCAAGCCAAAATATATCCAAAGAAAATGAATCTAAAGTTATTCTTATTCAGTTAGTATTCCTTTTATGAATTTTAGGGTTATTCATTATTACCATTATTTTACATATTAAATAATTCAATATCACATTATCTTTCTTAAAGAGTTATTATTTTTTTGTCTTATTTGTTTTAAAAGGTTATAGAAAATTATAGAACGAATTTATCTTATCATTATCTCATTAAGTTTATTAATTCTATATTTATTTGAATTATGTATTAGTATTCTCAATTATGGACACCTAATCCCTCTGTGTACATTATTTCTCTTAACCTCATACCAAAATCAACATTATCTCATGTGACATATTTTATTAGTCTTAAGATTAATGTGAGAGCATTAGGCCATATTTTTTTTCATACATATATGTTTGGGTGATTTATTCTTGCATTAGTATATTAGGGATACACTTAAATACTATAAGGTATATCATCATACTTGTTTGGCTAAACCCAAAGAACCAAACTGACCATCCTCCATGACATATGATCAGGGTCAAGAAGCTAGGTTTTGGCTCATTAGAACTATATAGGATAGTTGGAACACATTCAAAAGACTGACATGTGGATGGACTAATACCATATGCTCTCTCAAATAAACCACATATATCACTACCAAAATAAACAGGTGCAGAGGAACCCCCAATGATGGGAGGACTTCTGGGGAGCATTATAGGAATACCTTGAGATGTATCTACCTCCATAGATAGACTACAAGGGTCACTACTACTAGTACCTTCCACCTCAGGAAGGATCACCTAATCCACCGGTTCCACAAAAGTGACATCACAACATTATACTAAGGTTTTGTTTCATGCTTTTGACAACATGATTCAAAATCTTGAGGTGATTGGGTGGTTAGACATCTCTATCTTGCATATTTGTTCCACCCTACCATTTCTGATGATTGATAGATTAGCCCTCACATTTACCTAGATAGTTTTTCATATTGATTTGCATACATGCATACCATGTAGTTTTAATTCTTGCATTGATTGTGTAATTTTCAAAATCTTTGTCCTCCTGCCATGCCATCCAATGCATTGCAAGTAAATTTTTGTAATTTATTGCATGTTTAGTTAGGATTCATTTTGATGCTATTTAATTCTTACTAGAATAGGTATTGATATGTGAATTAAGACAATTTGGTACCATTTTGGCCAAATTTTCCCAAACTTGAAACTGATATCCCAAAAGTGAGTTTTGACTTAATATCTACCTTATTGAGATTAATTGCATGATCTTTAAAAAATGCATCTCATTATCACGTAAGTTTTGTTTACATGATACCAAGTTTTGAAATTAAACATGTCCCCCTTCTTATGAAAAGTTGAATGTTTGGTTGAAATGTGATTCTAGAAAACCTTAAATGCTTGGTGACATTCATTCCTCATGAAAAGATGAGTGTTGCATAAATGCTCATTTTACCATGGTTTTCCATTTCTTGTGAAAGAAGTTGGATTAACATGCTTGCATGAGGTTTTGTATGGAACTCCAAATTATGTGACTCTCCTTTAATGCACGTTTCTTCCATCATTTCTTACCTCTCTACCTCATGAAAGGATGACAATACTGCACATGTTCAACCTTGGACACCCTCTAATAGCTTGAGGTGGCGAATTTCTCACCTCACCACTTATTCCTACCACCACATGCCCTAGCTACACACGGGGAAAGAGAAAAAAAACACAAACTAATAAATGAAAGATGTTGTATATAATAACAAATAAAGAGAAAAGGAAAAAGATGGGCAATCTATATAATAACGCCGCAATTCCCCTTCAATCCTTTCTTCCAATTGCATTCCTATGGGTTAGGGAAAATAAACCCCAACCCAACATATCCTCATCAAAAGTCACATGATGTGGATTGAAGTACGAGGTCAAGTGTTTGTAAATGAACCATAATTTCTAACTATTTTGGTCCACTCCATGTATGAACCAGTCTACCCACAACTTTAGGAACATTGGAATACTTGTATATGTCTTTGGTACCCCATATGAAATTTTTTGTTCTTTTGCTTAAGTTACATTTGGTATGTGAAAGAGGAAAGCGAAGTAGTTGACTACATGTATGAATTCACACTTGATCTTATTTAATCAGCGATCACCATAATGAATGCATTTTCCATTTCTTGATTAATTGAATTGAAGAGCAATTGATCTAGAACATAACGAGTATGTTTTAAGCTTGGGGTGGTGAGGGAACCCTAATTTGGGTCTCCATCTTGTGTCATTTTTCCACTTATTAATAGATAGACATTTCATCATGTATATTTTCTCACAATAAATGGTACTATTATCAAATGCACTTATGGGCGTTCATTACATGTTTGTAAAATAATTAGGATGTTACTTGATGGATGGAAGAGGGAGAGATGACCTCTTGGACTCATGCATACTTGGAGGAGCCGAAGGATCCACTGAAGCCAAGTCCAACCTACCGCACGTCTCCAAGGAAGAAATGGAGCAAGGAACTCCATAGTTTGAGTAAGAAACCATTCAAGTGCAACAATGCCCCCAAATTGATTGAGTTACAATAAGAGAAGAAAAAAAGAAAAAGCCATGGACAAAAATATCTAAATCCCCCTCTAAATTCCAAACTCCACCTTAACTATGAATGCCACTAAAAATCATAGACTCCCACACCCATGCCCAATAGTAGTTGTTCTGGTCACCAAATGACTGTGCTAGAATGGCCACTTTTGCCAATTTTGTGCCCACCTAAACCACATCCACAAGTAATTCCACCCTCACCCAAAATAGTTGTCCTAACCAGAATGACTGTGCCAAATCATAGCCAAAACAACCATTGTGCTCAAAATGGCAATGCCACAACCAATAAAATGAATGACCATTCCACCCTGGAATGACTGTTCCACACAACCTACCAATGCACCCTAAAGGCCACATGATCGTTCTAACTCCAGAATAGACATTTTGCCCTGGAGCCCTACTACTTCCTACACAATTTTTCTTAAATTATCCCTACTTAACCCTAGCCAATGTAGCCCCCTATATATACATTACTATCGGCCAAGAGATAATGTTTACCACCTCCTTGCATTAATGGCCACCACCTACCACCCACCTACCCATTGAACTTCCATTTTCATCATCTTCCACCCAAAACCCTATTTTTCAACGGTTTTGGTGAGTCCACTTCCACTTCCCATGCCTTTGGACCTTAGAGTACGTTGGAGGACATCTTTACTACTATTGGTGAAGGAGGAGGACTCTTGTACATTGAGAGCCATGTCTTTTCTTCCCCTTTTCCTCTCCATTTTTGTATTTTACATTGTCAAGAGTATCTAAGCCCCCTCAATGGACTATTTGGGAGAATAAATGTGACTCTGATACCATTTTGGGAAATGTTATTGTAAACATTATTATTTTTCTAGAACTGTTATCTTATGATTCTATCTAATTTCCCATCCCTTTCAATGGGGATTTATGCTTGAAACCACCTAAGTATAATAGAATGGTATATATGTGGCTATTTGGGGAAAATATCTTAATTCCAACTAGTGGATCATTAGCGAGATTCCCCTATTAATACAAACCCATTTCTATTCTATCATTAAGTATCTTGTAATGCCTTACTTCATGTACTTAGCAAAGAGCACATCTAAAGGTTGGATGGAGGGTAAGAAGAGTTGAAACATCCTTCTCCTATACTACATGCCATCCTTTTCCACTAAGTACATTAGGAGTATTGTTCCTAAAAACCTAGACTAGTGTGTTATTGATTGAAGTATGCATATACCCTAGTTAATAGAAGTTCATAAGGTTAGATGGAGTTAGAGGAAACTAGTTCATCTCTACACACCCTTGTAATGAACCAAAACCTATAATAATATCCTATTCCTCAGTTAGGAAGATAACACTCTTGGTTTCTTAAATTTGGCCAAACAAGAATAAAGATATACCTTAATGAACATTATTTGCACATTAATTGGCATATTAAAGTAATAACATGTATATGTGCCAACATGTGAGTACATTCATGAAATATGTCACACATGCTTCCTTTTCTAACTAATATCAACATAATGGCTAAAATATGTTTATGAAGAAGTATAATATGATTTGGAATATTAGTTGGTATTTCCATGTCGATAAGTACGAATAATGTACCTTATCTAAATAAATATTAAATTAATGGACTAAATGGGTTAAATAATTAAGACATGGGATTTCGTGCAAAATAGTATAACCCTTTTGGTAACAATGTGAACATAACATGACTACAAATATTAAATGTTGATGGTAATGATGTAACAATATAATAGATATAATGTTGTTAAGCCTAAAATAGTAATTGTAATGAAACTCATAGAAGGAAGTCACAAAAGTAAAATCTAATAGTAAAATCGGTTCCTTGCATCCCAATTATCTTGGACATCTGGTTTCATATTAATTGAAGAATTATAGATATCCCAATTTATATAAAAAAGTATAAGTGTAATAATTATATCACAATTTCTTTGGAACTTTGTTTTAAATTGGCCGATTTATGAGATTTCCTAAATCTAGCGTGTTTTGTTGTGTCGTGCTTGTTTTCGACTTTTGTTTTTTAGTTGGACTACATGCGTACCATTGGATATCAACCACATGGCTCATGCTTTCTCACTCACCTCTATTGTTTTTTGTACTAGCGATAGGGAAACTGGGCTCTCCCCTAGTTTTATTTCTCAGATGTCTCTCTCTTCCCTTACATTCTTTCCATGACTTCTTCTCGCTCACTGTCACCACACCTTTGCGAATCATCTACACAACATAGGTCTTGAACCCTACCTATCTACACACACACACACACACATTATATATATATATATATATATATATATATATATATACGTTGTTCATTCGTTACCCGCACGGGTAGCTAGATTTTTGCTACCCACTGGAGTAACTCGGGGTCAAAAGAGTAACTATATGGTACACTGGAGTAACTCTTATGAATCAAAAGAGTAACTATATGGTACGCTGGAGTAACTCTGAGAGCAAACGAGTAAATATATGGACGGGTTTTTTTTATTTTGAAGGGGGGCAAATGATATTATTTTTGGATCAAATTTTTTGGGAAGCTATATAAAATGCTCCTCTACAATTGTGATTTAAAAAAAAATTATCCAGAAGGGTGCGCGGGTATTAAAGATAATCCCATATATATATATATATATATATATATATATATATATATATATATATGGTTAGTAAGTGTGTATCGGCCGATACATGTAACTTATGTGTACTTGTCATTAAAATAACACATTTGAAGTATGTTGATGAAATCCAACCATATGGATTGATTCAACACTATATGGATTAGATGTGTTTAAACAATGGTAATCATATCTCAAATACATAATGGGATATAACAATAAATTGTTCAATGGTTTCTGCAATTTCTTCAACTTACCATTAATTAGAAAATAAACATTTTCTTTCATTGGATGATCTATGAATATCAGATTGTGGTGATTTCTTATACACATCTTATCTGATGGGTATACTTTATATCCAAATGTTTGGATTATTCAGTAGAGTTTTACATTCATCATAAATGAAGGTGGGTACATGTAAGCTACATGTACTCAGGTACACAATTCTTTAGCTATATATATAAGTGTCACCCTGAGCGATGGGTTGTGATTCTAGAAACCCTTCTCCGTCGATAACCTCTATTTCCTTCTTTAGACTCGTAGCCTTAAACCTCTACAGCTACAAAACTAGGACCTTATATGGTGATTCTATGGGTTCAACACATCTCCCTCACACAAACAAGATTGAAAGGGATGACAAAGGCGACTATGAGAGATCCCAAACAATGTTGAATTCATTCTGTGTATATGACCCAACGATACCTTTCCCACCCCATGTCCATCATAGTGCCTCCATGTCATGAATCTGTAGCCCAAATAGAGTAGCAACAACCCTACCATGTTGCCCTCTCTGAAAATCCATACACGAAGACAAACCAACCAATTCAAACCAATGTGGTGCTTGCCTCTCAGCCTCTGATCACCTTGCACTGGGTGGATGTCAATGGCCTGGGGAGTTCTCACATCAATCAGTTAATTGTGTTGAATCCAACTATTATCAATGGATCCGAAGGTGTTATTTGCGATGCATGCCTCACACCGGCAGGCTGTGTGTCTGTTTCTCTAGGTTTAGATCCTGGTAGTCATCATGATTCCTTGCGAGAGAGAACCAACAAAGGAGATAGTCCATGCACTTTTACAAGTTTGCCTCTTTCACAGTTTTGGCTTTTATTCTAGGGCTGAGGGTATTTTCATCTTTTCGGCCTTGGGTATCCAACTCTTGGTTGCACTTTGGTTTGACTAGGCCCAGGGCCACACATCTATCTTTTACAGAACCACCTCGGTTGGGCCCACCTCACCACGAGGATAAGAGATATGCATGTAGATTTTTTAAGATTTCTAATTGGATAAAGATTATAAAATTCACTATAAATCAATCCTAATTCGTAAAAAATATGAAAAATATATTTTACAAATAGGAAATTATTCTCCATCCATTGGTATGGGGTTTATCACCTAAATCTTAAAGATCTTGCAGGTATATTACAACAAAATACAATCACCTTCTACCTCCTTGAAGTAGCCTTCACCTTGAGGTAGCCTCAACCTCCTTGAAGCTTCCTTCTTGAATAACCTCAAACAACCTTGGAGCAGCCTTCCTCACCTTGAAGTAGCTCCACCACCTTGAGATAGTCTTGAAAAACACTAGAGGGGGGATGAATAGGGTTTTATAATAATTTTTAAAATAATTCAACCAACAAACAACCACAAGGATGTTGAAGAAGGAGACAAGGGTTTAGAGTGGTTCCACCCTTAGAAAAAAACTAAGGGAGTCAGTCCACTACCCAATTGTTTCTAATTGATATTTTGAAAGTATTTGAATTTTATTACCTTCTCAAGGATGTTACATAAAATTACAAATACCTTCCCAAACCCTTTGGACAACCTTCACCCAAAGTCATCTCACCAACTTTGAAGAAACCTTCACTTGAAATAACTTCAAGCTCCTCCTTGAAGTAGCCTTCCTCCTTGAAGTAGATTCCTGTTGAGACCTTATAGAAGTAGTCCAAAGTCCTCCTTCTCCACTTGAGAAGATTTCACCCTCTTCACTCCGCAACCTACAACCTAGAAGTAGTAAGGAGAGTACAATGCAATAAGAAAGAACAAGAAAGGAAAAAGGAACCTTTGGACAACCTTCACCCGACGTCATCTCACCAACTTTGAAGAAACCTTCACTTGAAGTAACTTCAAGCTCCCCCTTGAAGTGGCCTTCCTCCTTGAAGTAGATTCACGTTGAGACCTTCTAGAAGTAGTCCAAAGTCCTCCTTCTCCACTTGAGAAGATTTCACCCTCTCCACTCCGCAGCCTCCAACCTAGGAGTAGTAAGGAGAGTACAATGCAATAAGAAAGAACAAGAAAGGAAAAAAGGAAATTACAATTACCACTTAAGCACAAGGCTTGAATCCTATATCAAGTGTTTTGATCTCCTGTCCAATGTGTATGAAAGTGGAAGTATAGTGGGTAGGAGATTCTATCCTATAGGACACGAAATGCCAGCAATGGAAAATGATTAGCAAATGTTGAAGTTGCTCAATTTCTCATAAGAATTGATTCTCAATTGGAAGTATGTGTACTTATTTGAGTTTAGATGTCCTAAGGCATTTCCTATTTATAAGAATGGCCTACTAGTTCTTAGGGACGTTCTAGACACTTTCTAGGGGGTTCTTAGTGCTCAACTAGTCGTTAGGTATCCACTAATTGCATTAGTAACGACTAGTTAATTAATTCTGAAAAGTGCAGACAGAAACTTTCTCGGTCGAGAAGTTTGTTGACCGAGTGTCTCTCAGTCGAGAACTTCATCGACCGAGGGAAGGTCTGGGGAAAGTGTATTGCAACGTTCAACTCAACTCCCAACTATTTCTCAACTACTTCTCGACGCAGTCTAACGTATATGGAAGTTGCTAGAAAGACTATTCTCGGTTGAGAACTTTTTCGATCGAGAATGTCTCGGTCGAATAATTTGTCGACCGAGGAGACCCCTGTTGTAGTGTATTGAAACATCTATTATGTGTGCTTATTAACATGTAATTGTGATGCTCACTTTGGGGATGATCTATCTAAGTGTTGTGTGTGGATAGGAAGATCTAACTGCTTGATTTACATGATATATAAGTACTTGTACATTATATACTTGTACAAGTTTGTACATTTGATTATAATCATGAAAATAAAGCAATTTAAGCATATAGATCTTCCAAAGCTTTATCATCCACCACATTGTATTCTTGTTCCTGAAATACTCAAGTAGCATGTTAGATCCATAAGAATGAAATGTTTGTCATCATCAAAACAAAAGGGATTTTAATAATGTCCAATTATGCCAACAATCTCCCCCTTTTTGAAGATGACAAACATTTCCAAAATATAAATAAAGGAAATTTAAACAATGTAAATTTCATACCTGAATTTTACCTTTATAGATATGCCCTTACTTGCTTATGAAAGTTGGACATCTTAACAATGAATTTTTATTAGTCCCTTATTATTTATATTTGTTTCTCCCCCTTTGTCATTTCAAAAAGATAACCAATTTAATCATGACATATATTACTCCCACTTAATTATATGATTTTTATGCTCCCCCTTAATATAATACTCTTATTTAACAAGGATATGTCCAATTGAAGCCATAGGAAACACTTTTATTCATCACACCTCAATACTCATACAAGCTCATAAGAGATATCCATTACATGCATTTCATAAAGATAACCATTACATTCATCATAGAGATATCCATCACATGAACTCACTAAAAAGACCTAAGAATTACATCAATTTTTGGGTCTTTCCTAAGAAAAGGCTCAACTCCATAGTATTTGACCAATGTCTGCCACTCCAAGGAACCTGTCTTGGTCAAAGCATAAGCCTCCAAGAAGGTGGGAACATGATCGAATCGAAAGTGGTCAGCAATATCTTGGAGTTGGATTGGGGAAAATTGAGTGTGGCTAAGGTCATGAGGTGGGATTTGAATGTAGTTGTAGGATGGGTTGTAGGGGTAGAGCATGCCATGATTAAGTGAATAAGGATATGCGTTAGGTGTATCAGGAGAAAGAGCTTGCATCCTTTGATTCAAGTAAGACATGGCATGATGATTATAGTTAATTGCCTACTTAAGTGATATTGAGAACCAGCAATGTATGTTAATGTATTTGTGATAGGATCGTAAGGTAGGCTAGAAGGAGGAGGTGGTGGAGGTGTATCCTGGGTGGATGGATCCCCTTCATTACTAGCCCTCTTGTGTCCAAAATCAATCCCCATCTTCTCTATTGTATTTCTAGTGATCTTTTGGGGTTTCCTATCACATTTGAAACCTAGATCCTCAATATTTTTCTTAAGACAATGTTGCATAATTTGGCAAAGAAAATCAACATAGGGTGGATTGCTAGAAAATTCAACCATGTTCTTAAGAATAAGACGAATAAAATTGATATGTATGCTATTTATGATGGCATAAATAAGATACATGCGAAAGGTGGGTACTTCAGATATGTTTTCTCTAGGATAGATATTTGTGGCAACAATTAGATTAACTATCCTAGATTCGGGTTTTAAATTGATGGAATAATAGGTACCCCTTTCTTCATGGCAAGTTGTATTGGATAGAAAAATGGCTTTCTTAATATCACTCAAACTAGTGGTAGTGTCATCTTGGGATAGCTTATTGAGAGGATTGCCAGTGGTGAGATCAATAAACTACTTATATTCATCTATATTAATGTTGAGCATAGTCAGAACATCCTCCTCGGAAAAGTGAAATCCATACCCACTAACCATAGAAGAGAAAAAATGATGATGGTCAGGATGTGTGGCTAGATTGGCATAGAATTCATTTACGGTTTGGGAGGAGTAGGAATGGAAGGATGGATTTAGGAATTCAGAAAGATGTTGCACCTCAAAGAGTTCTTCGAGATCAAAAATGTTGATGAAGTCCATGATGTCCACCGTCCGTCGAGGAAGAGGAGTCTTTGAGGACAACCCGAGGTAGCGATCTCCGGTAGCTACGTCATTGAATGGAATGTTGTTGATGATCGTCAGTGCTTGGGAGACTGTCCTTCCCTTCCTACCTGCAACCTGCTTGTTTCCATGCAAGGACGAGGAAGCCATCTTGAAGATTTGAGGTGGAGAAGAAGCAAGACTAGATTGGGGTGGAGAAGAGCTAAAAATTCACACAAGAAGGCACTAGATAAGAGCTAGAGAAGTTAGAATGTGAATTGGTGAAGAATGGGGCCGTTTTGGGCTCTATTTATAGCAAAACAAAATCCTTCTCGGTGGACAATTCGTCAACCGAGAACCGCAACGGTCGTTTCCTCGGTCGTCCAATGGTCGATTCGGTCGGGGTTTTGAAAAATAGCCGTTGTGATTTAAAAAAAAGTTTTTTAAATCACTCGAATGGGGGGGGGGTCCACCAAGATGGTCTCGGTCGAACATTTTGTCGACCGAGGCTATTTCTGGGTTAGAATGTTCAGCATGTACTTGGGGAGTGTCGGTTAAGAAAAGTAATCAACCAAGTGACTCTCGGTCGACAAACTTGTCGACCAAGGTTGTCTTGATCGAGATTTTTGCAGACCGACGAGACTGTTGTCAGTGATTATTGTGAAGGATATTTGAGCTTGTTTTTAATAACAGTTATGAAAAGCAAGTAAGAGACTATAAAATTTTAAGAGTGTGGAGCACATTCTTCTAAGAGTGCAGACCATGTATAATTTTCATATTTAGGGGAGTATATTTTGAGGAGTAGCATGTAATTTCATTCATACTATAGTATTAACTATTAGAAATAATAGAATTTATTCAATGATTGACTTTCATATATTTCTCATTCATTTATGAGGAATGTTAAGCCTGAAAATGATATGAGATCTTTTAATCTCATGAAATATATGTATTTATTTCTCTGTCATTTGCAAAAGGTGTTAAGCCTTGAAATGATAAGAGATTCCTTTTAAGAACATATTAGAATCAAGAAAGATATGTCAATCAATGAGTGCAAAGAACGGATTTTCGATTTAGCATTTTGTCAAGCTTATTTTAGGTCGACCTTGGCGCCCCTAGGCCAAACTTGATTTCGACCGAGAGGAATTTTTTTTGTAGATTTCCAATCATGCATCACAAAAATAATATTTTTTTTCATAAGCTAAGCACAAGATAATTATTAACTTAATATGTCAAGATGCGTTTGTGCCATTGAGTTTTACTTTTATGCAAAATGGCATTTTTTTAATGCTAACATCATCTTTATATGTAGAGAGATGAATCACTATGATCATTTTGAAAATAATATCCATTCATGGTTTGTAATTATAGATCAAAGATTAAAATATGAAACATAATGATCATGATGAAACAATAAAAGCATATCCATAATTTCATGAAATACAATGATCATGATCATTTTAAAGAAAATTTCAAGACACATGGTTTCTATATAGATAGACCAAGGAATTCTTAGGAAAAATCATGTGGAATATGATAAAATAGTAATTTCCTTGATTAAATCAATATGGTTCATAATTTCAATTTTAAGCCAAACCATGTAGGAGATGAACCAAAATAATCTCATGATAAGCAAATCCATGATTTTCTTGATTAAACTTACTCAAATCATCATTTTAAGTTTTAAGATACACAATGTAGAGAATCATACCTTTTAAGGGAGATTTATGAAAGCAATATCTTTTTCTTAATCAATCATGGTTCATCAATTTTTAAATTTAAGACGAACCATGTACATGAACATGCTTAATCATTTCAAGAGAAATAGAAATTTAGATCTTTACAATGTGTGCATTAATTTTAAGAAAACATTTCCTGTATCTATTTGCATATAGTTTTGATCACATAATTAGTAAATTTACAACATGTTTAATAAGGATATCATATAGATCATGATGCAAATTATCAATATGTCATTTGAGAGTTGTCTCTAAGATTTATGATTCATTCATAATTTCCAATCAATTTTCATTTATACCAAATTTATAGAAGGTTTATAGCAAACTAAACCAGTTGAACAGATTTTCCAGACCCTTATTCGGTCGAACTCTTTCTTGACTGAATTATTTTCGATCGAAGTATTTGTCGACCGAGAGTGTCTCTGCAGATTTTATTCAACAATTTGTTTGTTCAAGTTATGGGTTGAATTACTTTGATTTATTTGGTTATTCTATTATGTTAAGTTGAGATAGACATAAGGATGTTCAATTCAAGATGATTGGTCATATCTCAACTTGATTAATTCATATTTATTTAGTTTGGGGGTTTTAGAACCCATACCAACTCAACATCCTTTTTCTTGTAAGGACATGAAAAAGAATAGTGTCCAAGACACAGGCAATAGTGACAACAAATGGAATCAATTTCATTTCTCTTTCTAGGACTTTGAGTTGAGTTGCTCTTGGGTACGTACATAATTTTGGTCTTGGGTGCATGAGTTCTCCTAGGTTTAGGTTGATAAAAGTTTTCCTTTGGAACATATCCTAAACCTCTTCTTCTAGTATAACCAGAACAATCTTTTAGAATCTTATCAAGAATACCATTATTTCTCAAGCCACTAATTTCTTTTTGTAATTTAGCAATCTCATCCATTTTATTTTTGACATTTAAATTTTCTTGATCTAGATTAGACAACAAACTATCTCTTAGAAACAAGAATGAGGTTAATGATCCCTAAGGAATCCACTACCATTCACGTTGATGTAGCCACATCGTCAACCAGCAACCAATCATGCACCTATGTGATTGAAAGGAATGCAGAAGGGGACTAGATTAAAGGAGAAGCCGAGAAGTACCCAGGTGATGATGCGATGGAAGGGGAGCTGAGAGCTATTATCCAAGGAGCAAATCTGGCGATGCAGAACTCTCTGCAAATGATGACCATCATAAGTGATTTGCGAAATGCTGTTCTGTGGGTTAAAAATGCAGTCAAGCCATCGAGGAAGTACCTGCTATATAGTAAGGAGGATACGAGACATACTCCAGCAATCGAGAATTCAAGATTTGGTGCATGAGAAAATAAATCAGAATAAACTTATTGACATGCTTGCTAAGCTATGCCTCAAGCAACCATCTATGCCAACTAAATGGAACTCGTGCCCTGCTCAAGTTGCTGCAACCCTTTCTATGGACATGGTGCAATTTTCCCTTTCTTTTGATTTCATTTAGTCTCTAATTGTAACCGATATCTAGTAGGGAAAAAATCACTAGGACGTCTGATTCACTCTGAAAATCAACTAATACTAACTTCATTAATCTGTAATAGATGAATAATGTAATTCATATAAGAATTGCACTATAATGACAGATCCTTAAAATCATACACTATATTTAACTAAGAAATATCCTACCTCCATGGTGTTTTTATCTTAGTTAAACTAATCAATTGATGTCTACAATGATAAAGCTTAGCCGGAAGTAGGCCATTTTCATGCTCTTGTGACCTAGGTCTATTAAAATTCCAACAGGAGATTTTCCCTCAAATCACAAAACCTACCTATAATATCAACTTTGGTAATCAATAACAATTGATACATCTAAAAAAATTCATAAATATAATCCAAGAAACATGGCATCTATAAATAAATATCAGGAGTCAAAAAAATATCATGTTGGGATACTCTTAGATCCTAAATAAAAGAGTACTAGTTCCTCATTATCATGGTTTTGTCCATATAGTCTCAAGGATGAACAAAAATAAGCATAAGAACTAATAGAAAAGGAAGAAAATATGTATAAGAGTCTAGTAATAGGTCAAGGGACAATTTCAAGCAGATTCCACTAGTCAATTTTGCCTCCGGATACACATGGTTGAATAGCAACTCTTTTCTCTAATCATTCTTAATCATAAATCACTTTTAAAATGATATAGGTCAAACAAACCTCATAATTAGGTCTTATCTGATCCAAATTTTCATATTAGATCTTGGCCTCTAGATGCATGCGATTAATTTTTGGCAACAACTACTATGTTGGGTTGATATATCAACTTTGGGTACAATATGGAAATCTTAACGCTTGGAAATTATGTAATCATTAGTAGTAGGGTCAACACTACTGACCCTAGGTCGATATGTTGACTGTGGCACCTAGAAATTCTACATTCTGATGTCAGAGTTGGTCTCAAATGAAAAAATTCAATACTATTGACTTTAAAGTTGACATACCAACTACTTTGGCAACTGGCTTTGAATTTCCTACTATCAAAACTTACAAAAATTAATGCCTTGCAGTCTTATGATAAAATAGATACAAAAATACTTAAAAATCACTATAAATAATGCACATGCAATCATATCCTAGTTTAGTGACATATGAATGAAATTGTACACAATGTTGATCACTTTGATAGTACCACATAAGGGATACTTATATGATAATTGTGTCCATCAAACTCCCCAAGCTTGCATTATTTCTCATCCTCAAGCATTGACTCTCTTAGATTTGGTTGAATTGGTCACTATGAAGAAAAACTCAATAAAAACAACACTCATAACCAAGTCTCCAACAAAAAAGTCTTAAACTGGCATGCTTAACCACGGAACATATAGTTTCTCAAAGCGGTCAATCACAAAGACAATGGCAATTAAGCCAATGTATCACACCATTCATTTGTAGAAAATGAAATATCATGGTAGGATGAAATATCTAAGTGCATCACAATAGATTCTTAGACTATGTTTCTCTGAATCAAATAAAAGTTTACATTGGAACTAGTCTCCTGAGAATAACGAATGCAGGGTGATCGTGGAAGTATCTTGTCAAAAGGGAAATGGGTGGATTGAGTAGGTGGCTCAAATTAGACAAAAAAATGAATTGAACTATCTTATGAAATGGAAGATGATGCTCTTGTATAATGCATGTAATGCATTATAATGGTTACAATGTAGTTATATCGGTCAATGATGTATGTAAAGGATGCCCTGTCCTATTGAAGAGAATGTGGGTGGAACGTATTTCTCATGGATAACTAGATTCCACACTTTTTCCTTTATAAGTCAAGGGACATTTTAGGAATCATAACAACAACACATTCTTTTCTCTATTTATGTTTTTGTCTCTTATATTTCCTTTTTCTATGTAACTTTAATATTGTGTCCTCCTTAAAAAATGATATTTTGATGCTAGGGAAATTATTGATAAGGAGATGGAGTAATCGTGATGATTCTTTCATTGAATGTGTCAAAATATACTTGATCACTAGGACCGCATGCAAATTATGCAAAAATGCAATCTAAGAATGATCCAAAAAAATTTAGACATTTTTTCTTTTTCATTTCTATGACAATGCAAGAATAAAAATGGTTTTTTATCATGCAATTTATGCAATAGATTTCTAAATTAATTCACAAATCTAATGGTCACGTAGAAACTGGATGAGGGTTGATGGGTATTACATGTGAGAGAAAGATATCATATTTTCCAACCATGAAAAACTCTCTTATAATTGACTCAAGAATCACGATGGTCTTAAGATCTGTCCTCAAGAAGTTCATGAAAGACCAACACTATAGTTTGATTGATGGACTCAAAGCCCCTTCCTTTCTACAAATGATTATAATTCAATGAAAGTTTCAAAATTCATAGAATTTGTCTTAAGACTGACCAACCCAATCAATCCTACGAGTAATTATGCTCTGAATGGTTATCATAGGCTAAATAAAAAAATTATGAGCAAGATTTATGAACTTATTTAGGATATGACTATGAGGGACAAGTGTATAAATAAATAATGTTATAATTTTACTAAAATCCAAGAAATAAACTAACATAAAATCATATAAGATACATGATATAATGTCCTTGCATACTTCCTAAAGTTGTAACTAACATTGTCCTCAACGTCATGAGGACTGAGGAGATTACTGGAATGGAAGTGTACCCAATACCATGCAGCAAAGATGCAATGTCACAGTCTCAATTGAGTGCTCCAAAATGGGTGATTGTAGCTATTTTCTGTCTATAATACTCAAAATAGGCCAATCACATAAGACTATATAACGACTCACTCTAAAATTATTCCTATAGATTCTAACACAAAAAGTTGAAAATTAACATAAGTTAGAGAAAATATTTGGTATTTTTTTGTTTCTTCAATTAAGGTTAGAGGGTCCAGAAAATGTGAAAGAAAGATCACCCTCTTTTTTGCTTCTACAAACTAATAGTGGTTTGCCTCCCATGAGCTCCTTTGGTTACCGTAAATGATCAGTGCCACAAATTTCAATAAGGATCACTTCCCATTTTAATGTTTCTCTTAATGATGGTTCGTCTTGTTATGTTAATTTGAATTCATGATGGTCATCATATAATTCTAGTGTAAGGCTTCCTATCAATATATCAATGGACTTCAACTATCACTTGAAAATATCTACCTACCAATAATTGGGAACCATGTCCATCCTGCACATCCATGACCCCAAAATGGTTTGTGGAGAATATGAATTTACCAACTTTCACGAACACATCTTCATGTTCCTAATGGCCACACAAAGGATTTATCTATTGGTTGGATTGTCATGTTAGTGTCTTTTGGTTTCTTTAGTCCCGATTTCTTAAATGTAGAGATATCCATGAGGTTGATGCTTTTCCCTGAGTCACAGAGTGCCTCCCATAACGATAAGCACCCTATGGGACATTCTATATTAAAGTAGCTTGAATCATATAGCTTTCAGGGAAAATTCCTTTGGATTAACACATTGATATCCTCATGTACTACAACAACATCACCATAATTGATCTTAATCTTATTATTTATTATTCCCTTCTACCCATAAGTATACATTTTCTCTATTGCCTCTACAAAATGGACGTTGATGTGCAGTTTAGAAAAGACATCTAGAAACTTCTTGTCTTGCTCACTGACTCTACCTTTATTTAGGCTATTTAGAAAAGGAACTGACTCCACAAATTTTTGTTAGTGTGAAGCAATGTATTTGTATTTGGGAATATTTATCTCCCCTAAGCTTAGTTTAGCAACAACTATCACTGGATCCTCTACTAGATGGATTTCCTCCTCAACTAGAAGATTAGGGGTGGTAGTAGTTTGTTCCTTGGAATCATCTTCCATGGTGTGTGTGCAGTTGTATCCATCTTTCCTCTCATCAAGGTCACCACATTGACCAATTGATTGTTTGTTGGATCTTTATTTGTTGTCTTATTTAAAAACTTTGTTGTCATTTGCCAACTATGCAATTTAGCTCTCCAATATATGGATTTTTGCTACTTGATTATGCATTTCTTGGCAAGATTGATCGAAATAATGCTCATTCTTCAACATACATTTGCCAAAAACATGTCTTAGCTTGTCTAAAACTGGGACCGCCACCTTCAAGGATTCCTTGTATATTTTATTTATACTGCTATCCCATGTGGATCACCTCTTCTCATGCAGGCTGTATTGAGTTAGACTATAAGGCTCCCATTTTTTGTCAACATACTAAGTCATGAATTCAACTCAATGACTTCCTTAATATCTAGAACACCTTTTATGCCCCATATTTTATGATCTTATCCCCAATACTAATTCATTTCCATGCTCTCAAGATCTCTTTGCATGTGAATGTATATTAAAAAAAAACTTCCTTCCAATTCATCTAGAATGGACTTTTCTGACTGTTGCAATTTGTGGTACATAGAAAAATTTTCCCTGGTCATATTCATGAATATTTTGATGAGGACACTTCCTCAGAATCTCTATACACCTCTCCTATGCTTCTGAATAATATTCCCTCTTTTGTTACTTGGATACATGAATCTTTATTACAAATTTGGTTGTATATTGAGATGAAAAATATCACTCTAAGAATTTATGAATCATCTTTTCCCCTGATCTTATTGAGTTTAGAACCAAAATATTGTGCCATGTCTTTGCTTTGTCCATTAGTGGAAATTGGAAAAGCTTGAGATACACCACTATGGCTATGACTCAGTCGATCTTGATTATATTACAACATTCTTGAATGTATACATATTTTGCATGAGATCTTCATGAAGATGTATGATGAATGCTAAATCTTTCTCTGGCGATTAGGGAAAGCGACTAGGGCTTCCCCCAACGGGCAGCGATGGCTCGGGGGAGGGGTTTCGGCCGCTGATCTTGCACTGACCCACTCTCCCAGGGTCTCTCCTAGGCCGCCTGGTGCTCAGGGAGGTCAGAAGGTGGGGATCGTGCATTGGGACTCTGGACTCTAGACCTTGATGGCAACAGACTGGTAGCTCACAACGATCTGGAGACAAAGGCGGGCTCTGGATCCCTTGTGGTCGTAGAGCCTCTTGGCATCTCCAGTGTCTCTCCTGCTCGAGATTCCTCAACACTGGGCTCCTTTCTTCCCCTTTCCGTCTTCTTTATAATTTTTTGTGCTTTTGGTGTTTGGTTAGTCGCACCTTATGCTGCCCTTTTAGTCGTCATTTCCATCGGTGTTGGTCAGTGGCATGTTTCTATTGCTTTTTAGTCACCAACTATCAACGTTTCCTAGTTGTTAGGTTTGGTTTTGGTCCTCCAGTGAGAGAGCTTGTTTTATCTATTGTGGTCATTTTGTTGGTCGTGTCGTGCCTCAGGTTCCTTCTTGGGAAGACGGTGAGCTCGGGCACTCCTTGGTGCTTCAGGCAGAGGAGGAGTAAGCTAGTTTTGGGCTTCGTGCGGGTCTTCCGCCCCCTGTTCGCAGTGGTGGTTAGGAGTGGTGGTGGAGTTCCCAGCACCCTCTACTCCCCGCCTTTGTATCTGCATGAGCCATCCTTCCTCTGTATCTGCATCACTGGGGTTTGGCCTACTTTCCGGGTCTCCTGGTTGGTGCAACCTTAGTACTCATCGCTGGTTGTTGTGTTTCTGGTTATTGTGTTTCTAGTCCAGTTTTGTGGGGTGTTGTGTTTGTGTTGTTACTTTGTGGTCAAGCTATTTTTCAAGTGATCCTTCGTTGTCTTCATGATGGTAATCTCTGCCAGTGGCTTTGCAAACTCCTCTCCTGATGTACTAAGAGGCTCGTGTAGATTGATGAATTCCATCCCGGATAGCTTTTTTGGAAAGCCACTACAAGAGTTGGGCTATGCAGAAATGTACCAATCACATCCCAATCTGAGCCTTGTGCTATGTATTTCCACTGAAGGAGTTGCTACTTGGTTACTTGATGAGAGATGTCTATCTTGTAGATGTCATATGGCTTGCTTTTAATGATATTGCGCTATTTAAAAAAATTGTATGTTGAATGCTTGTGACTTCATGAGCACTATTAAGCCATGATAAATCATATAACTACCCACATCAACTACTTGTTGATGTAAAAGCCTCTGTTATGCTACTTGGACCCTATCCTAGATATTGTATCAAGGAAGTGCATCAGGATTGGCATTATTATCTCCATTAGCATTGCTGTCACCCATATTGATTAGCTCCTCCTTTTTGGTTAGTATATTATTGGTAGCAAAGGTAGAGAGAATTGAAATTCCTTATTTATGATGAATACACTCTTAGTCAGACATAAATGTGTAAATTCACCACTAAAAGTAGGTCACATCTGTACTAAGCACTAGCATATAAAATAAATATGGAAGTTTAAAATTCTCAACATAAAAGAAATTTTGATGCATATAACAAAATTAAAATGGCCTAGATGGCATGTTCTAGCATGAAAATTGTTTGTGGTTTTACTCAGCAACTCCCCAAAAATGGTATCGAAAACTTGACATGCCAAAGTTGTGCATGTAAATACAGGTGTAAGGTCATCAAGTAATACATGGCATCCAATCTCCAAATTTTTGTACCTCAGGGAATTGGGCCATTAGAAACTACAACTAATTATGATGGACTACCTAAGAATGTAAAATATTGAATTTGGTTTGTTGAATAACTAAGAAATTAACTTGATGATAAAATATGGTGGATGAAATTCGAATTTAAAGATCTTTAAGATGCCAAATTCACCATGACAATCAACTGCTTCTAACTAATTAATTTATTAATAGATAAAAATTGTGATTAACATAAGTACCACACCACATACATATGCCCTTTTGGATTTTAATATCATAGTTAATTAAAAACCCTACTTTAGTGGTCTTTTTAACTTAGTTCAACTGATCAATTCAAGTTTATAGTGATAAAATTTCATAGGTTATGAGTTAGAGATGTGCATTCCAATGACAAAGCCTATTTATCACATCAACTATGGTGATCAATAAAAATTGAAATAATCTAAATCGTTCATTCATAGAGTCCAAACAAAAAAATTTGTTTATAAATATCAAGAGTGTAACATACCAAATGTAGATATACCCATCCCCTAAACCCTCCATTTATTGATTAATTTTGGGTCTGGTTGATGGCCCTTAATCCAAAATACTATCAAATAATGCAAAAAATAGTTATACAACATTAAGGGCCTAAAAAAATACGTAATAGAAGTTTAGGTCAAACCATGAACCAAAATTATTATGAACCCTTCTAGGATGTTCTACATGATGGAATCTAAAAATAATGATTAGATACATGTATTAGTTAGTAATGTATCATAATATATTTGATCCTATTTTCCATTCAATAAATGGTTATATACACCCAAATGATTCATAACTAATTGATGCACTTAAATATACATATAATTAATGGATATGAGTAAAAAATCTAACGTATGGGTTATTGGCTTGCATACACTTAAAATATTGAAATACATATATTCTTTGAGAATTTAAATACATATCAATGGACAATTAATGTTTCTTAATCAAGATAACTTTACAATACAGAGTATTGATGGATTTTGGGATGTGAAACAAGGAAACTCATGCAGGATAAATATGATCGCCTTCTCCTATTATACAATCTTAAAAGGAGATCAGATACCAAACATAGTACCTAAATACACGTGATTTTTTTAACTTAGTTAATACTATAAGGATCAAATATAATGGACTATTAAACATTATCAAATAGGAAACCAAGTTAATATTTGGAATCTACATATTCCAATTAGGGTTGGTATCAATTTCCATCATCATCGGAGTATGATAGCTACCCTGAATAAAAAAGAAAAAAACATGTAGAAATACTAAAAAAGGGTTATATTCAATTATTTGATCTTATTTCACGATTTAATTGATGTCTCACACTATAGTTATACTTCTCCAAATTTCTTGGTTTATGTGGGTCTAACACTGTCCATTGGTTTGTAATCATAGGATGACCGAGGCTTGAGTCATATCCTACCTCCATTTGAACACTATTTACTTTTAGAACAATTCTCCCCCTCATTTCTATCTCCCTCATATTTTCACAAATATTTGAGATTTCCCTAGGTTGCACCTTTAGTAGAGTATAAAAGGAATCCTTATTTTTCCATATTCTCTCTTTTGATCATTTTTACCCTTGTTGACTTTGAACATAATTTTTTTCAACCCAAAACCATAAAGTATCTCCAATCCATATACACATTTTCTGCTCAAGCAATATTCCTCAAGGATTCATTGGCCCTCTCAACTAACTTGGTTTTACTCTATTGATGTTCGGATTTTACTATGGTACTAGAGACCATATCTGACGAATTCCCTCAGCCACATTGTTGACTACAAACCTCTAATTCATTCTCGATGATCTTGGCTCTTCATCTTGTTGCTAATATTGCTACTAAACTCCTCCTACTTAGAGTCACCACTTGGCTGGATCTTGAAGCCTCATTAGTGCACGAAAACACCACTATAAGACTCTACACGATATCATCAACCTCCTTTAATGTTTGAAATCTCTTCTCAAGTCTTGGCTTGTGTTCCCCAAATTCATATCTCATCTCTGCTACATTTATGCTTTACCAATGGTTATATGAATTTTTTCATATGGTTTGCTTAGTTTTGTCCTCACAAGCCATTTATTAACTCAATGGGTTACTTTTGGCATTGGGATTCCATATCTATCACCCGAATCACCTCCTCCCTTTTCATGTTTTTTTTGGAAGGAGTAGCATCAACAATGATGTGTTTGACACTAGATTCTCAGCTCAAGATCCTCTGTGTATGTGACTGAGGTGGAATTAACAACAATGTTGGAAAGCCTTTCTCCCCTGCTAGGGATCCTCCAATCTCATGGAAGAACACAACATTAGCTTCTCTGATCATAGACATATCGTGATACTAAGAGGGGCATTGGTGGGTTAAATCTCTAAAATACCCTCAGGTCATCATTTTACCAGTCTCGTAGTTGAGGAGAATTTTTTTTTCACCCCCATATGTTTTGAGCTGTGTGGAGTTTTTTGGGTCAAGATCTCAATTGTACCATGTATCACCACATTCTTTAATAGTCACATGCATGGGAATTTTTTTTAACTCAATTTTCATTTATAAACACCAAGTCATATGTTAGTCCCAACTAACTCTTGAATAATCATATGTATATCAGAATTTTTAAAAAAATGATTGTAATCATGAAACTATAGTCTATTAATGTGTATAGGTTTTAGGATCTAAACCAATTTGGTTTGAAAGTCATTATTTTGGGTCTTAGTATATATATTGGAATTTAACCTTAATCTTTATATGATATTTTGTTAGGTAATCTAAAACCCAGATCTTAGGATCTAGGATTTGACCTTGATTATGTGCTGACCAAATAGATGGAATGTACATATTCCCTATTTTTATTTGGTTACTAATATTATTAAACACTATTTCATTTATAATGAGGCATGACTATACTTGAATATACTCTTGGAATCCTTTATTAAAATCATCTTTAAATGATACTATTATCATCTTATTCCCCTCTTGTCATATACTTATATTGTTGAAGTCGGCTGTATATAGGTCTTTTAACCTTGCTTGCATTGATTGTACATGTACATGTTCTTCTATGCTTGAATTTGACAAAAAATGAATTATATATCTTGCAACCCTATTTTGTATATATTCTATTTAGGCTAGTTTTATCTAGAGTGGTGGTGCTCTGCACAAGTGAGATACATATGAGCATGCTATTTCTACCTATAGTGTGCTACTCCACCCATATATATATACATACATACATATATATACATATATACACGTATATATACATGTATATTCATATAAAGACATATATATTTGTGTATATATATGTATATGTACACACACAGACACACACACGCACACACACACACACACACACACACACACACACACACACATATATATATATATATATAAACACAATATATATACATATATATATATGTATATATATACTTATATATGTATATACACATATACACAATTCCGTTTGCCTATATATATGTTTATATTTATTTATTTATACACACACTATTTTTATTTAGGGAGTGCTACTTGCACAATCATTATCTTAAACATAATGATGTCTTCTCCCTACTATAGATAGATTAGCTATTTATATCTGCATGCACTTTAATGTTTTTTTGTGACGTGTGAAATCATTTGAATGGAAAGAATCCTTATATTCATTATTTTTTTCATATAAGATGAATCCTCATTCTTTTATTATTCCTTATCTTGGACTTCACTATTTGTTATAGCTTCTCTCTAACTAGGAACACCCCTTCTATTTGTACATGAATCCTTGAATTGCCAAATATACATTGCAAATACCAATATATTAATGATGCATACTTCTCTTATGTTATCCATTTTCTGGTGTTTCTCGCAACCGCCCAAATGTAACCTATACATGAAAGGATGCTTCCATATGAAAATGTCCCAGGACCTTCAGCATTGAGGATGTTCTAAGATGACTAGGTTACCCTCTGAAACTATTCCTTAATGTATGTTGTTGTACTTTTTCCATTTTGTAATACCACCTCTTGTGGTGAGGAACAAAGTATGTAATATTTTGAGATGATGTTAGTTTAGGTTTCTACTTCTATATAATCATATTTTCTTTTCATGTATGATACTTTCGAGATGTGGAATAAAAGGCCTCTCTTCTTTAATAAATTTTGAGTATATTTGGATGGAAGGATTTATTTCCCAAAAAGTAATGAGAGGATCCCTATTCTAATCTTAGTCATTACACATGGTATCTGATAACACTTTATTTTACATACTTTTTGTATAAAATTTATACCTCTTTTAGTATATATTTTGTTAGGTTTTCCTAAAGTTTGACCATCTTTTTTACTAAAACCTCACTTACATGATTTCAGGTACATTCACAGCCCGAGTCGCGGTCTCTACCTCGGCCGCAACCCTCTTATCCTTCAACCGCGGTCACGATCTCTTTGATGACTTTAAGACCGAGGTCATCACACATTGGAGACAGACCACAGTCATATTGAGACCTCGATCACTACTCAACCGTGATCACAAGGAGGTCACGATCAATACAAAGGCACCATTCATACCAGGGACCGCAGTGTATTCAAAGACCACGTATGCCAATTTGCCTGTGACTCAATCAAGGTCACAATTTATATGGATTGCAATCCCTGTAGACCGCGATCAAGCCAGACCGTGACCAGCGTGGAGGTCGAGGTCATTGCTAAGCCCACAATTCTTGTAGACCGCGACCGAGTGAGAAAGTCTCGACCTCAACCACGATCATTGCCAGACCACGAGCAAGTGGCAGACCACGACTTAGCTGACCGCGATGAAAAGAGGAATAAAGTGTAGACCACGACCACGGTCTCACACCTCACCCAACTAGGACTGCAACCACTGTCTAGGCTTGAGTTGGTGGAATGTGCCTATAAATAGCACACCCATCCATCTTATCAAAGGATCAGATCATAGATCGGATCCCGAGGACCATGAAGTGCTACTACATTCCAAATTTGTTCTATTCCATCCCATCCACCAGTCTTGGATCTCCAAAGGCAGAAGCCAAGGAGAGAGAAAATTGAAGACTCCGTCTTCAAGAGAAGAATATTGTCCATGCCATCGACGTATTAGATCCAGATCTGAAGAAGCATTGTGTTGTATCACGTCTCTTCTCTCCAGATCTATTACTCCATTTCATTATACTTCCCTCCCCTCTTTATGGAACTTCATGTATCCATATTTCTGTAATGTTGTTATGCCATCCACGAGCATGAGATGCTAACACCTTAACTTGGGTTGGGGGTATCCACTAAGGCTCTCCCAACATGTATATTGTCTTTCTCTGTTGAATATATATGCTTTTATCAAGATTATCTCCATGCACATGTTTCAATGCTTCACTTGTATGCTTAACTACCATCTTGTAATGTTTGATAGTTGATATCTCGAGAGAGTAATATCACTTTTGTCATGTATTATGGAGTAGTATGAATGCACGAGATTGTTGGAATGCTAAAGCTTTAAAACCATATGTTATGCGATGAGGTTTGCATGTAGTCATCTTGAGAGAGAGGCTACCCTTAGACTTAGATCTTTCCTAATCTTGAGAGAGAGTGGAATAGACACTTTTGATGGTTGCTTGTAATATTGGTAAGAGTATGCGAGGGAGAGAAAGATGATGTTGCATGTTGATGAGATGCTTTAGTAGGAAAACCCCAGCCCGAGTTTCCTCCCATATACTTATTTCATCTTATTTCTTTTGTTTTTGTTCGTTCTTCTTATTCTTGTTTTTCTTACCCAACTTAGTTTGGGTGCCATCGTTCCTAAGGGAACACCTTTTATATACCCTCTTTGACTGGAGTATACAAGTGTTAGATTATGTGCACTTAACACTGCCAACCTTGTCCTTGTGTTCGACCCCGATCGCTACATCTGACCCCATTTATCGTTGCGGGGGCCTGAGAGTCAGGTTATCTCTTTAAAAGTTTGACTACTCTGAATCCACTCCTTTTGGAGGTGCGATTTAGACCGGTCAACTTTTTGGCGTCGTTGCCGGGGACAAGGCAAAATGACACTATTAAGAACTCGAGTCCACTTTCTATACTCCCGTACCTCAAGCTTAGCGATAAGCCTGACAGCAAAGTTACATTAAGTCTGCTACCCTAGGTTTGTGTAGAGTAGTTCATTTTAACACATCCAGTTTGCTAACTCGATTGTACAATTTACTCAGGCACGTAGAAAGAAGAAGACTTGTTCAAATTTACTCATGTTCACCATGCCACCTCACGTGGACCCCTTGGGAGACGAGTGGAATGTGAGGATCCAACACCATTCACCACCACCAGGCACAGATGAAGACAGAGATGACCGTTACAATGACGGTTTCCAATATTAAGAATGAGAGGAAGAGCTTGAAGAGTGACCTGAAAATGATCGTCGTGAGGTTGACCGTCACTATGAGGAACGTCATCATCACCGCAGGCATAGAAGAAACCATCATAACAATGAGTGTGAAGTTGAGAGAAATCGCAACCGCAAGGACTACGATAGCTAGGATGACGAGGAAGGGAAGACCCTTCATGAGTTGGCAGCAACAAGGGCCAACGAGCCGAGATTTCCTATTATCATACCGAACTTCAATGCAACAAACTTTGAGCTAAAACTAGCTGTCATATCTATGATTCAGAATAAGCCTTTCCACGGGAACTCAAGAGAGAATATGTACCACCATCTAGATGCTTTCAAGAACATCTACGATACCATTAAGATGAGGGGTGTCCCACAATAAGTGATTTAATGTAAGGGTTTCAACTTCTCCTTGGAAGATAAGGCTCTGTCCTGGTATCTAAATCTCCCCCACCAGTGTATAGATGGGTGGAGACCCCTAGAGGTTACCTTTGTCAGTAAGTTTTATCCTACTGAGAGGACCACCCGTAACACGTAGAAGATTACATCTTTTGCACAAAAGCCAGGGGAAAACTTGCACGAGGCATGGGAGCATTTCCAAGAGTACCTGAGGGATTGTTCGCACCACAACTATCGTAAGGGGTTCCTAGTAACCACCTTCTACAATGGGTTGACCCATATAGAAAGAACTTCATTGAAGGTAGTGACTACCTGGGGAAAAAGCCAAGCAAGACTATGAAGATTATAGAAAACATGGCTACGCTCCAAGCATGAATAGACTATGAAAGGAGTGATAGAGGCCCATTGAAGAAGGTAGGATCTGAAGGACCATCCATGGAAGCCAAGGCTTTAGAAACTATAACATCCCAAATCTAGAAAATAACAACTGATGTTAAACAACTGAAGGATACTGGAGGCAAGGGAAAGAAGCACATCGAGAAAGTGATGAAGTGTGTCACCTGCGGTGAAGGAGGACACGGGGTCGATAACTGTATCTACACCAGACCCGAAGAGAGTGAAGACAGTGAAAGCGAAGATGAGACTACGTAGAATGTTTCCTATGCCAACTTTAAGAGGCCAGATCACTCTGGCTTCAGCTATGGAAACAAGGATGCCGCCAAGAATTTGCACCAGCTAAGCAATTCACAAAAGCCTCCGCCAGGTTTCAAAAAGAGGGGTGGAAAACCGTCGCATACTTGAACAACCAATTATCAAACTAATAGGAATAATTACTCTGCACAAGGTAAGAACCAGACTCGCCAAGGAGTTGGACTAAGCCAGGGGCCAAGTCAAAGTCAAGGTCAAGGTCAAGGACAGGGGCAAGGAAAAGATAATAGCTTGCAAGACTTAGTTACTCAACTCTTCAATTTTATTAAAAGATAAGCAACTATGAACGATCAACTGACACCAAGTGCCCTAGACAATTCTAGCATCCTAACAACTATGCAAGTCCAGATGGCATATATGTAGATGCATCAACACCAAATAGACCAACAACTCGCGTAGTTGGCGGAGTTAGTAAAGAATCCCTCCAAAAAAATTATGTCAAATACGGAGACGGCAAAAATGGATACCCTCCAATTTGGGAGGACGTTGATCAACTATGGAACCAAGAATGAGAACGAGGAAGGAAAAGATGGACAACAACCCAAGAGAGAAATTGCTTTCAAGAAGTATGCTAATAGGGAGAGGCCTGCTGAAGAAAGTCGTGAGAGAAGTAGAGAAGCTAGAGATCCTAATCCCATTGAAGAAATATTTGCAAAGAAGAGCTTGTATGCCAAAAGAATTCCATTCCCATACAAGCTTATCAAGGCACACTTGAAGAAAAGATATGAAAACTTCATGGAAGCAGTGAAGAAACTACATATAGACGTCCCATTTCTTGATGCTTCAGAGGAGATGCTGACATATGCTAAGTTTTTCAAGGACCTTATCACGAAGAGAAGGAGAGGGAACCACATCGAAATGGTACACCTAGAAAATATGTCCAACGCCTTCGTTCAAGCAAAACTGCCAACTAAGAAGAAAGACCCAGGAACCTTCAACATCCCTTTTTGCGTTGATGACAACATTGAAAGGAAGGGTCTGGCAGATTTGGGCACTAGCATAAGCCTGATGCCCCTAAGCTTAGCACAAAAATTGGGATTGACCAATATGGTAAAGATAAGTATGCAGATTGAACTAGTAGACCATACATTTAAAAGACCAGTGGGTATAGTGGAGGATGTCCCGATCTGTGTGGGATGATTCTTCATACCATGTGATATCATTGTGATAGATACTGTGGAGGACCCAAAGTGTCCGATAATATTTGGATGACCTTATCTAGCTATTGGAAGAGCCCGGATAGATGTCGCCAAAGGCGTCATAACCCTTCGGGTTGGAAGTGACCACATTGACTTCAAAGTATTGGATGCCATCTATAACCAATATTGTGAAGAGATTCAACAAGAAAAGGCCATCGTGGACCGGCTTATGAGAGCCCTGAATAACCTGAACCCTTTGACAGAAGACCCCGAAGTGGTTAAGATACTAGATTATCTTAACCAAAGTGAAGAAAGTGTCAGTGATGAGAAAGAAGTGATAGAGATAGTGAAGTACACTTCTTTGGAATAGTCAAATGAAGAGTTAGAAGCTTCGAAGCCAATACCGGAATTAAAGCCACTACCAGAAGGGATAAAGTATGAGTTCCTAGACAATGAGAGAAGGAATCCGATCATCATCAATGCTAACATCACAGAAGAACAATGGGAAAGACTCCTAGAAGAATTGAGGGAGCATAAAAGAGCAATTGGATATTCAGTTGAGGACATCAAGGGACTAAGCCCAACCCTATGTATGCACATGATAAACTTAGAAGAATCAGCAAGGCCATTGGTGCAACCTCAAAGGAAATTGAACCAAATGTTGAAGGAAGTAGTCAAGAAGGAAATATTGAAGCTAAGGGATGTGTGGATCATATACCCAATAAGCGACAGCAACTGGGTGAGCCCCATTTATGTAGTACCCAAAAATGATGGAATGACAGTGGTAAGAGGATATAATGGTGACGAAGTTGCCAGAGAACTATCAAAAGCTAGAGAATGTGCATTGATTATAGAAAGCTAAATTCGGCCACCAAGAAAGATCATTTTCCCCTGCCATTTATTGACCAAGTCTTAGAAAGACTTACCCACCATGATTACTTCTTCTTCTTAGATGGATATTCTGGATTCTATCAAGTTCCAATCCACCCTTTGATCAGGAAAAGATGACATTTACATGCATCTATGGCACGTACGCCTTCAGGAGAATGCCTTTCGGCCTATGCAATGCTCATGCAACTTTCTAGCTTTGCATGATTTCCATGTTTTCAGACTTCTTAGAAGACATAGTTGAAGTGTTTATGGATGACTTCTCTGTATATGGGACACATTTCGATGCTTTCCTAAGAAATTTATCCCTGGTTCTACAAAGATGTGAAGAAAAACATCTGGTCCTGAACTGGGAAAATGCCACTTTATGGTTTAGAGTGGCATTGTCCTGGGACACACAATCTCTAAGAAAGGCATTGAGGTGGATTTGAGCAAGATTGAGGCCATCTCCAAACTCCCACCACCAAAGTCCGTGACTGGGGTAAGGATTTTCCTGGGCCATGCTGGGTATTATAGGAGGTTCATTAAAGACTTCTCAAAATTTTGAAGCCCCTTTCAAATTTGCTGATCAAGGACGCAGTGTTTGAGTTCGATGATGAATGTTCAAAAGCTTTTGAGACCCTAAAGAAGGCTTTAACATGTGCACCAATCCTGCAAGCTCTAGACTGGGAGATACCTTTTGAGATAATGTGTGATGCTAGTGATTACGCCATAGGTGCAGTCCTAAGGAAAAAGAAAGACAGGAAGCACCATGTCATATGTTACGCCAGTCATACGCTGGACGAAGCCCAAGTGAACTACACCACCACCGAGAAGGAGATGTTAGTGATTGTGTTTGCATTTGATAAATTCTGATCATACCTTATAGGAGCCAAGATTAAGGTTTATACTAACCACGACACTATACGCTATCTCATGCAAAAGAAAGACATCAAGCCAAGATTGCTAAGGTGGGCCCTGCTGTTGCAAGAATTTGATCATGAAATCATTGATAAGAAAGGAAAAGAAAATGTGGTTGCATACCACTTTTCTAGAATAGTCGTCGATGAAGAGAATCAATTACCAGTGAACGACAATTATGCTGATGAAGCCCTATTGATGGATCAGTCTGATGAGTAGAGTTTACCGTTGTTTGCAGATATCTGCAACTATCTGGCTTGTGGCCAGCTTCCGTCGGACATAACATACAACTAGAAGAAGAAGCTTTTCTACGATGTTAAGAACTATTACTGGGACGACCCACTGCTATTTGAGAGGTGTTCTGACAGTTTGTATCGAAGGTGTATACCAGAGGAAGAAGTCCCGTCAATCCTAAAAGAATGTCATTCTTCACTGTATGGAGGACATTATAGTGGAGAAAGAATGGCTACAAAAGTGCTCCAATATGGGTTTCACGGGCCCACCCTGTTCAAGGACGCAACATCCTTTGTCAAGGCTTGCAAGGAATGCCAACTTACTGGAAATATCAATAAGAGAAGTGAGATGCCTATGGCCAACTGGGTGGAAGTAGAAATCTTTAATGTTTGGGGAATAGACTACATGGGTCCTTTCCCATCATCAAAAGGATACCAATATATCCTAGTTGTTGTTGACTACGTGTCAAACTGGGTAGAGGTGGTAGCGACCCAAACTTGCGATTCTAAATTTGTGATCAAGTTGTTTGAGAAAACCATTTTCCCACGCTTCAGAGTGCCTCACACTATCATAAGCGACGGGGGATCACATTTTGGGGAAAAGAAATTTGAGGCTCTATTAAAGAAATACGGGGTAAAGCACAAAGTTGCTACACCCTATCATCCTCAATCCTCGGGACTGAAAAACACTAGAGGGGGGGTGAATAGAGTTTTTAAATAATTTTAACAATTTATTGAATTCAAACAACCACAATTGAAATTGGAAGAAGGAGACGGGTGTTTAGAGTGGTTCCAACTTTAGCAAATACTAAAGTTGTCAGTCCACTACCCGGTTGCTTACCCAACCGGGATTTTGAAAGTATTTATTTTATTACCTTCTCAAGGATTTATACAAAATACAATACTTTCCTTTACACCCTTTGAACAGCCTTCACTTGAAGTAGGTGCACCAACTTTGAGGTAGACTTCTTGAAGTAACTCCAAGCTCCCCCTTGAAGTAGCCTTCCTCTCTAGAAGTAACCTCCCGTTGCACCAGCCTTCTGAAGTAGCTCAAAGTCACCTTCTTCCCCAAGAAGAACTCTACCCTCTCCAATCAGCAGCCTCCAACCTAGGAGTAGCAAGGAGAGTACAAACAGTAATAGAGAACAAGAAAGGAAAAAGGAAATTACAACTTATCCTTTGTAGCCCAAGGCTTGATTTGCCTAGATCAAGCGTATAGATCTCCTAACCAAGTGTATGGACTTGTGATTGCAGTGGGTAGGAGATACTAGCCTATAGGACACGAATTTTGAGCTAAGAAAGGAAGTAGCCAATTTTCACAATGCTCAAGTTGCTCAAAAACAGATTGCTCAAAGTATGCTCAAGGATTTCTCAAGTGTAACAAGTGTATTTGAGTGTCCTATGGCTTGTCCTATTTATAGGAATGGCCTAAGGATGCTTAAGGACATTCTAGACAACTTCTAGGGGTTTCTAAGTGCTTAACTAGCCGTTAGGTACAAGTTTGTTGCTTTAACAACGGCTAATTAATTAATTCTGCAGTTGCTGTCAGAGATCATCTCGGTCGAGGAATGGTCGACTGAGAAACCTACTCGGTCGAACTTTTGTCGACCGACAGGCTCTCTGGAACAAGTGATTTGCAACGTCTATCTCCAACTGCCAACTACTTTGTCAGTTGTGTCTAACGGCTACTTTGGATCTTTCTCGGTCGAGAAGATTGTCGACCGAGAGTGTCTCGGTCGAGGAGTTTGTCGACCGAGATTGATCCTGTTTCAATGTTTCAATTTAGGCACTAACTATATGTATGAGTGTGCAAATGTGATCCTATTTGAAGGGAATGACTTACCTAGATGTGGTGTTTAGCTAGGGAGAATCTAACGCTTGATTTACATGCAATCTAAGTACTTGTACATTATATATTTGTACAAGTTTTTTACAAAGTGATTACATTGCATGAAAACATAAACATGTAAGCATATGGATTTCCCTAGTTGCTTTGTCATCCACCTTAATCCTGCACACTCAAGTAGCTCGTTAGATCAAATGAAATGTTTGTCATAATCAAAACAAAGGGATTTATAGATGTCCATTTAGCCAACAATCTCCCCCTTTTTGAAGATGACAAACATTTCCAAGAATATAAATAAAGGAAATATAAACCATATGAGTTTCATACCTTTAGATTACCTTTTGTAGCTTTTCCTCTTGTTTATAAAATGTGTGCTTATTATTCCCCTTGAATTATGGAACATGAAATTCATTTCACTAGGGAATATAGCAACTTTCAATGTAAAGCCAAGAGTTTATTTATGAAACTCATTGATTGAGTGTTTCCTAATTATTAAGTTTTAGTTTTATATTTATTTCTCCCCCTTTGTCATTTCAAAAAGATATCCGTTAGAGATAAAAACTCCCCCTTAATTAGATGTCCCATCAAATCTAATAAAAAAGATGTCCATTTGAAAGCCAAAATATCATGATGCAAGTAAGAGTTTTTGTTTACGTAGCACAAATATCAAAGAAAACATCTTCCAAAGGAGTGATAAGCAGTTGCTTCCTAATTTTGTTAAATTGATCTAGTGGAAGCGGTTTTGTAAAAATATCAGCCAATTGATCTTCCGTATCAACATGATGAAGAGAAACATGATTCTTGGAGATATGATCCCTTAAAAAGTGATGACGGATTTCAATATGTTTATCTCGGCTGTGTAAAATAGGATTGTGTGCTAAGTTTATAGCGCTCATGTTGTCACAAAAAATAGGCGTAGAAGAAAGAGTAAAACCATAATCGTTTAACACTTGTTTCATATAAAGTACTTGAGCACAACAAGACCCGGCTGCCATATATTCAGCTTCAGTTGTAGATAGGGCAACCATATTTTGTTTCTTGCTAAACCAAGATACTAAAGCTCTTCCTAACAAGAAACAGCCACCACTAGTACTCTTGCGATCAAGGCGACAACCAGCATAATCTGCATCAGTATAAGCTTTAAAATCCAAGGATTGTCCTTTTGGATACCATAAACCAAAACAAGTAGTGCCGGCTAGGTAACGAAGAATTCGTTTAACTGCTAGAAAATGAGAATGCATAGGTTGTGATTGAAATCGAGCACAAAGACCAACGGAAAACATAATGTCCGGTCTAGAAGCAGTTAAGTAAAGCAAACTACCAATCATGGCTCTATATAAGGAATCATCAATAGGTTCCCCATTTTCATCCTTATCAATTTTAATAGAAGTAGCCATAGGAGTAGTAGCATGTTTGCACTGATCCATCCCGAAACGCTTTAAGAGTTCCTTAGTGTATTTTTCTTGGCTTATGAATATTCCGGCAGGTGTTTGCTTAATTTGAAAACCAAGAAAGAAAGTTAGTTCACCCATCAGGCTCATTTCAAATTCTTTTTGCATAATGTCACTGAATTGTGTGCACAATGAATCATTAGAAGCTCCAAAAATAATGTCATCAACATATATTTGTACAACTAGGAAATCAGATGTATATGTTTTGAAAAATAAAGTAGAATCTGAATTTCCAATAGAAAAATTATTATCAAAGAGATATGTCTTGAGCCTTTCATACCAATTCCTAGGTGCTTGTTTTAAACCATAAAGTGCTTTCTTAAGTTTATAAACATAGTCACCTTTTTCCGGTATTTCAAAACCAGGTGGTTGGGCAACATATACTTCTGCTTGAATAATGCCATTTAGAAATGCACTTTTTACATCCATTTGGTAGAGTTTGATGTTTTTATGTGCAGCAATAGCTAGTAACATTCTAATAGCTTCAAGTCTAGCTACCGGTGCATACGTTTCATCAAAATCTATTCCTTCTTGTTGATTATATCCTTGTGCTACTAACCGAGCTTTATTCCTTATTACTTCTCCTGTCTCATTTAGCTTGTTCCTAAAAACCCATTCAGTTCCTATTATGGTTTTATCTTGTGGTTTAGGAACTAAATCCCATACATCATTTTTAGTGAATTGATTCAATTCTTCTTGCATGGCTATTATCCAATAATCATCTTTAAGAGCTTCAGATATCTTTTTAGGTTCAATGATGGAAACAAAAGCCATGTTTGCAACATCTTTGAAGGAAGACCGAGTTTTGACTTTATCATTAGGATCTCCAATAATTAGTTCTTGAGGATGGTCTTTAATAATCCTAGGTGTAGGTTGTGGTTCAGCTTGGTGATTTGTAGTACCTTTCTCACTATCATTTGGTATGTTTAAATTTTCGAATTGATTAGTGAGATCTATGATTTCTAGATTTTCAGATTTGGACTCTTCATGAAAAGAAACATGAATAGATTCCTCAACTTTTCTAGATATAGTGTTATATACTCTAAAAGCTTTGCTAGAAGTGGAATATCCCAAAAAGAATGCTTTGTGTGATTTTGAGTCAAACTTATCTCTATCATCTTTGGTATTTAAAATATAGCATGTGGAGCCAAAGGTATGAAAATAGTCAACTCTAGGTTTCTTAGAATGTATTATTTCATATGGAGTTTTCTTTAAATGAGAGTGAACAGTTACTCTATTTAGCACATAGCATGCAGTGTTTACATCTTCAGCCCAAAAAGTTTTGGGTGTGTTGTGTTCGAGCATCATAGTTCTAGCCATTTCTTGTAGTGATCGATTTTTCCTTTCAACTATACCATTTTGTTGTGGAGTGCGTGGAGCAGAAAAATTATGAGTATACCCTTGAGATGTACAAAATTCTTCAAATGTATGATTTTCAAATTCTCCACCATGATCACTTCTAATGGTACATATTTTGCTTTGTAATAGATTTTCAATCTTGGAACAAAATTGTATAAAAACATGAATAGTATCATCTTTAGTTGCAATAAAGTGTACCCATGTGTATCTACTATAATCATGAACAATAACAAAACAGTATCTTTTACCACCAATAGATTGTGTCCTCATGGGTCCAAATAAATCCATATGAATTAATTCTAAGGACCTACTGGTGCTAAGTACATGTTTTGGTTTAAAAGACGTTTTGGTTTGCTTTCCCATTGTGCATGGTTCACAGTTTTTAACTTGATCAAAAGATAAAGTAGGCAATCCACGAACAAGATCATATTTCACTAATTTTTTAATAACATGTGAACTAGCATGTCCTAGCTTTTTATGCCATAGTTGTAAGGTATTTTCATTTGCAAGCAAGCATTTTCCCACTACTGATTTCATAGAGTTAGGTTTAAGGATATAAAGATTTCCAACTCTATTTCCTTCATAAACAACATTTGTAGTGTTTTCTATCAATAACTTGCAGCAGGTTTTGTTAAATAACACATCATAACCACTATCACATAATTGACTAACACTTATCAAATTATGGTGCAAACCATCAACGAGTAGAACATTCTTTATTTCGAGGTTTGTACCAACATTACCTATTCCAACGATTTTGCCCTTACCATTGTCTCCAAAGGTGACTGTTCCACTTTTCTTTTCTTCAAAGGTTTGAAATGCATCTTTGTTCCCGGTCATATGTTTGGAACATCCACTGTCAACTACCCATTCCTGCATTAAAATGTAGATTTTGGTACCCATGTGATGGTCCGATATGGTTAGAATCATTTAAGTATGTACTTGTATAAAAGTTCTGAATCAGAAATCCAATCAGTCGACAATTGTTCGACCGACATCTGTCTCGGTCGACTAATTGTCGATCGAGAAGATTACTGTATTATAAGTAAAGAAACACAGAAATTGAACTCGGTTGACCAATTTTCGACCGGAATAATTGCTGTAGATTTTGATTTGTTACAGACATCCGGTCGGTCGACAATACTTCGACCGATTAATGGTTCGGTCGACAATACTTCGACCGACAAAGTTTCTGTTTCAGTATAACAGTGCAGAAAATTAACAATATGCATGAAATCTTTTGTTTAGTTGAGATAAGACAATATATCTAGCAAGATGGAGCGTTTGGCCATATCTCAACTAAATTCCATTTGACTCTACTAAGTTTGAGGTTTTGGGACCCAAACTAATTCGGAATCCTTAGTCTTATAAGGGCATGAAAAAGAATAGTGTCCAAGACGTAAACAAAAATGGCAAGTAATAGAATCAACTTCATTTCTTTTTCTAGCCATTGTGTTCTTGGGTACAAACATAGTTTGAGTTCTTTTGGGTTGATTTTTCTTTGAAGCATATCCCAAACCTTTTCTTCCGTTGAAAATAGTACCAATGTTTAGAATGTTATCAAGTATATCTTTTCTTCTTAACTCATAAAGTTCTCTTTGCAGCTGAGCAATGTCATTCATCTTCTTGTGTAAATCTTTTCTTGCTTGATCTAAATCAGATAGCAATGAATCTTTTTCTTTTACAACATTATCATAGTCTAGATGGTTACACAAAATAGGTTGAGTCTGAAAATCTTGTAGTTTAGCTAACAGTTCAGTCTTTTCTTTAGAAAGAAGATCAACATTTGTTTCTAAAGTGAGTAGCTTTCTAGTGCAATCATCTAAAGATGTTTTTAGAGACAAATTCTCAAGATCAATGTTGTTCTTTTCAGAAGAAAGATTATCTAATTTAGCAATTAGCTCATCATTTGATTTGATAACCTTCTTTAATTTCTTCTTGACATCAACATACTTATCATGAATTTCTTGTAGACTAGTAACTAACTCTTCTTTAGGAAGATCAAGTAGGCTTACCTCTTGAGAGTCTTCATCATCTTCTCTTGTCGTTAGACAATCCACCGTTTCTTCTCTGCTTTCACTATCACTTGACTCGTCCCATGCAGCTTTATAGGCTTTTTCTCCCTTCTTCTTGTGTGAGCTTTTCTTTCCTTTCTTTGCTTTAGGACATTCATTTTTGAAATGTCCTTTCTTACCACATTCAAAGCACCTAGGAGGGGTAGAAGAAGAACTGGAAATTTTGTTAGATTTAAATCTTTTGTATTTCTTACCATTGACTATCAAGGCTTCTTCTCCTTCTTCTTCACTTGACTCCTCACTTTCTTGTGTGACAACCTTTGAAGCTTTTAGAGCCACATCCTTCTTCTTTCCTTGCTGAAGTTCACGTGCTCTTCTTTCTTCCTCTTCTAGAGTTGCTTCATGAGCTTCTAAGTTGCCAATAAGTTGCTCCATTTTCAGTCGAGTGAGGTCGTTTGCTTCTTCAATGGCTGTCACCTTTGGCTTATATTTTGGAGGAAGTGAACGAAGGATCTTTGATACCTAATCTTCTTCAAGGATAGGTTTTCCTAGGGCACTTAAACCATTAACAATAGTAGAGAATTTTGCAAACATTTCACTAATTGATTCATCAGGATCCATACGAAAGTGTTCAAACTTTTGTTTAAACATGCTAATTTTGGAATTTTTGACTTGGACTGTTCCTTCATAGGTTATGGATAGTCTATGCCAAATATCATAGGCTGTGTCACAATTAGATATTCTATTAAATTCTCCTACTGATATAGAACAATATAAAATGCTTACAGCTTTTGCATTCATTTGAGCTAGCTTTACCGTATTTGCATCCCATTCTCCAAATTGAGTTTGAGGGAGCTCATATGGGGTTGACACCATTCTCCATAAGTCCCAATTGATGCCTTGGAAGTAGAACTGCATCCTTCTCTTCCAATATTGGTAGTTTGTTCCATCGAACGCTGGAGGCCTAGCAACAAGTGTCCCTTCGAGGTTAAGGTTGTTGAGCACTCCATCACCCATTTCTTCAAGACCTTGTTAGGGTTCCTTGAAGCCTGATCTGATACCAATTGAAAAACACTAGAGGGGGGGGGTGAATAGAGTTTTTAAATATTGAACTCAAACAACCACAATTGAAATTGGAAGAAGGAGACAGGTGTTTAGAGTGGTTCCAACTTTAGCAAATACTAAAGTTGTCAGTCCACTACCCGGTTGCTTACCCAACCGGGATTTTGAAAGTATTTATTTTATTACCTTCTCAAGGATTTATACAAAATACAATACTTTCCTTTACACCCTTTGAACAGCCTTCACTTGAAGTAGGTGCACCAAATTTGAGGTAGCCTTCTTGAAGTAACTCCAAGCTCCCCCTTGAAGTAGCCTTCCTCTCTAGAAGTAACCTCCTGTTGCACCAGCCTTCTGAAGTAGCTCAAAGTCACCTTCTTCCCCAAGAAGAACTCCACCCTCTCCAATCAGCAGCCTCCAACCTAGGAGTAGCAAGGAGAGTACAAACGGTAATAGAGAACAAGAAAGGAAAAAGGAAATTACAACTTATCCTTTGTAGCCCAAGGCTTGATTTGCCTAGATCAAGCGTATAGATCTCCTAACCAAGTGTATGGACTTGTGATTGCAGTGGGTAGGAGATACTAGCCTATAGGACACGAATTTTGAGCTAAGAAAGGAAGTAGCCAATTTTCACAATGCTCAAGTTGCTCACAAACAGATTGATCAAAATATGCTCAAGGATTTCTCAAGTGTAACAAGTGTATTTGAGTGTCCTATGGCTTGTCCTATTTATAGGAATGGCCTAAGGATGCTTAAGGACGTTCTAGACAACTTCTAGGGGTTTCTAAGTGCTTAACTAGCCGTTAGGTACAAGTTTGTTGCTTTAACAACGGCTAATTAATTAATTCTGCAGTTGCTGTCAGAGATCATCTCGGTCGAGGAATGGTCGACTGAGAAACCTACTCGGTCGAACTTTTGTCGACCGACAGGCTCTCTGGAACAAGTGATTTGCAACGTCTATCTCCAACTGCCAACTACTTTGTCAGTTGTGTCTAACGGCTACTTTGGATCTTTCTCGGTCGAGAAGATTGTCGACCGAGAGTGTCTCGGTCGAGGAGTTTGTCGACCGAGATTGATCCTATTTCAATGTTTCAATTTAGGCACTAACTATATGTATGAGTGTGCAAATGTGATCCTATTTGAAGGGAATGACTTATCTAGATGTGGTGTTTAGCTAGGGAGAATCTAATGCTTGATTTACATGCAATCTAAGTACTTGTACATTATATATTTGTACAAGTTTTTTACAAAGTGATTACATTGCATGAAAACATAAACATGTAAGCATATGGATTTCCCTAGTTGCTTTGTCATCCACCTTAATCCTGCACACTCAAGTAGCTCGTTAGATCAAATGAAATGTTTGTCATAATCAAAACAAAGGGATTTATAGATGTCCATTTAGCCAACAGGGACAAGTAGAAGTATCCAACCGGCAGATTAAATAGATTTTGGAGAAAATGGTTGACCGTACTCAGAAGGACTTGTCTATGAAACTTGATGATGCTCTCTGGACTTATAGGTCATCTTATAAAACACCAATAGGCACGATGCCGTACAGATTAATCTATGGTAAGTCCTTCCACCTACCATTGGAACTCGAGGATAAAGCCCTTTGGGCAATCAAGTTTCTAAACATGGATTTAGAAAAGGTAGGACAGAAAAGATTCTTGCCGTTACAAGAGCTCGAGGAGCTGAAATTGCATGCTTATGAGAATGCAAAAATTTACAAACAAAGGACTAAGGTGTGGCATGAAGCCCACCTAAAGAACAAGGATGTTTGTGAAAGAGATAAAGTGCTTCTCTTCAATTCAAGCATTAGGCTCTTCCCTGGAAAGCTTAGAACAAGATGGTCAGGCCCCTTCTCTATGGTGAAGATTTACCCATCAGGAATAATGGAGATTCAAAGGGAGAAAACTGGAATTTTCAAGGTCAATGGTCATAGGGTAAAAAAAATTTATGAAGATGAGGCTTTTGTGCTAAGATCTGAAATCAATTTGGAGAAACCAGATCAGCCACCTGAGAAAAGGAATGAAGAGTTGCCACATTCAACTGCGGGACCAAAGGAGTGAAGAATTATGAAGTCTAGCTAGAGACTTTAAAACAAAGTCTTCTTGGGAGACAACCCAAGTTTTCGGCTACTTCCTTAAGCTTTGCTTTCTCTCCCATTTTTGTTTGATTAGTTTTCTGCTCTTTTAAGTGATGTACATATCTATCTTCCTTTTGAGTAATTGATGATTTAATTAAAGAAGTGAGCTTTGCTTTTGTCAAGTAGCTCTGATCGCAGTCTGGACCGCGGTCACAGTATAATCTTGCATTGTGCAAGACCGCGACCCACGATGCCCATAACTAGACACCTCGACCACGACCTTAGGTCGCCGTTGGAATAGAAGAGACCGCGACCATGGTCGTGCTTCGAGTACATCACAATCACAGTCTTTCCCTTCAATCGTCAGGTCACAGTCACTCTAGTATATATATTCTTAAACCCTCATCTCTCAGACTTTTTTCACTGCTTGCTTTCCAGAGCCGAGTTAAACCCTATTTCTCCGAAGAACTGCTCCGCCGCGACCGATGACTCACTTTCGCACCAACCTGCTACAATTTCACCATCGCATCCAACAACAAGGTAACAGGAAGCCATCCCCTTTTCTTTACTTGTCGCTGATTCTTTGATTTTTACCCACCACTAATTTCGCTCCACACCCTAAAAATCATTTTTCCGCTTCACCCATTTGATGGGTATCTGCCACGTTGTCGCCAGTTTCTCATGACTATCCAGATACCCAAACCACCCTAACGGTGGCATTTGCAAACAATAACTAAAAACCCTAAAAATACCAATAATGGGGCAACCTCCCACCGACGAGATGAAGAGCAGATCAACGGACAAAGAAGGAAGGCAGAACGGTTGGATCAAGAAGGACTGTGAGTCGCGGTTCATCTCCAGTACAATAGTGACTGTGGTATACTCATCAACCCTAACTCGATCGTGGTGTTTGCTCAAGTTTCAAGTCCACACCGCAGGTGACGGTATGGAAGAATTCTACTTGAAGTCACGGTCCCTTTGATCGTGACATGCCTGAAACATAGAAGAAGACCGCAACCGCGATTAAAACCACGACCGCGATCCCCTACTCATTTCACCATGACCGCGATCTCCTTCAGAGACCGCGATCGCGGTGCCCCTATGAATTATTAACAAAACTGCGGGTCGCGACCCCTATTTATTGAACTTAATAATTAAAACTTTGCATAATACCTTCCCAGATAATCACAAGAAGATTAGTATTTATTAAATCAATTATAAACTAAGTCATTATTGAAACCTTACAGAATGTGTTCTTTAGAGAAAAGTGACCCCATCTTCCAGAAGGCAACATCCCTGAAGGAGGTGGAAAAGATAGTGGAGGGCTTAACAATAGCGCTTTATAGGAATACTTCTCTACTAGAGACAAAACGGGTTGAGGTGCCGCTGAGGCTAACAGTATCAAAGAATACTGGGACACATGACAACAGAGGACTCTACACACGAAATAGAGCAAACTGAGCAAAAAGAGTCATCTGAGTATCAACCAAGGGAGTCAGAGATATGAGCATGGGGGAAGAAGAGAAAGGCTACACCAAAGGGATCCAAGAGTAGCAAAAAGACAAAACCATTAGCTGCTGAGAAGCCAAAGGAACAGGAGGCAAGAAAGGCCAAAGAAGTCATAGGGGAGACATCTGTAGAATCCGAAGAACCCCCGTCTGTACCAAGGAACATCGTACACCAGTCCACCTATGACTGGATGTACCAGAACAAGGAATTATGCCCGACCTGTTACCTGGACGTAGAACATTTCAAGAAGATGAGAATCTATGATAGGGTAGTCAAATTCCTAGAAGGTGCAAACTTTCGCACCTATGCACACCCGAGGTGAAGTCCTACAAAAGGCTAATTGCGGAGTTCCTATCTTTGTTAAAGAAGGTCACTACCAATAGTAAAACAAGAAAGGTAGGAGGCGGAGATTATAAATTGCAAGTAAGGCTAGGAGGCAAGTCTTACATGATCACAGAGGCGATGCTGAACAAAATATTTATAGAGATAGAGGAAGAAGAAAAAGATTGCTCCACCGCCCCAAGCAAAAAAGAAGCAGTCACCTATGAAAGCAATCAACTATGGGAAGAGCTGACTGGAGAAGAGGAACACAACTCTAAGAACTCTAAAGCCTCATTAATCACCTCGTGCTTCATTCGTACAATGCAGAAAATTACTGCCTACACAATTTACACAAGATCAGAAATGAGAATGATTAGCAAGGGAGATCTGTTCCTAATCTGGTCGATGATAAATAGAAATCCATTTAATATCGAAAAGATATTAATCGAGTGTTTATTAATGGCAGTAGGAAGAGAAGCAAAAAGGAACTCTGCATACTACATGGGTGGCCAGATAACGAAGATTGTTGAATACTTAATGGACACAGAAGAGGTCCTGAAGTATAAGGAAATGGACAAACAACAAAGGATAGACATCAAGTCCCTTATCAGCATGGTTATCCTATTACAAAAGGGGGAGAAACTATACTTCAGGAAAAGCGGGCTAAAGAGGCTTCTTCCCCTTCTGGAAGTGGCATTCTATGATGCCCACAAGCTGTGGACAACCCATGACGACATCAAAAATATGTGCTCTGGGGAACTGCAGGCTAACACGAATACTGAACCATTACTTACAGCTGGAGAAAGCATATCTCAAGTTGAATTAAAGGAGAAAAAGAGCACAGAGTCGTGGAAGAAATTGGCGGTACAGAAAAAGAAGTCAACAAATACAACTACACCACTAACCGAAGGGCCAACAGCTGCAGAACAACCCACCCCCATGGATCCACCTCTAGAAGAACCAATGGGTAATGCAGAACCCACACCTCTAGATCCACACAAGGAAGCAATTACCGTGGAGCCAGAGGTAGAGAAAGAGGAAGGTGTGGCAGCTGACCTGCAGCCTGACAAAGAGCTGGAGGTTGAGCCAGAAGGACGAGGCTCTTAGGCCATACCAGATATGGAGATTCATGGAGTGGAGGTGGACCCACAAGACAAGAAAAAGGAAAAATAACAAGGCCCACCACCACCACCTCCACAACTAACTATGCTAAACTCGTCAACGACGCACATGGAGCATCAACTGCACCAACAACAATAGCATGCACCTTCCTTCGGAGGTGTATTAGGTACAAAGTTTGATGCCATGTGGGAACACATGCATCAAACCAACACAAAAAATACAACGATCTCTTATTCTTTGTCTACGCTAACAACAAAGGTACAAGTCCTCTACGAAAGGACTAGAGCACTCCCTGACTTTATCTAAGAAGTTCTAAGCAACCAATGGATGATGATGGGAATGTTGAAGAATATAAAGAACGACATGCAAGACCTATAGAAAGAGAGACATGTCATTCGAGCCGACAACGAGCATATGCATCGCGGATATGACGCGGCAATGGCTAGCCTCGAGGAAGAATGTCAGCGCCTAGAAGAGGATTGCCAGAAGCTCGAGAAGGAACGTGAAGAACTCGAGAACCAGAGGAAGAAAAAGAAGGCGAAGCGCTCAACAAGCCCAGTGCACTCCTTATCAAGCCCCTCCAGCCACAACAACAACGACGACGACAACATGGGAGGAACCGACACTGGAGTGGGCATGCTAAAAGAAGAAAGTATCAATGCAAGGATGACACCAGTAGCTGAGTCAAAGAAGAATGAGCTGCCACAACAATCGAGCTCCCCCAACGACAAACACATGAAGAAAAACAAAACATTGTCAAGGGAGCTCGACCTCAATCGAAATCCCGAAGAATGCCATGATGAATCTATTGAAGGCAGTGGGGGACTAGTAGAGCAGCAATTCACCTTGCCTACAAATACAATGATGCTAGAAGAACAGATTGCTACAACCCACTGAGAAGAAGTCGCCACCAAACTTAGTGTGATAGGAGCAGTGGAGCTCGATAGGATGTTAGCTGAGCTGGGAGCTGACCTCAAAGAGAGCAACAAGTTCCTCCTATTCAAACACACCATGATCATAATGACTACCTCTATGATGGGAAGATGGAGGAAACTCTTGCAATGATGCCAGCCACCAAGCTGGGCCAAACTTCTGAGGAGAGCAATGTCAAGGATAGTGTAGCTGCAAAAGCCTTCTCTGAAGTAGCAGAACAGGTGGCCGCTATACAACCATCAGACAAAGAAGCAGAACAAGTGTCCAAGTCCATGCCGACCATAAATGAAACTCCGACACCTTCTGTACAAGAAGTAACATCTGACGATGAGGATGGTGGGCTGGCAACCTTCTTTACGAATGCAGATATGTCGTGCCTATAAGGAATCTTGAAGCCAACCTTACACACCTCCAATCTTGAATGAAAACTCAGAAAACCACCTGACCTAAAGTCATAAGCCAAAAATGGGCAACACTGTTCTTACGATAGTTGTGGGTGAGGAGTCCAGAGGGAAGATGAAAACACTTGAAGCCTTAAGCCTACCCAAACACATTAGCATAGGGCCAACTGAAAATAAAGAAATGGTGTGAAATCTACCCCTCGAAAAAGATCTTGTATTAGTATGGTTATTACCTAAGGAAAGGGGTGATAAGTTGAGAAGGAGGAGCCTTTTACAATTGAAGGCAATGGAAAGAAAATGAAGCTATGAAACTCCAGTTGAGAGGGAGCAATGAGACCTAAGGGTTAGAAAACATGCTACAACAGTCTTGATGCAAGAATGAGATATTTTGGTCATGTTATAGTTTTGTCAACTAAGATTTATTTTTATCTCTCTGAGTTCTTGAACCTACAAAAATCCTGAGGACAAGCTTGATTCTAAGTTTGGGGGAGTTGATAACATTTTATTTTATGTACTTTTTGTATAAAATTTGTACCTCTTTTAGTACATCTTTTGTTAGTTTTTCCTAAAATTTGACTATCATTTTGACTAAAACCTCACATACATGATTTCATGTACATTCATAGCCCAAGTCATGGTTGCTACCTCGACCGTGACCCTCTTATCCTTCAACCACAGTCACAGTCTCTTTGCCAACTTTCAGACCGAGGTCATCGCACATTGGAGACATACTGCGGTTGTTACAACCCCCATTTTTGGGTTCATTTGGTGAGAAATGTAATTTCTCATATTAAAGATATTTGAACAAATAATTATACAATTTGGTTTGAATAAATGGATTTTTTTTACAATAGCCTTGATGTTTGTGTTGTGGGCTTTATTGGCTATTGGGCCCAAATAACAAGAAAATTCAATTAGTAAATGAATAATTGAATATTTGAGAAAAGAAAAATGTGGAAACCTCTAGAAGGCAAATCCAAAGAGGGATTTCGTGCCTCTTGGGTTCCTTGGGTTCCAAGGAGTCCATAGTTGCATAAAGAGTGCAATATGAAAAGAAAAGAACAATTAAGTATTTCTTTAGTAAGAAAGAAATTGAAAATAATGTTAAAATGTTGGAAATAAGTGGAAAAAGGTATAATTGGGTTATCCTTGGTGGAATTTCGTATCCCAAGTATTCCTAATGATAAAAGGAATACCAATGAGGAAAATAAAAGAGAAATAAAGAGAAAACCTTAAAAAGAGTTATTTTAATAAGAAATGAACAAGATAATGTGAAATAATGAGTTTTGATGCATCTAGAAGGATAATAGGTATCCTTATGAAGGAATTTCGAAATAATGGAGTGTCTTGGGATCCAAGGAGTCCCAATAAAGAGGAAAGGAAGAGAAAATGCCAAACTTGCAAAATAAAAGATAATATGATACATTATTAATGATTTTGGTGGCATTGTGAAAAAGGAAGTGATTTCTATTAAAAGAAAATAGAAATTTGTGCCAAAGAATTAAAAGGCAAGAATAATGAGGATAAGAAAAAGGATTTTTGTTTTCCTGTATACCCAAATAACATAGTTATCTAAGGAGATAATGAAGAGAGAGAGAGAGAGATGGTTGCTTCACACCCAAGGAACATATGTTTCCTTTCAAGAATAGGACTTGAGTCCTCAAGGAGGCACGCCTTAGGGCTTTGTACTCCCCCCTATATAAGGGATAAGGCATTGGGCCGAGTTCAGAAGATCACACACACCAACTTCTCTTCTTCTTCCATGTTTCTCGTTCATAAACCCTAGCAAAGGGAAGTTTTGTGACCCTGGCATAGAGAGAATCCCAAGAGGGGTTGTGTTGGAGGTTGGATGTGCGTCGAGGTCAGAGCATGACCTAGACAGTGTTGTCGTGCCCTAAACAACCCACCGAAGCAGCCGCACGGCTGCTTTTGACATCTGCATGTGCATGTTCGCGCATCACTTCTCGGACATCTTGGCCCCACCTTAGGCCTTCACTGGGTGCGCCAAGGAGCGCCGGAGGTGGAGGGACCCTTCCCTGTGGTCGTCGGGGTCCAGGAGAGGAACAAGGAGGGCCACAAACCGCAGCTAGGGCTGCTGCGGCAGCCGTTCTGGAGGTTGAAGAAAGAGAGTTGGCGTTGGATGATTCTGCCCTCCGCAGGCTGAAGAAACCTCAACTTAAGCGAGGGGTAATCACGTCATTTCGTCATGTTTCTAAGTCACACGAGCTATTGCATGAGAACAAGGCGACGTGGCGCCCTCTCATTGGTTGTGGTAAGGTTTTCTTGCAAAAATCATAGTTAAATATTCGTAGCTCAGATGACAAAAGTTTATATATGAATTTTGATCGCGAGAACAAGAGGAATCAAATAAAAATGATATTAAAGATTTATTCCTTTCATAATTGCAAAAGTACAATAAGTTGATGAAAAGTGCATTAAAGTTAAGTTACAAACCTTTTTTGTGATTAAAGGTTGAATCTAGTATGCTTAATGGGTTAATTGAAGTATTAATAACATGTTGAATGATAATGTTAGATTCGAACCTGGTCTAGATGAAATTTGCATGATTTAGGGTTTTAACCCCATATGAGAATGATTAAGTATTTAGAAACCCTAATTTAGGGTAAAAGAGGATAAGATCATATATAATTTTAAAGATGTGAAAATATGTGGTTATATGATGGTTCTAATCTATTTCGAGCATTAAAGTTCCTAATTTTAGATAAAACCCCAAATGTAGTCATTAGGGTTTTCTCATGAATAAAAGGTATAATTAATCGCAAATTGAGTTCATATGTTAATTAGACCATAATGAACTTTGAATTGATGATAAATGTGTATAATGATCTTGTCATGGATTAAAAGGATAAAATAGTAGCTTTAATGAAAAAGAAACTTAATTGATGATTAATGTGCCTGTAATATGAAAATAGGGTTATATGTTGTTAAGATAACCTTAATATTGAAGAATAGATGAGATAATTAGGGTTTAATATGGTAAAAGATGAAGGGAAACCCTAATTGCAAAATGAAACCCTAAAATGGATCCAAAAACCCTAGAAAGTGAATCCAAGTCAATAAAGTAGATTCTTGATAAAGTGTGTAATAAATAGAGTACATATTCTTTTCAGGAATTATGTGATTGTTGAATTGCTTGCTTAGATTGCATTCTTGGTTGGATTTGCTTAATGCTGTGAAATCATCAAATTAGGTATGTGGTTACGCTTATGATTATCTCGACTAGTTTTCCGAGGATTTTATCGATGTTTCCCTCATGACTTGAAATAACTGTTGGATGCTTTTATTTCATGCAACTATAGAGTGACTATGACTATCACTATGAATATACATGTATAACTGGCTAGATCTGGGTCCACCTCTGTGGCTTGTAAAGGCTAAAAAGCGGTAACCTAGAGTAAGGTCTAGGTTATCGTGGGTTAGAAATTGGGCTACCAAGTGTAGTGCCATGAGACCCATTAGCATGCCATGAGTTAAGGAGTGGGCTACTTACGAGTAGTGCCATGTGACTCAACCCTAGAAACTGGTTCACCTATATGTGGGACCATGAGGGGTTTAATAGGGATCTACCATAAGGAAGGTAGTATCCAGGTCCACTACAGGGATAGCACAGAGGATGGGGCTACTCATGGATCGTGGAGTTATATTTAAAACATAATCTTGGTTTTTAAATGATTAATTGAATGATTACGTTGTTATCATAGTTACACATCTATTGTTTCCCCCACATACCAGTTTCGGCTGACCGACGTTTTATTTGTCGGTGTTTTAGGTACAAGACAAAAGGACAAACAGTAAATTGTCATATTTCGAAATACAAGAAGTAAAATGCAAGGAGGATTAGTTAGAGTAGAATACATACTTGGATAGAAGTTTAGAAATCCAAAATTTTCAAAAGGTATGCAAAATTTTATTACAGCTTTTTAGTATATATTTTTGAAATTTAATAATTGTTCTTGGTTAAGTGTCGAACCTTTGATCCAGAAGTTATGGGTGTGGCTTCGACCTCTCAGTCTCCCTTAATTGGGGGTTATCAGGAGGTGGGGTTGTAACAGCGGTCATATTGAGACCTTGATCACTGCTCAACCGCGATCACAAGGAGGTCACAATCAATACAAAGGCTCCATTCATACTAGGGACTACATTGTATTCGGAGACCGCAGATGCCAATTTGGCCACGACTCAATCAAGGTCACGATCCCTATAGACCACGATCAAGTCGGACCGCGACTAGCGTGGAGGCCGCGGTTGTTGCTAAGCCCACAATTCTTGCCCACGATTCTTGCAGACCGCGACCGAGTGAGAAAGCCTCGACCTCGACCGTGATCATTGCCAAACCACGAGCAAGTGGCAGACCGTGACTCAATCGACCGCGATGAAAAGAGGAATAAAGAGCATACTGTGACCGTGGTCTCACACCTCACCCAACCAGGACCACGATCATGGTCTAAGCTTAAGTCAGTGGAATGTGCCTATAAATAGCACACCACCCGTCTTGTCAAAGGATCAGATCATAGATCGGATCTCGAGGACCAGGAAGTGCTGCTACGTTCTAGATTCATTCCATTCCATCCCATCCACTAGTCTTGGATCTCTAAAGGAGGAAGTTGAGGAGAGAGAAGATTAGAGACTCCTTCTTCGAGAGAAGAAGATCATCCACACCATTGACGTATTAGATCCAGATATGAAGAAGTATTGTGTTGTATCACATCTCTTCTCTCTAGATCTATTACTCCATTTCAATGTACTTCCCTCCCCTCTTCATGGAACTTCATGTATCCATCTTTCTGTAATGTCATTATGCCATCTGCGAGCATGAGCGACTAACACCTTAACTTGGGTTGGGGGTTGCCACTAAGACTCTCCCAACATGTGTATTGTCTTTCTCTATTGAATATATATGCTCTTATCAAGATTATCTCCATGCACCTATTTTAATGCTTCACTTGTATGCTTAACTACCCTCTTGTGATGTTTGATAGTTAATATCTCGAGAGAGTAATATTGCTTTTGTCATGTGTTATGGAGTAGTATGAATGCACGAGAGTGTTGGAATGCTAAAGCTTTAAAACCATATGTTATGCGACGAGGTCTGTGTGTAGTCATCTCGAGAGAGAGGATACCCTTAGACTTAGATCTTTCCTCATCTTGAGAGTGAGTGGAATAGATGCTTTTGATGGTTGCTTGTAATCTTCGTAAGAGTATGTGAGGGAGATAAAGATGATGTTTCATGTTGATGAGATGCTTTAGTAGGCAAACCCCCACTCAGGTTTCCTCCCATATACTTGTTTCATCTTATTTCTTTTGTTTTCGTTCGTTCTTCTTATTCTTGTTTTTCTTTCCTAACTTAGTTTGGGTGCCATCGTTCCTAAGGGAACACCTTTTATATACCCTCTTCGACTGGAGTATATGAGTGTTAGATTCTGTGCACTTAACAGTGCCAACCTTGTCCCTGTGTTCGACCCCAATCTCTACATCTAACCTCGTTTATCGTTGCTGGGGCCTGAGAGTCGGGTTATCTTTTTAAAAGTCTAACTACTCTGAATCCACTCCTTTTGTATGTGCGATTTAGGCCGGTCAGTATCAAAACACAATTAATCAGCTAATCTGACTATTTCAAGTTATCCAACTATTGTTCCTACACTGATGTCTTGTGTGTCAATTAGTTGACCATGTAGAGGTTGTTGAGGGCGCTTCCCCTGAGTCTTGAAATACCAATCATGCTATAAAACCCTACTTGAATTAGTCTTCCCTACTCCTCTAACCACTTCCAAGATTGTGACTTAGTTCATGTTAACCTTTACTACTCCTACCCTATCCTTAGTGGATTGAACTTATCCTATATAAGAAATGACATTTTCAGTCACTATCTTCTATCTCATGCCCTAATAGGATGTCAATCTAACCATTATAGAGTGTAGGCTACCCTAGACACTCTTATCTAGGTTAAACTATAGTTTCTACCCTGGATCGTTTTTTGAGTCCTTTAATTATGCTACTATGTTTTCCCTAAATGTGAGCACGTTTAAGTGCCAACTGTTCAACACTAGCTTAAGTCTTAAATGTGAGATATCCCTTTTTTATATGTGATAATATGAAATGACTCCATTGTGATTAGGTTGTGATTTCCTTCAACATAGTGTTTCTTTAGTATAGTTTTTGCCTAACCCCATCCATGTAGGGGACTGGATACTATCTTCATGATGTTCCTAATTCCTCATACACTAGGGTCAGTTGAGAAAACTTATAAGTATTTTTGAAAACATTAGGGTTTCACCTCCCTCATATTGACCATGTAAGTTGGATACATTGGTAATCCCATTATGGAATTTATAGATATGATTTCTTAGATAAACTAAGTGACATATACCCATATAATCCCTTTGTCTTGTAAAGACATTGCAGTAGAAAAACCATGAAGTGAAGAAACCCTAATCTCTTCTTATGATGGTTGGGTGATGGTATGATTCCTCATAGTCCCATAACAATTTTTTGTGTTCCATGTGTGCAAGGATAGTGAGTGATTAGCATAAGGTGGTAAGTATTGGATGACAGAACATATAAGGACTTGGTATAAGTTGACCCCAAGTAATAGGATACCTCATTTCTCTCTCCTATTCTAAAGGTTAGACATTATTTTGGTGTACCCTTGTGGATGCTTAGAGGATTGACTCTCTTGTGGAATTAAGTAATGTAGAACAGTCTACAAGGGTGAGATATGGTGAAAAGTTGTTGAATTAGTTCTCACACTGATCTAGATACCATATTCTTAGATTTACATCAAAAAATTTCCTCATTAAAATTATTTTCCAATAGTATAATACTTTGTATAAAAAAGTTGTCTTGATTTTATGGATGGTTTTATGAACTAAGTCATCACTTGAGGAAGTATGCACTAGTAAAGAACCCCCTTTGACAAGTAAACACCTACTATGAGAAGAAGTACCTAAAAAATTAGACGAAACCTTCAAAACCTAAACTTATATACAAAGCAATGGATATGAAGGAATCCTATATGCATATATGACTTTGTTGACTTATGTAAGATGTGGGCCCACTGCCCAATTCTCTAGTAGAATGCTAGGAATGACAAGTATCCCCACAAACCACCACATAGCATTGGCACGTGTTTTTTCCTCACTCATGCACAACCTTTGATCAACTTCCACATAGATCATCCATCATAGTACCACTCCAGGATGATCAAACTTAACCACAAAGTTCTTTAATGATGGCCTCCCTAAAAGGAAGTTCACCTTGTGTGATATAGGTAGTCCAATCATTGCTTTTAAGATCGTTATATATGAGGCCTAAAATCTTAGGATGTTACTATCTCCCCCACTTAGATTCTTGATTTCCTTGTCAAGGATCAACCATGGCCTCATAATATCTACCATATTTTACTACATACCCAAAAAGGATTATGTAGACCCAGCATACACGTATACCAATGCAAGCGTGTCTCCATCAATTAGGATAGAACTTTCTAGCATGCCTAGATTGCACATCTTAAGGTTGGCATGTCCATCACCACATGGGCCCCACCTACTGGAGGGGATCTATCTCTAATACCATTTGTAACATTGGGCCCACCTTTCAATGCTCAAGTAGAATTTTAGGGATGTCGAGTGTCCACACTAAGCCCATTATAGTACTACTCAGAGCTAAGCGTGCTTAACCATAAAATCCTTTAGTTATGGACTCCCTGAAAAGGAGGGCGCCTTGTGTGATGTGGGTAGACCAATAATTACTTATGATCAACAAATGTGTGGTCTCAAAATCCTTGGATATTACAACTTACCCCTTCCTACCTCTTTAGGTGGTTAGTTAGGTTATATTCTAATCCCTTTTTAGGTGGAGTCTTGTTTGCTTTAGTCATTAGGAGTGCAACTTTAGGGGATGTCTAAACTTAAAAATGGATAGAATAAGTATTAGGTAACTTCCATTGTTATTGTCAAACAAACATAGCTACCACCGAACCATATTATATGGGTAAATCTTACTAATTTGACCACCATGAACGTTAATTGAATAATTAATAAGTTTTTGAAATTTATCTTCACTCATCTAAAATGGTGAATGTAAGTAAAGTAAGCAACAATATCAAGTTAAAAATTAGATGATAAATTTCTAAAAGTTTTAAATTGATGCCCATTTACCCTGACTTTCTTTAAAGTAGTAGCATAGATGATCTACATTAGAAAATTATCTTAAACACATTGGGTATGTTAAATCTAACATATGTTGTAAGGCCCCTAAATTTGCTTAATGAGTTTAATAAGATTAATTATCATATTTGGATTCCTATAACCCTAATATAACCTTTTTATATGCTTTTAAATCATAATATAGGCTTAAGTTTCAAATTTGGTCCAATTTGGACACTGTTTGAGCAAGTTATGCAATTTTATGCACATTTTGGAATTTTCTACAATTTACCCAATTGAGAGGTTTTCTTTGCAATTTATCAGTTACATTATGTTCCTTGGATATTCTATCATCATTATTGATCTTTTTGATCCATGGGGAACCTATTTAATCCTTGGTTTGAAGGTGTTTTCTCCAAGGGTATTTTAGGATTTACCCCTTCACGGATGAGCTACCTTTAGTAGCTATCAACTAATGAATTATTTGATTGGCTTGGAAATTCGACAAAGGAAAGATAATCATGTCTATATGGACAGTGGGGGATCTTCTTATGTGTGTGATTGTATATTCTTAATAGTTTAAGGCCATAGACACATGGGGAAGCTACTTTTACACCTCATGCTTACTCCCATCCTTATCCATGGGCTATATTTACCTCTTCCTTGCCCAAGTACGAAACTTTGCTTGCTTTCTCTTTCCTATAACCTGGAACAAATACTACACTCTATTTTTGTGTGGAACCAAGTGCTCTAAGGTAGAAGACAGCCTCTTTTTGGAGAAGAAGGTCTCCTAAAGCTCCATCTAGCCCTACCTAGGGTTTCCAAGGTCATCTTCTAGGAATTTTGACCAAGGCAAGTTGTTTTCTTCCTTCATTCTCCATTTCTCTTTATTTTCTCCTTCCTTATACCTTCCTCCAGGTTGGAACCTTTCTGTTCCATGGTATAAATTGCTCTAAAGCTCTAAAACCCTACCTTTCTTGCTCCTTATGCTCATGGTTTGCTCATTTGATGAAGAAAGGTGCTAGATGGTCGAGTTTACAACTTATGATTGGATTTCCTACCCTACCTGCTCGAGTTTTCTTCTATTTGGGATTTATTCTTCTCATTAGAGGCAAGTTTTATAACTTTCTCCATGTTTATTGCTTACCATAAGCTTGCTAGCTCATGTTCTTGCTTGAAAATGATGATCCATGCACTAAAAATCTATGCTTGACTTGGATTTCAAGTTTTATAATGTTCCCTATTTTGATTTCAGTTCTAGATGAAACTTTGATCATGTTTATGTTATTCCTAAGGTATAACATGACTTGGATCAGGTTGGTTTGACAACCTATGGTGCTAAGCACCTACCAACCAATGGTCAATTTTAGGGTTTTAAGCTGATTTCTTCTATAAAGCCATGACCCGATGATGGTACCATTGCAACAACCCTATGGTGTTGTCTTCATGACACTTTATGGTGGTAACCAAGGGTTTCAACTGACTTTCATCCCTTAGGTCATGTTTTTGACTAATTATAAGCCTAGTGATTAACAACTAAGTACCCTAATGATGCTATTAATCAATGGTGATATTAGTTTGATATTTGATGATGATTAATAAATATAGTGTTGATCTAACAACCTATGGTGACTTATTGGTCACTAATGATGGTGGATCAGGTCTCTAAAACCTATCATGATTTAATCATATATTTGTAGCTTCAATTGAACCTTAGACCAATGGTTTCTTTGGTCAATGGATGCAATGGTCAGACCTATACTGTAATTGATGGTTACAACATATGAACTTGATCCAATGGTCAAGATCTAATGTTTATTCCTCCAATAAAGTGGAATGATGGATAATGTAATATGTTGGTCCTAATAATGTGGTTTATATGGTTTCCTTGATATGATCAACTTAAGGATCTTACTTGTTGACAATGGATGGCTTGTTTTAACTTAACAGTTGATTGTGGGTTTTACCCTACTGTCAATGGAACTTTTTGTGTTGTTAATCAAGGGATGTCTAGGGTTAGATGGTGACTCATTAAAGAGCACAAATCAAGGAATTCATAGTTTTTTTATCCAAGGTGTTTACTTATGTAAACATCCAATGGTCTTACCTTTTAAACACCCAATGGTTCTGGGTGACATTGTGGTATAGTGATATGGGTTGAATGTTGATGGAACAAGTGGAGGGTTACCCTTAATAAGGTAGTCTTACCTATTCACTCATATGAATAGAAGGGAAGATAAACATATTGTTTTTATATGTAACCCTAATGAGGTATGAGGTATAGCTTTTCATACTTAGCTTTAATATAACTAAATGATGGTAATTGGGTATGAATAGCCCTTGAATGATTAATACAATCATTGAGTACTCTCTTATTGTTGTTGAAACCCTAGAATGCTATAACCCGATGGTTACATCTTGATTTATGCGTGGGTTCATACTTGATAATAGTATGGAATGTGATGGTGATGCTTCACCTTATGCATCCATGATCCAATGGGGATGTCGTGAGTTAGGTTTTGGGTATAAGTGTTGATTAGTAACATTGATATAATTTATCATGTTGAGCCTAACTCTAATGCCACTAGATAAAGATGAGTATTCATGTTTAACATTCTTATATGATGGAATGATGTTGAAATAACCTCCTTAATATGATCATAACCTTAATGTGTTAATTGGTGGTTAACATAACCACATGGTTGATACTTTCTTAAACTAAACATGTGAATTATGAATATGATTTGGGTTAATCATATCTAGATTCCTTGCATGTTGATTTAATAAAGGAATGTTCTTAATGTTATTATAACCATGTTATTATTGTTTATGAATGTCTCCTAGCTCATTAATTCAATATTGTGTTGATCTGGTGTATTATATGTAAGTGATGTTGTTGAGCCTTGTTATAAGGCATGGAATGATAATGATGATCTTCCAGGGAATAGTATGATGGTCTTAATGACCTTTAGGCATGGTTGAGCCATGAATGAGGTGTAATCCTCTTGTTTTGATAAGGGTTGATACCCTGTGATATTGTGAAAAGGATTTATATCTTGTGATAGTATGATGACTAGTGTGGTCTCATGAATGGCAAGTGAATAGTGGCAAGTGAATAGTACCATGTGATGATGAGATGAGAAATTATGTTTCACATGTTTTATCTCTTTTGACGTTGTGATATTTATATTCTTGTTAGAAGTGAATTAGGGTTTGTATGTCCACTTGTTTGATGCAACCTTAATCCACCCAATTGGCATAACTAATCAAGTGAAACTCTAATCATGTAGTTCATGTGCCATAGATCCGTCTAAATGTCAGAATTTTCCAGATCGTGAAATGAGTATTCCTAAGGGAAGCTCAGAGTGCATACTAATGAGTATGCGGGGTGCTTGTCATCCTAAATTCAAGTGTTTAGGGAGGATGACTACGATCATACCTAGCCCTCAGTTTGATAATGGCTACGGTCGTGTGTCAGTGATTATATATATGACAAGATTGGAGGACAACTATGGTTGTACCTCAGATGGTAGGGTATGCGTACCCACCTCCTTTCACTAGTGTCGTGACATGTACCATGGAAGGACAAGTATGTTAGCATCTTGACCTTATGTGTCCTTATGGTGGACCCGTACTGACCGGGGGCGGAGAAGATCTTAGGAGTCCGACTCTTCCTAGATCTTGTATGGCACTGATTTTGACTTAGCAGTGGTCAGTTGGATTTTCAGTGGTATCCTCAAATTCCTCAGGGCATAATAAAAGATGTAAGATATCTATGTAGCATATCTATTTAGAGTTATACACAATGCTTCATATTAGATGATAACCCTTGTTTGCTTTCTTTTCACTGAGATCATGTACAGTACAATAAGAGATAATAAATATACTTATGTTGTAGTTATGCTCATGTTGTAAACATGCTTATGTTGTCAAATATACTGACACAGATGGTTAAGATGTTGCTTCTAGCTATGTTTAATATTACTAGCCATGCCTATGTAATTAGAAATGCTTAAACTGCTAATCATGCCTATGTAGTTCATTGTGTTATGATGTTAGTTCTACTTATGAGATATATCTGTTCCCTTTATTTGAGATGACAATATTGATAGCCATGTTATGTTACTAGACATATGCATGATGTCAGGGATGCTTATGCTACTAGATTGCTTGTGTTGTTAGCAAGGAATATGATGATAGTCAAATTAATGATAATGATTGTTATTAGGTGCGACTTGATGATATTTGAGTAGATATCTATCTAGAGAAATGGATTTATTTGTTATCTATATATGAATTGATGATCATACTTGTTACTAAGATGATTTGCTTAATCTATTTAGTATACTTGAACTGTTCAATATGTTCAATTGATTATTAAATACTCCAACTGCTTAGTTATCTACTATTTAAAATGTTGTAATCAATAAGCATTGTTGGAGGTTATTTCTCTTGCTGGGACATGGGTCTCACCCTTTTGGTTTGCCACATTTTTTAGGTAATCAGAAGTGACAAAAACAAACATGTGGAAGAAAAGAGGAGCTATAGTAATGAATCTTTGAGAAAGTTGATTAGATGTCTAGTGTGTCCTAGAGTCATCCCTGTACTCTCAGGTCTGGACAGGAAAAGTTTTTATATGGTGTTTCAAACGATTTAGAATTTTCTTAGCATGTTAATGTTTGTTGTGTGGCATATACAAATAGTTTTCACCTGTGTATATATGTTGTAGCTAAGGAGATAGAACAATTTGTATCAAATTCTTGGCATAGTATGGATATAAGAAAGATGTTGGGCTCTTATGTAAATGTTTCTGAGTGGGTGCTGACGCTTAAATCGGTTTTAATTTACCAATATTTTTGGGTATGTGGTTAATTGGTGATTGATTATGTTTTATTTTTTAGTAATCTCGTTTAGTATAATCACTACTACAGAAATGGCTTATAATGTCACTTTTAAAGGTGTCGGTTGTAATAATAAACTGAAACCTAAACAATACAGCGTCGGTTTATAAAATAAACCGACATCAATATGTGAAGGGCGACCAGACACATGTATCGCTTTTATTCGATGTCGGTTACTTAATAACAAACTGACGCTGACAATTAACTGCCAAATCCAAAATTTCCAGCGAAAAAAATTACCTCCAAAAATTTAACATATGGCGTCGGTCATTAACTAATAAACCGACGACGAAAGGTTATTCGCGAAACAGAAATTGGGCACATTTTGATTGTCGGTTTTACAACAATGACCGACACTTATGGGTTTTCCCGCGCTCTTCGCGGGAAATTTTTCACACCCTTTGAGCGTCGGAGTTTAAAAACAACCGACAACTATGGTCATTAATCGATAACCAATTTTTTAATCGGCATATGTAGATAGACGTCGGATTTTTTCTAGTTAAAACCGACGATTATCATGGGGAACAGGTGTCAGTTTGTGTTGTTAACCGACACCGTTAGTTTTATGTGTCGGTTTTGTTGAATAACTGACACCGAATGTTAATTTAATATCGCACGAGCGAGCCCGACTCTTCCCCTTTCTCTCTATGTTGCAATTGGCTTATATGGTCTGGTGATTCTGGCGGTGAGCAAGCAGACTCCCTCCATGCCGCCACCCACCGCCGCCATTCTCCTTGCTCTCCGCCACCGTTCTCCTTGCTCACCGCCACCGTTCTACTGCAACTGCCATCGCCTCTGTTCGTGGAGCTCGCCACCGCCGTGGAGCTTGCCGTTCGTGGAGCTCGCCGTTCGTGGAGCTCGTCGCCGTTCGTGGAGCTCGCCGCCTCCGTGGAGCTCGCCGTTTGTGGAGCTGCCACCGTTGTTGGTCCTCTCCTCCAGCCGGTCCTCCTCTCGTCGGTCCTCTCTGCTAGCCACTAGAAGCCAGTGCTAGCAGTCCTACTGTCGGAGCCAAAGACAATGCCAGTAGCCAGTGCCAATGGCAGCAGCCGGAACCAGAGCTTGCCATTATCGTCACCACTGCCATCGCCTATTGTTGCTTATAGTCTCCTACTACTGCTCATTACCATGACAGTCCCTCAGAGCCAGCCACATCTAGGGCTGGTCGTACACCCACGACACTGCCACTGTTGTCATTGCCACTGCTAGAGGTAAAGCCTCCAATTGACTGGGTTTGCATCCTCAATTCATCCTTAACATATATTAATAAATAATCCCTATAAACATGTAATGTTTATTTAATAGAATTGATGATTGGCTTGGTTATTAATAATATCTGACAAAAATAAAATGCTTAATTTTAACATATGATTGTCTAGTATTTTTTCAATGATCACTTCCATTACGGTTCAGGAGCTTGCCAACCTTCTGCCTGCTCACCGCTCTTCCACGCTCGCCTACCCGCTCGGCCTGCCCGTTCAGCTTCCACGTGCACTCATCTGTCTCACCCTCTCTCCCTGCTCCAGAGCAAGACGCCCGACTGGGCTCAAACAGAGGTAAACATCCCCAAAAACCCTCTGTCTCGCCATCTCTCCCAGCTCCAGAGCAAGAGGCTCTTATTTGTATTTACTTAAATACTGATTTGTATTTACTTATCTACTCATTCATCTAATGATTTTTTATTCATCACATTATTTAAATTTAGGGCTTTATATTTATTCATCTACTTTTTAAAATTATTTAATAATCTCTTGATTTATATTTGTTTATCTACTGAGATGTACTTTTTTATCTATTGCTTTGTATTTGTTTATCTACTGATTATATTTATTTATCTATTGTTTTGAGTTTACTTATTTAGATGTTGCTATTGTAAATCAACCTAGGATATGAATAAATCTTGTGCTTGCATATATTTGTGCTTCTAATCCTCATGCTTGACCTAATTCAGTAAACCCTAGGAATTGATAGTATAAATGCATTTAAACATTCATAAGCTATTAATGTTAATTAATTTAGGAAGCATTGATATGTTGTTATGGCTGTCCACAAATGTTTTTATAAGAAATTATGTGTTGAATGGGGTTGTGAACAAGGAACTGGTGTTGTATTTGTTGGCCTAGAAACCCGTCCAAGATTTAATCATTAGGAGTAAATCTTGGATAGTCCCCAGTTTGGGACTATTCTTGAAAACCTAATATGACTTAGGATGTAAGTGTATAATGTGTATTGGGTTTTCAAGAAAATTTCGACAGCATTTCCCCGTTTGTTCTCTAAGTACATATGTACTTGGAGAACAGCGGGGAAATGCTGTCGAAATTTTCTTAAAAACCCAATACACATTATACACTTACTAGTGAGATTAGGTGTTCAAGAATGGGATAGGTGGTACACATTTAAGAATGACATCACATGTATAAAACCTAAAGTTTTAACCATAAACTCTAATCTGTTTACCCTAGACCCTAATCTTGTTGTAATATATACTTATTTTCTCTTTGATCATAGAATGGATAGATCATGTATGCCCATTCGCAATCGCTGCACCCCAAAGTTTATTTTTGGTCTTGATCAGTTTGTTAGATTTGTCGAGGAACATAGGAAACAAGCTAGAGATAGGTTCTACTATCCATGTAGGCATTGCGGTAACAACTTGAAAGTCAGTACTGGTGACGAAATCAAAAGTCATGTCATGTGCAACGGGATTGTACAAGGCTATACAGAATGGCACTGGCATGGAGAGATTTCAAAACTGAAACCAGTGGATTTCGATAGCAGTGCTTGTGTGGAAGAAGAAATTGCCTCCGATGATGTAGATGTGAATGAACCAGTTCCAGTAGACATCATTGATGCGATGCTGGATAGTTGTGGGGTAGAGCACACTGATCCACCTCCCATGTTTAGAAACATTGTGCATGATGCTGAGATACCATTATACACGGGTTGTAAGTTTACGAAGCTTAGCGCTGTGTTGAGATTGTATAAATTGAAAGCTAACAATCGATGGAGCGATAAAAGCTTCACATCATTGTTGTCTTTGTTGAAATAAATTCTACCTGAAGGAAACGAGCTGCCGATCTCAACATACCGGTTAAAGAAATTGTTGTGCCCAATGGGAATGGAGTCCATGAAGATACATGCATGCAATAATGATTGTGTATTATTTCAAAAGGACTATGTGGATTTGAAAGATTGTCCGAAATGTGGTGCGTCAAGGTATAAATTGACGACTTCGGGGGAGTCCAAAATTGGTTCTCCCTCCAAGGTGATGTGGTATCTACCTATAATACCACAGTTTCAACGCTTGTTTGTCAATCCTATACATGCAAAGAATTTGAGGTGGCATGCAAATGTTAAGAAAAATAATGATGGGATCCTACGACATGCGTATGATCCCCCACAGTGGAAGAAGATTGATCTATTGTACCCTGAATTCGGTGAAGAGGATAGGAATCTAAGACTTGGTCTTTGTACAGATGGGATGAATCCATACGAGACATTGAGCAGCCAACATAGAACTTGGCCAATCATGCTTGTTATATACAATCTTCCTCCCTGGTTGTGTATGAAAAATAAGTATGTTATGTTGTCGTTGTTGATATCGGGCCCTAAACAACCTGGAAATGATATCGATGTTTATCTTGAACCTCTAATTGATGACTTAAAGAAACTCTGGGGTGAAGGTGTGATGGCCTATGATGCTTCACGAAGAGAGACATTTTGTTTGCACGCTATGTTGTTTTGCACTGTGAATGACTTTCCAGCATACGGGAATTTGTCTGGATATAGTGTCAAAGGATCTAAAGTGTGTCCTATATGTGAAGAGAACACTGATTCAATACGACTAAAACACGGCGGCAAAACTGTATATCTTGCTCATCGAAGGTTTCTTCCAAAATTTCATCTGTATCGTAGGTTGCGCAAAGCATTCAATGGATGGAATGAGGAACGTAGTGCACCTAAACCTATATCAGGGGAGGATGTTTATGAAAGAGTGAAAGACATCGCCAATGAATTTGGTAAGAGATCACAATGTACGATGGCCACAAGGAGTGACAAGTCTTTATTCAAGAAGAAGTCGATATTTTGGGATCTTCCTTATTGGAGTTCTTTGACAGTCAGGCATTGTATCGATGTCATGCACGTTGAGAAAAATGTATGTGATAGCGTCATCGGTACTTTGTTGAATATACCAGGTAAGACTAAAGATGGGATAAAATCCAGAATGGACCTACGTGAAATGGGAATAAGGACAGAATTAACAGAAGTAGTTAGTAGCGATCGGAGAACATACTTACCTCCTGCTTGTTACACATTGTCTAGAAAGGAGAAGAAAGCATTTTGTGAATGCTTGGTAAATGTTAAGGTGCCACAGGGTTACTCATCCAACATCCGTACATTGGTATCAATGAAAGATCTGAAGTTGATAGGTCTTAAATCTCATGATTGTCACATTCTAATGCAACAAATATTGCCTGTGGCAATTAGATCTATATTGCCGAAGCATGTAAGGTTTGCAATCACCAGACTTTGTTTTTTTTTCAACAGTTTGTGCAGCAAAGTTATTGACCCTGATACTCTCGATAATTTGCAAAGAGAAGTGGTTGTTACCCTATGTCATCTTGAGATGTATTTTCCTCCGTCGTTCTTTGATATCATGGTACATCTTGTTGTCCACTTGACTAGGGAAGTGAATATGTTGGGACCAGTTTTCTTACATTGGATGTATCCCTTTGAACGATACATGAGCGTTTTTAAAGGTGATGTTCGAAACTGTTATCGGCCTGAAGGGAGTATTATTGAGGGTTATGTGGCGAGTGAGGTTATGGATTTTTGCAATGACTTTCTGAGTGGTAATGACGCTCCCGTGAATGACAAGAATATTGACGAGCATTTTGGCAAAGGAGTTTTGGGATCACGGGTGAAGGTAATCAGCCGTGAGCAGTTGGAGCAAGGTCACTTGTATATTTTACACAACATCGACGAAGTGAGTGTTTATATCGAGGAACATACCAATTTCATCAAGAGACAATATCCTCGATCCAATTCAATGTGGCTTGCTAGAGAGCATAACAAGACATTTATTAAGTGGTTTGAAGATAAAGTCTTACATCAACTATCTCAAACACTAGATAATGTTACTGAAACCATCAAATGCCTCACCTTTAAACCAAAATTGAATGTTATGTCTTATGAAGGGTTTGACATAAATGGTTTCTCATATTACACAAAGCATCAAGATGATAAGAGTGTCGTCCAAAACAGTGGGGTCACCCTTCAAGCGTCTTCATTGTTTTTTGCAAGTGCAAAGGATAAAAGTCCACGTGAAGCTAAAATGTCATATTACAGTGTCATTGAAGACATATGGGAGTTTGACTATGTAGATTTCAGAATTCTGCTCTTTAAATGTAATTGGGTTGACAACAACAAAGGATTTATAGTGGATGAATTGGGTTTCACGTTAGTGAACTTTGAAAAGATTGGCGAGAAGGGTGAACCATTCATATTGGCATCATAGGCAAAACAAGTATTTTATATCGATGATTCTGCAAATGATAAATGGTCGGTTGTTCTTCATGGTAAAAGACAGTTCATTGAAGATCCTATAGATGAAGAAGAGTACTATGATAAGTATGATGACTCCAATCCATTCTCAGTTGGGTTGCCAACACCACCAAACATTGAAGTTGGGGATCACAATGACTTGTATGTTCGCGGGGATCATAATGAAGGATTGTTAATTGATAAAAGATCACAATATTAGAGGCATGGATGTTTATATTTTTATTATGTTCCCATGATGACTGTGTTGATGATCATCGTGAGGGTGAGGACGTGCTTGCACCGCCTGACAATGTAAGTTTTAAGAATATATCCATGAGGTTTCTATCTATATGTTCATTTATAATTATATTATGTAAGTGTGTTTTTTATCAAATTTTTAGGATACTAGTTAATAGAAATTCTATTTAATTTGCAGGCGTTCGCCAAAGACTACAGGCTATGCAGGATGGGCATGACATAGCTATGCAAGCCATCGACATTTCTTAGTACAACAGCAACACTGAATTTACATACAACACTAGCTTAGTACATATATAGTGGGACTAAGGTGACGATCCCACCTGCTAAAATAGGTTACCGACAACTACATGTTACGACTGGGAGGTTGTGATTCAGCAACCTTATGCATTAGCAGGAGGACAAACAGATTTCACCACGAGTTAACATTGAAGAAGATCTACTAACCTACACTGAGAAAAACAAGTTTATCAGTACTAACATTGATAAACTTGTTTAGCTCAGTGTAGGTTAGTAGACCTTCTTCAATGTTAACTCGTAGTGAAATTTGTTTGTCCTCCTGCTAATGCATACAGTTGTTGAATCACGACCTCCCAGTTGTAACATGTAGTTGTCGGTAACCTATTTTAGCAGGTGGGATTGTCACCTTCGTCCCACTATATATGTACTAAGCTAGTGTTGCATATAAATTCAATGCTGCTGTTGTTATGCATTATATATGTGTTAGTATGTCATGTTGTTATATGAATCTGAAACACTTGTGCGTGCTGCACTTTATGTATTGTATCTGTATCATGCTTCTCTTCATTGTGTCTTCTTTTGTTGTTTCATGGCTCTTCAATATGATTTTGTTGACAATGATGAATAAAGAATAACTTTGTTCTCATAATTAATTTTGTGTGAATGTGAATGAATCACATATATATAATATTGTCCATCATGTTAATTTTGCAGGTTTGTGGCATGTTGTTGGCTGATATCAATGGATGTCGTAAAACCTGCAGTTCATAACTGAACTGCAGGTTTCTCATCTTGCGACCAGCCATAGCAGGTCTGCAGACTGACAGAAAAAAAACATAGATGTCGGTTATTTGAATAAAACCGACACCTATGATATACGGCGGTGGTTTTCCACCTAAAACCGACGTCTATGTGAGCGGGTACCACGGCCGTGCTGGGAAGCACGGCCGTGGTGACAGACAGGGGAGAGGGCGTCAGTTATTATCACAAAACCGACGTCGGTTCAGATGATATGCGTCGGTTTCTCTTAGAAATGTGACATCTATAATCACTTTGCTGGCGTGTTTTGGTGGCGGGAAGAGTTTAGGCGGCGGTTGTTTAGTAAACAACTGACACCTATAGACCCTTTACTGGCGCATTTTCAGTGGCGGGAAGAGTTTGGGCGTCGGGTTTTACTAAACAACCGACGCATATAGTCCCTTTGCTAGCACGTTTTCGGTGGCAAAAAAGGTTTTGGTGTCGGTTGGGATCTGACACCGAAGGTGTCCCCCTTTAGCGGTGCCCACTTGGGTGTCGCTTTGAAACCGACAATAAAGAGCTTAAATAACCGACACTAAAAGGCTTTTATGTAGTAGTGAATGGGTTCTCACAAGTTTGTATCATAGCTTTAGGTTCATTGAGTCTATAGGGACACTAGGACTTAGGATTTGGATGACATCAAAATTAGGAATATGACATAAAAATATGATGCATACTGTCTTATCTCAGTATTTGGGTGCCCTGTCCAGGTATTCAATTATTGAAGAAAAGGTAAGTTTGGAAGTCTTAGATTGTTATCTTTCTGATTGCTATGATCTAGTATTCATTTTGAGACAATATAAAGAGCATAACAAATAAGAAATCATGGTGTGAATATCTCAATCCTACCTTAAAGAAGATGAGAATTGCATCATTATCTATAAAAACTTGAATGTTTGGTAGCTAAAGAGAAAGAAACAACACCATGAAATCTAAATCTGAATACAAATAAGGAAAAGAGGAGTTCTTGAAGATGTGATTCAAGAAGATAATAAAGTAAAAGACAGATAAGTTTATGCTTATAAAGTGATTCAAGGTATGAAATCCACATAATATGGAGAGAACCCCAATGATAAGTATAAAATGATAAGATAAATGAGAAAAATGACAAAGGAATAAGGTGGAACTTGAGTTAATTTCAGACCAACCTATGTGCGTAAGAAAGTGTTAATGTAAAATAAGCACGACGTTTGAAAGAAATTAAGGGAGATGATCCCTATTTAATGAAGAAAATGTGGAATATGAGTATTTACATGTTGATAAGTGGTTGAAAAACATAACAAAAAAGAGAACATACCCAAGTGTGATAAATAGTCATCAAGGAAGGAGTAATGAGATATGTTAATCATGATGATTCCTATGATATTGGCAAGGATCCTAAAATGAAAAGGGTTAAATGATACATAAGAAGCTATAACTCGCGTAATGAAAATAGAATTGGTTACCTTTTTGCTAGTGACCCTTGAATAATGTTGCTATGGTATGGGAAGTGTGTTTCCCTTTGTGTCTTTCCTTTCTAGGTGTTGTGTGAATTATATATCATCTTTTCACATGTTATTGTTGGCATGTATGCCCTGAGAGCCAATCATGGGATGATTGAAGGGATACATTAAGATTGATTTGATAAACATCAAAGGCAAGCTTCCAATTCTTTCTGGTTCAGTCATATGAGATAGTGATAGAACATATTGAATGTCTAGACACTACTACAGAAATGGCCTTTGGCGTCGGTCTTTTAACCCCATTTGGCGTCGGTTTCCGACCGACGCCTATGTGGGCACCGCTAAAGGTTGAACACTTCGGCGTCGGTTTTTTAACCGACGCCTATTTAATCGATAGGCGTCGGTCGTTTAGTAGATAACCGACGCCCAAAGGGTTTGCGCCACAGAAAACGGCGTCATCTAGGGCACTTTCTGCGTCGGTTATTTACTAAACAACCGACGCCTATCTGGAATATAGCGTCGGTCTTTTAGTAGATAACCGACGCATAAAGTGCCCTAGATGACGCCATTTTCTGTGGCGTGAACACTTTTGGCGTCAGTTATATACCAAAAGACTGACGCCTATACTTCAAGATGACACGGCCGTGCTTCCCTACACGGCCGTGTTTAGTACTATAGGCGTCGGTTTTATATGCATAACCGACGCCTTTTCCACCACGGCCGTGCTATCCTGCACGGTCGGGTTGTTTGTACTATTAGGCGTCGGTTTTTATCAAATAACCGACGGTGTAGGTCTTTTCTGACGGTTTTCTATAAATAACCGACGCCTATTTCTATTTTTTTTTCATATCAGTTTGCAGGCCTGCTGTGGCTGGTCAGCAGGATGAGAACCTACAGTTCAGTTTTCTGAACTGCAGGTTTACGACATCCATTGATATCAGCCTACAAACAGGCCGCAAACCTGCAAAAGTCACAACAAAATTTCACACAAGTACATACATTCAGACATCAATTCAATTCTCACATTCACACATATAGAAACATTCAAATACATGTATTAACATTCAGAAATATTCATTTACAAAGTATCATTCATTATCGCTATCAACATCCCAATTATATCTTATAGTTGCCACTGCTTGTATGGCTTTTGCCCATTCTTCTCTTACTTCATTTAATGCTTCCATCGTATATGGAGCATGTATATTTTTTAAGCGTTTACCTATAGTGTGGTCAGTTTTAAACACCTGCAAAGAGAATGATGTATATATATAAGTAATAATATAAAAATAAGATTGATATATTTCATACTAACTAATGAGACTATATATAATACCTCATGTATGCTATCGATGTCCAATGCGGCATGTTTGATAATCATCTGCATAAATCACATCACATAGTATGCGCATGCCCAGCCATTTTCTTGTGTAGCACACTATAAATTGAAACATACAAAATAATACAACTAAGCACAATTCACATCAATAATATATATATTCGAGTCGGGAACTTACTTGTACGTTCTGCCAATTTATTGGCTGGTTCTTTTTCCTTGGGACCGTTCCTCCAGCCTTTTTGAATGCATCTAAACCCCTACATGTTAATATAACACAATAAATTGCATAAGTAAATAGTAATGTAATAAAAGATGTTAACGGATATAAAAATGAAATATTTCTCACCAGAATAATGGCATTCTCATTACGTGTCCAATTTTAGTGTTCAATGTACTCCCCGCAGGATCTAGATAATAAACAGTGAATGTCCCGGGGACAATAACTAGTAACTCCCAATGTCTACCGCTAGAAGTAAGAAGTTAACAATTAATAACTCAAAATGCAAAATAAAAATGGAATTTTCTTAAGTCCAAATTATAAATAAAGTAAACTTACTTGACATTGAATGGAGCTATTATTATCGTCTTCTTTTGCTGACCAAAAATTGTAAAAGCATCTTTACAGTATTGTTGAACATTATCAGGGTCTTTAGCTACCAAACTAATCAATGATGGAATCAAAAATCCCACATGATCAAATGCAAATTGTTTGCAATGATCTTCGACTAAGTAGCTGCAAAACATATAGGCGTATGCATTAATATATAAGAAACCAGATCACCGGATCTTACACAAGGTATATGGATGTATAAACAAGATCTCACCTTATCCATGTCTCTATCATTGATGTATTCAGCCAATCATACATAAACAGCTCAATAATATCTTGTATAAATAAAGAGTTATCGTATGATCGACCTGCATAATCTGCATCTAAAGAAACTATTATAGGGCAATGTATATTATGTGCCCGTAGCCAACATGCCATTCCCCTACAAGCAGGACCTAACGGGTATGTTAGGTCAGTTGGAACCCAAGTTGGTAATGCGGGAAGTGGAGGTGGAGGCCTAGGTGCTCCTGGTGTCTTCTTTTTAACCTGTATATATAATTTCAGATCAGTTGACATCATATATACACATTAACAGTCTAAATCAATGTAAATTTATCTTACAATTTCAGTCGTGTAGACGACATCTGCTTTGGGCCACAATATGACCCCGCCTTCTACCTCACCAAGTGTATCAATATCTGGGTGGGCATATGGCAACGCAACTTCCCTCCAATCAGGTAACACACGTAATGGGCCCACACGAACATAGCCCTGTGGCATTGGAGTCCCGTGAAACCTTTCCTCAGGAAGGGACGGGTAAGCTTGCGCCTCTGCAACAACATAGTCTTGTATTCTTAAGCGGCATGGCTTCAATGCCTACAAATTTACGTAAAGAATGTTATACATATATACATATAATCTTGAAAACATATCATCTTGAAAAGACTAGCTACAATGTCATAAACAATACTTACAGTAGACGTGCTAGGTGATGGGTCTCCAGGATTACTCGCAGTCTGTGCATCAGGAGAAGAGTGGGTCGCCATAGGCTGATTGGAAGCCTAAGATGCCTGTCACCGCAGCAATTCTTCCTTGACCTTCTCAGCAACTACATCGTTGACCTTCTTAGCAACTAAATCCTCAACTCTCTTATTCTCCTATACATGGATAAAAGAAACATTAGCTTCTTATTAATGAATTTCCTTTTGCAGTAACATTCTAAAAAAAGAATAGGTTACCTCTTCTTGAGAAAGTCCCGCTCTGGGATTGCGCTGGGATGGCCCAAAGAATGCTTTGATGCCAACACCAGCGTCGGCACCTCTAACACGTCCAGGATGCTTTGGGTTACCCAGAGCAACTGTCAATTCATCCCTTGTGCCCTGAGGGATGAACGTGCCTTGTTTCCTCTGCTCGTGCAGCTCCCGCTAATCAGCATAAACAGAAATTGGTAAGTTAACACCACAAATAATCAATATTCAAACGATTTCTCTAAGAGTTGTATTTTACCATTTTTGCAGCCGCCTCAGCAGTTACAGGCTTCTTTATTTCACCCTTCTTGTTTTTCCTGCCAGCTATCCAGATATCATGGCGAGGCATGGGTGTGGCAGACTCCTGAGTAGGAGCAGACTCCTGAGTAGCAGCAGACTGCTGAGTAGCCGCAGACTCCGCCTGTAGTCTTTGGTGAACGCTTGCATAGCCTTTTGGACCCATAGTGTGGTCATGCACATTCAGTGCACGCCTTGCTTTTTGTGTGTCACTGAGGGCCTAGTTAGTATGCACATTAATGATTTGGTTAGTAGCACTAAATGTTAATCTTGAATAGGTGAATACAATGTATATTAATTAAATTGGGAGTGACGCCTAATACCTTGAATTCTTCAGATTTTCTTGAAGCAACAAAATTGTCCCAATCTTCTTTGTCCAAGAAGTTCCATTGTTCAAGGGCTGATTTCTTCTTCTTATCACCCTCTTTTATGTATTCTTTGTTCAGATTTGTCCTATAATTCCTAAGCATCTTTCCAGCGCGTTGCATCACACTTTTACGATGCAACTTCTCATCCAATGCAAACAGATTCTATAAAATAGAAATGTTATTAACTAGTATCCAAAATAGAATTGCAAATAATAGAATTTGTAATCTACAAAATAGAATTGCAAATAATAATAATTCACGCATAAATCCTTCCATATCAAGTCTTTTTTCCCTTGAGGAACTTTATGCCAATTATCATACTTAACACCACAATGGCTCCGAGTGGTACACCCAAGATAGTTTACAAAATTATTGCGGTTCACTCCAATTGCATTTCCTCCATTATCAAACTCCACCACCAATTTGGATCCACTACCACTTAGCGCTAATAACTTCTTCAACAGAGTGATGCCCCTTTTCTTGTTAAGTGTTTGGTGTTGCGCATCAAGTTGCTCCAGTGCTTCAGTGGGTACAGGTACATCATCAACCTAAAATTTGACAAAAATAAACACACTAAATTAGCCCAATATAGAAATATAGGATATATGACATAACTAGAAGATAATGAATTTTATAGAAATACAGGATATGTTTTTAGAACTTACATTGGTATCCTCGCCATGCTCGTCATGGACAGCATGCTCATCATGGACTTCATGCTCATCATGGACATCATGCTCATCATGGTCAGCCATCTGAAAATGTCATTAAAAAGGCAAACATTTAGCATTTGTATTAACTAGAAAAAGGCAAACATTTAGCATTTGTATTAACTAGAAAAAGGCAAATATTTAGCATTTGTATAAACATACATGTCTCTAAAATTGTGATCTTTTATCAATTAACAATCCTTCATTGTGATCTCCGCGCACATATAAGTCATCATTAGCTTCAATATTTTGTGGAGTTGGCAACCCAACTGAGAATGGACTGGAGTCATCATACTTATCATAGTACTCTTCTTCATCTATAGGATCTTCAATGAATTGTCTTTTACCATGAAGAACAACCGACCATTTATCATTTGCAGGATCATCGATATAGAATATTTGTTTCGCCTGTGATGCCAATATGAATGGTTCACCCTTCTCGCCAATCTTTTCAAAGTTCACCAAAGTGAAACCCAATTCATCCACTATAACTCCTTTGGTGTTATCAACCCAATTACATTTAAAGAGAGGAATTTTGAAATCTATGTAGTCAAACTCCCAAATGTCCTCAATGACACCATAATATGACATTTTAGCTTCACGTGGACTCTTATCCTTTGCACTTGCAAAGTACATAGTCGACGCTTGAAGAGTGACCCCACTATTTTGGACGACACTCTTATCATCTTGGCGCTTTGTGTAATATGTGAATCCATTAATGTCAAACCCTTCATAAGACATAACATTCGGTTTTGGTTTAAAGGCGAGGCATTTGATAGTTTCTGTAATATCATTTGGTGTTTGAGATAGTTGATGTAAGACTTTATCTTCAAACCACTTAGTAAAAGTCTTATTATGCTCTCTAGCAAGCCACATTGAACTTGCTTGAGGATGTTGTCTCTTTATGAAATTGGTATGTTCCTCGATATAAACACTCACTTCGTCCATATTGTGTAAAATATACAAGTGAGCTTGTTCCAACTGCTCACGGCTGATTACTTTCACCCGTGATCCCAAAATTCCTTTGCCCTCCTCAATATTCTTGTCATTATCAGGAGTTTCATTACCACTGAGAAAGTCATTGCAAAAATCCATAACCTCTCTCGCCACATAACCTTCAATAATACTCCCTTCAGGCCGATAACGGTTTCGAACATCACCTTTAAAAACGCTCATGTATCGTTCAAAGGGATACATCCAATGCAAGAAAACTGGTCCCAACATTTTCACTTCCCTAGTCAAGTGGACAACAAGATGTACCATGATATCAAAGAACGAAGGAGGGAAATACATCTCAAGCTGACATAGGGTAACAACCACTTCTCTTTGCAAATTATCGAGAGTATCAGGGTCAATAACTTTACTGCATAGACTGTTGAAAAAGAAACAAAGTCTGGTAATTGCAAACCTTACATGCTTCGGCAATATAGATCGAATTTCCACGGGTAATATTTGTTGCATTAGAGTGTGACAGTCATGAGATTTAAGACCTATCAACTTCAGATCTTTCATTGATACCAATCTACGGATGTTGGATGAGTAACCATGTGGCACCTTAACATTTACCAAGCATTCACAAAAAGTTTTCTTCTCCTTTCTAGACAACGTGTAACAAGCGGGAGGTAAGTATGTTCTTTTACTACCCATTTCACGTAATTCTGTTAATTCTGACCTTATTCCCATTTCACATAGGTCCAGTCTGGATTTTATCCCATCTTTAGTCTTACCTAGTATATTTAACAGAGTACCAATGATGCTATCACAGACATTTTTCTCAACGTGCATTACATCGATACAATGCCTGACTGTCAAAGAACTCCAATAAGGAAGATCCCAAAATATTGACTTCTTCTTGAATAAAGAATTGTCACTCCGTGTGGCCATACTACATTGTGATTTCTTACCAAATTCATTGACAATGTCTTTTACTCTTTCATAAACAACATCCCCTGGTATAGGTTTAGGTGCACTCTGTTCATCATTCCATCCATTGAATGCTTTGCGCTTCCTACGATATGGATGGAATTTTGAAAGAAACCTTCGATGACCAAGATATACAGTCTTGCCGCCATGTTTTAGTCTTATTGAATCAGTGTTTTCTTCACATATAGGACACGCTTTAGCTCCTTTGACACTATATCCAGACAAATTCCCATATGCTGGAAAGTCATTAATAGTGCAAAACAACATAGCGTGCAAACGAAATGTCTCTCTTGCTGAAGCATCATAGGTCATCACACCTTCAGCCCAAAGTTTCTTTAAGTCATCAATCAAAGGTTCAAGATAAACATCGATATCATTTCCGGGTTGTTTAGGGCCCGATATCAACAATGACAACATAACGTACTTATTTTTCATACACATCCAGGGAGGAAGATTGTATATAACAAGCATGACTGGTCAAGTGCTATGTTGGCTGCTTAATGTCCCGTACGGATTCATCCCATCTGTACAAAGCCCAAGTCTTAGATTCCTATCTTCTTCACCAAATTTGGGGTACAATAGATCAATCTTCTTCCACTGTGGGGAATCAGACACATGTCGCAGGATCCCATCATTATTTTTCTTAACATCTGCATGCCACCTCAAATTCTTCGCATCTTTCGGATTTGCAAACAAGCGTTGAAACCGTGATATTATAGGTAGATACCACAACACCTTGGCAGGAGAACCAGTTTTGGACTCCCCCGAAGTCGTCAATTTATACCGTGACGCACCACATTTTGGACAATCTTTCAAATCTACATAGTCCTTTTGAAATAATACACAATCATTCGGGCATGTGTGTATCTTCTTGGCCTCCATTCCCATTGGGCACAACATTTTCTTTACCTGGTATGTTGAGATTGGCAGCTCGTTTCCTTCAGGAAGCATTTCTTTCAACAAAGTCAACAATGAAGTGAAGCTTTTGTCGCTCCATCTATTGTTAGCTTTCAACTTATACAATCTCAACACAGGGCTAAGCTTCGTAAACTTAGCACAGCTTGTGTATAACGGTATCTCAGCATCATGCACAATGTTTCTAAAGATAGGAGGTGGATCGGTGTGCTCTACCCTACAACTATCCAGCATCGCATCAACGATGTCTGCTGGAACTGGTTCGTTCACATTTACATCATCGGAGGAAATTTCTTCTTCCACCCAAGCACTGCTATCGACATCTACTGGTTTCGATTTTGAAATCTCTCCATGCCAGTGCCATTCTGTATAGCCTTGTACAATCTTGTTGCACATGACATGACTTTTGATTTCCTCACCAGTGTTGACTTTTAAGTTGTTACCGCAATGCCTACATGGACAGTAGAACCTATCTGTAGGTTTTTTCCTATGTTCCTCGGCAAATCTAATAAACTAATCAAGACCAGATATAAACTCTGGGGTGCAACGATTACGAATGGACATCCATGGTCTATCCATTCTATGATCAGAGAAAACAAGTATATATTAGGAAACAAGTATATATTAGGAAAAGATTAGGGTATACACTTACATCCTAAGTGTATAATGTGATGTCATTCTTATATATAATAAATGTGTACCACCTATCCCATCCTTAAACACCTAATCTCACTAGTAAGTGTATAATGTGTATTGGGTTTTCAAGAAAATTTCGGCAGCATTTCCCCGCTGTTCTCTAAGTACATATGTACTTAGAGAACAAACGGGGAAATGCTACTGAAATTTTCTCGAAAACCCAATACACATTATACACTTACATCCTAAGTGAGATTAGGTGTTCAAGAACAGTCCCAAACTGGGGACTATCCAAGATTTACTCCTAATGAGTCAATCTTGGACGGGTTTCTAGGCCAACAAACACATTTGATGTCATTCTTATATATAATAAATGTGTACCACCTATCCCATCCTTGAACACCTAATCTCACTAGTAAGTGTATAATGTGTATTGGGTTTTCAAGAAAATTTCGGCAGCATTTCCCCACTGTTCTCTAAGTACATATGTACTTAGAGAACAAACGGGGAAATGCTGCCGAAATTTTCTCAAAAACCCAATACACATTATACACTTACATCCTAAGTGAGATTAGGTGTTCAAGAACAGTCCCAAACCGGGGACTATCCAAGATTTACTCCTAATGAGTCAATCTTGGACGGGTTTCTAGGCCAACAAACACAATAATAGATATCTACAATGAAGCCGGACTCCATACAAACAGTATATAATTTAGTGATCATTGTTCATTCTAATTTATACCAATGTACAAGTAATATAAAGAACAATGTGGATTATATGGGACATAAATTCATTGTTCATTGTCCAACATTAGGTTCAACACTTGAAACATACATTCATTTACAACATAAAAAATTTGTATCATTAGGGTGCAACATGTGGATTATATGGGACATACACATCAAGGTGGTCATAAGGGAGGATATTTCCTTATTTATGAGTAAGAGATATAAGATTAAGATCCATATAAAAATTAGGGTAGAAGGAAGAAATAAATCTTCTTTAGGATACAATAGACCCTTATGGATGTATTTAGGGTCATAGGTACCATCATAGAACAAAAGGGGTACACTCTAGGATTTAAGATCACACTACATCATGTATTTTATACAAAATTACATGTATGTGTATATAAAAAATATATTTATAAGGAACTTCTATACATATCAGTATCTCTAATCATTAAAATCGGCAAGCGGATCAGTAATTGTAAATAACAAACTACGAATTGTTGAATTAAAGTAATCACTAAAGTAATACTAACCAGTAGTACCAATCATTAATCACTGAAAGCAGCAAGGAAATCAGTAAAACTAATCATGCATTACTAGTATAATAGAGCAATAGGATATTTACTTCGATGCATTACAGCAGTACCCAATTATTTCAGCTTACATACCTTTCGTTAGCGGCGGCGGACAAGTAGGCGAGCTCCCAGCAGTGGTGGTTGAAGCAGGAAGAAGGGGGGCGGTGCTGGGTGTGAGCAGGGAGGAAGGAGCTACGGCGGCGGGCGATGCTGGACGAAGTAGGAAGAAGCTAGGGCGGTGACGCTGGAAGAAGCTACAGCGGTGGGCGATGCTGGAAGAAGCTAGGGCGGCGGAGAGTCAGGTGTGGCGGCGGCCTCAGGCACTTGGAGCAACAGGGGCGGGCAGCAGGGGCGGCGGAGAAGGGGGCGCAGAGAAGGAGGAGTGGTGGCGGAGAAGGGGGCGCCGAAGAAGGGGGCGCCAGAGAAGAAATAGCCGGAGTAATGGCGCTGGAGAAGAAATCGCCGGAGAGAAATCGCCGGCAACAGAGAAATAGGGTAATTGCTCGCAATGAAATAGAAGAAAGGGGAAGAGTCGGGCGATTGCGGAGTATAAGTTCCCAAATAGCGTCGGTTGTTTTAAACAACTGACGCCTAAACATCTTTAGCGTCGGTTGTTTGCAACAACCGACGTCCAATTGGACGATATTTTCATGAAATTGTTTGGCGGGAACCACCTTCAGCGTCGGTTATAAATGGATAACCGACGCTGAAAGTGACACTTTTCGCGCAAATTTTCATCGCACATAGGCGTCGGTTTATACCTACATGACCGACACTGAAAATGACACTATTTTTTTGATCAAAATTTGGATTTCGCGGCCGAATTTCAGCGTCGGTTTGTTATAAACAACCGACGCTGAATACAAAGCGGTACCCGTGTCTGGCTGGTCTTCGAATATAGACGTCGGTTTGCTTAAACAACCGACGCCTAACATATAAGGCGTCGGTTTTCCTTAATAACCGACGCCCAGAAAAGTGACACTGAATGCTATTTCTGTAGTAGTGAGAGAATGACAGTACTCAATGACGTATGCTTTCAGGTTGAGGACCTGAATGATGAGATCATACGGATTCTAAGAGTTTTTACATTCTTGTTATGTCCCTAGTCGGATGTCATTGTGGAAGGTTGATAGACAACAATGACACACAAGACTATATTGTGGTGTTGGTTGATGATAGAATCTCATTAGTCATGATATAGAGATATCAAACCAAACACATAGGTACTTGTTAGAGAACAAGTGTACCGGACAGACCCACCGTGAGTTTGAGACATGGAACCATGACATGGTAGTCACAGTCAGTACTCACAGTGATGGTGGTGAGTGTGATTCTTTGACCTGAAATCACTACACTCAACACATGTCGTTGGGCGCACTTTGACATCATCAAACGCAGTCCTGAAACATGGGTTGTTATAAAGGTGATGATTGGGTGGCTTTGACACATGGGGCTTTTGAGGGGTGAGTGATAGATATGGGATTTGTCCCTCCTGAGGGAGTTTGATATCCAAGGCCACTTGATGAGTAGGATTGAAATAGGCATGCGCACGCATTTGTGAATCAGTATGTGATATTGATGTCATACATATCTCTTCCAATCTACTCTGAGACCAAGAAAGTGAATGAACATTGACAGGATGACTGTTCCATGCCTCGAGTTCATTCGGGATATCAGTGACAAAGGAATTATACATTCGCGGTAACACCATTCACAGATTGTAGGATTGAAAGTTGTTCTCCAACTTTCTATTTCACTTGGGTAGCACTGATGTGTGACTAGGCACCGCTCTTTGCTTGTGAAGTCATAAGTGTTATGGAATTTCACTGCCAACGTGAAATGGACCTGTAGGGTCACACACATAGGATTTAACATGGAAGAGGATTTTTGTCCACAAACAATGTTTAGATTGATTACTAAAAGAGTTTAGTAGTTCAATTAAACACTCAATTGATTGATAGCTCAGTATCATAATGTTCAAGGTGTTGGACTGATTAATTAGAGTATCGGATTGATTGAAACTGCAATTGATTGATTCTGCACAATCTGCACTCCCAACCGATAGGCTCATGTGATGAACTAATCGGCTCAGCTTGGTGAACTAATCGGCTCAGGTTGTGAGTCGATCGGCTCATGGACAGGGTGAAACGATTGCTTCAAGTGGTGAAACGATCGGTTCAACTGATGCAACCAAGCAAGTTGGGAAAGTAGGATTGGTGAGAATTTTCCTTTCGTTTCACTTGCCCAATTTGATTGGAACAAGGATTGGTATTCGATACCAATTAGAAACAAAAGATGGAAAGTCAATCGAGAACTGACCAGGACCACGAACCGACCGGTTCAGAAATGAACCGACCGGTTGAGGTGTCCCAACCGATCGGTTGAGGTGTCAACTGACCGATTCAGGTCCCCAACCGACCGTTTCAGTTGTGAAACGATCGGTTCAGGTTGCGAGTTGATTGTTTTGTGGAAAATCTCGAACCCTTCTGCTCCTGCTTTTAGTCCTGCATTGCCCGGGATGGAGAACCTTGTCCCATGACCCTCCTATATATATAGGGGTATTGGGGGCTTCTCAAAGAACAACTCAGTGCAACCAGTTGCTCTGTGAAGTTGTCGTTCTCTCTGGTTTTGGTAACCGAGAGAGAGCCCAAGCAAGTGCTACCCGATAAGGGAGGCACAACAAGGGAAAGACAACTACAGAAAGCAATTGGTGGCAGGAGAGTGTGTTGGTGACTAGTACGCTGACAGGAGGGTGCGACTCCTTCCAATTCCTTGTGGGAGAAGGAGATTGGAGTTCCAGGTGGTCCGTGTGGACTACTTCAGAGGCGGGAGGTTTCTGCCGCTTAGGAGGACAACTGTCAATCCCGACAGTCCCGGTGAGACCAGGAGTCTTCAGTCGCGGTGCGACCAGGAGCTACACAGACACCGTCCAAGACCGAAGGTGAAGACCGCGCAAGCCGCGAGGTATTGTCGACGAGCAAGCCTCGGGACAAGGTATGATTCCACAAACCATCCTTTCCTATTATATAGACGTTGACGCGTTTCCTTATTCTGGGTTTAGGGAGGAGAAGATTTTTGTTTCTGCTGCCTTCTCTGCCTCCCCTAAAACCCAACAGTGGTATCAGAGCCACGTCAACTACTCTATACTTTGGGAATATTGATATGATTGATTTTGGTTTGTCACCTTTATTTATTGCATACGATGCAAATAAAATTGGCTTTATGCATGTCCAATCCTAAATCCACAAATCCTAATTTACATATATGATATGTATTATAAATGCACTCGATACGGGTCGCCCTTAAATGAGTTTTGTGGTGGATGTATAGCGTGGTTATGGCCAATAAACCCTATCTGTGTATGGTTGTATGTGGTTGCTTGCATCTCAGTCTGCGCACCGATCTTCCTTCTCTTATTCCTAGTGTAACTCAAAATAATTCGAGATTTCTTTCCTACCTTTGCTCCCCTCGAATGTAACTTGAGGTTTCTCTTTTTACAATGTAAAATAGGATAGAATTTTATTTCTTGTTATGTCAAAGAACGGCGGACATCCAGACGACAAGTGAGACGATTGGTTCAAGGAGTGAACCGATCGGTTGACGTTCCAGACGATCGGTTCAAGGAGTGAGCTGATCGGTTGATGACCGGTTCAAGGAGCAAGACGAGCGGGTGGCGGCCATGATGAGATGCATGACGACCAGGCGAACCGATTGGTTGGAGGATCTAATCGATCGGCTGGTGGCACCCAGCTGACCAGTCTGATGGCGAGTCGATCATTCATGTGATGAATTGATCAAACCCAGAAAGACAAAGCACAGAGTTCATCTTGTACAGGTTGCATGTGATGTAGACCTAGATGACCGTGATTCCTCTTGGCTCGAAGAATCACATTAGGAAGGCCATAATCATCGCTTTTATCATTTTGCATGTTTTCTGTGGGATATAGCATGTATATGATACGTACTATGTATTGTGGTGATTGGCTATGTATATGTATATAAAAATCAAATCCCTCATTAAATATTAAGTTTTAGATGCCTTCCAAATGCGAAACACGTGAAAAGCTTGATCGACCAAGTGTGGGCACGCCCAAGGGTGGTGCACCATCTATCTCGTGGAAGCGTGAAGGATGAATGTGTGGGTCTGCCCTAGCAGGGTGCATATTCATCGTGTTTGCTTTGGGTCAGACTTAACAAGGTGAGCTAGATAGGATCTAGCACCTTGAGGCATGGAGGTACTCATGGCAAGGAGTTTCATATGACATCTTATCAAGAGTTGAATATGATGCAATTGGCAAGAGTTGCCTACCTGAGAGATCTAAGTTGTGGGTGACAGCCCTAGCTGGTCCATGACTTAGAGGATTTCAGGATCTTGCCCACTAGAAGGTTGTACACTGTAATCTTCTGAATTGATGGTGAGGGCTATCAATTTGAATTAAAATAGTGGGAGCGATAATTAATTAAAGGCCTAATTATATCGTCAACTTTTCAAATCAATCAAATAAGTCAAAAATGAGTTTTTGGACTAAAATTGCATATTTTCCTTTTGTAGTACAAATGGCAACAAACAACAATCACTTTTCTTTGCGATTAGTCCCTGAAAAGGACAAGCTAAATGGGACAAACTTCCACGACTGGTATAGGACATTGAGAATTGTTCTCACTCAAGAGCGAAAGCTCTGTGTCCTGGATACTTCAATTCCAGAGGAACCGGCTCCTAATGCACCAAAGGTAGAAAGGGATGCTTACAAGAAGCATTCTGATGATGCCATTGATGCAAAGTGCTTGATGTTGTGCTCTATGAACCACGAGTTGCAGAGACAACATGAGAACATGGGTGTCATTGAGATGATTCAGCATCTCAGGAACATGTATGAAGATCAAGCATGGCAAGAGAGATATGATGTCTCAAGGGCACTGTTCAAGTGTGTCATGACAGAAGGAGATCTCGTTGGTCCTCACATACTCAAGATGATTGGGTATGTGGAGAACCTGACAAGACTGGAATTTCCATTGAGCCAAGAGTTGGCTACTGACGTGATACTGCAATCGTTGCCAGAATCCTACAGTCAGTTTGTGATGAACTACAACATGAAAAACTTTGATAGGCCACTATCAGAGTTGTTGGGCATGTTGAGGACAGCCGAGACACAAATGAAGAAGGACAAGCCTAAGTCTGTGATGGTGATCACAAGCAAGAAAGGAAAGTCCAAGTGCAAGGGCAAGGGCAAAGCTAAGAAAGGTTCTGATGCTAGCCAGGAGCCCAAGTCATCTTCAGCTCTCAAGGCCAAGGGAGGCATGACCAAGAAAGGCAATTGCCACCATTGTCAAAAGCCAAGACATTGGAAAAGGAATTGTCTTCTCTATCTGGAAGAACAAAAGAAGAAGGAGACAACAGCCGTCTCCACTTAAAGGTGTCCTAAAAGTAAACTTGTAACACTTTTTGAGGTATATGATACCAAGATGTAAAGTGTAAAGCACTCAATAAATGGGGCAAGTGTTTCCGCCATAGATAGGAGTACTTTAGTTTATTTTCAGCCTAAAAGGCATGTAATACAGTTATGAACTGTTATTTACCAATAGAGAGAAACACTTTATTTTTGCATATTATATGACAATGATGGCAATCAATAAAGAAATGTTTCAATTTATAAAGATATGATCTTTGTGGAAATGCCTTATTTATCTTGTGGTATTTGATATGTATAAGATAAAATGATACCTAAAAGTTATTGATAACTCAAACAATCAAATTAGCATCAATCATGAGAAATTCATTTCTAGTTTCCATGTGATGGATAAAGCTAGACTCTTTTGGTTAGAGAACCAGTAAGAGACATGAATATCTTGGACATGATTAATCAATCTTCACTAATGGTAGTGGGAGAATGATTATCCTATTGGGTATGATACATGTGATGTATTTACATACCTATCGGAACAAATGCTAATACTTCAAATGGTGTTTAGAGAAATACCAATATGAATATCTTGAAGGGTTCAAGAATATCATAGATGAAGTGAAAATTTGGTAATGTGTTGATTCTTGATGAGATCAATGAATGAAATACTTAGACCAAATGTTTGAGAACCTTATGAGTGATTATGATAGTGTATCATAGTGAGCTCGTGATTAAGGCATGGTGATGTCTAAATCAAGAAGGAGTCATACTCTAAGGAGTTATAGAATGATTATCAAATGACTGAATTCTTCTTAATAAAAGAATACCCCACACTAATAAAGGACAATAAGAATCATAGGGAGTTGTGAGTTCTTATATCCTTGACAGATACACCTCAATTATCTATGTGATGAGTTATTCATGTGATGAGTCAACTATCCAGATCAATATGAGGAACCGAATTTTGAGTTATGGTTTATGACCATTACATCCTAAATGACTTCCATGTGAACCATAAGGTATGACCTTGATGGTAGCACCCATTGGATGGAAATCCATAAGTGCAAATAAGTCTTAAGTGTTAAGACACATGGGTAACATTTTGAGAAGGACGATGCTTGTTGATTGCAACTTAATGACTAAGACATTTGGCATATGGATACTAAAACCGCATTCCTATGAGGAATAAAACAAGGATGTGTACGTGACACAACCTATAAGGTTTATGAATCCACTAATGCAAATGAAGTCTATAAGTTGCAATGGATTAATCAATGTGATTGATTGAGTACAAGCAACTCAGAATTGGATCTTTACTTTGATGATATAGTCAAAGGGTTTGACTGATATGTCAAAGATAAAGAAGGGATCTATTATTTAGTGGGAGTGTATTCACATTCCACATGTTGATGTGAAATGGAAATGTTCTAGAATGGAAATCCAAAAGTGGAAATTATCTTTAAGGAAGATAGAGATGTTTCCTATGTGTTAGGAATAGAGATCTGTAGAGATAGTTCTTGAAAACCTCTTGACCTGAAAAGAGAAAGCATACATTGGCAATCTGTACTAAAGGGTTTAGTATGCACAGATTCATTGGGAGAAAACTTGTCCATGTTACATGGAGTTAGTATCCCGAGGCCAAGTGTCCAATTCTTATGAAGAATGGGAACACTAAGAATAGATATGGATCTATCATGTATGTAATCATCCCATTATCTTGCATGTATCAACATGGCAAGAACAAAATGCATTCATCATCTTGTATGTAGGACATGGCAATATGATGTGCTCATCCTGATAACTCGTATGTGAGACATGACGAGTGGATGTCTGTCTAATTCCAGTAAGGGTTACTGGAATACCATGAGAACTTGATAAGTACTTGAGAAGTACTTGAGAAGTACTAGTTCTATGGTGATAAGGAAGAGTTCAATGTAAAGAGTTACATTGATGCGAACTTCCGAAAGGACAGAAAATTAATCACAAAATATATATGGGATATATAAAAGTGAAAGTTTGTTGATAATTGGAAGTGTTCCAATAAAACCATTTAAAAGGAAATGCCGAGTATCTATGCGTTGGAGAAAAATAGTGGATACTATATGGATCTGGAAGTTCATGAGATGAACTTATAGATATTCCGCTCATTGATGACAAGTATGGAATCCTTGATCATGCAATGTGGCTAAAGGTTAGCAAAGGAATACTAGATCACATATTACGGAAACTCCATCTCATACGTGTGACGTATAGCGAAGAGATGAGAGACATGCAATTTATACTGACTTTGGCAAGGTGTTGCCATAACTCACTATGTTTGCACTAGAGCACAGTAACATGTGGGACATGTTTGAAGATCACTATGAATATGATTCAAGAGTGATTGGCTCACAGTGCAAGCGGGAGTCTGTTGGTATGTATGCCCTGAGAGCCAATCATGGGATGATTGAAGGGATACATTAAGATTGATTTGATAAACATCAAAGGCAAGCTCCCAATTCTTTCTGGTTCAGTCATATGAGATAGTGATAGAACATATTGAATGTCTAGAGAATGATAGTACTCAATGACGTGTGCTTTTAGGTTGAGGACCTGAACAATGAGATCATACGGATGCTAAGAGTTTGTACATTCTTGTTATGTCCCTAGTCGGATGTCATTGTGGAAGGTTGATAGACAACAATGACACACAAGACTAGATTGTGGTGTTGGTTGATGACAGAATCTCATTAGTCATGATATAGAGATATCAAACCAAACACATAGGTACTTGTTAGAGAACAAGTGTACCAGACAGACCCACCATGAGCTTCACACATGGAACCATGACATGGTAGTCATAGTCAGTACTCACAGTGACGGTGGTGAGTGTGATTCTTTGACCTGAAATCACTACACTCAACACATGTCGTTGGGCACACTTTGACATCATCAAATGCAGTCCTGAAACATGGGTTGTTATAAAGGTGATGATTGGGTGGCTTTGACACATGGGGCTTTTGAGGGGTGAGTGATAGATATGGGATTTTTCCCTCCTGGGGGAGTTTGATATCCAAGGCCACTTGATGAGTAGGAATGAAATAGGCGTGCGCACGCATGTGTGAATCAGTATGTGATATTGATGTCATACATATCTCTTCCAATCTACTCTGAGATCAAGAAAGTGAATGAACGTTGACAGGATGACTGTTCCATGCCTCGAGTTCATTCAGGATATCAGTGACAAAGGAATTATACATTCACTGTAACTGTAACATCCCTGACCTGGGTTATGAGTTAACCCTAGGTGTTTTGCCTAAATATGTAATTAAATCTTTGTGATTAACTCTGAGCATGTAATTAAGCTTCTCAGAAACGTATATTTCAGTATTTGCTCCTTTTTATTTAAAGTTGTAGCATTGTTTTGATATACAGGGACCTATGTGCAATTTACCCAGTTAAAAGGGTTATCTTGCAATTTGCACATGATGAGATGTTCCTCTGATGTTGAGACATCATGAGAATCTCTTTGGCAAAGTTTGAGGGAATTCCCAAGCTAGAGCACCAAGGTGCAGCTGTGGAAGCAATCCCAGGGCTTGAAACCCTAATTTGGGGTAAAATGCAATTTACCCAAATGATGGGATGCAATTTGTAAAGAATGTCATCTAAAGTATCTTTTTAGACTCTTGCCATCATTTAGATAAGAAATGATGAGGAATTCACCTCAATTGAGTTATCAAGTTAAGAAATAGGCTTTGTGATTGAATAATCAGGGTATATGTGCAATATCCCTTTAAGTATGAACTTTATTATTAGATTGTTCTTCCTTGCCTTCTTTTCTATAACATTAAGATAAGGTTTGTCCTTAGAATAAAGAGGAAGGGACGAGCAAGTAATAAAGGAAGGACTTAGTTGGAATTAAGGGAAACTTATGAACTAATGGTGAAAATCCTACCCCATGTATATAAGCCCTCCTTCCCTTAGTTGCAAGGGAACTTAACCTTCGTTCCCTTACTGTTTCATTTCACCAAAGACGACCAAGGACTTCCTTGGAGCTAAGGGGGACGACCAAGGGGTGCAAGGTAGGTTTAAACCCCTCTTCTTGCCTAATTCCATGGTTAAAACTCGAATTCAAGGTCAGCTTCATGGCTAATTCTCGAAACCCTATCTTTCTAGCCGTCTCTTTTCATCCTTCCTTGGAGTTTTCACCTTGGCCAACCTGTAAGAACTCAAGGACGCCATTAGAGCTTGGAGCTTGAAAGCTTGGAGCTCAAGAAGCAAGCTTTAGGCGGGTTTTATAACTCTAAACCTATGCTTTACTATGTGCATCTTTATATGCGATTTGATGATAGCTCTTAGTATTTCCCTACTTTTCCCTGCTATTTTGCAAGCAAACCCGTGGGATATCTGTACTGTTCTTGAGCTAGAAGATGAAGGCGTGATTTCCAAGAAAAACCCACCGCTTTTCTTTTCCTTAAACGGTCCTAACAGTTTGCTCTCTCGGTCTCAAGACCATGAGGGGGCTCACGGTCTCAAGACCATGAGGGGGCTCACGGACTCAAGACCATGAGGGGGCTCACGGACTCAAGACCATGAGGGGGCTCACGGACTCAAGACCATGAGGGGGCTCACGGACTCAAGACCGCGAGGTGAGCAAACGGTCTCGAGACCGTGAGAGGGCTCGCGGTCTCAAGACCGTTTGGCCCCGTTGTTCGAGCATGGAACGTATAAGAAACCTGTTCCTATCTATATAAGCTAATTACCCTCAAAATTTGGGAGACTAACTCCAAAGGAATCGGGAGATATGACCTTTTTAAGTCACAACTTTAAATGAATTAACTGCTGATTTTCAAACGGTCTGAAATTGCCTTTTTGGGCAAACGGTCTCAAGACCGTGAAAGGTCGTTGACTAAGCGTTGACCCCATGAGATTACTGTTCAAAATTATGTTAATTAACAACTCACCAAGTTTTATGGTCTAATTCCAAACGGGCTAAGAGTTGAAGGGTGAATACTAGGGCTAACCCTAGATAAAATCAGTACTGAAATTATGGTGATCTAATTAGGGTTTTTAGGGTTGATTGACCTAAACGGTCTCAAGACCGTTTGGGGGTCACCAAACGGTCTCAAGACCGTGAGGGCAATCAACCAAAACCGTTTGGAGGTCTGGGGTCAAGGATAGTTGACCAATTGAGGACCCAATTGCAAATAAGTTATCAATTTAATTAAAATTCTGTTTTGTGGTTCAATCATGGTTCAACCCCTATCAAATTACCTTAGACTTTGATAAAATCTTGGGAAAACGGTCTCAAGACCATGTGGGGTTCACCCACATGATCTCAAGACCGTTTGGGCCAAGTTTGGGCCCAATTGGAGCTCAATTGAAGGGTTCAACTTTGTGTTGATGCACACTATTGAGTGTTGATGGGTGAACATTGATAGACCCTAATTGAATCGATTTCAACTATAATTGGTTAACCATTATGGGTCAATTGAATGACCAAGTGATCAAGCATAACCTTAATTGACTAAACCCATAAGTGGTCAACATAGCTTTGACCATTTGAGGGCTTCAACATGGGTTGACATTATCGGTTGCATCTTTGAGCCTTGTTGAAGGACCAAGCGGCTGAGACCATGAGAGCCTCGCGGTCTCAAGACCGTGAGAGGGCTCGCGGTCTCAAGACCGTGAGAGGGCTCGCGGTCTCAAGACCGTGAGGGGGCTCACGGTCTCAAGACCGAGAGGAGGCTCGCGGTCTCAAGACCGCGAAGGGCCTCGCGGTTCTGGGGTCAAACTAGCTAAACGGTCAACACCTCTTCGCGGACTCAACTCAATCTAGTCTTCGCGGTCTCGACTTTAATTTGGACCCCTGAAGAGGCTCACGGTCTTGGGGTTAGAAAGAGGCTCGCGGTCTTGGAGGGTCAAAGTGGGCAAACGATCAACACTTTCAACCAATCTCAACCCAATTGATGATTAATGATTGAAATCAATCAATGTGATTCAAGGTTGACCACATTCAATCAAATGATGATATAAATGGTTCAATGTTGCCCTAATCAAACCCTAATGACAACCTAGGATATTAAGGGGTTATTTGACTAAGGTTTTGACCATAATGATGATCAATGGGGTGAATTACCAATATACCCCTGAAAGGTCAATTGAGTTATACCTTGCTCAATTCAAACTCTAATTACATGAGAATGATGTTTTTAGTCATAATGACTCTATCTAACCTGATCTAGTCTAATGTTATCATCAAACATTAGTATGATGAAAGAGAAAGTACTTCTAGAGAAAGAAAGTACCCTAGAGAGAGAAAGTAACTCTAATCACATAATGGTGATGTTGTTGGCTATGTTAGCCTATGATGACTCAATCCAACCTGTTTTAGAGTGATGTTGACATCACCTAACATTATGATGAGAGAGAAAGTACTTCTAGAGAGAGAAAGTACTTCTAGAGAGAGAAAGTACCCTTTTTAAGTGGAAACTCAAGTAAAGCATCTCCAATGCACATAAGTGAGCATAATTAGGGTATGGTCCACCTGTGTGAGGTCATAGAAACCCTAATTATGATAAATGATGAACCTTTAACTAATCCAAGAGCATCAATGAAGATGTTACTCATACATGATGATGTTATGAGTTTAATTCACCTTAATGTGAATAGTAAACCCTAATTCAAGGGTAATGGCATGCTTTTGAGTATTAAACTCTATTTGATATGAATTAGAGATTTAACTCTTATGATAAGAGTAGGAAGTACATTCCTTATTGTTGCATTACCTTTATCAGATGTATTAACCATGCAGGTTCTGATATGAAGGTAATCATATCCAGGTATGGATGTTGATGTTATATTCATTAAAGGCATGTTGTTAGCCTTATGAATAAGTAAAGTAATCTGATGCCTTGCCAGTGGCATCCTATGCTGATAATGGGCTATGAGAGCCATGAATACCATCAAGGTCATGCCTTATAGATGACTTGTGATGAGGATAATGAGAAATGATGATTGATATGAGTTAGGCTTGTTACATTTAGTATTCTTCTTTTATAGCTGCTATGCTACTGTTATTGTTTGAAGAACAATGTATGCTGTTAAAGAATACTGAATGTACCTAACTAATCAAGTATAATGTAGAGCCCTGATCATAGATCCATCATTGTCAAAAATTAAATGATGGTGAAACAGGTTTTCCTCAGGGAACTCCTAGAGCACATACTTTTGAGTATGTGGGGTACATGGATGTGTAGAACCTTACATCCTAGTGTAGGAAAGTGATGTAGATGTGGAATCCATCCATCCTTCACTATAGTTCCATACCGTATCAGTGGTAGGTAAACATGAAACCTCCTGATGACGAAGAAAGCACAAATATCCGTATCAGTGGTAGGTAAATATGAAACCTCCTGATGACGAAGAGAGTACAGAACGCCACTGTGACTCTAGAATAGCGAAGGACCAGTTTACCCTGGTGAGCTATAGTAGTAGAGACACGAGATGTCCTACAAGTGATCCTCTTACTGACTGAGGAAGGTGAAGGTCATGAGAATCCGGCTCTCTTAATGACCTATGTATGATACTGATGCGGCTTCTCAGCGATCAGTTGGAGTTTGAGTGGTAAGCCTCATCTCCACAGGGCATAATGTTGTTTGTAAAACATAATCAACCATGTAGTATAACTTGTTAGAGATGACTCCAAGTTAGTTGGTTGATGTTACATTGCAATAATGTTGATATTCTCCATATCTCCTAAATTGTAGAGATCTTATTATAACTGCAACTGCTATAGAATGCTTTGAAGGCTTTACTGTTTAAGATATTATTTGATGTTATAATAAAGCTTCTGGCGAAGAGTTATAACTCTCGCTGGGACAATTATGTATAATTGTCTCACCCCGTAAGCTTCAACTTTCTAGGTGGACGTCGGAGACGAAGAAACCAGCCTACAGGTGACCAGTCTCAGCAGCAGCAGCACCAGGGGCAGCAGTAATCTCAGGTGGAGATTTGTCCTGCCATGTGGTGTAGTTAGAGTCAGTCCTATGTGTCCTCTGTACTCTCAGGTCTTGGAGTCTTGTGTTATGTGATCTTGAGATTTTGTATCTTGATGTATATAATTACTCAAGAAGTAATTATCCTGAGATGTAAACAGTTACCTCTCTTTACGAAAGGAGTTTTTATGGATACAAGTTCTTATTTCGAAAAGTTCTAATTTCCCGTGATTTTTGTCTTCCGCTGATTACCGATTTGCTTCCGCTAAGTTTTGATCGTGTTTATGTCATGGTTTGGAGATCAGAGCCCACAGTAACACCATTCACGGATTGTAGGATTGAAATTTGTTCTCCAACTTTCTATTTCACTTGGGTAGCACTGATGTGTGACTAGGCACCGCTCTTTGCTTGTGAAGTCATAAGTGTTATGGAATTTTACTGCCAACGTGAAATGGACCTGCAGGGTTACACACATAGGATTTAACCTGGAAGAGGAGTTTTGTCCACAAACAATGTTTAGATTGATTACTAAAGGAGTTTAGTAGTTCAATTAAACACTCAATTGATTGATAGATCAGTATCATAATGCTCAAGGTGTTGGACTGATTGATTAGAGTATCGGATTGATTGAAACTGCAATTGACTGATTCTGCACAATCTGCACTCCCAACCGATAGACTCATGTGATGAACCGATCGGCTCATCTTGGTCAACCGATCAGCTCAGGTTGTGAGTCGATCGGCTCATGGACAGGGTGAAATGATTGCTTCAAGTGGTGAAACGATCGGTTCAACTGATGCAACCAAGCAAGTTGGGAAAGTAGGATTGGTGAGAATTTTCCTTTCGTTTCACTTGCCCAATTTGATTGGAACAAGGATTGGTATTCGATACCAATTAGAAACAAAAGATGGAAAGTCAATCGAGAACTGACCAGGACCACGAACCGACCGGTTCAGAAATGAACCGACCGGTTGAGGTGTCCCAACTGATCGGTTGAGGTGTCAACCGACCGATTCAGGTCCCCAACCGACCATTTCAATTGTGAAACGATCAGTTCAGGTTGCGAGTTGATTGTTTTGTGGAAAATCTCGAACCCTTCTTCTCTTGCTTTTAGTCCTGCATTGCCCGGGATGGAGAACCCTGTCCCATGACCCTCCTATATATATAGGGGTATTGGTGGCTTCTCAAAGAACAACTCAGTGCAACCAGTTGCTTTGTGAAGTTGTCGTTCTCTCTAGTTTTGGTAACCGAGAGAGAGCCTGAGCAAGTGCTACCCGATAAGGGAGGCACATCAAGGAAAAGACAACTGCAGAAAGCAATTGGTGGCAGGAGAGTGTGTTGGTGACTAGTACGCTGACAGGAGGGTGCGACTCCTTCCAATTCCTTGTGGGACAAGGAGATTGGAGTTCCAGGTGGTCCATGTGGACTATTTCAGAGGCGGGAGGTTTCTGCCGCTTAGGAGGACAACTGTCAATCCTGACAGTCCCGGTGAGACTAGGAGTCTTCAGTCCTAGTGTGACCAGGAGCTGCACAGACACCATCCAAGACCGGAGGTGAAGACCACGCAAGCTGCGAGGTATTGTTGCCGAGAAAGCCTCGGGACAAGGTATGATTCCACAAACCATCCTTTCCTATTGTATAGACATTGACGCGTTTCCTTGTTCTGGGTTTGGGGAGGAGAAAATTTTTGTTTCCGCTGCCTTCTCTGCCTCCCCTAAAACCCAACAATTATCACACACAAATTTGGTTCATTCTAATATAATTCAGTCTCTTTTCGTATTACTTTTGCCATCTTTTTGTTATTTTACTTATTTCATAACTTGCATTGCAGATTTACCACAAAAAGAACTGAATTTGGTTGTTATTTCTGCTGAAACAATAGAATGCACGGCGTGCACCATTCCAGAGAAAGACTGGTTCGCTCGAACAGCAGAATGCACGGCGTACAAGTCAAAATGCACGGCGTGCACCTTTCCATAGAAAAATCAGTTTGTTCAGCCAAAAGAATGCACGGCGTTCACGGAGAAAACGCATGTCGTGCACGGAGAAAACGCACGTCATGAGAGTTTCCAGAAGCGCATAGAAGGACGAACGCATGACGTGCACACTGATGCACGGCGTGCACCTAGAACTCAAGCTGCTAAAGAAATGTTCTGGAAAGTCACACGGCGTGCATATCCTCAGCACATGCCGTGCACGGATCAGACCGATGTAAACTGCACTGCAAGTGCACGACATGCACCCAAAATGCACGCCGTGCACCTGGCAGTTTCAGAAATACAAAAATTCAGAATTTGATTTTAAAACAAGGAGGGAAGGCAAGGGGCAATTACGTTCGATCATTTGAAGAGTTTCTCTTGTCCCATATCCATAGGAGAGTAGAGAAAGGTGAATTTGGAGGGATCCAAGGTAGTTTCTTGCATAAGGAGACCATTTCTTCATCTTCAATTCTCCATTGTCTTCTTCAAGGTGCAGCCAGGCTTCCCCAACTTCGAGCAGCTTCTTGGGAGAGGAGCTAGTTTGTCTTGGAGCAGCTAAAGAAGGGGAATTTCGTCCTCAAGCTAGAATTCTTGCTTCTTGTGGTTACATCTTCAGTTCTCTTTGTCTTTTCCTTTCTAAACCATGTCTAGAATTGAAATTTCTGTAGCAAATCTATTGTACATCATTATGGATGAGTAGACTCCTTTTTCTTGGACATGGGAGAGATCATCCTAATTTCTCTTACCAATTCAATCCGCTGAAGCAACATGTGAAGCTTTTGGTAATGTAGGACATAATTCTTCTTCTTGTTTTGTCCCTAATGCAATGGAAGGAAATTTTGAATTGGTCAATGCAGTTGGGATGCAAGGAAATAAACAATACAATCCTTATTCCAACAAATACAATCCCGGATGGAGAGATCATCCTAATTTCTCTTACCAGAATGCGAGCAACACTCAAAACTTCCAGCAAGGATAGCAACAACAGCAACATGCAAACCGTCAAGGAAATCCACTGAGTTTCAACAACAGGGGTTACCAGCAACCACAACAACCCCAAGGTTCTTCTCTAGAAGCTATGATGGAGAAATTCATATCTACACAAATGCAACAGAATGAGGAACTCCGGGGGAATGACAAGCTTTTAAAAGATGCTATTGCGCAACTTTCTGTGAAGGTTGATGGAACTTCTACCCACACCAAGATGTTAGAAAACCAAATAGCACAACAAGCTCTAAATCAAAAAAGGACTCCACAATCCAGTTCTCTTCCAAGCCAACCGGAAGTGAACCCAAGGCAACAAGCTCATGCAATTATCCTAAGAAGTGGAGCTGAAATTGAAAGACCTTCTCCATCCGAGGAGAAGAACATGAAGCAAACTGATGAAGAGGAGGCCAACACCCCAAATTGCAGTAAGGAGAAAGGTAAAGCTGAAATACCACCTTCTTTCAAAGCCACTACACCCTTTCCTCAAAGATTAGCCAATAAGAAGGAAGACCAGAAATTCAGGAAATTTATGGACATAATCAATAAATTGCATGTAAATCTTCCTTTTGTTGAAGTTATTGCTGAGATGCCTTCTTATGCTAAATTCCTTAAGGACATTTTAACTAAAAGAAGAAAAGTTGATCAAGTAGAAACTATAATGCTTTCTAAATGAGTGAGTTCTATTATTCAAAATCTTCTTCCATAAAAGCTTAATGATTTGGGAGCGTTTACACTACCTTGCAAGATTAATGACACCACTTTTAATAAAGGTTTAGTAGATCTCGGTGCCAGTATTAGTCTCATTCCATTTACCTTATGGAAAGAATTAGATCTTGGGGATTTGAAGCCCACAAGGATGGCTATTGAATTAGCTGATCACTCTATTAAATATCCAAAAGGTATGGTGGAAGATGTACTTGTACAAATTGGGAAATTCTATATACCCTGTGATTTTGTTGTTCTTGACATGGCGGAAGTTCCTTCCAACCTTGTTCTTTTTGGGAGGCCATTCTTGAGGACTGTTGGATGTCTTGTTGATGTTCGGGAAGGAAAGCTCACTCTATTTGTTGGGGAAGAGGCTATGGAATTCTCTATTTATGAAGCTATGAAAGCACCCGCACGTGTTGAAGAAATATGCTTTCTTGATATTATTGATCCTATTGAGAATGATAATGAAGATGATTTTGATTTGATGGTTAATCTTTATGATGATGATGCAACTAAAATCAACAATTCTGAAATTTCTGGAGCACTTTCTATTTCTAAAGCAGTAGTTATCATTGAAGATGCTCCACTTGTTGAAGATAAAGCTGATGAAAGTACAACAGGCAAAAAGGTAGAACTAAAAGCCCTTCCACCTGGGCTAAGGTATGCATTTCTTGACCCAAATTCTACATCTCCTGTTATAATAAATAATGAATTAACCAATGATAAAGAAAATAAGTTGCTTGCCGAATTGCGTTTGTATAAAGATGTCATTGGTTATTCAATAGAAGATTTAAAAGGCATTCATCCTTCAATTTGTATACATAGAATAAATATGGAAGATGATGCTAAACCAACTATTGAACCACCTAGATTCCTAAATCAAAATATGCTTGAGGTGGTAAAGAAAGAAATTTTCATGTTAATTGATGTTGGAATCATCTATCCCATAAGTGACATCCCCTGGATTAGTGCCATTCACGTGGTACCTAAAAGGGGGGGTGCAACTGTCATTAAATGAGACAATGATGAGTTAATACAAACATGCATGGTTACCGACTGGCGTATGTGTATTGATTACCGGCGTTTGAATAAGGCAACCTGCAAAGATCATTTTTCGTTGCCTTTCATTGATTTGATGCTTGAACGTCTTGCCAAGCATTCTTATTTTTGTTACTTGGACAGGTATTTCAGATTTTTTCAGATTCCCATCTATCCTCTGGACCAAGAGAAGACCACTTTCACTTTTACTTATGGAACATATGCTTATCGTCGTATGCCGTTTGGTCTTTGTAACGCTCCCGCTACTTTTCAGCGATGTATGATGGCCATATTCTCTGATTTTATTGAAAATATAATGGAGATTTTTATGGATGATTTTAGCGTGTACGGTGACTCTTTTGATCAATGTTTATTGAACTTGTCTCTAGTCTTAGCCCACTGTAAAAAGGTTAACCTAGTGCTAAACTGGGAGAAGTGCCATTTTATGGTACAATCCGGTGTAGTACTAGGACATGTTGTATCTAACAAGGGTATTGAAGTGGACAGGGCAAAGGTTGAAGCAATTGAGAAAATGTCTACTCCATCTTTAGTTAAAGCATTCACAGTTTTTTAGAACATGCAGGTTTTCACAGAAGATTCATTAAAGATTTCCCAAAAATTGCAAAGCCATTGTGTTCCCTACTTGCAAAGGATACAAAATTTGTGTTTGATGACGATTGCCAAGCAGCCTTTTCCAAACTCAAAGAGGCCCTCATTTTAGCCCCAATTATTCAACCTCTGGACTGGGATTCTCCTTTTGAACTAATGTGCGATGCAAGCGATTATGCAATGGGAGATGTTTTAGGACAGCGGAGAGACAAGAAACTCCATGCCATCTATTATGCCAGCAAAACTCTCACTGAAGCACAAATCAACTATACAACCACGGAGAAAAAAATGCTTGCAATTGTATATGCATTTGACAAGTTCTGACAGTATTTGGTAGGGTTAAGGGTGGTTGTATATACTGATCATGCTGCCATTAAATATTTGCTGAATAAAAAAGATGCCAAACCACACCTTATTCGCTGGATACTACTCCTGCAAGAGTTCGATCTTGAAATCTGAGACAAGAAAGGTACCGAAAATAGTGTTGCCGATCACCTCTCTAGATTGACCACGGAGACTGAAGACCTATTGCCAATTGAGGATCATTTTCCTATTGAAAAACTCTACGCATTGTCATCCACTCCAGCACCATGGTTTGCAGACATCGCTAATTTTCTTGCTACTGGACAACTGCCACCGGACCTGACATATCAACAAAAGAAGAAATTCTTTCATGATGTAAAATTCTATTACTGGGATGACCCATTGCTATTCAAGCACGGAAGTGATGGGCTAATCTGAAGGTGTGTTGTTAAAGAGGATGTACCAAACATCATTGCTGAATGCCATGCCTCTCCTTATGGAGGACATTTTGGAGGAGAAAAGACTGCTACAAAAATACTTCAAGCGGGTTTCTATTGGCCCACATTATTCAAAGATGTAAATCTATTCGTCAAATCTTGTGATCTGTGCCAAAGGACAGGAGGCATATCCCGCCGCGACGACATGCCACTCAACTCTATCTTAGAGGTTGAGGTGTTCGATGTATGGGGAGTGGACTACATGGGACCATTCCCATCTTCCTGCGGGTATCAATACATTCTTGTTTCTTGTAAATATGTATCTAAGTGAGTTGAAGCCATTCCAACCCAAGCACCAGAAACCAAATCTGTAATGAAGCTTTTTCAAAAGATTATATTCCCTCGGTTTGGGGTTCCATGTGCCATTATTTCTGATGGAGGCACACATTTTGCTAAAAAACAATTCAACAAACTTCTCTCAAAGTATGGTGTGACTCATAAGATCTCTACGCCCTATCACCCTCAAACATTCGGGCAAGTAGAGATTTCAAATAGGCAACTGAAGAACATTCTAGAAAAGATTGTCTCTAGTTCAAGGAAAGATTGGGCATTAAAGATAGATGACACACTATGGGAATATCGCACAGCCTACAAAACCATCATTGGGACTACTCCATTCAAGATGACCTATGGAAAATCGTGTCACCTTCTGCTTGAATTGGAGCACCGTGCCTTGTGGGCAATTAAGTTCTTGAATTTCGATATGAAGAGGGCAGGAGAAAAATGTCTTTTGCAGCTGCAGGAGCTTGAAGAACTTCATCTTGATGCATATGAGAATGCAAAGTTGTACAAAGAAAGAACAAAAGCTTGGCATGATAAAATAATTCGCAGGAAAGACTTCTAAGAAGGAGATAGAGTACTGTTATTCAACTCTAGATTAAAGCTTTTTCCAGGAAAGTTGAAATCCAAGTGGTTCGGCCCATTCCTAGTGTTAAATATTTTTCCATATGGGGCAGTAGAACTCCAAGGCAAAGATGGAACCTTCAAAGTCAATGGACAACGTTGCAAACGCTACTCTTGTGGAGAAGAAGTGGAGAAAAGAGCTTCTTGCTCCCTCCAAGATGCCTGAAATTTTAGAAGAAGTCTTACTCTGGACTCTAAATGGAGGACCTCGTGGGAGTTGACCCCACATTAGGATAGATTTCTTTTAAGTTTTTTGAGTCAAAAACACTCTTTAATTGCATTAATAAGCCTGTCATGGATGAATGTAATAATCAAGACTTGATTTGTACTCTATCCGTTATAGTTTACTACTGATTGACTGCAATTTTCTGCAGAAATCACAAAGTGCACGACGTGTCTTTTGGAGACACGGTGTGCACTTCAATACAAAATATATCAAAAAGATGTTCTGGAAACTGACACGGCGTGCATATCCTCAGCGCACGCCGTGCACCTGGTATGCGGAACCTGCAGGAAACTTTCTGGAAACTCACACAGCGTGAGTTATTAATATGCACGCCGTGCAGCTGGAGATTTGAAGACCAGGAAATTTTCTGGAAATTGACACGCCATGTGTTATCAACGTGCACATCGTGCACCTGGGAAATAAAATCTCAGCAACTCTCTGGAAACGTGCACATCGTGCTTTTTAAACCTGCACGTTGTGTATCTGGTCAACGACAATTTCTCAAAATCTTCTGGAATCTTGCACGGCGTGCACATACAAAATGCATGTCGTGCACCAGGGCGATGGAATTATGTGAACTTTCTAGAAACCTACACGGTGTGCATTTCCAAAATGCACGCCGTGCACTTTCTCGTAAAATTTAGACAAAAAGGGTTAGAGTGCACGACCTAATCACTCCAACCCTAGCAGTCGTGCACTCCAACCCTAGCAGCCGTGCGAGCCACCACCACCAGAGTTAGAGTAAATGCACGACGTTCCAGCAACCATGCACGCCTTTTTCTTCTTCCTCCAGCTACATACTGCCGTCGGTTTCCGTTCTACGGTCGTGCGTCCTACAGCCGTGTGTAGGTTCTCTTCTCCATTTCGGTTGCTCCGCACGCATCCCACTACCGCCGTCGTCCTCTTCTCCATCTCGGCGTTCCAGTTCTAGTCGCCATTCCGTGAGCCGCCGACTACCTCGCCTCCAGCCGTGCACTGTCCCCTCTGCCTTCATGGCTGCTCCAACTTACGCAGCTGCGTCGTCTCCTACCAGCCCGGTCACAGCAACAACAGTGTCCGCAACCCAGCCGCCAGCCACCTCGTCACCGCCGTCCTAACAAAGCAGCAGTAAGAAGCAACTCTGACGACGTAGCAGCAGCTCACAGCCGCGCTTCTCCGTCCAACAACTAGCAGCAGCCACCATCGCCTGGTTCTGAGCGCCGGCAGCACCCACCTTGCCCAAAATTGCAGTAGTCTATGCCAACTTCTGAACTGCCCCAAATCTACAGGTGCACGCCGTGCACTCACTTTGCACGCCATGCGTTTAGCGGTTTGAAGAAGAAGAATAGTACAGTTGCATGCCATGCATCATCTATACACACCGTGCACCATTACAGATTGAATGGCACCAATCAAGCAGAAGTCAGGTCGACGCCATGGAACATATTCCTCATCTGTTGCACCTCCCGCAAATTGAAGCAACACCTTCCGCACCAGCACCTATGATGTTTGTACCATAAAATCAGTTCAGGGTAAAGCCCGAGGAGGACACCGACTACCAGTTCCTCATCACAAGGCGCATCTTGCCCTCCCGCTACATGTGTGATGAAGCCCTTACCAAATTGGGTTTAAAAAATGAGGTAGTAGATCATTTAAAATTTTTGGGTTTACACTACCTCTGCACCCGAGTTACTAAAACCTATCCCCACCTTGTCTACAAGTCTCTCACTACTTTCAAGGCTGAGAACGACCCACATCACCGTAGCACACCTTATCAAAAAATCAGTTTTTGCCTTTTGGACAAACCGTTTAATATGGATCTTCAGCGGTTTTGTGTTTTGCTCAAATGCAATTTTGGCGATTACACTGAATATCCTCCCGCTTTCAATAGTGATTTGTTCTGGTCTGAGATCATATATGAAACAGTGCATAGAGTTGGAATGCTCGAGCTTCTAGCATCCACAATCTAGTTTTCCGAGTTATTCATCGTCTTCTTAGCACTGGACCTTTTGCCAAGAATAAAACACAAGGTGTAGTGGGAAAGGATGATCTATTCTTCTTATGGTGTTTGGTGAACAATGAGCAAATAAGTTCTGGCTACTACATTATCAACAAGCTTCTTGACACAAAAAAGCAAAAGAAAAGGGATGCAGGTGACATCATGTGTGGCGGACTATTAAGCATCCTTGCAATGCAGCTGGGTTTAGATTTGGGTTCCCTAGAACCTGCATCGGGGAAAAACCTTGTTGATATCAACTATCTCATCTCTTGTGGTCTGATCTCCAGACATGGCAACAACACTTCTAAGTTCAAGGTTTTTATCACAAAGAAGCAGTTCATCACCATCCCCGATGCAGCTCGGAATGACATCAGGAACAAGGCTACCTGGAAGGTAGAGCTACCGCCAGAGACTGACGAGGAGACACCCACCCGGGGTGCCAGCAGCTCTACTCCAGGGCCTACACCAGCATCCCCTACTCTGCCACCATCCATTGGTACTCAGACAGAGTACATCTGGACAATGTCGGAAGTGCATCACCTTTACGGCTACGTGCAGCGGAGATTTGATCACCTAGACTCCCGCCTTGACCAGATGGGCGCGCAGTACGACACCCGATTTGACCATTTGAGTGCACAGTACACTGCTATGTACAACATGGTCAACAGGATGGATGTGTGGCACATCTCGCAAGGCCACTACCCTGCACCACAGTCTTTCCAGACTCCTCCCCGCCAGGAGACCACAGTTCTAAAAGCTCCACAACACGATTTCCCACAACAGGACCAGCAGCAGCAGCCAGACTCATACGCCACGCCGATGGACATCCCTGACATCATCAGTCAGTTCTTCCCTGAGTAGGGAGGCAGTGGATCCTTTTTCTAATTTCTTCATGATAGGTATCTGGTTGTGAACTCCATAAGTTCGATTGAAGCAGTGAGGACATTGCTGATTTCAAGCTTAGGAGGGGCACAACTGGCCAGTAGTGGTAGTCATTCAGCATTTTCCTTTTTCGAGTCAGTTGTCTTTCTTTCTTTTTTTCATTTTATTCCATGTTCTTTTCCATGATGGCAATATCTATATGATTTGAGACTATCTTATCAAGAATGACCCCCCTCTAGCATGCTAAAACTTTATGTCCTCTATATGTTTTGTCTATATTTAAGAGAGAAATTAAGAGCATGTTTGAATGAAAGGGAAGTTGAATTTTCCCATGTGCTTTGATGTGATTTGTGTTTGTAGTTTGATATCTCAAATTTTTACATTTTGGACTACTCAATACATGTAATGGTTTCAAATTCTTGCGGAATAATTAACTTGCAACACTTTTTAGAATATGGGATATTCTTGCCAAACTTTTAGTCCATGTGCAAATCGATTTTTCAGTGAAATTTTTCAAAAGAATGATCAAAATCTTGCTAACTTTAACATTCTAGTTGACTCTTTGGTGTTGCACAATCAATAGTTTATCTTCACCCAATAAAAGATGGCATATGGCCCACATTTTATGCTAGCCTGGTGTGAGTCTTATCTGGCAACGACGGTTAGGTGATATGAAAATTCAAAAGAGGGTAAAAACAACACCCCAACCGACATTCCTCGTGAGCATAAGCCTAAATTAGTAGCCGAATGTCGGAAACCCAAAAATCTCATCATCATATCCATATGAAAAAGAGTGCAGCTAAGTTTTGTTAATGTTAACATCGATTTGATCATCTTATATCCATACTAGCTGAAAGTTTGTAATGTACATGCACTGACTATTTGGTTTGTTTATCCAAACTATACTTAGTGTTGACTTGCTGAACTTTTCGTTTGATTTGAAACCAACTATGTTGAACTTAATATTCTATCTAAGATGTTGAAAATTTTGGGATGATAACGATGAACACAAGCACAAGGTACATAGTTGACTGAGCCGAATGCATATTCTCTTTTCATTTCATTCATGCATGAACAAATTTTTCCTACTAAAATATAGCCATGTTCCTTTTTGCTTGAGGACAAGCAATAGTTCAAGCTTAGGGGGATTTGTTGTGTGAATTATATATCATCTTTTCACATGTTATCACACACAAATTAGGTTCATTCTGATATAATTCAGTCTCTTTTCATATTACTTTTGCCATCTTTTTGTTATTCTACTTATTCCATAACTTGCATTGCAGATTTACCACAAAAAGAACTGAATTCAGATGTTATTTCTGCTGAAACAGCAGAATGCACGGCATGCAAGTCAGACGCACGGCGTGCACCATTCCAGAGAAAGAATGGTTCGCTCAAACAGCAGAATGCACGGCGTGCAAGTCAAAATGCACGGCGCGCACCTTTCCAGAGAAAAATCAGTTTGTTCAGCCAAAAGAATGCACAGTGTGCACGGAGAAAACACACGTCGTGCGAGTTTCCAGAAGCACATAGAAGGACGAATGCACGACGTGTACACCGGTGCACGGCATGCACCTGGAATGCAAGCGGCTAAAGAAATGTTCTGGAAAGTCACACGGCGTGCATATCCTCAGCACACGTCATGCACGGATCAGTCCGATGCAAACTGCACTACAGGTGCACGACGTGCACCCAAAATGCACGACGTGCACCTGGCAGTTTTAGAAATATGAAAATTCATAATTTGATTTTAAAACAAGGAGGGATGGTAAGGGATAGTTATGTTCGGTCATTTGAAGAGTTTCTCTTGTCCCAGAGCCAGAGGAGAGCAAAGGAAGGCAAATTTGGAGGGATCCAAGGTAGTTTCTTGCATAAGGAGACCATTTCTTCTTCTCCACTTCTTCATTGTCTTCTTCAAGGTGCAGCCAGGCTTCCCCAACTCCGAGCAGCTTCTTGGGAGAGGAGCTAGTTCATCTTGGAGCAGCTAAAGAAGGGGAATTTCGTCCTCAAGCCAGAATTCTTTCTTCTTGTGGTTACATCTTTAGTTCTCTTTTTCTTTTCCTTTCTAAACCATGTCTAGAACTGAAATTTCTGTAGAAAATCTGTTGTACATCATTATGGACGAGTAGACTCCTTTTTCTTGGGCATGGGAGAGTATCTCCCATGTCATAGCATGTATGGAACAAGTAATTTCATACTAAATAAATTTGTTTCTTGTTTCCTAACCATGAAAGTGTCAGTTTACTCTTTTTCTTGCATGTATTGTTGGCCACCTTATGTGTAAAATTTTCTGCCTTCTTGTTTGATCTGAGAAGATAAGTAGGAATGTATGAAGGTGCTCTTCTTGGCAACTCTTCCTCTTCTACGAGAGTAGAGAGGGATGAGTTGAGGAACTATTTGTGATTAAAAATGAAATTCATACACGAGAGTGTTGTTTTGAGTTATGATCATTGCATTTGCATCGGGAGGTGAAATGTAACACAACTTTTCCTTGAAACATGACCTTATGTATGTTTAAATTATTGTGTTCCCTTGATTGCTATGATATGTGATTGAAATCCTAATGTCCAAGATTCCTAATCATTCTGAAATCGAACTTCTTTTTGTGGTTCTTGCTTGCTAGTTAGAATCTAAATAACCTGTAGTTAAAATCTGAATTTTATGATTTTAGACAAATCTTCTCTACTCTTTAATATCGATCTAGATTGTTAAACTTTAGTACTGTTGTGCTCAATTAAGTTAACTAAGCTCCTTGTGTTCGACCTTGACTATACTACCGTTGTATACTTGCAGAGTTTGGTTAAGTTGAGTAAACTATCCTTTACTTGGATTGAAACTCGTTAGTGTAAACAACCAACACTAGGACACAACTTTCAAGTGGATCATTGCCACTTGGTACATGTAGATTTTCTACAAAAATGAGGGTGGATAGCGTATTATAGCATAAGGTTGTTTGGACTATGGTTCCAAGATCATAAAGTTTGTGATGAGTTTGCTTTTGAGCCTTCCAATAATTTGGGAGACTCCTCTTATATGTTTTGAAATTTATTATGTTGGTAAAAAGTAGATGATATAAGGATGTGAGTTCCTTATAGCACATGAGGTGGATACCAAGGTAATGAATCCTAGTATCCGAGATGTATCAACAGTATCAGAAATATATGAAGGTGGGATATGTTTATTAAATGAACATTCCAAGTATTCCTCTCCCGTAGAGAGAGATAGAGAGAGAGAGAGAGAGAGAGTTGATGATGATTCTATAAATTTTGTTTGGAAGGAAAAACAAAAGTGATTCTATAATGTTGTGTATGGTTCAGTGATAGCTGGGCAAGGCCACTATCAAGGATGGATGGTTGTTGGTCAATAGATATGTGATATTGTATTCCTTTAAGATAAACCTATGATCAAATATCAATGCATAAGAGTTAGATTGGATGACATAATTCACTTGACCATGATGAGTTTAGAGTTATGTCCTTTATATGAACCAATGTACAATTAGAATTTATGAATAGGAGGAACAGAGTGTTCCAGTCATGTCATACAAGTTATATCAAGCTTTGAATGATGACATATCAAAGTATTTCAAATATGGTCAAATATATGATCAATATTGAAAGATCTAGGGGGGTGAATAGAGCTTTTTGGAGTTTATAAAGTTAATTAAAACAATTGAGCACTTGAACAAGAAGTAGGAGGAAACAAGGAAGACACAAGGATGTAGAGTGGTTCCACCCTTAGAAATCTAAGGTAGTCAGTCCACTACCTGATTGTTTCCATCCAGGATTTTGAAAGTGATTTATTTTATTACCTCACAAGGATGTTACATAAAATACAATCACCTTCTACACCCTTGAAGTAGCCTTCACTTGAAGTATCCTCAAACCTCCTAGAAGCAGCCTTCTGAAGTAACTCCAAGCTCACCCTTGAAGTAGCTTTCACCCGAAGTAGCCTTCACCCGAAGTAGCTTCAACCTTTAAGACAACCTTCTGAAGTAGCTTCAAGTCACTAGGAGCAGCCTTCCCACCTGAAGTAGCTCCACGAACCTCCTTCTGACAACCTCCAAACTAGGAGTAGTCAAGGAGAACAAAATACAATACAAAGGAATAAGATTGGAAGAAAGAAAATACTTAACCAATTGAGTATAATGATTTGATCCTATATCAAGTGTATAGATCTCCTATCCACTATAGATGAATGTGGTTATGTGGTGTCTAGGAGATACTAGCTATAGGACACTCAGTTGGAGCTCAAGAGAACAAGATTGCAAGTGTAGATTTGCTTGTTGCTCAATAAGATTGATTCTCAAGTGTAATTGTATGCACAAATGATAGCAAGTGATTGCAAGTGAGTGATTTGGGTGTTCTTAAGTCATGTCCTATTTATATAAATGGCTCACTAGTGATTAGGTATGCTATAGACACTTTTTAGGGTGTTCATATTGCTCAACTAGCCATTATGTGTCCATAAGTTGCATTGCAACGGCTAGTTTTTTAGTGCTGAAAAGTGCAGTCCAGAACCTATCTCGGTCGAGGAGTTTGTTGACCGAGTGTGTTTCGGTTGAGATTTTCTTCAACTGAGTGGTAGGTTGAGGTAAATGTGTTGCAACATTCATTTTCAACTCCCAAGTACTTTTTGACCTTAGTCTAATAGCTATAGAGCTTGCTGGAAGGTCTATTCTCGGTCAAGAATATTGTCTACTGAGTGTGTCTCGGTCGAGGACTTTGTTGACTGAGAAAGTCCATGTTTCAATGTGTTGAGCCATGTACTAAGTGTGTGTATCAATGTGTAATTGTGCTTCTATCTTAGGGGAGGATCTATCTAAGCTTTGTGAGTGTACATTGAGAATAATCATGAAAATAAGAGCAATCTAAGCATGTTGATCTTCCAATTTGTATAGATCTTCAACTGTCTACTTCCTTATTTGTTTATCCTTGAAACACTCAAATAACAAGTTAGATGCACAAGAATGAAATGTTTGCAAAGGGTTTGATAATGTCCAATTTAGCCAACAATCTCCCCCTTTTTGAAGATGAAAAACATTTCCAAAATATAAATCAAGGAAATTTAAGTAGCATGAGTTTCATACATGAGATTTACCTTATGTAAATATTCTCTTGTTTATTCAAAAGATGTATGGAACATAGTATCTAACTCTTTAAGCAAAATAGCAATAATTTATGTGAAGCCAAGTGATTATGAAACTCATTTATTTTGATTTATATTATATCCCCCCCTTTGTCATTTCAAAAAGATAGCCATATAGTAAATTTTCTCCCCCTGAATGAGATACTCCCCCTTAATCATATAAAATGTCAAATTTAGCCACAATTCAAAAATCATGATTTATTTCTCAATCATTTGCAAGGGATGTTAAGCCCTGAAATGATATGAGAATCTTTTAGGCCCATAAATATATTTTATTAGTTTCGCAACCATTTACAAGGGATGTTAAGACCTAAAATGATATGAGATTCCTTTAGGCTCATAGTAACATGAATGAATATATTTCTCAACCATTTACAAGGGATGTTAAGCCCTAAAATGATATGAGGTTCTTCTAAGCTCACAGCAGAGTCAATGAATGTATCTCTAACCACATACACGGGATTTAAAGACCTAATTTGTTTAGAGAATTCAATTAAGAGCAAGATATACATCCTATTCAAGAATGTTGTAGGCTCCTTTATTTTCATAACCAATATTACTTTTAAGGATACTAAGGTCATAACAAGCTTTGAAACAATATTATAAGTAATGAATCAATTTGTTTTTAACATGTTGAGAAAATATACTAAGGTTAAGTGCAGGTGAATGATTTACAAATAAGCATTTTTTCAGGCTTATTTTAGGTCGGCCTTGACTTCGACCAGGGCACCCCTCGATCAAACTCTTTTTCGACCGAGAAGCAGTTATGAAGATATCCAATATATACATTTTCATAATTTATTCAATGAACCACTTATAGAGTATGATTTGATCTAGTTATGTATAATCATTATCAGTTCTTTATTTTTCATAAATGAACTTGTGAACATAGAATGATTCTAAGATAAAAGATTTTGCCTTTTAGAGCTTAATTTATTTGGTCATGATTATGTTATCATAATTTCTTAGAGTACTCTGACCTTAAATTTTCTTCACAAAAATGATGAATATATTTTAACCAAATTTCTTGTATGATTACTTCTTTACTTTGCACTTTTGATTATGTCAATGTTGAGCAAATTCTCTTATGCCAATGGATTTGCCAATAATATTTTTCTTGAGTAAAATCAATCTTTTCCTCTTATATTCTTGATAGATACAATTTAATCATGCAAAGTATAAAGTTTTGATGCCCATAATATCTTCCTTTTTATTAGGGTCATTCAAATATTTAAAACAAATTAATATGTAAAGTTCATTACATACTTAAGTTAATTGCAATTGAATTATCTTGTTTTTATGGAAAAATTCTATCAGAGTTTCATTCAGTCGACAAAGTTCTCGACCAAGTGTATCTAGGTTGAAGTATTTGTCAACTGGGTATTTTTCAATTTTTTGTAGGCTTAATACATTGACTTACTCAATCGATTATTTTCTCGTCCGAAATATGCTCGGTTGACAATTTTCTCGATCGATAATTTTACTATTTCTCCAGAAAATGCAGGTTTGAGATAGAAACTTCTTTAGTCGATAATTTTCTCGACCGAAGAGTGTCTTGGTCAACCATTTTTTCGATCGAGATTGTTTCTGTTTTGTTTTCAGTAATCATTTGCAAGTATAATATAAGGTGCTTCCAATATAATTTTACAAGAATATAAAAATTAAAGCTCAACTTTGTTGAGATAAGACATTTTGAATATCAAAGTAATGTTTAGGTCAAATTTCAACTAATCATATTCAATATTCCTATGTTTGGGGTCTTAGAACCCAAACTAGATCAACATCCTTTTTTCTTGTATGGGCAAGAGAATGAATAATGTCCAATACGTAAACAGTAATGACAATAGATAGAATCAATTTCATTTCTCTTCTTAGCTAGATTTTCTTTAGGCACATACATGACTTTAGTCTTGGATACTTGTGTCCTTTTCATTCTAGATTTTTTATAAGATTTATCTTTGGGAACATAACCTAGACCTCTCCTTCTAAATTGACCAGCAGAACCTTTTAGAATTTTATCAAGAATATCTTTAATTTTCAAGTTAGTAATATCTTTTTGTAACTTAGCAATTTCATCCATTCTTGTTTTAATGTCTAACGTTGCTTGATCTAGATTAGATAACAAACTATCTCTTTCTTTGATAACAACATCATAATATAATGAGTACACAAGATAGGTTGAGTTTGAAGATTATTCAATTTTGCAAGTAGTTCAACCTTTTCTTGAGAAAGAAAATTATAGTTTGTTTCTAGAGTAAGCAACTTCGTATTGCAACCATTAAAAGATGATTTCAGGGTAGAATTTTCAGAAATAATACTTTGCTTTTCAGAAGTAAGATCATTTAATTGAGCATATAATTCTTCATTAGTTTGTATATCTCTTTTTAGTTTCATTTTACAATCAATATATTTATCATGTAATTCCTCAATGCTAGCAATTAACTCTTCTTTAGATAAATCAAATAAGCTTACCTCATCCTCTTCTTCATTGATTGTAACAATGAAGCAATTTACCTTCTCGCTTGATTGTCCCTTGGCAGATTGGAGCTTCTCTCCTTTATTCTTCCTTAGACATTCAAATGTCGAGTGTCCTCTTACTTGACATTCAAAACACCATCTGTAATCTTGATCAATGTTGATGGATGGCTCTCGTGTGTCCTTTCCATGTTGGGGTTGTGGAGAACTTCGTCCCTCATTCAATACTGATTAAGGTTCTTTTAATACCTTCTCTGATACCAATTGAAAGATCTAGAGGGGGGTGAATAGAGATTTTTGGAGTTTATAAAGTTAATTAAAACAATTGAGCACTTGAACAAGAAGTAGGAGGAAACAAGGAAGACACAAGGATGTAGAGTGGTTCCACCCTTAGAAATCTAAGGGAGTCAATCCACTACCTGATTTTTTTCAATTGGGATTTTAAAAGTGATTTATTTTAATACCTCACAAGGATGTTACATAAAATACAATCACCTTCTACACCCTTGAAGCAGCCTTCACCTGAAGTAGCTTCAAACCTCCTAGAAGCAGCCTTCTGAAGTAACTCCAAGCTCACTCTTGAAGTAGCCTTCACCCGAAGTAGCTTCAACCTTTGAGACAAACTTCTAAAGTAGCTTCAAGTCACCAGGAGTATCCTTCCCACCTGAAGTATCTCCACAAACCTCCTTCTGACAACCTCCAACCTAGGAGTAGTCAAGGAGAACAAAATACAATACAAAGGAACAAGATTGGAAGAAAGAAAATACTTAACCAATTGAGTACAACACTTTGATCCTATATCAAGCGTATAGATCTCCTATCCACTATAGATGAGTATGGTTATGTGGTGGCTAGGAGATACTAGCTATAAGACACTCAGTTGGAGATCAAGATAACAAGATTGCAAGTGTAGCTTTGCTTGTTGCTCACTAAGATTGATTCTCAAGTGTAATTGTATGCACAAATGATAGCAAGTGATTGCAAGTGAGTGCTTTGGGTGTCCTAAGGCATGTCCTATTTATAGGAATGGCTCACTAGTGCTTAGGGACGTTCTAGACACTTTCTAGGGTGTTCTTAGTGCTTAACTAGCCATTATGTGTCCATAAGTTGCATTGCAACGGCTAGTTGTTTAGTGCTGAAAAGTGCAGTCCAGAACCTATCTCGGTCGAGGAGTTTGTCAACCGAGTGTGTCTCATTCGAGATTTTCTTCGACCGAATGGGGGCTTGAGGTAAATTTGTTGCAACATACATTTTCAACTCCCAACTAATTTTTCACCTTAGTCTAATGGCTATAGAGCTTGCTGGAAGGTCTATTCTCAGTCGAGAATATTGTCGACTGAGTGTGTCTCGGTCGAGGACTTTGTCGACCGAGAAAGTCCCTATTTCAATGTGTTGAGCCATGTACTAAGTGTGTGTATCAATGTGTAATTGTGTTTTTATCTTAGGGGAAGATCTATCTAAGTGTTGTGAGTGGATAGGGAAGATGTAACGCTTGATTTACATGCTTCTATGTACTTGTACATTATATACTTGTACAAGTTTTTACATTGAGAATAATCATGAAAATAAGAGTAATCTAAGCATGTTGATCTTCCAATTTGTGTTGATCTTCAGCTTTCCACTTCCTTATTTGTTTATCCCTGAAACACTCAAATAACAAGTTAGATCCACAAGAATGAAATGTTTGTCATCATCAAAACAAATGGTTTGATAATGTCCAATTTAGCCAACAATCTCCCCCTTTTTGAAGATGACAAACATTTCCAAAATATAAATCAAGGAAATTTTAGTAGCATGAGTTTCATACGTGAGATTTACCTTATGTAAATATTCTCTTGTTTACTCAAAAGATGTATGGAACATAATATCCAACTCTTTAAGGAATATAGCAATAATTTATGTGAAGCAAAGAAATTATGAAACTCATTTATTTTGATTTATATTATTTCTCCCCCTTTGTCATTTCAGAAAGATATCCATATAGACAATTTGCTCCCCCTGATTGAGATACCCCTCTTAATCGTAAAGAATGTCAAATCTTGCCACAATTCAAAAATCATGATTTATTTCTCAATCATTTGCAAGGGATGTTAATCCCTAAAATGATACGAGAATCTTTTAGGCTCATAAATATATTTTATTAGTTTCTCAACCATTTGTAAGGGATGTTAAACCCTGAAATGATATGAGATTCCTTTAGGCTCATAGTAACATGAATGAATATATTTCTCAACCATTTACAAGGGATGTTAAGCCCTGAAATGACATGACGTTCTTTTAAGCTCACAACAGAGTCAATGAATGTATCTCTAACCAAATACACGAGATGTTAAGCCCTAATTTGTTTAGAGAATTCAATTAAGAGCAAGATATACATCCTATTCAAGAATTTGTAGGCTCCTTTATTTTCATAACCAAGATTACTTTTAAGGATACTAAGGTCATAACAAGCTTTGAAACAATATTGTAAGTAATGAATTAATTTGTTTTTAACATGTTGAGCAAATATACTAAGGTTAAGTGCAGGTGAATGATTTGCAAATAAGCAATTTTGTCAGGCTTAATTTAGGTTGACCTTGACTTTGACCAAGGCGCCCCTCGGTCGAACTCTTTTTTGACCGAGAGGCGGTTCTGTAGATATCCAATATATACATTTTCATGAATTATCTAATGAACCACTTCTATAGTATGATTTGATCTAGTTATGTATAATCATTATCAGTTCTTTATTTTTCGTAAATGAACTTGTGAACATAGAATGATTCTAAGATAAAAGATTTTGCCTTTTAGAGCTTAATTTATCTGGGCATGATTATCTTATCATAATTTCTTAGAGTGCTCCAACCTTAAATTTTCTTCACAAAAATGATGAATATATTTTAACCAAGTTTCTTGTATGATTACTTCTTTACTTTTCACTTTTGATTATGTCAATGTTGAGCAAATTCTCGTATGCAAATGGATTTGCCATTAATATTTTTCTTGAGTAAAATCAATCTTTTCCTCTTGTATACTTGATACATACAATTTGATCATGCAAAGTATAAAGTTTGTATGCCCATATATTCTTCCTTTTTATTAGGGTCATTCAAATATTTAAAACAAATTAATATGTAAAGTTCTTACATACTTAATTTAATTGCAATTGAATTATCTTGTTTTTATTAAACAATTCTGTCAGAGTTTCACTCGGTCAACAAAGTTATCGACCGAGTGTAGCTCGGTCAAAGTATTTGTCAACCAGGTGTTTTTCAATTTTTGTTGGCTTAATACAGTGACTTACTCAATCGACTATTTTCTCGATCGAAATATGCTCGGTTGACAATTTTCTCGACCGATAATTTTACTATTTCTCTAGAAAATGTAGGTTTGAGATAGGAACGTCTTTGGTCGACAATTTTCTCAATCGAAGGGTGTCTCGGTCAAACTTATTGTCGTTTGAGATTGTTTCTATTTTATTTTCAGTAATCATTTGCAAGTACAATATAAGGTGCTTCCAATATAATTTTACAAGAATATAAAAATTAAAGCTCAGTTTTGTTGAGATAAGGCATTTTGAATATCAAAGTAACGTTTTAGGTCAAATCTCAACTAATCATATTCAAGTTTTCTAAGTTTGGGGTCTTGGAACCCAAACTAGATCAACATCCTTTTTCTTGTATGGGCAAGAGAATGAATAATGTCCAAGATGTAAATAGTAATGACAATAGATAGAATCAATTTCATTTCTCTTCTTAGCTAGATTGTCTTTAGGCACATACCTGACTTTAGTCTTGGGTACTTGTGTCCTTTTCATTCTAGGTTTTTGATGAGATTTATCTTTGGGCACATAGACCTCTTCTTCCAAATTGACCAAAAGAACCTTTTATACTTTTATCAAGAATATCTTTACTTTTCAAGTTACTAATATCTTTTTGTAACTTAGCAATTTCATCCATTCTCATTTTAATGTCTGACTTTGCTTGATCTAGATTAAATAACAAACTATCTCTTTATTTGATAAGAGCATCATAATATAAATGAGTACACAAGATAGGTTGAGTTTGAAGATTATTCAATTTTCCAAGTAGTTAAACCTTTTCTTGAGAAAGAAAATTATAGTTTGTTTCTAGCATAAGGAACTTCATATTGCAATCATTAAAAGATGATTTCAAGGTAGAATTTTTAGAAATAATACTTTCCTATTCAGAAGTAAGATCATTTAATTGAGAATATAATTCTTCATTAGTTTTTATAACTCTTTTTAGTTTCTTTTTACAATCAATATATTTATCATGTAATTCTTCAATGCTAGCAATTAACTATTCTTTAGATAAATCAAATAAGCTTACCTCATCCTCTTCTTCATTGATTGTTGCAATGAAGCAATTTACCTTCTCACCTGATTGTCCCTTTGCATATTGGAGCTTCTCTCCTTTCTTCTTCCTTAAACATTCAAATGACTAGTGTACTCTTATTTGACATTCAAAACACCATCTGTAATCTTGGTCAATGGTTGATGAATGGCTCTTGTGCGTCCTTTCCATGTTGGGGTTGTAGAGAACTTCTTCCCTCATTCAAGACTAATTAAGGTTCCTTGAATACCTGCTCTGATACCAATTGAAAGATCTAGAGGGGGGGTGAATTGAGATTTTTGGAGTTTATAAAATTAATTAAAATAATTGAGAACTTGAACAAGAAGTAGGAGGAAAGAAGGAAGACACAAGGATATAAAGTGGTTCCACCCTTAGAAATCTAATGGAGTCAGTCCACTACTTGATTGTTTCCAATTGGGATTTTGAAAGTGATTTATTTTATTACATCACAAGGATGTTACATAAAATACAATCACCTTCTACACCCTTGAAGTAGCCTTTACTTGAAGTAGCCTCAAACCTCTTAGAAGCAGCCTTCTGAAGTAACTCCAAGCTCACCCTTGAAGCAGCCTTCACCCGAAGTAGCTTCAACCTTTGAGACAGCCTTCTGAAGTAGCTTCAAGTCACTAGGAGCAGCCTTCCCACATGAAGTAGCTCCACGAACCTCCTTATGGATGCCTCCAACCTAGGAGTAGTCTAGGAGAACAAAATACAATACAAAGGAATAAGATTGGAAGAAATAAAATACTGAACCAATTGAGTACATCACTTTGATCCTATACCAAGCGTATAGATATCCTATCCAATATATATGAATGTGGTTATGTGGTGGCTAGGAGATACTAGCTATAGGACACTAAGTTGCAGCTCAAGAGAATAAGATTGCAAGTGTAGCTTTGCTTGTTGCTTACTAAGATTGACTCTCAAGTGTAATTGTAAGCACAAATGATAGCAAGTGATTACAAGTGAGTGGTTTGGGTGTCCTAAGGCATGTCCTTTTTATATGAATGGCTCACTAGTGCTTAGGGACGTTCTAGATACTTTCTAGGGTGTTCTTAGTGCTCATCTAGCCGTTATGTGTCCATAAGTTGCATTGCAACAGCTAGTTGTTTAGTTGCCGAAAGATGTAGTCCAGAACCTGTCTTAGTCGAGGAGTTCGTCAACCGAGTGTGTCTCGGTCGATATTTTCTTTGACCAAGTGGGAGGTTGAGGTGAATGTGTTGCAACATTCATTTTCAACTCCCAACTACTATTTCACCTTAGTCTTACGACTATAGCGCTTGCTGGAAGGTCTATTCTCAGTCGAGAATATTGTCGACTGAGTGTGTCTCGGTCGAGGACTTTGTCGATCAAGAAAGTACTTGTTTCAATGTGTTGAGCCATGTACTAAGTGTGTGTATCAATGTGTAATTGTGCTTCTATCTTAGGGGAGGATCTATCTAAGTGTTGTCAGTGGATAGGGAAGATCTAATGCTTGATTTACATGCTTCTATGTACTTGTACATTATATACTTGTACAAGTTTTTACATTGAGAATAATCATGAAAATAAGAGAAATGTAAGCATGTTGATCTTCCAATTTGCATAAATCTTCAACTTTCCACTTCCTTATTTGTTTATCCCTAAAACACTCAAATAACAAGTTAGATCCACAAGAACGAAATGTTTGTCATCATCAAAACAAAGGGTTTGATAATGTCCAATTTAGCCAACAATCTCCCCCTTTTTGAAGATGACAAACATTTCCAAAATATAAATCAAGGAAATTTAAGTAGCATGAGTTTCGTACCTGAGATTTACCTTATGTAAATATTCTCTTGTTTATTCAACAGATGTATGGAACATCGTATCCAACTCTTTAAGGAATATAGAAATAATTTATGTGAAGCCAAGAGATTATGAAACTCATTTATTTTGATTTCTATTATTTCTTTCCCCTTTTCATTTCAAAACGATAGCCATATAGCCAATTTGCTCCCCCTAAATGAGATACTCCCCCTTAATCGTATAGAATGTCAAATTTATCAACAATTCAAAAATCATGATTTTTTTCTCAATCATTTGCAAGGGATGTTAATCCCTGAAATGATATGAGAATCTTTTAGGCTCATAAATGTATTTTATTAGTTTCTAAGCCCTGAAATGATATGAGATTCCTTTAGGCTCATAGTAACTTGAATGAATATATTTCTCAACCATTTATAAGGGTTGTTAAGCCCTAAAATGATATGAGGTTCTTTTAAGCTCACAACAGAGTCAATGAATGTATTTCTAACCAAATACATGGGATGTTAAGCCCTAATTTGTTTAGAGAATTCAATTAAGAGCAAGATATACATCCTATTCAAGAATGTTGTAGGCTCCTTTATTTTCATAACCAAGATTATTTTTAAGAATACTAAGGTCATAACAAGCTTTGAAACAATATTATAAGTAATGAATCAATTTGTTTTTAACATGCTGAGCAAATATACTAAGGTTAAGTGCAGGTGAATGATTTACAAATAAGAATTTTGTCAGGCGTATTTTAGGTCGACCTTGACTTCGACCAGGGTGCCTTTCGGTCGAACTCTTTTTCATAAATTATCCAATGAACCACTTCTAGAGTATGATTTGATCTAGTTATGTATAATCATTATCGGTTCTTTATTTTTCATAAATGAACTTGTGAACATAGAATGATTCTAAGATAAAAGATTTTGCCTTTTAGAGCTTAATTTATTTGGGCATGATTATCTTATCATAATTTCTTAGAGTGCTCCAACCTTAAATTTTCTTCACAAAAATGATGAATATATTTTAACCAAGTTTCTTGTATGATTACTTCTTTACTTTCACTTTTAATTATGTCAATGTTGAGAAAATTCTCTTATGCCAATGGATTTGCCATTAATATTTTTCTTGAGTAAAATCAAACTTTTCCTCTTGTATGCTTGATAGATACAACTTAATCATGCAAAGTTTAAAGTTTTGATGCCCATATACTCTTCCTTTTGATTAGGGTCATTCAAATATTTAAAACAAATTAATATGTAAAGTTTAATACATACTTAAGTTAATTGCAATTGAAGTATCTTGTTTTTATTGAACAATTCTATCAGAGTTTCACTCGATCGACAAAGTTCTCGACCGAGTGTAGCTTGGTCAAAGTATTTGTCAACCGGGTGTTTTTCAATTTTCTATAGGCTTAATACAGTGACTTACTCGGTCAACTATTTTCTCGACCGAAATATGCTCGGTTGACAATTTTCTCGACCGATAATTTTACATTTCCCCAGAAAATGCAGGTTTGAGACAGAAACTTCTATGGTCGACAATTTTCTCGACCGAAGAGTGTCTCGGTCAAACTTTTTGTCAACCAAGATTGTTTCTATTTTGTTTTCAGTAATCATTTGCAAGTATAATATAAGGTGCTTCCAATATTATTTTACAAGAATGTAAAAATTAAAGCTTAGTTTTGTTGAGATAAGACATTTTGAATACCAAATTAGCATTTTAGGTCAAATCTCAACTAATCATATTCAAGTTTCCTAAGTTTGGGGTCTTGGAACCCAAACTAGATCAACATCCTTTTTCTTGTATGGGAAAGAGAATGAATAATGTCCAAGACGTAGATAGTAATGACAACAGATAGAATCAATTTCATTTCTCTTCTTATCTAGATTGTCTTTAGGCACATACATGACTTTAGTCTTGGGTACTTGTATCCTTTTCATTCTAGGTTTTTGATAAGATTTATCTTTGGGCAGATAACCTAGACCTCTCCTTCCAAATTGACCAGAAGAACCTTTTAGAATTTTATCAAGAATATCTTCACTTTTCAAGTTACTAATATCTTTTTGTAACTTAGAAATTTCATCCATTCTCGTTTTAATGTCTGACTTTGCTTGATCTAGATTAGATAACAAACTATCTCTTTCTTTGATAACAACATCATAATCTAAATGAGTAGACAAGATAGTTTGAGTTTGAAGATTATTCAATTTTGCAAGTAGTTCAACCTTTTCTTGAGAAAGAAAATTATAGTTTGTTTCTAGAGTAAGAAACTTTGTATTGCAATCATTAAAAGATGATTTCAAGGTAGAATTTTCAGAAATAATACTTTCCTTTTCAGAAGTAAGATCATTTAATTGAGCATATAATTCTTCATTAGTTTTTATAACTCTTTTTAGTTTCTTTTTACAATCAATATATTTATCATGTAATTCTTGAATGCTAGCATTTAACTCTTCTTTATATAAATCAAATAAGCTTACCTCATCCTCTTCTTCATTGATTGTTGAAATGAAGCAATTTACCTTCTCGCTTCATTGTCCCTTTGTAGATTGGAGTTTCTCTCCTTTCTTCTTCCTTAGACATTCGAATGTCGAGTGTCCTCTTACTTGACATTCAAAACACCATCTGTAATCTTGGTCAATGGTTGATGGATGGCTCTTGTGTGTCCTTTTCATGTTTGGGTTGTGGAGAACTTCGTCCCTCATTCAAGACCGATTAAGGTTCCTTGAATACCTGCTCTGATACCAATTGAAAGATCTAGAGGGGGCGTGAATAGAGCTTTTTGGAGTTTATAAAGTTAATTAAAACAATTGAGCACTTGAACAAGAAGTAGGAGGAAACAAGGAAGACACAAGGATGTAGAGTGGTTCCACCCTTAGAAATATAAGGGAGTCAGTCCACTACCCAGTTGTTTCCAACTGGGATTTTGAAAGTGATTTATTTTATTACCTCACAAGGATGTTACATAAAATACAATAACCTTATATACCCTTGAAGAAGCCTTCACCTGAAGTAGCCTCAAACCTCCTAGAAGAAGCCTTTTGAAGTAACTCCAAGCTCACCCTTGAAGTAGCCTTCACCCGAAGTAGCTTCAACCTTTGAGACAGCCTTCTCAAGTAGCTTCAAGTCACCAGGAGCAACCTTCCCACCTGAAGTAGCTCCACGAACCTCCTTCCGACAGCCTCTAACCTAGGAGTAGTCAAGGAGAACAAAATACAATACACATGAACAAGATTGGAAGAAAGAAAATTCTTAACCAATTGAGTACAACGCTTTGATCCTATATCAAGCATATATATCTCCTATCCACTATAGATGAACGTGGTTATGCGGTGGATAGGAGATACTAGCTATAGGACACTCAGTTGGAGCTCATGAGAACAAGATTTCAAGTGTAGCTTTGCTTGTTGCTCACTATGATTGATTCTCAAGTGTAATTGTATGCACAAATGATAGTAAGTGATTCCAAGTGAGTGCTTTGGGTATCCTAAGGCATGTCTTATTTATAGGAATGGCTCACTAGTGCTTAGGGACATTCTAGACACTTTCTAGGGTGTTCTTAGTGCTCAACTAGACATTATGTGTCCATAAGTTGCATTACAATGCCTAGTTGCTTAGTGCTAAAAAGTGCAGTCCAGAACCTGTCTCGGTCGAGGAGTTTGTAGACCAAGTGTGTCTCGTTCGAGATTTTCTTTGACCGAGTGGGAGGTTGAGGTAAATGTGTTACAACGTTCATTTGCAACTCCCAACTACTTTTTCACCTTAGTCTAATGTCTATAGAGCTTGCTAGAAGGTCTATTCTCGGTCGAGAATATTATCCACCGAGTTTGTCTCGGTCGAGGACTTTGTCGACCGAGAAATTCCCTGTTTCAATGTGTTGAGCCATGTACTAAGTGTGTGTATCAATGTGTAATTGTTCTTCTATCTTAGGGGAGGATATATCTAAGTGTTGTGAGTGGATAGGGAATATCTAATGCTTGATTTACATGCTTCTATGTACTTGTACATTATATACTTATACAAGTTTTTACATTGAGAATAATCATGAAAATAAGAGCAATATAAGCATGTTGATCTTCCAATTTGTATAGATCTTTAACTTTCCACTTCCTTATTTGTTTATCCCTGTAACACTCAAATAACAAGTTACATCCACAAGAATGAAATGTTTGTCATCATCAAAACATAGGGTTTGGTAATGTACAATTTAGCCAACAAATATTTCTTCAAAAACCTTAGGGTTGCTGAAGCAGAAATAGCTATGAGACAAGTTGAACAAGAGTGAGATGGGGTTGATTAAATTTCTTTATGGGATCATGATATGTCTTATAAGTAGGTTGTGTAAATCCTAGTAAGGTGAAGATAGTGTTGTTGTTTCACCCTAACAAGGTTGACTAGGAATGATGTTTCCTTGTTTGGAGTGACAGGTGCCAACGTCAACATTTCTTTTGATGCTGAAAAAGAACTAACAAGAGTTCTAATGTCAGTGTATCAAAAAAAAGGATGGATACATTGCCTTTTTTATGCTTTAAGGAATGGTATGGTACACATGCCATGATTGGTAAAAAAAACTAGCAAGCATGACTTTTGATCAATGTGTTGATACAATAGATATAATTTCATGATGATAGATAGAATTTAAAGTTGAAAGTTACTACTATAGTTGTATAGATGACACAACAAGTTTCTACATTCCTTATTGAGAATGTCTTCTTATGTGGGGGTAGTTGGGCCTTCGATGCCAACATATATGTATGAATGATGTGACATCACCATGATATGCAAGTAACCATGTGAAGGTAATAGGATGAGGTGCAAAGGAAGTACCCATCTTTGTTTAGCTTAGATTTCGTGGGCAAAATCCATGTTAGGGGTTTATAGTTGTAAGGCCCCAAAACTTGCTTAATGAGTTTAATAAGCTTAATTATCATAATTGGATTATTATAACCCTAATATAACCTTTTTATATGCTTTGAAATCATAAGATAAGCTTAAGTTTAAAATTTTGTCCAATATGGACACTGTTTGAGTAAGTTATGCACATTTTGGACTTTTCTGCAATTTACCCAATTGCGATGTTTTCTTTGCAATTTATCACTTGCATTATGTTCCTTGGATATTCTCTCATCATTATTGAGCTTGTTGATCCATGGGTCACCTATTTAATCCTTGGTTTGAAGTTGTTTTCTCCAAGGGTATTTTAGGGTTTAGCCCTTCACGGATGAGCTACCTTTAGTAGCTATCAACTAGTGAATTATTTGATTGGCTTGGAAATTCGACAAAGGAAATCTAATAAGGTCTATATGGATGGCGAGGGAGCTTCTTGAGTGTGTGCTTGTATATTCTTAATAGTTACACATGGGGAAGCTACTTTTACACCTCATGCTCGCTTCCATCCTTATCCATGGGCTATATTTACCTCTTCCTTGCCCAAGTATGAAACTTTGCTTGCTTTCTATTTCCTCTAACCTGGATCAATGACTCCACTCTGTGTTTCTGCAGAACCAAGTTCTCTAAGGTAGAATACAACCTCTTTTTGGAGAAGAAGGTCTCCTAGAGCTCCATCTAGCCCTACCTAGGGTTTCCAAGGTCATCTTCTAGGGATTTTGACCAAGGCAAGTTGTTTTCTTCCTTCCTTCTCCGTTTATTTTTCTCTTATACTTCCTTAGACCTTCCTCCAGGTTGGAACCTTGTTGTTACATGGTATAAATTGCTCTAAAGCTCTAAAACCCTACCTTTCTTGCTGCTTATGCTTAAGGTTTGCTCATTTGATGAAGAAAGCTGCTAGATGGATGAGTTTACAACTTATGATTGGATTTCCTACCCTAACTTCTCTAGTTTTCTTCTGTTTGGGATTTCATATTCTCATTATAGGAAAGTTTTATAACTTTCTCCACGTTTATTTCTTACCATAAGCTTGCTAGCTCATGTTCTTGCTTGAAAATGATGATCCATGCACTAAAAAGCTATGCTTGACTTGGATTTAGATTTTTATAATGTTACCTATTTTGATTTCAGTTCTAGATGAACCTGTGATCATGTGTACTTTATTACTAATGTATAATATGACTTGGATCAGGTTGTTTTGACAACCTATGGTGCTAAGCACCTATCAACCAATGGTCAATTTTAGGGTTTTAAGCTGATTTCTTCTATAAACCCATGACCCGATGATGGTACCATTGCAACAACCCTATGGTGTTGTCTTCATGACAATTGATGGTGGTAACCAAGGGTTTCAACTTAATTTCATCCCTTAGGTTATGTTTTGGCCTAATTATAGTCCTAGTGATTAACAACTAAGTACCCTAAGGATGCTATCAATCAATGGTGATATTAGTTTGATATTTGATGATGATTAATGAATATAGTGTTGATCTAACAACCTATGGTGACTTGGTGGTCACTAATGATGGCGGATCATGTCTATAAAACCTTTTATGAGTTAATAATATATCTGTAGCTTCAATTAAGCCTTAGACCAATGGTTTCTTGGGTCAATGGATGCAATGGTCAGACCTATACTGTAATTGATGGTTTTAACATATGAACTTGACCCAATGGTCAAGATATAATGTTTATTCCTCCAATAAAGTGGAATGATGGATAATGTAATATGTTGGTCCTAATAATGTGATTTAGATGGTTTCCTTTATATGATCAACTTAAGGATCTTACTTGTTGACAATTGATGGCTTGCTTTAACTGAACAGTCGATTGTAGGTTTTACCCTACTCTCAATGGAACTTTTTGTGTTGTTAATAAAGGGATGTCTAGGGTTAGATGGTGACCATTTCTAGAGCACAAATCAAGGACTTCCTAGGTGGTTTATCCAAGGTGTTTACTTATGTAAACAACTAATGGTCTTACCTTTTAAACATCCAATGGTTTTGGGTGACATTATGGTATAGTGATATGGCTTGAATGGTGATGGAACAAATGGAGGGTTACCCTTAATAAGGTAGTCTTACCTATTCACTCTTATCAATGGAAGGGAAGATAACCATATTGTGTTGATATGTAAACCTAATGAGGTATAGCTTGTTATACCTAGCTTTAATATAACTAAATTATGGTAATTGGGTATGAATAGTCCTTGAATGATTAATACAATCATGGAGTACTCTCTTATTTTTGTTGAAACGCTAGTATGCTATAACCCAGTGGTTACATCTTGATTTATGTGTGGATTCATACTTGATAATAGTATGGAATGTGATGGTGATGCTTCACCTTATGCATCCATGATCCAATGGGGATGTGGTGAGTTAGGGTTTGGGTATAAGTGATGATTAGTAAAATTGATATAATTTATCATGTTAAACCTAACTCTAATGCCACTAGATAAAGATGATTGTTCATTTTTAACATTCTTATATGATGGTATGATGGTGAAATAACCTCCTAAATATGATCGTAACCTTAATGTGTTAATTGGTGGTTAACATAGCCACATGGTTGATACTTTCTTATACTAAACATGTGCATTATGAATATGATATGGATTAATCATATCTAGATTCCTTACATGTTGATGTAAGAAAGGAATGTTCTTAATGTTATTATAACCCTGCTATGATTGTTTATGAATATCTCGTAGCTCATTAATGCAATATTGTGCTGATCTGGTGTATTATATGTAAGTGATGTTGTTGAGCCTTGTTATAATGCATGGAAAGATAATGATGATCTTGTAGGGAATAGTATGATGGTCTTAATAACGTTTAGGCATGGTTGAGCCCTGAATGAGGTGTAATCCTCTTGTGTTGATAAGGGTTGATACCCTATGATATTGTGAAAAGGATTTATATCTTGTGATAGTATGATGACTAGTGTGGTCTCATGAATGGCAAGTGAATAGTACCATGTGATGATGAGATGACAAATTATGTTTGACACATTTTATATCTTTTGAAGTTGTGATATTTATATGCTTGTTAGAAGTGAATTAGGGTTTGTATGTCCACTTATTTGATGCAGCCTTAATTCACCCAATTGGCATAACTAATCAAGTGAAACTCTAATCATGTAGTGCCACGTGCCATAGATCCATCTGAGTGTTAGAATTTTCCAGATGGTGAAACAAGTATTCCTAAGGGAAACTCTGAATGCATACTTATGAGTATGAGAGGTGCTTGTCATCCTAAATTCAAGTGTTTAGGGAGGATGACTGTGGTCATTCCTAGCCCTTAGTTTGAGAATGGCTGCGGTCCTGTCTCGGTGATTATATATGTGACAAGATTAGAAGACAATTGCAGTTGTACCTCGGATGGTAGGGTATGGGCACCCACCTCCTTTCACTAGTGTCGTGACCTGTATCAAGGACGGACTAGGTTGTTAGCAGCTTCACCTTATGTGTCATTGTAGAAGACTCGTACTGACCGGGGGCGGAGAAGATCTTAGGAGTCTGTCTCTTCCTAGATCTTGTATGACACTAATTTCGCCTTAGTAGTGGTCAGTTAGATTTTGTGTGGTATCCTCAAATTCCTTAGGGCATAATAAAAGATGTAAGATAGCTGTGTAGCATATCTATTTAGGGTTATACACAATGCTTCATATTGGATGATAAATTTTGTCTGCTTTCTTTTCACTGAGATCATGTATAGTACAATAAGAGATAATAGATATACTTATGTTGTAGTTATGCTCATTTTGTAAACATGCTTATGTTGTCAAATATATTGACACTGATGGTTTAGATGTTGCTTCTAGCTATGTTTAATGTTGCTAGCCATGCCTATGTAATTAGAAATGCTTAAACTGCTAATCATTCCTATGTAGTTCATTATGTTATGATGTTAGTTCTACTTATGATATAGATCTGTTCCCTTTATTTGAGATGCCAATATTGATAGCCATGTTATGCTACTAGACATATTCATGATGTCATGGATGCTTATTCTACTAGATTGCTTGTCTTGTTAGCAAGGAATATGATGATAGTCAGATTAATGATAATGATTATTATTAGATGCAATTTGATGATATTTGAGTAGATATCTATCTAGAGAAATGGATTTATTTGTTATCTATATATGCATTGATGATCATACTTGTTGCTAAGATGATTTTCTTAATCTGTTTAGTATACTTGAACTGTTCAATCTGTTTTGTAATCAATAAGCATTGTTGGAGGTTATTTCTCTTATTGGGAAATGGGTCTCACCCTTACAGTTTGACATATTTTTTTTAGGTAATCAGAAGTGATAAAAACAAACATGTGGAAGCAAAGAGGAGATATAGTAATGAATCTTTGAGAAAGTTGATTAGATGTCTAGTGTGTCCTAGAGTTGTCCTTGTACTCTCAGGTCCAGACAGGAAAAGTTTGTATATGGTGTTCCAAACAAATTATAATTTTGTTAGCATGTTAATATTTGTTGTGTGGCATATACAAATATTGTTCTCATGTGTATATATGTTGTGGCTAAGGTGATAGAACATTTTGTATCAAATTCTTGGCGTAGTATGGATATAAGAAAGATGTTGGGCTCCTATGCAAATGTTTTTGAGTGGGTGCTGACATTGAAATCAATTTTAATTTACCTATATTTTTGGGTATGTGGTTAATTGATGATTGATTATGTTTTATTTTTTAGTAATCTCATTTAGTATAATGGGTTCTCACATATGTGCATCCTTATCACACGTGATAATAACAAACTCTACTGAAGAGAAATTAAAGACACCTTAATTGTAGCAAGACCCTATGCACAAGTGTACTTAATGTGTGCACTAATATCATTTTTGTTTAGTTTGATAAATTATGTACAATATGCTATAAAGAGTATAATTAAATATGTTTGCTAACTAAATTCAAATCTTACACCTTGATCCCAATATTCCTACTATAATATGTCTATAATTTCTTAGTTATGAGACATGATATAATTACTTCTTATTGTAAAATATATAAATATATCGAAATAATAAGGTAACCCTAATATTGAAAGTGAGAAAAACATATATGCATGCTATTTTCTTCAGGTACATGCGCACTTAATAATTGAGAAAATTATATATATATATATATATATATATATATATATATATATATATATATATATATATATGTGTGTGTGTGTGTGTGTGTGTGTGTCTGTGTTTGTGTGTATGTGTTGAGGTTATTGTTCCCAATCAAGTTAGGTTTACCAAACTTGTTGGTTATGATCTTATGTTTCCATCTAATACTCTTAGACTTAAGAACAAATGATAACCTCAAGTTCGAACTAAGAGAAAATTTGAATCATACCTTAATCATTCTCATGTGGTGAAAAATAAGAGGCTTTTATAAATCCATGTGGTCACATGTATACATCTCCAACACCTATGAAAATATTATGGAAGTAATGATGAGGATATCTACCATTGTAGTATGCTAACCCTAATAAGTATAATTATGATAGGAGAATCCTAGGTTTTGGTGTGACTATCCTAGATCAACATCTAGTATTGGACGATAAGGTATACATGATAGTTAGACTTACATAGTTTCATATCAGAAATGATAAAAGTCTATAAGCAGGATATGGGGTGGTATGCAATGATGTAACCACATTTTATTCCCTCAAAGTGACATATAAACCTATAATTTGTTTAGGAGGGGTGACTTAGTACTCTAGGATATGGAGTCTTAGATTTTGAGGAAGAAATCTTCTTCAAGGGGTGGAGTGTTAGGATATTGGAACCCAGATATACCCATCCTTGAAGCCTCAATTCCATGGATCTAGTGATTTTGGGTCTAGTGGCTAACCAATAACCCAATGCTATCTGATGGTGCACAAAAACTTATATTAAAGACCTAAATGGAATGTGGTATAATATAAGGAGAAAATCTTGGTTAAAAATTATCATAAACCCTCCTAAAATGGTCTATAGAATGAAATGCAATCAAAATGAATGAGACATATGTATTACTAAGTAATGCGTCACAACATATGTTATCTTATTTTTAATTTAATAAATGGTTATTTACACCCATATGTCATGTAATTCACTAATACAATTAAATATATGTAAGGAATTGATATGAGTAAATGTTCCTAATATAAGGGTTATTAGCTGGCTCACACTTAATACATGTAAATACATATATTCTTGAGCATTTAATATCAATGCATAATTTTAGTTTCTTTATAAAGATGGATTTACATGAAATAGGTGGTCTTGTACATGTTAAATGGATTAAATATATATATAATACATAAATATACTTATATAATGTTAAAATAATTAAGTATATAAGACATCCTATTCAACATTTACAAATGGGAAATTAACTCAATATTTAGAATCTGCATGTTCCAATTAGGTTGGGGGCCACTTTTCATAATAATTGGAATATGACAACTATTCTATGCATAATAGAGAAGAAAATAGATATATGATACTGAAATTTAAGTCTATATTCAATTATTTGATAATATTTTAGGATTTGGTTGATGCGTCACACTATAGTTATGCTTTTTGAAATCAATTAATTTATGTTGGTCTGGAACTAGACTTTTTATGAACATTATGTGGTGATCAAGTTGCCTCCTACCTCTATCCAACCACTATATCCTAGCCTAATAATATTTTCATCCTCATTTATTATTATATCCCTCAACACTTCCCAATCTTTGAGATATCTTCTTTGATAAATGTGAGAGTCTATCACATGTATAATGAGCCCTAGGTTGGGCATTGTGGTAGAGTATAAAGGGAATCCCTATTTCTCCATCTTATCTCTTTTGAGCCTCATTCTTGTTGCCCCTAAACCAATTCAAATTTAACCCAAAAGAACCAAGATGGCCTCTAATCCAGTTACACCTTTTAACCCCAACCAATTTCCCTCAAGGAATCTTGTGCACTCCCAACTGACTCAATTTTCCTCCATCAACATCATGGTTTTTCTTCAGTACTAGAGACCATATAAAGCCAATTGCCTCAACCCCAATGTTAAATATATAACCCTCGTTTCTTTTGGGTGGTCTTGTCTCTTCATATTTTTGTTAAGATTTCTACCAGATTCCTCTTACTTGGAGTCATCATAGTAGCTTAGCCAGAGCTCTTAGAGGTACATAAAGACTTGTAGACACCATAGTAAGACTATGTGAGATTTCAGAAACCTCTTTTTATGTTCGGAATCTTGAGTCTTTGTTTGTGTTTCCCAAATTCATAGCTTGTATTACATACAATCTTCACCAATGGTTATGTTGATTTTCCCATCATGCTTCCATCAAGTTAGCTCAATTTTAACCTTACTAGCCTTTTACAAACTCAAGTGGGTTACCTTGGGCATTTCTATTTCATATTAGTCATCAGACCTACTGGTGCACATGTGCGACACACACTTGGGCTTACCAAATTTTTAGGACCCAAAGATAGAAACGCTCAAATACACAAAGAGCACTATCATGCAATCACACAAGATCACATCACAGTATAGGAACATATAAGTTAGGGTTCAATCCTCAAAGAGAGAGGGGGCACTAGATCTAAGTTGGTTTTAGGCTAGGTTCCAACTGTGGGGCCTAAGGTTGAAGGGTCTATCTTTGATTTGGTTTGATTATATTATAGGTTCAAAGAAGCAATCAAAGGAAAGGAAGAACAAACTCTACTATAAACCCAGACAATTTAGTTCAAATTAACAAAGAAGCAAGCTAAACTATAAAAGAGACAATTTAGAATAAGGCAACAAGAAATAAGCTAACACTAACACTAGACTAGAAAGGAAATCCTAATTAACAACCTAGTGATGGCAACTAGTTAGACTAAGCAACAAACTACAATAGACTAGCAATTAGCAAAGTAGGGCAACTAAAGAACTAAGTCAACAACTATCTAGTCAAAGCAAGCACAAGAAAGCACAAAGTAAAACTAAATAACCTATCAATACCTAGATACCATGAATAAGAAAATTAACTCTAAAAGCAAGTAAAGCAACTAACTAAGCTAGCATTAACTATCAAGGAAGCAATTAGGGCTTCAAGCAAGTTATGGGACGTGTGGGCTATTGGGGGGAATGTGACTAGAACCTGAGTTGGGGGTCACAATATGCAAACCATACTCATTCATTTAGATTTTCAAACCAAACAACAAGATAGATGCTAGATAATTACCCTAAATTACTAATTGGACACAAATGGAAGAGGGTGTGTGAAGGGGAACTACACCCCAACACACCCTCTTCAATCTTGTGAGGCTCATTTGGATTAGGGTTTAGGTGAAATTCTACTAGGAGCTAATCAAGTCTAGGTTTCTAGGATTCTTAGTGAAATTTGGGGCCAAGAGTAGTAATGGAGGATGGAAATGAGGGTTTTTCACCTCACATTACCTACCACCTAGCCTTTAGGCAGCTTCAAGACAATTGTACTTAGATCTCACACCACGAAGTAGGATAGGGAATATACATGTGTGAAGATAGGGTGCTAGATATGGATCCATTGTTTGGAGCTAGGAGAAATCCTAAAGTAGCCACATACAAGCCATTCTCATAGAGTCTAGGTGATCTCAAGTAGAAATCACAACATAATCCATGTTTATAAACACAAATTGTAAGGAGTGGGATCCCAGAGGGGAACCACTCCCTACTAAATTTTGTAACAATAGAACCTCTAGTCCAAACACACCTATAAGGTATCTTGGAGTGGGTATAAAATTTTTAAATCTTATTTATGATATACAAAACAACCAAAGTATAGTAGTAGAATAAAAACATGACTATATTCAATTGATAAAACAAGGTAACATCTTAAAGTTACATGTAGGGTACATCATAAGGATCCCAATAGAGGGAAATCGAAACCATGTCAAGATTGTCACCAAGCTTTAACTTCTCAAACTAAGTCTAGGTCAACATGCCTTGTCATCCAAGTCCTCCTCCTAGGGTTGGAAGCATACCCCCAACAAGAAGAGAAAATATAAGACATCAACAAAGGCTGGTATGTGCATATAAAATAGTAAATTGAGTAATGTATGGAATAAAGGACATCAAATATAGTGAAGCTTCCCATAGAAAAGAAAAGTACCACCCAAATGGGTATCAAGAGAAAAGAATCACAATAAAACAATACTTGCCATTAAAACAAATAAAAGATTGTGCCATATATACATCCACTACCATGGTGGGAAATGAAGCACAAGTATAGCACACACCCCACAATCATCATCAATATCTTGCATGCATGTGAGATAAACATAGCCCTAGAATAATATAAAGACAAAGATGGCCAAGAATGATACATCTTGAAACATGATAGAGAATTGTATACTGTCAAACTCCCAAATATATAAAAGATGGGCCAAGAATCATACATCTTTCCCTGGCATGGAGAATCATACATCCACCACCCAAATGTATATAACATGGGCCAAGAATCATACATCTTGCCTTGGCATGGGGAATCATACATCCACCACCCAAATGTATATAACATGGGCCAAGAATCATACATCTTGCCCTGGGCATGAGGTAACCTTTCCATCCCAAAAGAGCAGGAAATTACACATCTGCTCGGCAGAAAATTACACATCTTCCATAAACAAAACCAATGCAATTACACTACTCTAGTGCTACTGAATCACATAACATGTAAAATGTAGAGGTAAGTAGAAAAGTATGGTCAGAATTATACAATGTTGCCATATCATACAATGGACAACACATACATCCACATGCAAGTGGGAACAAGATATCACATATCCTAAAATAAACATCCACATCATAGTGGACACATATCATCAAAAGTCCAACATGCACCAAGGCACAAGATAAGAGTCAAGAGAATATCTAAGATCACCACAAACAAGATAGTTCATAAGAACCATGATATCAAAAGATAAGAGCAATGTGTATAAGCTATTATCCATAGGGCCAAGAGAAAGAATAATATATGTGAATTGCTCAACATAGAATAATAGGGGATATAACATACCTCAACTTCAGAGTTCCTATAAGTCCAAGTCAGATATAGGTTCAAAACCTAGGTTTCCAAAGCACATATGAAAACACATAGGTAGATTTTGTGTCAACTTCATATTCATTAATCAAACCCTAAAAACCACCTTTTTATCATTATGTGAATTAGGTTATGAAAATTGTTCCTCATTTTAGTTTGTGTTATTAGGAGTCCAAAACATATTTATTATTTTTTCTGACTTATAGATATTTAGCTATGAATTTTACAAGTAAATATATAATTAGGAAAGTCCATGAAAAAGCACACATTATTATCATTGCATTTAGGCCACATACTGTCACCATCCGATAGGTTGCATTTTTCTGATCTCAAAACATATTTTATTTTATTTTTCTGAGTTATAAATGATTTATTACGAATTTTAGAAAATCATCCAATCAAATAACATCAAAAATCCATGTCAGCGGATTAAGCCCAGTCAAGCAAGGTCAATACTACTGAGATGGCCAAATCAGGCCCTACTATCAGGTACGGGACCACCAACCAACAAAACACAAGAGCCAGCGTTAAAACAAAACGAGATGGGCCAAAAAGACAGAATTGTCCCTGAGGACAGAACAAAAACAAAATAGAACAAAAAGGTAAAGGAGGGAATAGCTTGCGAGGATTCATCTCCCGCTTCACTCTCTCGCCATGGCCAAAGCCATAAAACAAGGCTGAAGAAAAATCGGAACTCCAGGAGGTGAGGTGAAATTGAACAGAACATCACCTTGCAACCAGAAATCTGAACAACCAAACTCGTGAAACACCAATGAGCTCAACGAGCCATAAAACAAGGCTGAAGGAGTACAGGAAGAGGGGAGGTAACCCCAAACCAGCAAGGTTGCTGTGAAACAGAGGAAAACTAAAACCGATCAAAGGCAGCGAAAGCATCCTCTTGATAACGTGGTCAACTATAAAAGGATAAGTAGGGTTGCCGGAGGTCTTAACACATGCGGAAAGCCCCTCAAGAGGTTCACGGAGGTATCAGCCTGATGAACACCAGCCCAAACAAAACACAGGAACACCTCGGACCAAGCGCGGGGAAGCTTCCTGTGCCTTGAATCGAAAGGGCATCATCGGAAACGTTGGCTAGAAGCCAAGGTGATCGGAGAGGGAATGTGGTTTGTGGGGGTATAGCTTGCCATATCAAAACCAATTGGCATCAGAGGGAATTCCACGGAGGTCAGGAGTTGGATCCTGGATAGTCGCTCATAGGTGTGAGGTGGTGGAAGGGCTTCTGTAAGATGGTGGTTGGACGGGCGGAGAAGAAGGATTTAGGGGTTTTCTTTATAGGGCACGAGAGGGGTAGTTCTTGGGGTCGATGGGTGCGGAAAGATCTCCCGATCACGATGCAAGAAAAATTATGGAAAATTGTGGAGGAGGGAGGAAGATAGAAAAATATGAAATCCATGTTACTGTCCATGTCCGGTGGGTCTCCTACTCGAGGTAGGAGACAAAGACTTAGCCGCACAATCTTTGATCGGACGGTCCACCAAGCTCGTGAAATCGGGAAAGCATGCGACAGGGAAACATTAGGCAGAAAATTATATAAATTCGCGTGACATTTAAATCAAATCCCAAACCGGTCAAATAAAGTGTGAATGCATTATTGCATTATTTTCTCTCTCTTCAATTAAGGGTTCAAACCTTATCCAAATTGAGTGAAAATTGGTACAGAGGCCAATTAAGGCATTTAGATTCTGATTATACAATTAGATTTCACTTTTGGAAACTTTAGATGCATTAATAATCAAAACCTTATTTTCTCTCTCCTCATGCATTAATGGCAATAGGATTATCCAATTTAGGTGAAACTTCATCCATAAGTTATATTTGATATGTTGAATAATAATTTGACATTATTTCCATATTTTGGTGTCATATGTTATAATATTGAGCATTAATGCATTTTATCAACTTTCTCTCTCATAAACTTACCTTATTATTTCAAGGTTGTCCAAATTAGATGAAAATTGACATGTAGGCTTATTTTGATATGTATATTATGAATTTGAAGTTTGTTTTCACTTTTCTAACTTCTTTTTATGGGATATGTCATATGGCCCATTAGTGGCCCATTAACTTCATTATTCATTCAATTAGGTTCCATTAGGGTGATTTTACATGCATTAGATCATTAGGGCTTTATTAACCATATTTTTAGGTTCAATACTCAACCTTGTTTGGATACGCTCAAAAGGTCAAAGCTCTAGGGTAGGGTCCAAGATCTAGTATGTTACACAAATCGCAATATAATTTATGGAAAATAGATAGTAGTAGAAGACGGTCAATATCAACTAGAAGTATAAGGTTTGCAAGTTATTTCCCCCAACATGACATCAAAATCACATTTTCCCCCCAAATAACCCATGTAGAGGGACTTAGCTACTCATGGAGCAAAAAAGGGGAAAATAAGAAGAAGAAGTGGAAGATAGAATAGCCATAGGAGCTCGTAGCCTTCTCTTATTCACCTCCAGCAGCAACAACTTATCCTCCTCCTTCCTTGGTGGTTGGATGGCATGGAAGGGTAGATGGAGGTAGCCAAAACCCTAGAAAAGTAGGGTTTTTAGGTAGAGGATGGTGGAAATGGAGTGGAAGTAGGTAAGAGCTCAATGAATGTGTTATTTAATACTAGGGATGCTAACCCTTAACTCCCATCCTCCACCCATGTATATATAGTATCTAGTGAAGTATATGGTTAAGTGGGGGTGAAATGAGAAAAATTGTGCAGAAAACTTGTAGGATTTTAAGGTAGCATGACCATTCTAGGTAGAACAGTCATGGTGGGAGGAGGGTAGAATAGTCGTGCTAGGAGGGAATGAACATACTGGTGGAGGTGATTTTACAATTGAAGTTTTGGATTTGAGGGTCGATAGAACATTCATGCTGGGCAACACGACCATGGTGGTGGCTAGGTATAATGGGTGTGTTGGGTGGCACAACCTTGGTAGGGGGCTTGAGTGACGGTCGTTCCACTGAGCACATGCTTCTTAACATGTTGACACCATGATTGTTCTAGGGGATCCTTGGCACGGTCGTGCTGGCTATCGTGACTGTAGTGTTGAATTTATTGTAACTACTTCAAGTATGAGATCTCATTGTAAATTTGGCTTGGGCAACATGTCTATTCCGTGTCATCACGACTGTGATGGGGGCTTGTACTTGCACTTAGATTTCTACTTCACAATCAATGGACTCCTTTGCTTTGTCTTGACTCTTTTCCACTAGGTGTAGGTTGGGGAAGCTCTTGGATCCTCCTTAGAATCCTCCATGGGAGTAGGAACCCTAGGATCCTCCTCCTTCTCTCCCATCCATACAAATCATGGTTCAAGTAATTGAAAACCATGCAAATAACATCCATAAGTGCATTCGATAGTAATACACATATTGAGGGAAGTAGCATGCATTTCATCCTTTTAGTTTGTAATTAAAGTACAAGATACAAGATGAAGCCCTAAAATAGGACTACATCTCCACCCCAAACTTAAAACATACTTGTCCTCAAGTGTGCTCCAACTCAATCTCTCATTTTTATCCATTTAAAAAAACACGGGAGAACGCAATCATCATGATGTTTATTGGCTAAAGTAAGTTCACATGTGGAATTTACATACAATCCACTACTCTCTATTCAGTTTCTATTCTTTAAGGTGATCCAAGAAGAGAGCATAAGAACTTGAAGTATGGGATACTAATTACACATGTAAGTGATGCAATGTTCATAATGCTCCAGGTAGACTGTATCATGCATAACATACATCAAAATGGTTAGGGTTACTATTTTACTTGCTAGATTTCATTACACACTTCACCTCACCTCTCATGACCCACTTGGCTTCTGTATGGGTGTGTGGGCTAGAATTGATTTACCCTAGCCCTACTAGGCATAAAAGAGAAGAAAGGGTTATGGAAGGGAGTGGAGTGCTATTAGGACCCATATTTTTTATTTTATTTTCTTGAGAGGCTATTACATGGAGCCATCCCTTATTTATTTTTCTCTACCCTATATGTAGGCGGGGAATATGACGATAAGAGTGAAGAGGGGAAATATGGATTTGTCCACCCCCAAACTTTTGGAGGGTGTCCAAGGCTAATATGTGCAATTTTGGAATCCTACCATGAGGTGAAGAAGTACAAATATGGTAGAAAAAATGTCAGGTCAAAGAGGGGTCATAGGTGATGAAGATCTGTGAATGATTTCATTCAAGCAAGCTAATCCCTGCAACTTTCACCAAAAAGACTAACCATGCATAAAATGAAAAATATCGTAGATCAGACTCTTTCCACATGGGATGAATAATTCGGACCACTCAAGGCTTGTAATAATCACACTTTTACTAAAACAATCAATTACTTGTAAGAGGCTTGGAGCACATGTAAAATTCCATCATAGGACTCATTTAGCCAAAAACATCATAAAAGGGGTGCATTATCCCAATACTAATAATTCATATCACAATAGGTAGAGATTTAGTTGAAACACACTATGAGGCAAGTAGATTCAAGCTTGGGAAAAATGACTAAAATGGTGCCAAATTTCCTTCAATCACATCTAAACCTATATTAGGAAGCAACAAAAAAAACATGTAAATCCTAGATAAAAACACAAAAATTATGAAAACTACATGAAATGAAATGCATGGCACAAAATGACATGAAAAGCAAAAAAATGAAAAATACACAAAAATTCAAGAAAATGAATTACATGTATGCATGCATGCAAAACAAAGACAACAATTATGTATGGACAAGTGCAAGAGTTAGATCTAACTATTTGATCATCTTGGGAAAAAATTTAGAACAAGAGATACAAGAATATGGGTTAAAACAAGGACTTACCACCCTACCACCTTAACCTTTTAAATCATGTTGTCCTCAACATGAATTAGAAGTTCAGAGTATTAGGGTAATGGACATGGAGTCATGGTAGACAACAACCAAGAGTGGAGATATCACATGGCTTCAAGTGGGCATGACATAACCAACACAGTTCTTCTATGTAGAACAACCAATTTGACCAACTGGCACCATTTTCGTGATGTATGGAACAACCATGGTGGTGACCTTCATGCATCTTTTTCACTAATTTATAATTCTTTTCTTAATACTTGATCTTATCCTTGTCTAGATCCTCCATGAAATCATTTTCCCATCTATGCACCTATTCTAACATGATTCACAAATAGAAAAATTATCAAGTATAGTGTATGTGTGCTTCTTAGAAATGAATAACAAAAGTATAACAAGAAAGGGGTTTTGAGAGAAAGAATCTCAAACCAAGGTGAGTTGCCTCCCACTAGCTCTATGTTTATCACCTTCAATCGGTCTTTGGTTTTCTTCCATCGTCATTCATCCATAAGCAAGGTCTTTCCATCTCAATCATAGGTCATCCTCTCAAATGCCTTCAACTTGATCTTCCTCCATGTGAGCTTTTCAAGTGTTTTTCTTCATATTTCTCTCCATTGGGGTCTTCATCTTAAATCTCAAAACAATGGTCCTCATCAATGAAAACATACAACTTGATAAATATGATCCTCTTGGGTAGCTTCCCCATTATCTTTTTCTTGAAGGTATAAACACCCCTATAGAATTTTACATATGTTGGGCTTTGCTTGATGATATCAAGAAGTGAGGTGTTTACCTTCACCCACCTCAAGATCTTCATGATGTTTATGCCATACTTTTGCGTTACTTTTGAGAAGGGGTCTTCTAAGGCATCTAAGATAGGGGGCTAAATCATATTGAAAACTTGAGAACTTTGAAATATCACACTAGGGTTCCTTGGATCAGTAGTTGGGGCACTTGGTGGTGTCATCTTAAACAATGTTGGGACACATGGCATTACCACCTCAAAAACTGGTGGTACAATAGAATTTTTGGTGACCTTGGCACTCTCATAAGAAGGTGGGACACTTGGTGTTATCATCTCCAAATAGTTTGGGGCAACAATTGGTATAACATACTCAATACATGGTGGGATACATGGTCATATTATCTCAATGAAGGTGGGACAAATGAAAATGGTGGAACATAAATTTGGTCCTCTTGGCACCCTTACAAAAATCTTTCAGCAATGACATTCCATCATGATCTATATCGAATTTCCTCTTACCCTTATAGGGTTGATAAAAAACATTGTTACACATTAAGAACGACACCATGTTCACTTGCTCATGGGTAGGAGGGGGAGCTAGTGATGGTTATTGTGGTGGAGGTGGTGGCCTTTGGTTTGGTGGATTGGGATTTTGGAGGATGTAGGGTGGTTGTTGTGGATATTGTTGTGAAGGTGGTTGTGGTGGTGATTGATATTGTGGTGGTTGTTGGTACTGAGAAGTTGGTTGTAGTGTGTAATTGAGGTTGAATGGAGGTTGTGTTGGTGTAGCATATGGATCGGAAGGACCTTGGTATTGTTGCAAGGTTGAAACTTGCCCTTATGGTAGAATGTAGGTTCCTTGAGGAGCACCCATGGAATCACTGACATTGTTTGAGTCGGTCATGGTTTGGGAAGGAAGTCTCCCCTCCTTGCAAAAGCAAGTTTTAGAAAAATTTTCTCCATCCTTTGCTAAAGCCAGCTAATGGTTTGTCCATGAGAGGACACATCTTTCTTAACCTCATCAAAGCTCCTCAATCTTCCAAGAACTTCTTATCTTGAACTATTGCTTTGTCCTTTGTCCACTTATTGCTTCCATGAGAAATTTGAGTGATTCCTCCATTTTAGAGTGTAGAAATTGGACATTGGCCTTGGTTCTTCCGACTGCCATAGGATTTTAGAGCTTGAACCTCCTCACAAAGAGCCTCCACAGAGTTGGTGGATTGTCTAGAAGAACCACCAACATGAGTCTTCATGAGATTCTTCATGTCCACAATATTTTCATTATTTGTGGATTTGCATCATCCTTGGTTTGAGGGGGTGAAAATTTGACGTTTCTATCACAATTCACATCAACACTAGAATATCAGTGTCGAGAGTTTTTAGCCAAGTGGTAAAAAAAGGCCCAAGACTCGTCAGGGGGTTTGACCATGAATGCTCTACCACAAGATGAGTCTACAAAGGTTTGACCCATTTCAGAAAGACCCATGTAGAAAGACTAGACAAGTTGCCCAGCAGGAACCTCATGATGAGGAAAATATAAAAACAACTTCTAAAACCTTTCCACATCTCATTGAACTATTCATGATCTTTGTGATTGAAGGAGATTATGTATCTTCTCATCTGAGTCAACTTTGCAATAGGGTAGAAATTCTTTAGAAACTCATTGTTCATCACCTCCCAAGTGATAATGCTGGTCTTTATAGAATACAACTCGTTGCCATGCCCTTGAGAGAGAAGGGGAACAAGTTGATCTAAATAGAGACTTTAATGATTAGAGGATTCTTGAAAGTAGAGCAAGTCTCCAGAAAAGCATCTTTCTGCTTTTACAAATTTGCATTCTCAAACCCATGGAACGTAGGGAGATGTACAAGAAGAGCCAGTGGGATTGGAATTGTTGTCCTGACATTTGATCCACTCTAGAAGAAATTGGATAAGTGTAGTTTCTAGGCACAAAGTAGTCATGCAGTGGCTTGTTCGGTAAAAGAATTGGAGGATCAACCCCCTCTTCATCCCTATTTTCCATCTCAACTTCTTGACGTTGGTTGCGCCAATTTCTATGCCTTGTTCTGCTTCTTCTTCTTCTTCATATCTAGGGATCTTCTAGAAAAGAATCAATAGAATCATAGAAATGGAATAATTCCCAAACATGCACAAATTGTCACCTACATAAAACACAACCTATCAAAAGAAGTGTCACAGATCCTTTTGTTACCCAAATCCTAACTCCAAGTACTATAAAGTGAATGGTGATAGAACCTAGGCACCCGTCCCTAGCATAGTATTATCAAAGTGCGAATGCAGAAGCAAAAAACTTAGCATACATGAACATATAACAAGAAAAAAGCACCAATCATAATCTCAACATTCAAAAAATATTATTAAGCAACATTATTTATTACAAGCTTTCAATTACATGTTCAAGAGTACAATTTTACCAGTTTGCTCATGGATACTAGGGATCTACAACAAGTACACCTGACATAGCTCACCAAGCCCATCAACTTTTATCCATCTCTGAACCTATAAAATACGTGAAACAAGGTGGGTTAAGCACACAAGGTGCCGAGTACATGGATGAAAGATACATATACATAAGCTTTTGTATAATTGAAAATATTTGCAGAAGTAATGAACAAGAAAAATAAGTTAAGTATTAGAAAAATGAGAGCCCATGTTTTATGTCATTTCACTCCAAATATACCAACATTTCATGCATTCATCAATATTACGTATTCATAAGGACTTTTATGGACAACTTCTCACTGTAAGAGTCTAGCAGGGTGCTCAAGATTAGCTAACCCTTTTATCAGCTATCCGCCCTATCTTAATAACTCAAGTAGGACACCCATCCTCACGTCCTTACCCTAAAACTTTAGGTAGGTGCATGATGTTTGTGTAATGGATTTTGTATATAATGTTTTCAAGTTATAAGACAATGTGTGATACAAACATGGAGTACAATACTAGAGTACTACAAGGCAACATTTGAGCAAGTAAACAAGTATACATATGTATCCCATTCAAGTAAGAAATCCATAGTCATGTAATTATTAAAGCCCGAACCTGATTCAAACATTCATAACTTAACTTATACTTGATCATCTAGCCACAACCAACACATGATTAAGATCATAATTACATAGATGTATTAGATTCCCATCATTAACCCTAACTAGCTTCATTTTAGGGTTTTTGTCCATGTCAGGGTCCAAGTTGGCTATTAGTTCATTAGAGGATCTTGTATTGACCTAGAGGTCATCATAAGGGTGCGATTCATGTTTCAAATCATTATGATGTTCCATTCAAATTATATGAGCATTTCAAGATTTGAGTCACCAATCCATGTTATAGGGCTAAAGACTCATAATAGGGCAACCAAGATCAAGTATCATAAAGGAAAAAGAGCCAAGCATAAGGGATGGCTTAGAATAGTAAAATAGTGACATAGGAAGCACATTCAAAATATAGGTGTATGTCTCCTAGGGACTAGGCCTCACATTCCCAATCCCTGGGTATCAACATCTCATACATACATTTAAGCATCGACATAGTCTATTCCATTAAGGAACAACATGTGGACCCAGGAGGGACACCAATATCAAAGATATCACAAAGGATGTCGAATTTCCTGATTTGTCAGGGGAGGACAAGATGAAATGATTCACATAAGTATCAAGGTATACAAACCACTATTCAAGTCACATAGGTCACATTAGGCAATATAAGGTTACAAATGTCATAATAGAGCAAGAGAGCATGTTATATGGACTAAAGCCATAATACATCAAGAGGTTACTGGTTTTAGAAATAGAAAGGAATTTGATGCACAGTTAAGGTCAAACACATCAATTGTATCAAAGTATGACTAAACATTCACATAATAGGAATACATTGATGTATTTAGGGCCATATAGAACAAACATAGTTATAAAGGGATTTAGGTAATGGACCTTGTATCATGGATGTATATTAGTCACTAATTTGAGGTTGAATAGGCATTAGTCAATATTAAGATGCAAGATTGGCATGGTAGTGAAAAGTACATCATTAGCTTGTCCAACTAGTCACATAAGTGCAAACAGTCCTCAAGAGTACTTCAAACGTGATTAGGACCCTCAAAGAAATTTAAGAGTGATCAAAAGTTACTGATTTGATGATTATGAGTGCAGGCTATCAATAAGGGTCCATGCATTTACATAAAGATAAATTGGTTTCATACAAAAGACCAAAGTTAACCTCTTTTAAGAAAAAGCATGAAACAAGAAAAAGATATAGGGTTTGAAGCTATGCCCATTGTGTATGTCTTTTTGAGAGGATCAATTTGGTATATAGTATCCCATATTTTAGCTAAAGGATGAGGGAGTTATCATTTTTCAATGATTTACATTAGAACTATAGAGAAAAGAAGATAGGGTATTACATGCATTATTTTATAGCGAGTGCTACCGATTGATCGCACATCTAGTGGCTCACAATGATCTCTCTCCCATGCACCTTGCGGTTAGTTTCTTTCATGTGTGTCGACTGTCGATTGGCTGGGGATCTCCTGCTAGGCATCTCGCGAATGTTTGCCCGCTGTTCCCACCACAACTGTGTAGTTGGGTGTCGTCGTTGCCGCCCACAGATGCTGTGATGTGGGTCGATCTTCAGCCTAAGAGGTTGCCGACGCCCAGCCTCGAACCGGCACAAGCGCTCATTGTGGGACACAAGGAGGCCGGTCCCCCTTGCATGGATGCGACAAGGTCGTATGTGAAGTCAGTTGGGATAGAGATCCCTAGGGATTGACACCCCGGAAGTGCCACCCCACTTCCAGGGTTGCTACCGATGGGGGGTAGCCAAAGGGAAAGCCTAGGGCACAAAGATGAAAGAAAAAAGAGGGGAAAGAACCAGGATCAAGAAACAGAATGATTGGAAGGGTTAATCATCAAATGGAAGGTGTGAAAAGAGGGCAACTTGGCCCCATGTTGGTGGGTAGGTCGCCGCAGCACCCATTGCACCGACATACAATATGGAGGAAGGGGACAAAAATATGGCCATTGGATCAAAGGACTTAGATCCATGGGTTCATATCCAAGGATGTGCATCTGTCCAACAAGGCGACCAGTGATTGGGTGGGTGAGACCCCAACGAATAACTAAGGTGTTAAGGGGAAGGGGCGCCAACCCTAATGGACTGCATGCCCATATTGGGCTCAAAAGGCTCTGAAAATCAAGTTAAAATCACACATTGAATCAAGGTATTCAAATAGCCACATGTTGAGGTTTATAGCTCTGATTGAAATTAATTTGCACCGCTAAAAAGATAATTGAGAGCTCTATAATATGATATAAATTCGAAATGCAAAATATCACAATGATGATGTTCAAATTATCTTTGAAGATGGTTATTTATTGACTTATGGAACTTAGATGAAAAGTGCACATTCATGCCACACATTATGAAATTGATCATTGTAGTTTCCAAATTGGAATACCACAATTCTCGAATTATAAAATTAACATCAAGTTGAGTAATATACCACTTGATGATAGAGGAAAAGAATAGGATAGGATAGATAAAAAGTTAGGTTGTCACAAGAAGCCAGGTTAGTAAACAAGTTTGCAAAGGTAACATAAAGAATAATAAATACCAATGGTGAGGGCGGTAGGAAAATTCAATGTTAAACTAACAAGATAGACCAAGTGCCTATCTCCCCTTCAACGACATCAACAAGATTTGTGCCTGCTCCTAAGAGAGAAAAGGGGGTACTAGAGCTAGATTAGTTTTGTCTAGGTTCCTACATTGGAGTCTAGGGTTTGAGGGTTTGATGGTTGATTTTTTTGATTGCACTAATGAAGAATAGGAAAGAAATTAAAGGAGAACAAAAAAGATCAAAACCTAAGCTAACCTTAGATAGTTAATTCTAATGAGCAAGAAATGACAAGGCAAGCAAGAAAAGGGAAAGTTACACTAAGGTAAGCTAGAAGAGATATACACTACACTAAGCTATCAATCTAGTCAGAAGAGCAATAAAATACCTAAACTAGAAAGAACTAGGCAATAACAAGACAATAAATTAACTAATCATGTAAAGAGGTAACTAAGCTAACACTAGCTAAGTAAGAAGGCAATTAAGGTTTCAGTGCAATTAAGAGAAGTGTGGGCTGCTTGGGGGAATGCACTTGTCAATTGGGTTGGGGGTGGTGACATATAAACATTACACTTTCATTTAGATTACCAAACCAAACAACAAGTTAAATGTCGAATGGCCCTAAACTACTAATTGGCCATGGATAAGGTAAGTGTGTATAGGGGGGATAGTCCCTAACACCTCCTACCTACCCTTATGAGGATCACATGGATTAGGGTTTAGGTGTAATTGAATTAGAATCTTATCGAGCCTAGGTTTCTAGGTGTGACAAAGTGGTTTCTGGCTTAATTTCGAGGACGAAATTTCTTTTAAGTTGAGTAGGATGTGGTGGAGCGAACTTTTGATATTCTTGGTTATACATATTATAGTGACAAAACAATAGTCTTAAAGTGAGTTTTTGCACCAAAATAGAATGGAATGTATCTATGATGAGGATAAAACTATGGATCAAATTTCATAAAGTTCTGAAGTTCCTAGAAGGAGATATTGTGATATGAAATTGATGAATAATGTATGTGTTGGTGACTTTAGAACTAAGTCTGCTAATGATTTTAGACCAAGCTGTTGATATGAGCAGTGTTAAGCTACCCCATATTAATGTATACGGGTTGGTGCCTCTTTGAGGTGAGTGACGTGGCCTTGTTTCAGTAGCCACAGATTGGCTTTTAGAATCTGCAATCATGACCATTGGATGAGATGTGTGGGTTGCTTCCACTATCCCCTACTTTGTGGTTACAAACTGACCATGGCAGTGATCCCTCCATGATGTACATGGTAGCATGGATGGAGAACATGGAATGCGAGGGAAGATGTCCATGCCTTGTGAGGCCAAGATGTTGTACCTCCATAATGTGGCTTTTGGTTTGGCATGCATAGAGTGTGAGTCCTACTTCTCTATAAGCTCTACACTATGGCGAGCATGGTTAGGCGAGGCTAGTGGAGCAGGCTTCTGGTGTTTTCATGCCCCACTACAGTGAGTCTGTGTTCGATGAATTGGAGTCTGTAGGAGATAAAGGTGGTGCTATGTGGGTATATGAGGTTGCCTCCTACCGCAAGCCTAGATTGTGGATGAGTTCTAGAGAGCCTGCACATCTCACCATGACATCAATAGTCACAAGTGATGCAAATCAATAAATCCCCATCTCTGTGACGGCGCTTGGTGGCGACACTCTCAGCAGGACCCAACGGAGCTGCTCAAACCAGAGATGGGACTTGGCGGTGAGATCCTCCATGTCGCGCTGGAGGGACACACCAAGTCGGGAGTGTAGATTCAGACCCTACATATCCTAACAACAGTGTTAGAAAAAGGTTTAGGAGGAGGATAGCAGTGGCCATTGCTCGCCATGCCTCAGACCTGTGATAGCAAAGCTCTCTGTGATGTTGAGGTCAGATTCATCAAGTGAGGAGACGCAGCGCATAGGCAAGATGTCCCCATGCTGGAGACCCATCCACAACGGTGGCATGGATCGACGGAGAAGTAGGTGGCGGTAGTCTCATACGCGGAGAATAGAGGGTAGACGTACATAGGCCTCAGGCTTCGAGTGACACCGGTGATCCAACTTGGGCTGTGGCCTGCAAGTTGCAAAGCCATGGATCCTTGTTGCCTCAAGCCTCTCACATGCTATAGACCCTTCGAAAGCACCAGAAGTCAGCGAGGAGGAGAGCTTTGCCATCGATCTCATGCCAGAGCAGAGCCCAGGCGGCGGCAATTGTGTTACGGGAGAATAGAGAACCACACTGATCGCGAGAAGGGGAAAGGGAGAGCGGGCAGTTTAGATATGTGAACCAGCCGGTCCAAGTCTAAGTCAGTAGGCATGCTGCACACAAGTGAATAGAACCATCCGACTCAACCAGGAGTGAGCCAAGTGGCCACGTGGCACCCTCCAATTCGATAATAAAGGTAAAATCTCAGAAAACTCGTAGATCTTCAATAAATCATAGAAATTAGCTTGGTTATCAGAAAATTATGAGTAAGGTACCAAAATGTTCAGAAAAATGAATAGAATAAAATGGAGCCATCATATCAGTCTTTTTATGCACTAACCTCAGTGATACCATATAAGTTGCGAAATCCTCATTTGATGGATAATAAATACCAAACGATGACATAAAATTATGAGAAAATACTTGTAAATCATAAATCATGTTTTTAATCCATTTAAGGTTAGATAATATAGTTTTGATGGATGAAATCATGTAATTTTCTCCATATGGATAATCAGGGCTAATAACACTGAAGATAATGTAATTAATATAGACATTCTCAATAGATAATGGAATTTACAGAACACCCTAATATCAGTATTTGGAACCTCAAATTTAATTATGAGATCATGATGATGCATGGAATCCATGTTATATGAAGTCGATCCTTAATACATGGTTTTAAAACCCTAATTTAGGTTAATGCATGCAACCTATGGTTAATATGTGCAAATCATTATATGAAACACAATTATCAGTAAATGAACAATAATATGGAATATGAGATCAGTAAGCTAATTCCCAAGTCAGGAACATAACAACAAGATGATAAGACAAGTAATAAATTACATATCGTAATGAGAATATCCCAATGAACTAAGTTAAACCCTAATGGACATAACTAGGGTTAAGACGAGATGTAAGATGATGAGAATCTAATGATAGTACATGATCTTATCTTAATCAGGATTGACAAGGACAGATGACATCAAGAATGTGATTAGGTTTGTCTTTCTTGATCAAGGTATGCCATTACCTCTCACTTGGCTTATTATACATTATGCTTGTGTTATATGGTAGTAAATACTTGGCATATGGTATTGATTTAGATGATTGTCTTGTATGATATGTTGCTTGAATTTATTGTTATATGTATACCTTGAACACCTACAAACATAATATAGATGTTCCATCATAAGATAGCTCATAAACCACTTGGTAGTAGAGCGCATGCATAATGATCACAAACCACTTGGTGGTAGATCATATGATGTTTGTATAATGATCACAAACTACTTGGTGGTAGATCATAAGGCCTGAAAACATCAAAGCCCTTGGGGGCAAATGTATTAGATATATTATGGAAATGTGCATACAATATATGTGTTCTCTTTTGTTAATGAACATCTTTGTGAAAGTATACGCTTTTTCTTATATTTGTTTAATGCTGCCAAGTATTAGTTTTATCTTATTGCCAAGATATGATGAGAGGTATATAAAAAATATGTAGGCGTACTTAGTACAATATTCTTGAATATTGTGCTAACATGTACCACATGTAGTCTTTTGTTTAGGTTCCTGTTATGATCTTGAAGATCCAGGATAGTTGAGAGTTGTATGGCAAGCTGATGTATAGGTGGACCTATTGTCTTTAGATCCTGTAGTTTAGTGGTAGTACGTGTATTTGTATAAGTTTGTTGTTCAATATGTAATATCAAATGTTGTAACAATTCATGTTGTAATTATATGTTGAATTGTGAACATATGTTGTATGGTTTTATTATTGTTCATGTGCATGTGCTACTGACCGTTGTTCCTTCTGACTCCCTTGATTTTCTTCTTCTTAGCCTAGTGTGGGGTGTTTAAATTGGGATTCTCGCTGAGGTGAGGGTTTCAATTTGGACGTCACACATCAGATTAATTTTTAGAAAATTCGGGGACGTCACACTAGGATAGTAACTCTTAGGCTAATTTAGGGACGTGGGTAGTAATGGAGGTGGAAATGAGGTTTTAGACCTCAAACCACCCACATTCTGGCTTGGAGAAGGCTCCAAGATAATTGCACTAAATGATTTTATACTAGCTACTTAGATCTCTCACCTAGGTGTCAGAAAATTGATTAGCATCTAGGAAGGTGAATAAATAACTAGGGATCCGTTAACTGGACTTAGGCGAAATTCACACAAGAGCCACATATAAGTACTTTTCCTAGAATCCTAAGTGATTTCAAGCTCAAACCACAAAATAATTAGGGTAAATGAGATTGAAGTAGAACATAATAATTAGCAAACAAAATCACAATATTTTCATATCATTTCCCCCCAACATGGCATCAAAGTGACAAAATTTTGACCCCAAATAGACCACCTAAGTGGCCTAGCTACTCATAGAACAAGAAAATACAAAAAGAGAGGAAGATAAATGAGTACATGAATGGAAAGCCATGGTAGATTGATGCAGACTCCTCCTTCTCCACCACCTAGCAATGGAAACTTGAGCTTCTCCTTATCCTAAGATGGAATGACATGTATGTGTGGTGGAAAGTGGCTAAAAACCTTGAAATAGGTGTTTTTTGGATGGAAGGTGATGAAATGGAGGTGGAATGGAGTGGGAATGGAGTTGAAGGGGATAGGGTAGGTTAGAGTGGCTATAGGAGTAGCTTACCTTGGGCTTCAGCCACCACCTATGTATTAATAGGTGGTGGGAAAGCATTAGTTTAAGTAGGGGTGGAATAGGAAATGGAGTGCAAAAGTTGTGCTAGGTTTGTTTGTAGTCCTTCTATGCTAGGAAGAATGAATGTGGTGGGTTGGGGTGAATATGGCCGTAGTGGAGTGGAACAGGCGAGGTGGAAAAAATGGAAAAGTCACAGGTTGTTTTGGGGGTTTTGAGTGGTTGGTGGAACGGATGTGGTGGTCACCACAACCATGGAGAGGCATCGGTAGCACAGATGTGGTGGTCACCATGGCCGCTTTGGCCTAAGGGAGTTCTGGTCATTTTAAGTAACATGAGCATTTTGTCTTCTTGGCAACACGTTCGTGCTGTGCTGCACGACCGTTCTGGGTCATGTTAGCACAACCATGATGTGTTGCACGACTGTGTTGCTGAACCTGAATCTCAACCTTGAACTGAATGCTTTCTCTATGATTTTTCTTTGGCCAACATGACCATTATATGGTACCACATCCATGCTGGTCTCTTCAACAACACTTTATGTTTATTTTGTGTTCATCCTTATACTTCTTTGATTTAATTGGCCCTTGGCCACTAGGGGTAGGTTAAGGGAGCCCTTGACTTTTTACTTTTGGTATCTATAAGGGTAGAGAAACCCTATGATCATTCTTTGTCTTCTCTTCCATCCAAAGTACCTGAAAAACATGCAAAGAATGTCCATAAGTGCATTTGATAGAAATATGCATATTGAGGGGAATAACATGTAATCTGGAAGGTATAGATGTCATTGAAGTGCAATAAGACACAAGATGAAGCCCTAAATTAGGGTTGAATCACACACACACACTTAAGATTAGAAATTAATAAGGCCTTGAGATAGACACACTCAAATATGAAAATAATATTACCCCTCAAGTGCACAAGATTCTATCAAAGTATAGGACCAGGCAAGTTTGGGTCAATCCTTAGGGAGAGAGGGGGAACTAGAGCTAAGTTACTTTTAGGCTAGGTTCCTAATGTAGATTCTAGGGTTGAAAGGTTTAGCTTTGATTTGATTGATTACACAAGAGGTTCAAATGGTCAATTAAAGGAAATAAATAACAAACTCTACTTTAACACTAGACAATTTAGTGCTAATTTTCAAAGAAAGCAATCTAAACTAGAAAAGAGACAATTAGACTAAGGAAACAAGTAAGAAGATAACACTAATACCAGACTCAAAAAGAAATCATAATTAAAACCTAGATATGGAAACTAGTTAGACTGAGTAAGAGACTACACTATACTAGCAATTAGAAAACTAGGGCAAATAATGAACTAAGCTAGCAACTAGCTAGCCAAACCCAGCAAAAAGTAAAACTAACAAACCTAGAAAGACCTAGATACCATGAACAAGACAATTAACTAAGGAAAAAAGTAAAGCAACTAACTAAGTAAGAATTAACTAGCAAGGAAGCAATTAGGGTTTTAAGCAAGTTATGAGGAGTGTGGGCCATTTGGGGAGGGGGTGTAATTAGAACCTAGGTTGGGGGTCATAACATGCAAACCATACTCATTCTTTAGATTTTCAACCAAACAACAAGACAGAAATAATAGAGAAATACCCTGAATCACTAATTGTCCATGGATGGAATAGGGTGTGTGAAGGAGAACTAAACCCTAGCACACCCTATACAACCTTACGAGGCTCATTTGGATTAGTGTTTAGGTGAAATTCTACTAGAATCTAATCAAGTCTAGTTTCTAGGATAGAGGTTCTTACGACAATTGGTAGTTAAGGGTAGTAATGGAGGGCAGAAATGAGGGTATTTCACCATGCACCACCTACCATCTAGCCTTTAGGTAGCTTCAAGCCAATTGCACTAAGTGCCTCTAGACTAGCTACTTAAATCTCATGCCTAGAAGTAGGATAGAGAATATATATGTGGAAATATAGGGAGCTATCTAGGGATCTACTAGTTGGACCTAGGAGCAATCCTAAAATAACCACACACAAGACATTCTCTCCTAGAGTCTAGGTGGTTTTGAACACAAATCACAAGATAATCCATGTTTTCAAGCACAAGTAATAAGATAATTTATGGGAAATAGATATAATTATAAGACAAAATATAAAAAGAAATTGTAAGTTCTACAAGTTATTCCCCCCAACATGGTATCAGAGTCACATTTTATTCCCAAACAACCCACCTAGAGGGGCTTAGCTACCCGTGCAACAAAAAATAGGGAAAAGGAAGAATAAGTAGAAGAGAGAATAGCCATAGGAGCTCTTGGAAGCCCTTTATTTTTCACCTACATCAATAACAACTCCTCCTCCCTCATTGGTGTTGGATGGCATGGAAGGGTAAATGGAAGTAGCCAAATCCCTAGATAACTAGGGTTTTTAGGTAGGGGATGGTGGAAATGGAGTGGGAGTGGGTAGAAGCTCAATGGATGTGCTAGAAAATGTTAGGGAGGTCACCCTTTGGATCCCATACACCACACATGTATATATAGGGGTTAGGGAATCCAGGGTTAAGTGAGGGAAAAATGGAAAAAATTGTGTAGAAAACACTACGGTTTTGAGATAAGATGACCATTCTGGGCAGAACTGTATGACCCCTGACCTAGCGTTGTGCTCAATTTTAATTTCTTTGTGTAATATGATTCTTAAACCTTAATTTGATATTTTTAGATGTTTTAATACTATGTGACGCCTTTTCATTCTCAATTGGGACCAATTTGAATAATGTTTGAGCTATCCTTGCTATATTATACATGTTTTGGACCATATTGCAATTTATCCTAAAAGTGAGGGTTAACTTGAAATTACATCATGTAGAGAGTGTTTCTTATGATCTAGCACCATGAAAGAGAATATAGTGCTATGGGGAACCTTAATTGAATCATAGTTGAATATGTGACATCATCAAATGATATTAGGGTTTCTAGGGTTACTTAGTTGACATGGTGACTAAGTTAGGGTTGAGGGTTGTAACCACTACACCACCTGTGGTGAGGGTCACGACCAACACACATGCTTGGGATGCATGGTTGTGATCGAGACAACTTGGTGAAGGTGGGTCGAAACACCTTATCTTGTACTGTCTCGACCTATGCACATGTGAGACCTAGGGTTTCAACGCTAAAAGTGTCTCGAATGAGACAAAGATGGATGAAGAGTCCCAACTAGGACAAGAAGCCAACCAACCTTAGAGGTAGCAACACATCTGTTGGATAAACATGGACATTTCCATTTTTGCATGTAAGTGGAGGAAAGGATATTTCTTTGAAGGTCATGTATCCCTTGTGATCTAATGTGTTGACACCTCAAGGATCCCTACTTCCCTCCTCCCTTGGGTATATAACCCCTTCTCTTTACATCCAAGGAATCTTTCTCAATCACATACTACTTATCCTACCATGAGATCGTCCTTGGAGCTTTAGGAGAAAGAAGGATTAACATTTGAACCTAGGGTGTCCGATCCTTTGTGCATCGTGAAGATCTTGTGCTAGGATCGACTTTTAATGGTATACCTTGGTGAATCTTCTCTTGGTAAGTGATCTTCTTTTATAGATCATGTTTCTCTTTTGAAATCCCCATCATATTCTTCCTCTTCCATGGCCATGGATCATCCATGGTGGTTCTTCTTGGAGATATCCTCTTCACAAAGGCCTTAGACTGTGCTTTGACATGGTGGCAACTAGTGAGAGGACGATCTCTTCTCTTTCTATTTTCTTTCTTGGTTTAGCCAAGAACTATTTTCTCTTTTCCTGAACTCTACGGTGACCATGGTTTCTTTTCTTCTTCTTGGAGATGATTCCTTGTCTAAAGTGTTGGAGTTTAGTTGAAGATCTTGGAGCTTGAATCTTGGGAGTTTGTTTCTCATAAAAACAAGCGGGTTTTATGACTCATTTCCCATATGTTATTAGCATCGTTCACTAGATAATATACTACTGTTCTAAATCTCAAAAATGTGTTCTTTATGGTGAAAGAGAAGATGATGTTTGGGTTTAATCTGTGTATTATCCCAAGAAGGGTTACTCCTGCCTTAACCCTAAATCATTGTACTTGTTCTTGTTTATAGAACTTTTCTATCTAGATTATGATCCACCCATCTTGAACAACAAAAAGTTATGGTTCTATTACAGGTATGAGAAACCTAGAATCTATCTCATTAATCACGATCCTTTGAGTAACCTTCTATGTTATATGCTTTAGAATTTAAAGAACACCCATGCAAGCAGTGGTTTCAACAACATCACAACCCTATCCCTAAGAGATGGTCATTACGCCATGTTGGTTGATGCATCATTTCTACTTAAAGTATTCTTCTACAACATTGTAGTCACGACATTGTCCTAGAATGGTGTCTCAGTCATGACCAAAAAAAGGAGTGGTCAAGACATTGATGGCAGGTGGTTGTGACGCTCTGTTGCATGCTTCATGGTATTACGCATTGCGACGTTATGATAGGGTGGTTGTGCGGCTATTATACTTAAGGTAGTGGCATGGGTTGTGATGGTCACGGGCAAGGCTCACGATGCATGCGTTGTGGGCACAACATGCGTTATGTGTGTCACATGCACAACTGGAGTATAGTGATCGTCGTAGGTGAGACTACTTGCACACGTTGCGAGCAAGGGATACCGTGTATGCATTGCAGGTCGCAATAGAGGCTCTGCATGAGTTACCAGTAGTGTCACCTACTGCACACATTGTTGGTCACCACATCATGATGTGTGAGTGAGCAAGGGTGATAGACTTAATTATATATAAGGGCAACACATAGAGTAATAGTTCAAATAAAGGTTGTAATTATAAAGGACTAATCCTCAAAGATGATGTTAAATTATAGGGCCCTTCAAATATGTGGGAGATGATGGGCTTAGGGTTTAGGGGTTGAATGATGTTATGAAACCCTAATTGACTAAGTACAAAACCTAACCATAATCATGTGACCATGTGATACAATTACTCGCTCTACTTGAATATTATATCCCATGTTAGTGTTTTCTCACACTTGTTTATGTAACTCTTAACTTGTAGGTAAGATGAAGGGAATAGCCATGTGAGTCATATTGTGAACTTTGTATAAGTTAGGGTGATGATTATTAGTACTCTTGAGATATAATGTATTATCATTTGCACAAGATTTATATAAATGAGTCAAATGGCCCAGTAAGTTCCTTGAGAATAATGTGAGGTGAAATCTGCTTGAGATATGATTGAGGGATTGATATCCCATAGTAATGTGAAATGGTTAATGATCTTATGAGAGGCAGTAATACAATTGTCATGTAATGATGAGACACCTTGTTGATAGTGGGTCTTAATACCATGTTGGTGGATGGTGTATGTATTTATATGAAGCATGGTTGTGACACATGCATGGCATAATGAGATGGTAAACTTACATATGTAAATGATGTTGATACATAGCATTGTGGACATCCTAACCAACTCATGTTCAATTAATGATGATAAAACCTAATCATGTCCTTTAACCCTAATATTATTCAAGAATGTGGGATGTGACTTAATTAGGGTTTGGTGCAATAATCATGATGTGAACTCTAGATGGCTATGTGAGTGAATCCTAACTCTAATTCTAGGGTATATTATACTTGTGAAACATGTATATATGAATAGAATGTGAACACATACTTTCTCTCTTCTACTTGGATAGTTTTATCTTGTAGGATTAATTGAGTTATCTAGCTTATGCGTGCTGTGAATATGACTAAATGATGGCCATGATCCTTGAAGAAGTGCGCTAGAATTGTAAATATGTGAATGTGCACACTTAGTCATAAAATATAGTGATTAACCTAATACACTACAAACTTGTGGGAGGTTATGAACTTAGAGGTTATTGTTTAAATAGTCTCATGGAACCTTATAAGGTTAAGTATGAAACCTTAACCCTAAATTGAGGGGGGCATATGATGCGTTGTTTATATTGCCTAAAGTGTTTAAAATAATGAGATAACAATGAGCATTTTCTGTTTGTTTGCATAACATCGATGCTGAAAGTGAGATGATTATTATAGTTAATGATCGCTATAGTGTATATGTGATGTGGAGCAGGTGATGCTTATATGCCTAAGGAGGAATGATGAGACAATAATGAGTCAAAAGAAAATTGTGATTGGTCTTATGACCTAGTGAGGGCTTGTTTCCTAGTGTGAGGTTTTATCCTCTAGTAATGTGATAAGAAATTATCATCCCCAGTGATGCGATAATAGTAATTAGCATGACATGGAAGTGTTAACATGTGTTGATGATTGATGGCCTTGTTTAAGGTAGTGATACAACATTTCTTTGAGAAGATGTGACACATTCACACCTTATACGTTTTATATCTTCTAAAGTTGTTTGACAAGTTACACTTACTAGATTGGATTATGGTTTTGTATATCTGCTTATATGATGGAGCCTTAATTCACCCAATTGGCATAACTAATAAAGTGTAACCTTAATCATGAAGTTTCCCTTCACCACATATCCATATTCAACGTTATTATTTAGTAGGATGGTGAAATGAGTAACTCCTACAGGAAACTTGGAGCACATATTGTTGAATATGTGGGGTATCAGTGGAGGTATCTCCCTATATCCTTAAATTGTTGAAATAGTGATATGATGTTTATTATAGAACAACCATGTGTGATCTTGTTCTCTAATGCTATGCCATGTACCAAGGAAGGTTAGTTATTTTATAGGACCATAGTTTTGACTATGAGTTTCTATCTTTACATGACTATAGTTGTAGCTATAAGTTGTTGTCTTTGCAGTTTGACTATACGTTATTGTGTTGCAGAGTCGTGCTGACCGAGTAGTGCTGGTGATGATCATTGAGTCTGGCTCTTCCATTGATCTTGTATGGTACTCATTTTGACTTAGCAGTGGTCAGTTGGATTTGAGTAGTACACCTCAAATCCATAGGGTATAATAATTAAAGATGTAACACAACCGTGTAGTACTATTGCTTTGGGTCACATACAAATAACATTGGATGACCCCCTTGTTGTGTTTCTTATACTGACTAGTTTATAACAGTTATACATTTTCTTCATATTCCTTCTTAAGCTATGAGATGATCTACTATTTAGTATAGATGCCCTAACTTCTTAAACTGTGATAATTGCCTTGCTTATATCATTGAGCCAAATTTGTTTATCTGTTAGAAGTATAATTTCTTGTTCTAGTTATTTGTGCTTATAATAGATGGTGGTAGAGAGTTATATCTCTCATTAGTACATTCGATCTCATCCCATGGGTTCCACATCTCTTTAGGTGGACATGCACGATGAGATAGAGTTTGTGTGACTAAGACTGATAACAAGTGAAGCTGTAGCTGTTGAATCATGGATGTGCATTTGGTGTCTTGTAATAGAGTCCTATATGTTGTCTCTGTACACCAGATCCTTGGGGTTGTTTTGTGAATATTGTGCATCATTTTGAGTTTTTTATTGTATGCCATAGTGGTACATACATGTTTTGTATTCATGAGCATATGATTACATGTAACAGGTGGTGGCTAGATAGCCAGTGAACAATGTTGTGTAATACTTTTGATATGAATGGAATACAAGTGGAAATATTTTCTGGCTTCAATTGTGAGTTGTTGAACTGGAAATCCTATTATGAGATTGGTTTTAATTTACCATGATTTGTGGTAATATTGTTATTAGTGATAATTTTGTGCTTTGTTTTGAGTAATCTTGTTTGTGTGGCAAAGGGTGTCATAATTTGTTTGGTGTCATAGGTATAGGTTCACTAAGTCTATAGCGACACTAGGACTAGAAGGATGTCTAAATGAAAATATAATATAAGGTATGGTTCATACTGCCTAACCTCAATATTTGAGTACCCTGACTAGGTATTCAAATGCTGAAGGAAAGGTAAGTATGGAACTCTTAGGTTGATTTCTTTCTGATTACTCTAATCAAGTAGTTATTTTGAAATAATCTAAAGAGAACAACTAATCAGGAATTTTGGTGCTAATATCTTCAACTTACTCTAAAGGATATGAGAACTACATCATAATATACCTAACCATTAAATGTTTGGTGATTAAGAGAGAGAGAGATATGACACTATACAACTTAAACCCAAGCACAAATAAACTATGAGAGGTTCTTGAAGTTATAATTCTGAGGAATTTATGAAGCAAGAGACAGATAAATCTATGCTAATGAGGTAAGTCAAGGTGTGAACTCCATGTGTATTGGAGAGAACTCCTGAGATAAGTATGAAGTGGGGAGACATGTAAGAATAAATAAAGAATGAATAAAGTGGAACCTGAGTTAATCTCAGACCATCCTATGGATGTAAGAAAGTATAAGGTGAAATCTTCATAAAACGTGGGAGAAAATAAGGGAGATAATCCCAGCTCAATATAGGACATGTGAAAAATAATGATTTATTTCTTGATGTGAAGTTGTAAAACATGGTAACACATTGGGATATACATGAAAATAATGAAGAAAAAAAGAGTAATAATATGTGTTCATCTTTAAAATTCCTATGCTAATGACAAGGAAACCAAGATGAATTAGGTTACAATGATACATGAGTAGTGGTAAACCTGTGTAATAACAAAAGGGAGATGGTAATCTCCTTCTCCTTGTTAGAAGTCCCTGGATGGTGCTACAATGATAAGGGAAGTATGTTCCCTTTGTGTTCTTTATTTCCAGGGATGTGACATTCAAGTGAGTCTTAGATCACCTAATGTTCATGATTTTGTGGTGACCTTGAGATGTATACTTTGAAAAGTATCAGTTGGGATTGGAATTTAGTTCCAAAATGGTGACATATGTGAATGGTGATGTTTTGTGGATCTTCCAAAATGATAGGAAGATACTTATGACATGTTTGACGTCGATAACAACAATTGAAAAGTTGATTAGATAGGAATCTGATGTGTTTTAGCATATGTGATGGGTATCGAGGTGATGAATCCCAGTATCCAAGAGGTTCCAGTTGTATGTAAGATCAAGGAAATGTTTCCCGATGAGACAATAAGTGTTTTTCTACCTAGACAGATTGACTTTGAGATCAATCTGGTTACAGGTACCCAACCTATAATACGAACAACATATGTTAGGGGTTTATGCATCGTATAGAATGATGTCGACAAAGAGGCAAGAATTAAATAGATAGTTACAAGATCTTCTTGGGAAAAGAGTTATATATATATTAAGTGAAACATCAAGGAATGGTTTGGGTTACAAATACCTTGAGTAGAGAATCTTCCTTGTCAGCATTTGCTAAGCAGGCATAATTGTATTCTTTAGTATGTCATAAAGATGACATGAACCAATGGTGACTTTAGGCTCAACACACGAGGGTGTTCAGTGATGGTAGTATTGGCCCCATCCACCAATGATGACATGATGCTTCACAAGCGATGGTGGTTTAGGTTACCACACGATGGTGTGACTAGGTATCATGAGTTTCTTTAATTAATATCTAAACTAATAATTTCTTTGGTTATATGATCCAAGAGTTGAACTTACATGTCAATGGTTTTGAAATGCTAAACTGAACCCAATAGTTGTAAATGAATGTTATAGCATCCAATGGTTTATAATAAAATTTATACTTTATAAAGTCTTGGTTATAATAATGAGAATTTGATGGTCAACACCCTTAAACTCGTAGTCTTACCTTTTCCCTTGGATAGATATGATAAACTCCCAAATTTGTGAACCTTATCTTATAATATTACAATTTGAGAAGGTAACTTGAAAATTAAAAGTTTTCATCTGAGTTGTATAGGTACAAACAACGTTTCTATGTTGAGGAAGTGTTACTTGAAATAGATTTGACTCTACAACCAATATTGGTAGAAATAATTAAGGGTGTGTCTTATGCAACAAATTCTATGTTAATCTTGTACAAAAGACATCATGATTGGTTAAATTTTAATGAAATTACTTTGATATAGAGGATTTCATGTGTGCGTTTGAGGACATGATGTTTGAGAAGTAGACAATCTCTTTTTGCAAATGATTTTGGGGGCGAAATCCCTATTAGGGGTTTATAGTTGTAAGACCCTTGACCTAGATTTGTGCTAAAATGTAATTTCTTTGTGCAATATGATGCTTAAACCTTAATTTAATCTTTTGAGATGTTTTAATATCGTCTGACATGTTTGCATTCTCAATTGGGACCATATTGAATAACGTTTGAGCTATCCTTGCTATATTATACAAGTTTTGGACCATATTACAATTTACCAAAAAAGTGAGGGTTACCTTGCAATTGTCACATGCAGAGAGTGTTTCTTATGTTCTAGCACCATGAGAGAAAAGATAGTTCTATGGGGTGCCTTGATTGAATCATAGTTGAATATGTGACATCATCGAATGATATTAGGGTTTCTAGGGTTACTTAGTTGACATGGTGACTAAGTTAGGGTTGAGGGTTGGGACCACTACACCACATGTGGTAAGGGTCGTGTCCAAGACACATGCTTGGGATATATGGTTGTGATTGAGACAACTTGGTGAAGGTGGGTCGAAACACCTCGACCTATGCACGTGTGAGACTTAGGGTTTCAACCTGAAAAGTGTCTCGACTGAGACAAAGATGGATGAATAATCTTGACCAAGACAAGAAGCCAAATGACCTTAGAAATTAGGACACACCTTCTGGATGAACATGGACAATTCCATTTTTCATTGTAAGTGGAAGAAAGGATATTTCCTTAAAAGGCATGTGTCCCTTGGTGATCTAATGTGTTGACACCTCAAGGATCTCTACTTCCCTCCTCCCTTAGGTATATAATCCCTTCTCTTTACATCCAAGCAATCTTTCTCGGTCCCATACTCCTTCTCTTACATTGAGATCATCCTTGGAGCTTCAAGAGCAAGAAGGATTAGAAATTGAACCTAGGGTGGATGATCCTTTGTGCTTGTTGAAGATCTTATGCTAGGATCTAATTTTGATTGTGGGCCTTGGTGAATCTTCTCTTGGTAAGTGATCTTCTTTTCTACATCACGTTTCTCTTCTGAATTCCCCATCATCTTCTTCCTATTCCATAGCCGTGGATCATCCATGGTGGTTCTTCTTGGAGATCTCCTATTCATAAAGGCCTTAGACTATGTTTTGACATAGTGGTAACTAGTGAGAGGATGATCTCCTCTTTCTCTTTTCTTTCTTTGTTCGGCCAAGAACTGTTTTCTCTTTTCCTGAACCCTATGGTGATCATGGTTTATTTTCTTCTTCTTGGAGGTGATTCCTTGGATAAAGTGTTTGAGTTTAGTTGAAGATTTTGGAGCTTGAATCTTGGAAGTTTGTTCCTCATCAAACTAGGTGGGTTTTAATCTCTTTTCCCATCTATTATTAACATCTTTAACCTGATTATATATTGTTGTTCTAAATCTAAAAAATGTGTTCTTTATGGTGAAAGAAATGGTGATGTTTGGGGTTTAATCGATGTATTATCCCAAGAAGGGTTACTCTTACCTTAACCCTAAATCATTATACTTGTTCTGGTTTATGAACTGTTCTATCTAGAATATGATCCATCCATATTGAACAAAAGAAAGTTATTGTTTTGTTACATGTATGAGAAACCTAGAATCTATCTCCTTAATCATGATCCTCTGAGTGACCTTCTATGTTATATGCTTTAGAATTTAAAGAGCACATGTGAAAGGGATGGTTTCAACTGCATCACAGCCCTATCCGTAAGAGATGTTCATTACACCCTATTGCCTGATGCAGGGTTGTTTCTTGAAGTGTTCTTCTATATTGTTGCGGTCGCAACATTGTGCTGGGGTTGTGTCTCAGTCACGACCAGGAAAAAGAGTGGTCAAGACATTGATGGAAAACAGTTGCGACGCTCCATTGCATGCTTCATGGTATTGCAGGTTGCAACATTATGATAGGGTGGTTGTGCAGCTATTATACTTAAGGTAGTGACATGGGTTGTGATGGTCACGAGCAAGGCTCCCGTTGCACACGTCATGAGCGTGACATGCACTACATGCGTCATGGGCACAATAGGGGTATAGTGAGTGTCAAGGTGAGGCTGCTTGCACGTGTTGCGAGCAAGGGATACCATGCACGGGTCATGGGTCGCAATGCAAACTCTACACATGTTACATGCATTGACACATATTGCACACATTGTGGGTCACCACACCATGATGTGTGAGTGATCAAGGGTGATACACATAATGTATACAAGGGCAACACATAGATACGTCCAATCATCCGGGATGATTTTGCAGGCAAGATAGTTCACAATATAAGAAAACCACAGATCTTTCGATTTCACTTTCAAAAGCTATTCGTTCGGAAATGTCTCGGTAATGGGTATGTGTAAATCTTTTCCATCTACCCTTTCTAACCTAGACAAATGGTCCGCAACCACATTTTCAATCCCCACCTTGTCTTTGATTTCGATATCAAATTCTTGTAAAAGCAAGATCCACCTAATCAATCTAGGTTTGGCATCTTTTTTTTCCATCAAATACTTAATGGCGTAGTGGTCCGTCCAAACCACGACTTTCGATCCAACTAGAGATTGCCGAAATTTTTCAAAAGCAAAAACAATGACAAGCAATTCTTTCTCGGTAGTCATGTAATTATGTTGGGCGTCATTCAAAGTTTTAGATGCATAAAAAATCACAGCGGGTTTATTGTCCACCCGCTGTCCCAACACAGCCCCAACCGCGAAATTGGATGCGTCACACATTAGTTCAAACGGCTTGGTCCAATCTGGTGTTTGCACAACCGGTGCGGAAATCAATTTTTCCTTAAGCACGTTGAACGCATGTAGACATTTTTCATTGAAGTCAAAAACAACATCCTTTTCTAAAAGCTCAGATAACGGTTTGGCGATCTTAGAAAAATCCTTTATAAAATGACGATAGAAACCGGCATGACCTAAGAAACTTCGCACCCCTTTTACCGAATTTGGTGGGGGCAATTTGGAAATCACTTCGATTTTTACCGGGTCTAACTCCAAACCTTTGCTAGACACTTTATGTCCTAGCACTATTCCTTCACTCACCATCATGTGACATTTTTCCCAATTGAGGACCAAATGTGTGTCCTCGCAACGTTGTAAAACCTTATCCAGATTGTACAGGCATTCATCAAAAGATGCACCATAAATAGAGAAATCATCCATACAAACCTCTAGATAGCGTTCAACCATATCAGAAAAAATGGCGAGCATACAACACTGAAAGGTCGCCGGTGCATTACATAACCCAAAAGGCATACGACGGTACACAAATGTACCATAAGTACAAGTGAAGGTGGACTTCTCTTGGTCCTTAGGATCTATTAAAATCTGATTGTACCCCGAATAACCATCCAGAAAACAAAAACGTGATCGGCCGGCTAAGCGCTCTAAAATTTGATCATTAAACGGAAGAGGAAAGTGATCCTTTAGCATAGCGGCATTCAATTTTCGGTAATATATGCAAACGCGCCACCCGGTTACCAAGTGGGTGGTGACAGGTTCATTTAAAAGATTATGGGTAACAGTGATTCCCCCCTTTTTAGGGACTACCTGCGTAGCATGTAGAATCAGAAATAGCATAGATGATACCTATAGAAAGAAGTTTAATCACCTCCTTCTTAACAACCTCCATCATGCTTGGATTTAGTCGACGTTGTGGTTGAATCACCGACTTGGCTCCCTCCTTGAGCCGAATCTTGTGCAGGCATAAAGTAGGGGAGATTCCCTTGATATCTGCAACAGACCACCCAAATGCTCCCCGTGTTGGCTAAATGGACATCTATAAATCCCTTTGTTTTGATTATGACAAACATTTCATTCTTATTGATCTAACGAGCTACTTGAGTGTGCAGGAACAAGGTGGATGACAAAAGCAATTAGGGAAATCCATATTCTTATATGTTTGTATTTTCATGAAATGTAATCGCCTTGTAAAAACTTGTACAAATATATAATGTACAAGTACTTAGATTTCATGTAAATCAAGCGTTAGATTCTCCATAGCTAAACACCATATTTAGATAGGTCATCCCCTTCAAATAGGATAACATATGCACACTCATACATATAATTAGTGCCTAAATTGAAACATTGAAACAAGATCAATCTCGGTCGACAAACTCCTCGACCGAGACACTCTCGGTCGACAATCTTTTCGACCGAGAAAGATCCAAAGTAGCCGTTAGACACAACTGACAAGGTAGTTGGCAGTTGGAGATAGACGTTGCAAATCACTTGTTCCAGAGAGCCTGTCGGTCAACAAAAGTTTGACTGAGTAGGTGTCTCGGTCGACCATTCCTCGACTAAGATGGTCTCTGACAGCAACTGCAGAATTAATTAATTAGCCGTTGTTAAAGCAACAAACTTGTACCTAACGGCTAGTTAAGCACTTAGAAACCCCTAGAAGTTGTCTAGAACGTCCTTAAGCATCCTTAGTCCATTCCTATAAATAGGACAAGCCATAGGACACTCAAACTCACTTGTTACACTTGAGAAATCCTTGAGCATACTTTGAGCAATCTGTTTGTGAGCAATTTGAGCATTGTGACAATTGGCCATTTCCTTCCTTAGCTCAAAATTCGTGTCCTATAGGCTAGTATCTCCTACCCACTGCAATCACAAGTTCATACACTTGGTTAGGAGATCTATACGCTTGATCTAGGCAAATCAAGCCTTGGGCTACAAAGGATAAGTTGTAATTTCCTTTTTCCTTTCTTGTTCTCTATTATCGTTTGTACTCTCCTTGCTACTCCTAGGTTGGAGGCTGCTGATTGGAGAGGGTGGAGATCTTCTTGGTGAAGAAGGTGACTTTGAGCTACTTCAGAAGGCTGGTGCAACGGGAGGTTACTTCTAGAGAGGAAGGCTACTTCAAGGGGGAGCTTGGAGTTACTTCAAGAAGGCTACCTCAAAGTTGGTGCACCTACTTCAAGTGAAGGCTGTTCAAAGGGTGTAAAGGAAAGTATTGTATTTTGTATAAATCCTTGAGAAGGTAATAAAATAAATACTTTCAAAATCCCGGTTGGGTAAGCAACCGGGTAGTGGACTGACAACTTTAGTATTTGCTAAAGTTGGAACCACTCTAAACACCTGTCTCCTTCTTCCAATTTTCAATTGTGGTTGTTTGAGTTTAATAAATTGTTAAAATTATTTCAAAACTCTATTCACCCCCCCTCTAGTGTTTTTTCAATTGGTATCAGAGCGGGCTTCAAGGAACCCTAACAAGGTCTTGAAGAAATGGGTGACATAGTGCTCAACAACCTTAATCTTGAAGGGACACTTGTTTCTAGGCCTCCAGCGTTCGATGGAACAAACTACCAATATTTGAAGAGAAGGATGCAGTTCTACTTCCAAGGCATCAATTGGGACTTATGGAGAATGGTGTCAACCCCATATGAGCTCCCTCAAACTCAATTTGCAGAATGGGATGCAAATACGGTAAAGCTGGCTCAAATGAATGCAAAAGCTGTAAGCATTTTATATTGTTCTATTTCGGTAGGAGAATTTAATAGAATATCCAATTGTGACACAGCCTATGATATTTGGCATAGACTGTCCATAACCTATGAAGGTACAGTCCAAGTCAAAAATTCCAAAATTAGCATGTTTAAACAAAAGTTTGAACACTTTCGTATGGATCCTGATGAATCTATTAGTGAAATGTTTGCAAAATTCTCTACTATTGTAGATGGTTTAAGTGCCCTAGGAAAACCTATCCTTGAAGAAGATCAGGTATCAAAAATTCTTCGATCACTCCCTCCAAAATATAAGCCAAAGGTGACAGCCATTGAAGAAGAAAACGACCTCACTCGACTGAAAATGGAGCAACTTATTGGCAACCTAGAAGCTCATGAAGCAACCCTAGAAGAGGAGGAAAGAAGAGCACGTGAACTTCAGCAAGAAAAAAAGAAGGATGTGGCTCTAAAAGCTTCAAAAGTCGTCACACAAGAAAGTGAGGAGTCAAGTGAAGAAGAAGGAGAAGAAGCCTTGATCGTCAACGGTAAGAAATACAAAAGATTTAAATCTAACAAAATTTCCAGTTCTTCTTCTACCCCTCCTAGGTGCTTTGAATGTGGGAAGAAAGGGCATTTCAAAAATGATTGTCCTAAAGCAAAGAAAGGAAAGAAAAGCTCACACAAGAAGAAGGGAGAAAAAGCCTATAAAGCTGCATGGGACGAGTCAAGTGACAGTGAAAGCGGAGAAGAAACGGTGGATTGTCTAATGGCAAGAGAAGATGATGAAGACTCTCAAGAGGTAAGTCTACTTGATCTTCCTAAAGAAGAGTTAGTTACTAGTCTACAAGAAATTCATGATAAGTATGTTGATGTCAAGAAGAAACTAAAGAAGGTTATCAAATCAAATGATGAGCTAATTGCTAAATTAGATAATCTTTCTTCTGAAAAGAACAACATTGATCTTGAGAATTTATCTTTAAAAACATCTTTAGATGATTGCACTAGAAAGCTACTCACTTTAGAAACAAATATTGATCTTCTTTCTAAAGAAAAGACTGAATTGTTAGCTAAACTAAAAGATTTTCAGACTCAACCTATATTTTGTAACCATCTAGACTATGATAATGTTGTAAAAGAAAGAGATTCATTGTTATCTGATTTAGATCAAGCAAGAAATGATCTACACAAGAAGATGAATGACATTGCTCAGCTGCAAAGAGAACTTTATGAGTTAAGAAGAAAAGATATACTTGATAACATTCTAAGCATTGGTACTGTTTTCAACAGAAGAAAAGGTTTGGGATATGCTCCAAAGAAAAATCAACCCAAAAGAACTCAAACTATGTTTGTACCCAAGAACACAATGGCTAGAAAGAGAAATGAAGTTGATTCTATTACTTGCCATTTTTGTTTACGTCTTGGACACTATTCCTTTTCATACCCTTATAAGACTAAGGATTCCGAATTAGTTTGGGTCCCAAAACCTCAAACTTAATAGAGTCAAAAGGAATTTAGTTGAGATATGGCCAAACACTCCATCTTGCTATTTATATTGTCTTATCTCAACTAAACAAAAGATTTCATGCATATTGTTAATCTTCGGCACTGTTGTACTAAAACAGAAACTTAGTCGGTCGAAGTATTGTCGACCGAACCATTAATCGGTCAAAGTATTATCGAGCGACCGGATGTCTGTAACATATCAAAATTTACAGCAATTATTTCGGTCGAAAATTGGTCAACCGAGCTAAATTTTTGTGTTTCTTTGTTTGTAATACAGTAATCTTCTCGATCGACAATTAGTCGACCGAAACAGATGTCGGTCGAACAATTGTCGACCGACTGGATTTCTGATTCAGAACTCTTATACAAATCTGTACTTAAATGATTCTAACCATATCGCACCATCACATGGGTACCAAAATCTACATTTTAATGCAGGAATGGGTGGTTGACAGTGGATGTTCCAAACATATGACCGGGAACAAGGATGCATTTCAAACCTTTGAAGAAAAGAAAAGTGGAACGGTCACCTTTGGAGACAATGGTAAGGGTAAAATCGTTGGAATAGGTAATGTTGGTACAAACCTCAAAATAAAGAATGTTCTACTCGTTGATGGTTTGCACCATAATTTGATAAGTGTTAGTCAATTATGTGATAGTGGTTATGATGTGTTATTTAACAAAACTTGCTGCAAGTTATTGATAGAAAACACTACAAATGTTGTTTATGAAGGAAATAGAGTTGGAAATCTTTATATCCTTAAACCTAACTCTATGAAATCAGTAGTGGGAAAATGCTTGCTTGCAAATGAAAATACCTTACAACTATGGCATAAAAAGCTAGGACATGCTAGTTCACATGTTATTAAAAAGTTAGTGAAATATGATCTTGTTCGTGGATTGCCTACTTTATCTTTTGATCAAGTTGAAAACTGTGAACCATGCACAATGGGAAAGCAAACCAAAACCTCTTTTAAACCAAAACATGTACTTAGCACCAGTAGGTCCTTAGAATTAATTCATATGGATTTATTTGGACCCATGAGGACACAATCTATTGGTGGTAAAAGATACTGTTTTGTTATTGTTGATGATTATAGTAAATACACATGGGTACACTTTATTGCAACTAAAGATGATACTATTCATGTTTTTATACAATTTTGTTCCAAGATTGAAAATCTATTACAAAGCAAAATATGTACCATTAGAAGTGATCATGGTGGAGAATTTGAAAATCATACATTTGAAGAATTTTGTACATCTCAAGGGTACACTCATAATTTTTCTGCTCCACGCACCCCACAACAAAATGGTATAGTTGAAAGGAAAAATCGATCACTACAAGAAATGGCTAGAACTGTGATGCTCGAACACAACACACCCAAAACCTTTTGGGCTGAAGCTGTAAACACTGCATGCTATGTGTTAAATAGAGTAACTGTTCACTCTCATTTAAAGAAAACTCCATATGAAATAATACATTCTAAGAAACCTAGAGTTGACTATTTTCATACTTTTGGCTCCACATGCTATATTTTAAATACCAAAGATGATAGAGATAAGTTTGACTCTAAATCACACAAAGCATTCTTTTTGGGATATTCCACTTCTAGCAAAGCTTTTAGAGTATATAACACTATCTCTAGAAAAGTTGAGGAATCTATTCATGTTTCTTTTCATGAAGAGACCAAATCTGAAAATCTAGAAATCATAGATCTCACTAATCAATTCGAAAATTTAAACATACCAAATGATAGTGAGAAAGTTACTACAAATAATCACCAAGCTGAACCACAACCTACACCTAGGCTTATTAAGGATCATCCTCAAGAACTTATTATTGGAAATCCTAATGATAAAGTCAAAACTCGGTCTTCCTTCAAAGATGTTGCAAACATGGCTTTTGTTTCTATCATTGAACCTAAAAAGATATCTGAAGCTCTTAAAGATGATTATTGGATAATAGCCATGCAAGAAGAATTGAATCAATTCACTAAAAATGATGTATGGGATTTAGTTCCTAAACCACAAGATAAAACCATCATAGGAACTAAATGGGTTTTTAGGAATAAGCTAAATGAGGCAGGAGAAGTAATAAGGAATAAAGCTCGGTTAGTAGCACAAGGATATAATCAACAAGAAGGAATAGATTTTGATGAAACATATGCACCAGTAGCTAGACTTGAAGATATTAGAATGTTACTAGCTATTGCTGCACATAAAAACATCAAACTCTACCAAATGGATGTAAAAAGTGCATTTCTAAATGGCATTATTCAAGAAGAAGTATATGTTGCCCAACCACCTGGTTTTGAAATACCGGAAAAAGGTGACTATGTTTATAAACTTAAGAAAGCACTTTATGGTTTAAAACAAGCACCTAGGAATTGGTATGAAAGGCTCAAGACATATCTCTTTGATAATAATTTTTCTATTGGAAATTCAGATTCTACTTTATTTTTCAAAACATATACATCTGATTTCCTAGTTGTGCAAATATATGTTGATGACATTATTTTTGGAGCTTCTAATGATTCATTGTGCACACAATTCAGTGACATTATGCAAAAAGAATTTGAAATGAGCCTGATGGGTGAACTAACTTTCTTTCTTGGTTTTCAAATTAAGCAAACACCTGTCGGAATATTCATAAGCCAAGAAAAATATACTAAGGAACTCTTAAAGCGTTTCAGGATGGATCAGTGCAAACATGCTACTACTCCTATGGCTACTTCTATTAAAATTGATAAGGATGAAAATGGGGAACCTATTGATGATTCCTTATATAGAGCCATGATTGGTAGTTTGCTTTACTTAACTGCTTCTAGACCGGACATTATGTTTTCCGTTGGTCTTTGTCCTCGATTTCAATCACAACCTATGCACTCTCATTTTCTAGCAGTTAAACGAATTCTTCGTTACCTAGCCGGCACTACTTGTTTTGGTTTATGGTATCCAAAAGGACAATCCTTGGATTTTAAAGCTTATACTGATGCAGATTATGCTAGTTGTCGCCTTGATCGCAAGAGTACTAGTGGTGGCTGTTTCTTGTTAGGAAGAGCTTTAGTATCTTGGTTTAGCAAGAAACAAAATACGGTTGCCCTATCTACAACTGAAGCTGAATATATGGCAGCCGGGTCTTGTTGTGCTCAAGTGCTTTATATGCAACAAGTATTAAATGATTATGGTTTTACTCTTTCATCTACGCCTATTTTTTGTGACAACACGAGCGCTATAAACTTAGCACACAATCCTATTTTACACAGCCGAGCTAAACATATTGAAATCCGTCATCACTTTTTAAGGGATCTTATCTCCAAGAATCATGTTTCCCTTCATCATGTTGATACGGAAGATCAATTGGCTGATATTTTTACAAAACCGCTTCCACTAGATCAATTTAACAAAATTAGGAAGCAACTTCTTATCACTCCTTTGGAAGATGTTTTCTTTGATATTTGTGCTACTTAAACAAAAACTCTTACTTGCATTATGATATTTTGGCTTTTAAATGGACATCTTTTTCATTAGATTTGATGGGACATCTAATTAAGGGGGAGTTTTTATTTCTAACGGATATCTTTTTGAAATGACAAAGGGGGAGAAATAAATATAAAACTAAAACTTAGTAATTAGGAAACACTCAATCAATGAGTTTCATAAATAAACTCTTGGCTTTACATTGAAAAGATTGCTAAATTCCCTAGTGAATTGGATTTCATGTTCCATAATTCAAGGGGAATAATAAGCACACATTTTATAAACAAGAGGAAAAGCTACAAAAGGTATGAAACTCATATGGTTTATATTTCCTTTATTTATATTTTTGGAAATGTTTGTCATCTTCAAAAAGGGGGAGATTGTTGGCTAAATGGACATCTATAAATCCCTTTGTTTTGATTATGACAAACATTTCATTCTTATTGATCTAACGAGCTACTTGAGTGTGCAGGAACAAGGTGGATGACAAAAGCAATTAGGGAAATCCATATGCTTATATGTTTGTATTTTCATGAAATGTAATCGCCTTGTAAAAACTTGTACAAATATATAATGTACAAGTACTTAGATTTCATGTAAATCAAGCGTTAGATTCTCCCTAGCTAAACACCATATTTAGATAGGTCATCCCCTTCAAATAGGATCACATATGCACACTCATACATATAATTAGTGCCTAAATTGAAACATTGAAACAGGATCAATCTTGGTCGACAAACTCCTCGACCGAGACAGTTTCGGTCGACAATCTTTTCGACCGAGAAAGATCCAAAGTAGCCGTTCGACACAACTGACAAGGTAGTTGGCAGTTGGAGATAGACGTTGCAAATCACTTGTTCCAGAGAGCCTGTCGGTCGACAAAAGTTCGACCGAGTAGGTGTCTCGGTCGACCATTCCTCGACCGAGATGGTCTCTGACCGCAACTGCAGAATTAATTAATTAGCCGTTGTTAAAGCAACAAACTTGTACCTAATGGCTAGTTAAGCACTTAGAAACCCCTAGAAGTTGTCTAGAACGTCCTTAAGCATCCTTAGGCCATTCCTATAAATAGGACAAGCCATAGGACACTCAAACTCACTTGTTACACTTGAGAAATCCTTGAGCATACTTTGAGCAATCTGTTTGTGAGCAATTTGAGCATTGTGACAATTGGCCATTTCCTTCCTTAGCTCAAAATTCGTGTCCTATAGGCTAGTATCTCCTACCCACTGTAATCACAAGTTCATACACTTGGTTAGGAGATCTATACGCTTGATCTAGGCAAATCAAGCCTTGGGCTACAAAGGATAAGTTGTAATTTCCTTTTTCCTTTCTTGTTCTCTATTATCGTTTGTACTCTCCTTGCTACTCCTAGGTTGGAGGCTGCTAATTGGAGAGGGTGGAGATCTTCTTGGTGAAGAAGGTGACTTTGAGCTACTTCAGAAGGCTGGTGCAACAAGAGGTTACTTCTAGAGAGGAAGGCTACTTCAAGGGGGAGCTTGGAGTTACTTCAAGAAGGCTACCTCAAAGTTGGTGCACCTACTTCAAGTGAAGGCTGTTCAAAGGGTGTAAAGGAAAGTATTGTATTTTGTATAAATCCTTGAGAAGGTAATAAAATAAATACTTTCAAAATCCCGGTTGGGTAAGCAACCGGGTAGTGGACTGACAACTTTAGTATTTGCTAAAGTTGGAACCACTCTAAACACCTGTCTCCTTCTTCCAATTTTCAATTGTGGTTGTTTGAGTTTAATAAATTGTTAAAATTATTTTAAAATTCTATTCACCCCCCTCTAGTGTTTTTTCACCCCGGTGGTTCTTCAGCACTTTCAGCAACTGGTCCTCCTCCTCGGCACTCAGATCAGCAGATATAATCACAGGCAACTTTTCTGCCTCAGCTAGAAATGCATACTTGAGGTGCGGCGGCAACGACTTCAACTCCAATTCTGGCGGGCTGATTAAGGATGATTGAAGCGGTGGTGGGAGGTCGCCTAAATCTTCATAGTACCTCGCATAGAAGTACGGAAACATCTGAAGCATCTTGGCGCACTCCTACAGTGATTTGCTTCTCATCCAATCATGAGTGATATTGACTAAGCAGGCCTCAAGTGGTAATTCTGGATATGCGTCAAAAACCGAATTTGCTATAGCCTCATCTTCAACAGAGGGAGGAATGTCCTCCTCCTCATCGTTCGAAAAACCCACAGCCTTGGTAAGGGATACCACCTTGGTCTGCTCCATGATGTCCATAGCCAAAGTCCCTTTTTCCACCTTGGTCATTACATGAGCCATATCTAAAAATGGCTTCCCTAGACAAAGTGAGATATTGTGATCAAAATGCTTTACCATGTGGCATTTCTCCTTGGCTTTAGGTGAAGTGGCTCTAGAAGGAATGACCATCTCGAATCGATCATCGGCTATACCTAAGGTCAAACGACCTCTCCCCATCTCAAGTATCATGTTAGCTGTAGCTTGGAAGGGTCGTCCGAGTAGTATCTCATTGCCTTGTTCATCTTGCATCTCCATGACGACATAATCTTCTAGAAATACAAATCGATCTACTTTCACTAGCACGTCTTCACAAATACCGTATGGCTTTACCACTGAACTATCCTCCAATTGGATTGTCATGTTGCTCGGCCGTGACTCTTTTAATCCCAACTTCTTGAATGTAGAGAGGGGCATCAAGTTAATGCTCGCCCCTGAGTCACATAGCGCTTCACCAAACTTAACTTTCCCGATGTAACATGAGATGTTGAAACAACCCGGATCTTGCCTCTTTGGTGGCAATGTGCCCGTGATGAAGGCACTCACCTACTCCTTAAGCACAACAACCTCCATGTCTGGGATTTTTCTCTTCTTGGTAATGATGTCTTTCATAAATTTGCCGTAAGAAGGGATTTGCTCAATTGCTTCCAATAATGAGATGTTAACTGAAAGCTTTCTGAAACTGTCTAGAAACTTTTTAAATTGGGCATCCACTTTCCTTGCCTTTGCACTGTTCGGATATGGGACCGAGACAGCCTGTGCCCTTTGATGCGGTGGCATATAAGGTGTCCTTTTCTGCGTCTCCTCCTCATCTGCAATAGGATCATCAGTAGCATCCACTGCTATATCCGCAACTGGTTCTGTGACCGGTATGGGCAGCTCCTCAGTGGCCTCACCTTCAATTTCTGCTTGGGGTTTGCTTGGTTCATCGGCTCTGGGGTTTAACAGTTTCTTGCCACTCCTTAGCTAGATGGCCTTTGCCTGTTGGTTTCCTCCTGGAATATTAGTGTTACCCGAAAAACCTTGGTGCACCGACTTCTTCAAATTGGCTATCTCTTCTGCCATTTGCACCATGGACGTCTCTATTTTCCTCATTTGAGCCCCATGGCTCTGCAGTGTCTGCCCGAACTGGTTCATAAACTCCCCTTGTTGCTTTATCTGCTGGCCAAAAGTAGTCATTAATTCTTGATTTTGCTTTATCACTTGATTGAGCAACTCCGTGCTCTTATCCTCCGCTACTGGCTGGGGTTTTGCATCTAGATCCTGCAAGAAGTTGTTTGGGTCCTTCTAAGAGAACTTCTTGTCCTTCCTCCATGAGTAATCGCTATTTATGTAACCTTGTTGCTGTCTCATGAATTTGACTTGTGCCTCGTCCTCAGATTCAGTATCCTCCTTTGCAAGCAGTTTCTTCACGAGAAGGTCCATCTTCTCATTCATCTCCTTGATTGCTTTAGATTCCCCTGCTACTCGAACATGCTCCACGATGTCTCTATCGCCCCATGATTGCTTCTTGGCCATGTTCTTAAGGATTTCCCAACACCTCGTGTCGGTATTGTTCAAAACGAATCCTGAGCCTGCTGAATCGAGGTTACTTCTATCATGCTCGGAGAGAGAAAAATAGAAGATCTTGACCTGTGTCTCCTTGTCAAGCCCGTGATGCGGGCACCGCCTAAGCATGATCTGAAACCTTTCCCAGGTCTCAGAGTAGGTCTCTCCTGCTTTCTGGGTGAAGTTGTGGATCTTCCTGATCATGTCATTGGTCTTATCGGGCGGGAAGAACCTTTCAAAGAAAACCTCCACCATGTGGTCCCAAGATTCCACATATTCATCGTCTAGGTTGTGCAACCACTCTCGTGTGTTTCCCGCTAGATAACTCGGGAAGAGCTTCAAGTAGAGAACATCTTGTGGAAATTTGTCTATTTTTATCATATCACAATTTTCCACAAATTGACTTATATGCGCGACTGGGTCTTCATTCTTGAGCCCATGGAATGCATTCGAATTCACCAAGTTGATTAATGCAGGATCAATCTTGTATGTCGGAATATTAACCGCCTGCTTCTTGATCGGCCCCTTGGAAGCGGATGAAGAAGAAGCCTTGATCTTCTCCCATATTGTCTGTGGCTCTGCCATCTCTTCTTGTTCGGGTTCAAAATCTATATCTTCTAAGTGGTCTTGATTGTGGCCTTCCTCATCGTCAGGTCCCGTCAGTGGAACCTCTGGTGCGTGCTGCGTGTAGTCGGTGCTACGCATCTGCACCATGCACAGTACCTGCAAAGTGAAAATTTAAGTTCAGTACAGTGCTTGACGATTACAAAATTTAGAAATTAGACTATGAATTTTTAAAATGATAAAAAAAATAAAAATGTGGCCTAGAGTGGCCGCTTGTAGCACTCGTAGTGTCGATAATTGTCATGTCCCCAGCAACGGCGCCAAAAACTTAACACGCTTTTTACGTGCGTAGAAACGAAGTGTACACGTCAATGTAATATAGGCCTTTGTGAGGCCCGAGTCGAACTCAGGGACACGTGAATTATCGAAGACTACTACTAACTACTCGCAATCAGCTAGACCAATTAAAGATTTGGAAGTTGTTGTTAAAATTAAAAGAAAATGAAAATAAAACAAAACAAAGAAATCGATCAAATGTTTAGTTTAATCAATTCAAGATGAGATCTTTAAGATTACGGTTTCACCGCAGGTTTTCATTGTATTAAATTCTATTCGGTCATTCAAATTTATCTCTCTATCCGGGTAGTGGCCTGAAATCAGAATTGCCCATTGTCGTGGTACAATTCACTACCTATGTCTAGGTCGGTTCCACCGTCATAGTAACCTATACCCTAAACTAGGTGCATTAAAATCGATCTCTCGGTATCCACCATTAACCTTACACCACCTTGTTCAAGGGATTTGTCAATTACCGTGAATTTTGTCTCTTTTCAACCGTTAATTCTTCTTTCAAAGTAATTAAGGGCATTAGATTATTATTATGGTGATCAAGCATAACAATATAATTGAGAAAACAAAATTATACCACAGATTTAAGAGATAAAATATGAATTACTATGATAAAATTGTCATACAATGAATTCCCGGGCTACTCCCGGTCCTAAAGACAAAGGGGATTAGCCCCGCATGTTCATCTCAGAGCAAAACGTGGAGTAGAAAAAGGGAAACATGGAGAAAAATGTGATTGAGTGGTGAAACCCCTGAACGGAGAAGATCCAAGCGCTCCTTGGCGTAGAATACACGTTCTCCCGCCTTTCGGTGGTGGAAATCGTCTTCTTCGGCATCCGGATTGGCTGGGGTGTGCTTCTGGGCTCCGTTCTTCTCTCCACACCTTCTCGGGACGTGTGCAGTGGCTAATGACGTGATAGATTTCTCTTGGCCGTCGTCATTAGGTATAATCTCCGAATTAGGTCGCCAAATTACCACAGTCGTCGGATTTAGATCAATCTGAAGCAAACATGTATCTAACGGTGTCGATACCATCGACGCGAGTCGATGGTATCGACCCTTCACTGTATCGGATGGATTTCTTTTCTTTTCTTTGTCGCAACTGATGCCACCTTGATACCATCGATGCGGGTCGATGGTATCGACATTCATAGGCATCGGTTTTGTCCTTTTACTATCACTGTAGCTCCACTAGTCGATGGTATCGACTTTTGTGTCGATAGTATCGATGCTCTTTTCTCCAGCAACCTGATGGTATCTCGATACCATCAAATCTCCTGTCGATAGTATCGAGATTTTGCTACTCCTTGCGACTGGCAACCTGTGGTCCTGTCGATGGTATCGACCACTGTCGATGGTATCAACAGAAGCAGATACTTCTTTTTCCTAAAATTACAACACAAAACCACATAAGCCGAAACAAAACATATTCTTATAATAATTTATGCTCAAAATACTGTAACAAGGGAGATTTGACATAAAGAAGGATCATAGACCAAAGTAGATGAATTATGCAATATTAACCACCAAAAATGACTAATAAATGCATACAACACATATAAAACAAGTCTATAAATGCACCTCAAAATCATCGCATCAGGTCTCAATACCATGTTGGTGCGTGGTATATGTATCTATATGAAGCATGGTTGTAACACATGCATGACATAATGAGATGGTACACTTACATATGTAAATGATGATGATACATAGTGTTGTAGACATCATGACCAACTCATGTTCAACTAATGATGTTAAACCCTAATCATGTCCTTTAACCCTAATATGCTTTAAGAAGGTGGGAAGTGACTTAATTAGGGTTTGGTGCAATAATCATGATGTAAACTCGAGATGGCTATGCGAGTGAACCCTAACCTAATTCTAGGGTATGTTATACTTGTGAAATGTGTATACATGAATAGAATGTGAATGCATACTTTCTCTATTCTACTTGGATAGTTTTATCTTATAGGATTAATTGTGTGTCATAGCTTGTGTGTGCCATGAATATGACTAAATGATGGCTATGAGCCTTGAAGAAGTGCACTAGAATTGTAAATATGTGAATGTGCACACTTATTAATAAATTATAGTGATTAACCTAATACACTCCAAACTTGTGGGAGGTAATGAAATTAGAGGTTGGTAATTAAATAGTGTCATGGAACCTTATGAGGTTGTATGAAACCCTAACCCTAAATTGAGGGGACATATGATGCATTGTTTACATTGCCTAAAGTGTTTAAAATAATGAGATAACAATAAGCATTTTCTCTTTATTTTCATAACATTGATGTTGTAGGTGAGATGATTATCGTAGTCAATGATTGCTATAGTGTATATGTGATGTGGTGAAGGTGATGCTTATATGCCTAAGGAGGCATGATGAGACAATAATTAGACACAAGAATAATGTGATTAGTCTTATGACCTAGTGAAGGCTTGATGCCTAGTGTGAGGTATTATCCTCTAGTAATGTGATAAGGGATTATCATCCCTAGTGAGGTGATAATAGTGATTAGCTTAATATGACCGTGTTAACATGTTGTGATGATTGATGGACTTGTTTAAGGTAGTGAGACAGTGTTGCTTTGAGAAGACATGACACATTCACACCTTAAATGTTTTATATCTTCTGAAGTTGTTTCACAAGTTATGCTTGCTAGATTGAATTAAGGGTTTTTATGTCCACTTGTATGATGGAACCTTAATTCACCTAATTGGCATAACTAATAAAGTGTAACATTAATCATGTAGTTTTCGTGCACCATAGATCCATTTTCAACATTAGTATTTGGCTGGATATTGAAACAAGTAACTCCTACGTGAAACTCAGAGCGCATATTATTGAATATTTGGGGTATCCGTGGAGGTATCTCCCTATATCCTTAAATTATTGAAATAGTGCTATGATGTTTATTATAGAATGACCATGTGTGAGCCTGTTCTCTAACATTGTGCCATGTACCAAGGCATGTTAGTTGTTTTATAGGACTATAGTTTTGACTATGAGTTGTTGTCTTTGTAGGACTATAGCTGTGACTATAAGTTGCGATCTTTGTAGTTTGACTATATGTTACTACATTGCATATTGGTGCTGAACGAGTAGTGATGGTGATGATCATGGAGTCTGGCTCTTTTTATTGATCTTGTATGGTACTGATTTTGACTTAGTAGTGGTTAGTTGGATTTGAGTGGTACGCCTCAAATCCTTAGGGCATAATAATTAAAGATGTAACACAGTCACATAGTACTATTGCTTAGGGTCACATACGAATAACATTAGATGACCCCCTTGTTGTGTTTCTTTTACTGTTTAGTTTATAACAGTTATACATTTTCTTCATATCCCTTCTTAAGGTATAAGATGATCTATAGTTTAGTGTAGATTCCATAACTACTTAAAATGTGATAATTGCCCTGCTTATATCATTGAGCTGAATTTGTTTATCTATTAAAAAGTATAATTTCCTGTTCTAGTTATCTGTGCATATAATAGATGGTGGCATAGAGTTATGTGTGTCACTAGGACATTTGGTCTCACCCTGTGGGCTCCACATTCTTTTAGGTGGACATGCACAATGAGATAGAATTCGTGTGATTGAGACTGATAACAAGTGAAGTTGTAGCTGTTGAATCATGGATGTGCAACTAGTGTCTAGTAATAGAGTCCCAAGTGTCGTCCTTGTTCAATCAGGTCCTTGGGGTTGTTTTGTGAATATTGTACATCATTTTGAGTTTTTGTTTGTAAGCCATAGTGGTACATACATGTTTTGTATACATGAGTAGATGATTACATGTAATGGGTGGTGTCTGGATAGCCAGTGAACAATGTTGTCTAACACTTTTGATATGAATGGAGCACAAGTGGAAATATTTTATGGCTTCAATTGTGAGTTGTTCAACTGAAATCATGTTATGAGATCAGTTTCAACTGAAAGTGTGTCACAAGAATGTCATTGGAGGGAGGATGGTAGAACAATTATGCTAGGAGGGAGTGGGTATGGTGGTAGAGGCTATTTAACAATTAAAGTTTTGGATTTGTGGGTTGATATCACAGTTGTACTCGGCAACACAACTGTGGTTGCAGATAGGTAGCATGACTGTGCTGGGTGGCACGACTGTGTTGTTGGTATGTATGCCCAGAGAACCAGTCATATGATGATTGTAACTTGGCATCACATACTTGATTTGATAATAATAACAAAGGTACCATTTATTATGTTTGTTCAATTATGAGATGATAATATAATATAATAGATGTCTAAAGAATGATGTTACTCAATTACATATGTCTTTAGGTTGAGGACCTAAACAATGAGATCATATGTATGATAAGAGTACTGACATTCTTTATATGTCCCTAGCCAGATATTATTGTAGAAGCAAAATAGACGACAATAATACATATGACTAGAGTATGTGCCGCCTAATGATAAAGTCTCATTAATCATGATATTGGATATCAAGTCAAACACATAAGTACTTGTTAGAGAATAGTATACCGAGCAAACCCACCTTGAGAGTGATACTCAGAAACTAAGGAATGGTAGTCAGAATCATCTCTCAAAGTGATAGTGGTTCTTAGATCTAAAGTCGCTATACTCATGACATGTCATCATCATGACCATGAATAAGGGTAGCTATAAGGGTGGTGCTCGAGTATGTTGTGACACATAGGGATTGTCAGTGAGTTATGTATATGGGTGTAAGGAGTAGGACCCATAGGGGATCCACTCCCTATTAAAATTTGAAACATAAAACCTTAAATCCAAACACACCCAAAAAGGTATGATGGAGTGGGTGTAAAATTTTCAAATCTTATCAATGGTATTCAAATCAATCATAGTATAGTAGCGGAATATATAACATGACTATTATCAACTTTCCAAAAGATTACAAAAGTTCATTCATAATCTCCCATGCAAGGTTTACACAAAAGGTAAAACATATGGATCTATGTAGAGGGAAATCTAAACCATAAAAATTTTTCCTCCAAGTTTTAACTCCTTAATCTAAGTCTAGGACTTCATGCCATATCATCCAAGTCCTTCACCTAGGGTTGGAAGCATACCCCAGCAAGATGAGAAAAATAGATAACATCAGCAAAGGCTGGTATGTGCATACTAAATAGAAAATTGAGCAATTTAAAAGAATAAAGGACATCAAGTATAAAATGCTTCCCATAGAAAAGTAAGGTACTACCCAATTAGGCATAAAAAAGAATCTCAATAAATAAGACTAATAAGAGAAAAGTATAAAAATAAAGCATCCATGTGTTTCACAGGTGACAACACTAGAACAATATAATCATGTAAGGTGATCATGGTCTTGTATGCATCTTCTATAAAATATGGGGTGGCAAGATCTATCAACATCTTCCTAGGCACATTTTCCCTAAATATTTTCATATGCAGGAATTTTCACATATGCATGCCTATGTGGGAATTTTCACATCCACATAAAAGAATTTGTAACATTATACTAGTAGTCACCACATGATGCATAACAAAAGAATAAACAAGAATGAACCAAATAAAAGAGATGAAAACATCCAAAACAATCATAAAGTGGGATCACATGATACTAATCAACATCCACCTTAATAGTAGGAAAAAGAGCATATATTACCAAAGAATGTTCCACCATGAGCAATGTATAGGGAAGAGTCCAAAAGAATGTCAAATCATATAACATGATCATGAGATTAGTAACAAATAAAATAGTTCACAAGAACCATAATTTTCAAAAGAAAAGAGATAATGTGTAGGATATTGTCCATAGGGCCAAGAGAAAGAATAAAAATAGGTCATTGCTCAAAGTAGAAGAATAGGAGATGCAAACATTCCTTATTTAGAATCTAAATAGTTCAAAGATAGTCCTATATCCAATCTTAGATCTCCAAAACACTTATGATGCATATATGTAGAATTAGGGTTAGGTTTACATTAGTTATCCAAAACCCTAAATCACCTTTTTAATATTAGTAAATTAGGTTATCAAAACCACTCCATGTTTTAGATTATATTTTTTCAAGTTCAAAACATATTTTATCATATTTTTCTGACATTCAAATATTTAGTTATGAATTTTTCAAGTTATTACTTATTTAGGAAAATGCATTAAAATCACATATTTATAAGATTAGATTTTGGCAACAAAACTAGTACCATTAGAAATCTCATATATTTATTGTTTTAAAACATATTTTTACTTAATTGTTGGACAAGTAGATTAAAAGATACAATTTTTGCAATATCGACCAATCAGAATAATTGAAAAAGCCAAATACGTAGAAGAGAGTCTCATGAGAGAAGACCCGGGACACTTACATGGCCCAATCAAAGGTGGCCAAGTAGTCTGGTCAGTGGCCAGCAAAACTTGCCCAAAGCAAGGAAATAATGGGAGAAAAGACCATTCTCCACCTGTGTCGAAATACAAAGCAAGAGGTTAAAACAAGGGTAGCATAGACAAATCAAGGCCCAACTTCTTCTTCCATGGTTTATGCTTGCGAGAAACATAGAGCCAAGAATGCAAGAGTCAATCTACGATCTATTTCTAAGATGGTGTTAGGGTCAAAGTCATTGTCTTCACCAGAGGTTCCTAGTCTTAGGGACCCATAACCTGATTTTTGAGTTGGGTAGACGCACTGAAGGTCACCCCGCCATGGCAGACATGTGAAAGGAGATATGAAATCAAAAAGGGGAAAAACAAGGTCATACCTTATATGAAGAAATAAACACTACTCAAAGCTTCCTAAAGGTCTGTGGGACATATTGGCACCCTCAAAACGAGACTCCATCTCTTAAACAATGCTGGGAACCCCCAAATACCAAGCACGAACCTTCAGAATTGGGAACCCACACTCACAATGGTTTTAGAGCAAGTAAACTTATTCTAAGACCTTGTGAAGGTTCCACAATCTCTCAGAACACATCTTATATAGAACTGAGACTCTAGTATGATCAGAAATCCCAAACAGAAAAGGAAACAAGGGAAAGAGAACCCCCTGTTGACCAGGGCACTGGAACACCCAAACGTAAACAATCTAGGGCTCATAGAATTTGATTTCTCACGTGGAACACATAGACATGGAAACCTAGGGGTGATGGGGACCACAAAGAGAGATACATGGGGAAAGAGGAGTCCGCAGACTGTAGAGTCCAAGCACAGGCAGACTGAAGGTAGAAGATGGGTTGATGATCGTTAGATCACTTATCTAACAGCTCTGACAGAAGCCGAAATCAAATAGGCATGATATAAAAACCATATGCGAGTAAAAAAAATCAGATGCGTGGCAATTAAATTGAGAGAAAAATCAAATGAAGCAAATTCCAAGTTACATTGGGAATAGGATTTAGGTATTTTCTTCTATAGTTAAATTGAGATAGCACACATTATGCATTTAAGATGAAACTTTGAATCTAGACTAATTAAAGCATGTAGAATCTGATTTTAGCATTAGATTTCACAATTGGAAACTTTTGATGTAATAATTAATCAAATTATAATATTATTTCATCATCATTATTATTCATACAATTGTGTCCAATATGTTTATATTACAACCATTACGCAAGATTATTTTGTACAAATTATTATGAAATCTCCATATATCTCATGTAACATATTTTATGTGTCCATAAATGACCTAAGGCTAATGTGAGAAAATTAGGTTACATCAGGGTGTTTCATTCATTGCATTAACATATAAGGATTTCAATTAAGATACTAATGTGCATATATTTATCTTTGTTTGGCCAAAACCCAAAGAACTAAGTTAACTATCCTCCAAGACATATGGTTAGGGTCAAGATGCTAGGTTTTGGTTCGTTACAAAACTCCACCCCTTAAAAAAATTTCGTCCTCAAAATCTATTGATCCAAACATCAACAACCAACTACTCTCCACCCCTTAAAATGACTACCTAACAAGTCAAACTTAACAACTTTTAGGGTTTCCCACATATCTTTTAGTTGTGAATGTTTTAGAGATGTATCTACCCAACATGTCATAACAACTTAGGGTTGTGCTATAGGTCCTTGTGTCTCTAAACTAACAACCCTATAAACATCCATAATTCATAGGGTAGGTCAACTACACCTTCATTACAAGACCTAAATTGCTAGTTATTACACCATCATCCTAATTAGGGTTAGATTCTATTCCAAATAATTCTAGGGTTTCACCATACCTCCAAAAAATCTTGATTGTGACTTAGATTAAGAAAACTTTAATAAAATCCAAAAACTTTTGTACATATAGTAGTTTAATTAAAAATATATTTTTCTTCAAAAAATCATGCAATATGAAACGAAGATGAGCTCAAAATCAATGTGGAAACCAAGTCACAATTTATTCACAACAAGATCTTCTTATCCTACTATTTCTCCATACTCATATCCTAATTTTCAGCCTCAAATCAACCCTTATTGCATCAAAAGTTACATGTCATCATTAACTTATATGGTAGGGTAAGTTCACCTACAACCTCATCACTAAAGGGTTTACTAAACATCATGATTCTAATGTGAAGCTCATTTCAACTTTTCATCATCAAAAACAAATTAGATAAGATTTAGGGAAAATACGTCAAGGTTATCAACATCTGTCGGGGCACGTCTGCCCTAAATATTTTCATATGTAGGAATTTTAACATCTGCATGCATATGTGGGAATTTTCACATCCACATAAAAGAACTTGTAACATTATACTAGTAGTCACCACATGATGCATAAAAAAAAGAATAAACAAGTATGAACCAAATAAAAGAGATGAGAACATCCAACAAATACATAAAGTGGGATCAGATGATCCTAATCAACATCCACCTCAAAAGTTGGCAAAAGAGCATATATTACCAAAGAATGTTCCACCATGAGCAATGTATAAGGAAGAGTCTAAAAGAATGTCAAATCATATAACATGATCACAAGATTAGTAATAAATAAAATAGTTCACAAGAACCATAATTTTCAAAAGAAAAGAGATAATGTGTAGGCTATTGTCCATAGGACCAAGAGAAAGAATAAAAATATGTCATTTCTCAATGTAGAAGAATAGGAGATACAAACATACCTTACTCAAGAATCTAAATAGTCCAAAGACAGGCCTAGATCCAAGCCTAGGTCTCCAAAATACCTATGATGCATATATGTAGAATTAGGGTTAGGTTTACATTAATTATCCAAAACCCTAACAATCACCTTTTTAATATTAGTGAATTAGGTCATCAAAACATTCCATGTTTTATATTATCATTTTCTAAGTTCAAAACATATTTTATTATATTTTTTTGACCTTTAAATATTTAGTTATGAATTTTACAAGTTATTACTTATTTAGGAAAATGCATTAAAATAACATATTTATAACATTAGATTTCGGAAACAAAGCTCATATTTTTTTGATTTTAAACATAATTTTACTTAATTTTTGGACAAGCAGACTAAAAGATATGATTTTTGCAATATCGACCAATCAGAATAATAAACAAAAGCCAAATAAGGAGAATAGAATCTTGTGAGAGAAGACCCAGGCCACTGACATGGCCCAATCAAAGGCAGCCAAGTAGTCTAGTCAGCAACCAGCACAAATCGCCCAAAGCAAGGAATGAAAGGGCCAAAAGACCATTATGCCCATGTAGTGAAAAAAAAGCAAGAGGTCGAAACAAGGGTAGCATAAACAAATCAAGCACTAACTTCTTCTTCCATGGTTTACTCCTGTGAGAAATATAGGGGCAAGAATCTGAGAATCAATCTATGATCTGTTGCCAAGATGGTGTCGGGGTCAAAGCTAATGTCTTCACTAGAGGTTCTTGGTCTTAGGTACCCATAACCCAACTCTTGAGTTTGGTAGACTCATCTAAACATCACCCCACCATGGTGGATAGGTGAAAGCAGATAGGAAATCAAAAAGGGGGAAAACTAGGTCATACCTTATATGAAGAAATAATGCTACTCAGAGCTTCCTAAAGGTCCCTGGGATAGATTGGCACCCTCAAAATGAGACTCCATATCTCGAACAACGCTGGGAACCCCCAAACACCAAGCATGAACTGTCAAAATTGGTAACCCACACTCTAATGGATTAAGAGTGAATAGACTTATTCTAAGACCTTGTGAAGGTTCTACAATGTCTCAAAAAGCATCTTATATATAATCGAGACTCTGGTACGATCAGGAAATCCCAAACAGAAAAGGAAATAGGGGAAAGAGAACCCCCCTTGTCAAACTGGGCACTGAAAGACCCGAACTCGAACAATCTAGGGCTCATCTAATTTGATTCCTCATGTAGAATACGTAGAGATGGAAACCCATGTGTGATGGGGACCACAGAGAGAGATACGGGGGAAAGAGGAGTTCACAGACTGTAGAGTCCAGGCACGGGCAAACTGAAGGTGAAGATGGGTTGATGATTGTTGAATCACTTATCCAACGACTCTGACAGAAGCCCAAATCAAATAGGCTTGACATATAAACCATATGCGAGTAAAAAAAATTTGAATGTGTGACAATTAAATTGAGAGAAAAATCAAACAAAGCAAAGTCTGAGTTACATTGGGAATATGATTCAGGTATTTTCTTATTTAATTAAATTGAGATAGCAAACATTATCCATTTAAGATGGAACTTTGCACCTAGACTAATTAAAGCATGTACAATCCAATTTGAGCATTAGATTTCACAATTGGAAACTTTTATGCATTATCTAATCAAATCTTAGTTTCTCTTTCTCCATACATTAATGACATTAGGATTATCGAAATTTGGTGAAACTTCATCCACAAGTCACATTAGATATGTTGGTTACTAGTTTGCCCTTAATTTCACATGTTGAAGTTGTTTTTACATTTATTAAATATTTTGAAGGTTCTACACACTTTCTCTCTCCTGATTTCATCTTTTAATCAACTATTCTCCAAATTGAGTGAAAATTCACCCAGAGGCATACTTTAATGTGCAGATTATGAATCTAAGATTATTATCCAAATTTGGAGTCATTAAATATTTTATTTCATATTTTGAAGGAAAACTCATATTTTCTTTCCTAAAAGAAATTAAGGTAGTTATTATAGTGCAAATAATGTGAAACTTGACTCCCAAGTTATTTGGGATCCAAGAAACAAGAATTTCATATTAGATTTCTCTTTTGGAATCTCCTTTTATGAATTATGAATTTTTTGTATTGTTATTATTATATTTATTATAATATTATTTCATCATCATTATTATTCATCCTATTGTGTCCCATACCTTTATATTATAACCAAAAGAATTATGTAAGATTATTTTGTATGATTTATTATGAAATCTTCATATATCTCATGTAACATATTTTATGTGTCCATTAATGACCTAAGGCTAATGTGAGAACATTAGGCTACATTAGGGTGTTTTATTCATGCATTAACATATGAAGGATTTCAATTAAGCTACTAATGTGCATATTTTTATCTGTGTTTGGCCAAAACCCAAAGAACCAAGTTTACTATACTCCAAGACATATGATTAGGGTCAATAGGGTAGGTTTCAGTTCGTTTCAATGGGATTTGTACCTACAACTAGAGTTTATACCCTAGCCACTTGATAAGTGAGACTGAGAAAAGTATGGCCACACTCATGTGAGTTAATATGTGATATTGAGCTCACATGCATCTCAAATGTCTACTCTAAACATAGATTGAATATTAAGAGTATGAGAATTCCATGCCTTGCATTTAATTTGATATCTGAGTCAAAGGAACTATATGGTCATGGTAACACTAATCACATTTGTAGGTTAAAGTTGTTCTCTAACTTTCCATTTACTTGGGTAGTGATGATGTGTTGTTAGATACTGCTCATTTCTTGTGATTCCATAATCTAGTTATGGACATTCAATGTCGATTAATTTGGGATCTATAAAGTCACACATATAGGATGTACTTGAAAGAGGAGTTTTATCATAGAAAAAATTAAGTTTGGTTACTGAAGTGTTTAGATAATCAAAATGAATAATAATGGTTATCAGTCGACCAATTAGAGTGTCTAGTTGACCGACTGGGCAATGCTAACTCTGGCTGATGAAACCAACCAGTCGACGGGTGTAAGTGTTAAAGTCGATCAACTAATAAATTTTACCAACTGATGATTACGGTAGCTAATCAACTGAATGGGTCAAAATGACAAGTTTGATTAGGTCAAACAAATTAATGCTAGTCGAAACAACAAACATTAATCTTTATAATAAAATTAGTGTTTTGCATCGTTGACCACTAACTAATAGATTGACTAGATTATCGAATCGATCAACTAGCCGTGCTCGGCTGACTCCCGATCATGAGATCTGACCCATCGTCTCCCTAGGGTTTGGTGAAACCCTAGTCTAGTCACTCTTATATAAAGGAGATGGATATGGCTCTCAAAGATACTTGATTTCTGATAGTTGTGGAAACGTGAGAGCCTAAGTCGTATTACCCATGAAAACGAGAGATATAAAGGGATAAGGAATTCGACACTAGCATGTTGACAAACTAAGGGTCAACTCCTTCCTACTAGCTTAGGAAGCACGATATGAAGTTCCTAGTGGTCCACATAGACTACACAGAGGTGTGGGATCTTTTTCCTCTATGCTAGGAGGACGTTGTCAACCACTGTATGACACCATCGAGCATTGCCCATGTGATTCTTAGGAAGGAAGCACATCTCCGTGCAAGGATAGTCACTGGACTTTCTCCAAGACAAGGTATATCTTGCACCCTCTTTCTCAATGCATCGTTATTGATGCAATCTTCTTGTTAGGATATATGAACATAAAATTTTGTTTCTAATGCCATCTCTGTCTCCATATTTCTTGAGACAAGTTGAGGGGCTTAAGCAATGGTCATTCCACTGAGCATGGGCTACTTCACATGTTGGCATCACGATCGTGGTAGCTGGTGCTATTTTGGGGCCTCCTTTGCACAACCGTGATAGCTATCATGACCGTGGTGGTGACTTTCTATATCTGCTTCAAGTCTAACATTTCACTATAACTTTGTCTTGGGTAGTACGATCGTTCCATTTTTCCATGATCATGCTTGGAGTTTTTTCTTGCACTTTGATTTTCAACTTCACAATCCATGGCCTCCTTTGCATTGGCTTGACTCTTGGTCACTAGGGTTAGGTTGTCTTGTGCCCTCCTTAGACTTCTCCATGGGTGAAGGAACCCTCATCCTCCTTGTCTCCTGTCCATCCAAATCATGATCCAAGTACCTAAAAAACACTCAAAGAACACACATACATGCTTTTGATAATAATACACATATTGAGGAAAATAGCATACATTCTGACATGTTTTGATGTGATTAAAGTATAGGAAGACAAGATATGAAGTCCTAAAATAGGTCTTCATCACTTTATTGCTTCCTTTTCACATGTTATATTCTGGAAGAAATGGTATCGATGATGAGGTGGATGACACTAGGTTCTTATATTAACATTCTCAATGTCCATAGACTAAGGTGGAGTCAATGCACATCATCATGATGTTCTTCTCCATGGATAGTGATAATTTGATCTTAAGGATAGAACAAAGCAATGCGTATTCTAATCCTACCTATTATATGAGACAAAGAGGGATCTTACTGGGTTAAATCCCCAAGATACCCTCATATCATCATTTTACCAGTCTTGTAGTTGAGGACCATTTGCGACTTTTTTCCCCTAAAAGTTTTGAGGCACATAGAGTTATTATCAGGAAAGGTCTCAATTGTACCCCATAATGCGACATTCTTTAATAGTCACATACATGGACATTTGGTAATTCCATGATGACTTTAATATATAAAATCCCTGTAATATCTTATTCTCAATATTTCATATATAAATTTATGTATTTTGGGAAAATGAGTAAAATAACATTGGAACCAATAAATTATAGCGTATCTATCTAAATAGGTTTTGGAATATAGATAAGTTTGTTTTGGAAGTCTATTACTTAGGGTTTGAGTATATAATAGAATATAACCCCAATATTTGTATAACATGTTGTTAGGTACTCTAGAACCATGATTTTAGGCTCTAGGGTTTGGCCTTAGCTATGTGTTGACCAAATATAAGATACATACATCTTCCCTATTTTTATTTTGGAATTTATATGACTAAATCCTAGTTGCTTTTGCAATACAACATGAGTTGACTAAAATATACTCTTGGAATCCTTTTTGAGAATCATCTACAAATGATATTTTATTCATCTAGTTCTCCCTTGTATTCTACTTATATCATTTTACTCACTATTTATGGGTCCTCTGACCCCACTTGCATTCTTGGACATTATCCCTTATACTGTTCTTAAATTTGATAAGAGACTAGATTTTATATTATGCCATCCTATTTTGCATGTATGATATTTGGATTATAGTTACATCTTGAGAAGTGGTGCTTCGATAATAATTTTCATACACAAGGGCGGGCTATCGTGCCTATGGTGTATGCAATATCCACCCACACATATACACATTATGTATGTATGTATGTATGTATGTATTTATGTATGTATATATATATATAATATAATATAATATAATATATATATGTGTGTGTAATTATATATTACATTTATATGTGAGTGTGTATGAACATTCATTCTTACCTGTGTAGATAACTAATGTTATTTACATGTGGATCTGTATTATAATATGAAGGCATATAGTTGTAATTTGACGAAAAAAATTGTAATGAGATGGCCAAAATTGCAACAGAAAGAATCATTGTGACACAATGTAAAGTTTTTATGATTTTGTCATGAATTTCCTTTTTTCTATTTTCAATATGACATTGAAAACTTGTCAAGGCATTTAGGAAATGCATTTTTCTATTAAAATTGTGGTCGTCTCATCACAATTATGTGATTTCATATTACAAAATAGATCCACAGATACAAAATGTTAGTTACCCTCATGGGAACCAATATATCTGCTGTACATAATATATACATTATATATGTATATACATGTACACACACAAAGGAATGCTATTTCCAACCAGGGTATGCTTATACTTTCACCCAATCCTTAGCTCGAGATCCCATGATGTCTTTTGGCCCTATTATATATATATATATATTTTGATAAAGGGCGCCTGCCATTTTATTAAGTGATCAAATCATTTACAACAAGTGCACAGATCTGATCCTCAAACCCCTCTCCACGAGAGATGGGGTGAACAAAATGACAAGAGGGTGAGGCCAAGGCATGAGCTACCCTATTACCTTGCCTCCTAATAAAGCATAAATTGAAAGACAAAAAAAGAGAAGAGAGCTTGGAGATGTCCTTGACGATAAAGTGCTCATAACCACGTCCACCATATCCCTTCTTCACGGCCTCTACCAGAGTAAGGCAATCTGTCTCCACAATGACGTCCGTAAACCCCTTCCCAAGCGCAAGCTGCATGCCTTTCAGGACAGCCACACCCTCCGCACTAAGCACCGAGTATGGCTGTTCTAAACGACACTGGGAAGTCCACAACAGACGTCCGCGATCGTCCCGTATAGCTGCACCAAAACCACCGTCACCTGCCAGAGAGATGGAGGCATCCGTGTTGATCTTAACGCAGCCCGGTGGAGGGCGGCGCCAAGCTACACTGTCTGAAGAAGGCGGAGAAACCTCTACGTTGCTCACGGCTGCATGGTACTGTGCATATCTCCTAACAATGTCGATGAAGCTCGCTGCTAAGCCCGGGAGGAATGGAGGGTGCTCGTCAAAGATGTATTTGTTCCTTGCTGTCCACGTAACCCATAGAAGCGCCGCCCCCTCCTCCTTGCATCTATCATTCTCCTCATCCAGAAGGCTGTCCACAAAACTCCCCAAATCATGAAGGTCCATCTGTCCCAACCAATCGAACTCGCCGGTAGCCCAGATCCTCCTTGCTATCTCGCACTGGAGTAAAACATGCGTCGAGTCCTCACGCTGTCCGCAATGGTGGCAGCCCTCATCCGAAGTCACCTGCTTTTTCTGCAGCTCCGTCATAGAAGGAAGGATATTTTGCAAAGCTCTCCAGATGAAATGTTTTAATTTCGGTGGCCATCTTTCTTTCCACAGCCTTCTCCATCTCTCCCCTTGCTCCCCTTCCCACAGTTCCTCACCCGCCCTTAAGAGCTGGTAAGCACTCCTGACCGAAAAAATCCCATTGCTTTCCTTGTCCCAAAAAAGACTATCCTCCACATGCCACCGTGGAAGTGGAATGTTTAGGACAACCCTCGCAAGGTGACTGGGAAAGCACTCCTCCACCGCCTCCCTCCTCCATTTTTTTGTAACCGGACAAATCAAATCACTCACCCAGTTGTACTCCTTCGGGCCACTCACCAAGTACCTATGTACCGTGCCACCCAAATGAGGGATCCACCTATCCCTATAAATGTGAATGTCCTTCCCATCGCCCACTCTCCATCTCATACCTTCCTTGACCAGCTGCAGTGCCCCCCATATGCTCCTCCATGTGTAGCTGGGACTACCTCCCATCCTTGCATGCAAGACAGAAGAGGACCTGTAGTATTTTGCCTTCAAAATTCGGGCTGTCAAAGACTCACCATGGACCGCCAATCTCCATCCCTGTTTGGCTAACAAGGCTTGGTTGAACACCTTCATATCTCTAAAGCCCATCCCTCCACTCTCCTTAGGCTTGCATAACCTCTCCCAACTCATCCAGTGTATCTTCCTCTCCCCTTCCTTCAACCCCCACCAAAACCGAGCCATCATCGCCTGAATCTCATCAATCAGTCCATCCGGTATCTTGAAAACACTCATAAGATATGTGGGAATAGCTTGGATGACCGCCTTAATAAGCACCTCCTTCCCCGGCCTTGAGAGAAACTTCTCTTTCCACCCCTGAACCTTCTTCCACACTCTATCCTTTATCGCAGCAAAAATAGCTTTCTTGGATCTCTCAATGACTGTAGGGAGTCCAAGATACTTCTCATGCCTATCCACCTCTCTAACCTGCAGTCGGTCCTTGATCAGTTCCCGTCTCTCCGCAGAAACATTCGCACTAAAGGAAACCTCCGTCTTCTCATAGTTAATTTTCTGTCCATATGCCCTCTCGTATTGTCTGAAAATTTCAGCTAAAGCGGAGCATTCTTATGAGGTTGCCCTTGTGAAAATAATACTGTCGTCTGCGAAAAAAAGGTGAGTGACCCTCGGCGCCCTTCTGCAAATTCTCATGCCATGAATTTTATTGTCCTGTGCTGCTTTGGAAAGGGAGAAAGAGAGAGCTTCAGCGCAAAAAAGAAAGAGATAGGGAGAGATGGGATCACCTTGGTGAAGACCTCTAGTGGGGGTTGCAGTGCCTCTCCTTTTGCCATTGACGATGATCTTGTGGGATACACTAGACACACACTCCATCACCTTATTCCTCCAAACATCCGGGAACCCCATTCTCCTCATAACCTTCTCAAGAAAAGCCCACTCCACCCGGTCATATGCCTTGCTCATGTCGAGCTTGAGAGCCATCAATCCTTCTTTTCCCCGCTTCTTATACTTCATCGTGTTGAACAACTCATAGGCAATAAGGGCATTGTCTGTTATCAGCCGCCCCCTCACAAAGGCACTTTGGTTTTCTGAAATAATGTCATTCAAAAGCGGCTTGATTCTATTCGCCAACACCTTCGTGATAAATTTGTACAAAACATTACATAGGCTTATAGGGCGAAACTCAGAAATCCGAACCGGGTTGCTCGTTTTGGGAATCAACACAATATCAGTATCATTCATATCCTCCATAGTTTCCTCCCCTTTCCACCATCTACTAATAAAAGACAACAAGCTGGATTTGATCACCTCCCAAAATTTCTGATAGAAAATAGCCTTCATCCCGTCTGGACCTGGAGCTTTGTTGGGGTGCATTTGGTTAAGAGCCTTCCAGACTTCTGTCTCCGTCGGGGCCTAATTGAGACGAGGGAAATTATCTTCAGAAATAACACCCGGCATATCAGCAATGAACTCCTCCATTCCGGATGGGACCGAGCTGGCGAAGAGTGAATTGAAGTACGAGGAAATAATTTCAGCAATAGATTCCTGTTCTGTATGCCAGCTACCGTCCTCCTTGAAAAGACCATGGATCATATTGCGCCGCTTCCGTTGACTAGCTTTGTGATGGAAATACTTTGTGTTCTTGTCGCCGTCTCTCATCTCATTGGTTCTGGCCCTTGCCAACCAATAGCTTTCCTCCAGGCGCTGTAATTCCTGCAAATCATTTGCTATCTCTGTACATTCTTTCAACATGTCATTGGAAGGTGGCCAATTTTGAGCACTAATGAGCTTCTTTTCCGTCTCTGCCAGTCTCCACTTGATGTTTCCGAACTTCCCTTCTGCCCATTTAGAAAGTCTCTCTGCGCAGCTATCAGTCTGACCACTGAGACCCAAGTCCGCATTGCTGTCCCATGCTTGTTGCACCACCTCTTTACACTCCGGGGAGGATAACCAGAAAGTTTCAAATCTGAATTTTTTCTCATAAGAACTGCTGCCCGTACCTCTTCTTTCCGCCCACAAAAGAACCTGTCCATGATCCGAATTGAGAATAGGATAATTCTTGACCCGCCTCACGTTAAAGATCTCACACCATTGCCTGTCAGCCAAAAAACGATCAAGCCTTTCCAGAATGAGATTCTCCTCATGTAAACCACGCTTCCAAGCAAATTTGCACCCCGTAGAACCCAGGTCCGTTAGAAGGCAATTGTCGATCGCCTCCCTGAAGTTGCGCATCTGCCATTCATTCCTCGGCTGTCCTCCCTTCTTTTCTTCATGAGATAAAATTTCGTTAAAATCACCTCCTAAAAGAATAGGACCCCTAGCCTGAGCACATACCTCCTCCATTAACTCCCAAGTACGTCGCCTCTCTTGTGTAGCAGCCCACCCGTACATCCCCACAAAAAGGAAACAGTCCGGATTACCTTCCACTCCCACCTCTGCTGCAATATGGTGGTCAGAAAAAGACTTTATCCTCACATCATCTCCTCTCCACCATAAACCCAAACCCCCGCCCTGCCTCTGCTATCAACACTGAACCCTGCATCGAAACCACACTTCCTTCTCACCGCCTCCTGGTCTCCCCCTCTGCACATAGTCTCCATGACAAAGACTATATCGGGCAATTCTCTCCAAGGCCGCCTTCTCAGAGAGTCAATCGTCCCGGGGCTGCCCAAGCCCTGGACGTTCCAACATAGGATTTTCATGGCTGTTCACGGGTCTGGTCCTCACCAGTACCCGCTACTGAAAAAGAAGTAGGAACTCCCAGACCCTCCTGCTTCCTTCTTTTTTCCCAATGCAACTCCACCTCCTCTATCCCTTCAAGGACCCCATCCACTTCCCTTCTATTCCTTTTCCCCCCATCTGGTGTCTATCATCGACTGTCCCCATCCCCCTCCCTTCACTAATAACTTTTTCCATCCTATCAAGTTTCCCCATGCTTCTCCCCCTCCCCCTCCCTATCTTCTTCCTTCCTCCCTTCGCCCCCTTAAGGATTTCAGACCTCCTTCTTCCCACGCATGTGGTCCCAGGTGCAAAACAACCCCCCAACTCTCTAACTCCCTCTACCTCCTCCCCCAACGCCCCCGTAGCAACCCCTCCATGGCCACAGACAGAAGCAGGTGTACCCACAGATGTATCAACCCCTTCCGGCTCTGCGTCGTCGATCATGGGCTGCTCGCTGATATTCCCCACTCCCGATTCCTGCATCAGTGCTCGATCACCGTCCCTTGGCCTCGCGATAGTCACAGTGGCTTGCATCTCTCGGACCTCCCCTGCCGCAGCTGTGTAAGAACCAGACCCGTCCTTTCCGCAACCCCCCTCAATGCAACTGCTGTGGACGCCGACTCCCTTAGTCTTAGTATGCTGGTTGTCCATTGTTCCTTGCCCGGTCCGGCCATCGCCGGTGTCCTTCCCTCCGCCTCCATCACCTTCTAGCTCAGATGCCCGTTTGGTGAAGACCTGCTCAAGGTCCTCCGCCGACGGTGATCGTTCTTTGTCCCTCACCTCCATTATCTGACCTTTGCCTCGATTGCACAACGCAGTGGCAACACTGTTGTCTAACGTACGCCCCCCGGTCTTTGGCTTCAAGACGAAGCACAACTCCTTCTCTGATCTGCCTAGTAGTTCTTCTTTCATCGACGTCGCCCATCGCTTAGTAGGTGACGCCTTGATCCAGGGCCCCCACAGCCTCGGTGGCGCCCCATCTTCATCCTCCCCATCTTCGTCCTCCCCATCTTCGGTGCAGTCCTTCTCAAGATGTCCGATCAGCCCGCAAAGATAGCAGAAAGATGGCATCCTCTCGTATCGGATTTCCACATCAACAATTCGTCTGCCGCTGTCCCTTATTTTCTGCTTCTGTCATATGGGCTTCGACACGTCTATCTCCACCCTAGCTCGGCACGACGGCCCCCAGCCTAGGTCGCACAAGTCGACCGCCGTGACCCGACCAATCTTCGACGCCACCGCCCTGATCGCTCCCTCTGACCGGAACCCTAGAGGAAGGTTGTACAGTCGAATCCAGAAGAAGCTTAGGTTCAGCGTCAACGCCGTTGGGACGTCGTTCGGTCGGATGTCCCTGACCACCAGCAAATGATTGTCGAAATTCCACGGTCCGTCCTCGACGACCTTCTCCTTGTCTATCCAGTGCATGAATTGGATAACGAACAGGTTTCCTGCTAGCTGCCGGAACCCCACCTCACGTCGCAGCGCCCATGCGCTGGTCATCGTGCGCTTCAGCGTGGGGAAGTTGTATGGCCTGCTTGTCATCAGTCTACCCACAAGAGCCAGGTCAAGGTGATCCTTGCTCTCCCCGTCCTCCGTCTCTCGCAGATCAAGAACATCTATTTCCTCCTCCTCCCTCACCCTGAGTGTAGCGTATCGTTCCACGAGATCATCCGCCATGGCACGGAGAAACCCTGCAACCTGCAAGAGAGAATCGCCTCGGTGGCGAGAAGACCCCGCGTGTGTCGCCCAGAGGGAATCCCTAGGAGCGCCGACCAGGGAGATCGTAAAATGATAAAACTTCGGGAACACCAGAACAAGACGGGTTTTCATATATATATATATATATATATATATATATATATATATATATATATATATATATATATATATATATATATATTAGACAATTTTATGTCTGTACACACTTTACAATTATTTCGATATGTGAAATGATTTGAATTGATAGAATATTCATTTATTCTTTCATCTAAAATGAATTCCTCATTAATTTGATATTGCTTCTCTTGAACTTACCTACTTTTTGTGGCCTCTCTTAAACTAGGAATGGCCCTAACATATGTACTTGAATCCTTAAATGCCCAAGTCCTTTTATATGCAATACAAGTATTTGTTTGAGACATATTTATTTTTTCTTTTTCTTTTTTGGGTGTTTTTACCAAACCACCCAGATGTAGGCTATTTAGGAAAGGATGCTTCAAGATGAACTGTTGTAGGACCTCGTATGGAGAGGATGGATATGTTTGGTTAGGTTTCCCTCTGCAACTAGTCCTTAATATAAATATTGTAATATTTTATTTTTATAATACCACTCTTGTAGTGAGGACCAATTTTATGGATATTTTATGATAATATGATAGTTTTGATTTTGGTTGCTATATAGTCACTTTACTTTTTGTTTATCATACTTTTTGAGATATGAAACAAGATACTTGACTTATTTGACAAGTTTTTAGTGTGATTGGTATGGCATGGATTTTATTCCTCAATAAGTAATGAGTGGATGCCCTCTCCGGTCTCATACATCATAAAGAGTCAAACCAAGATATTATGTTGGGTCACTCTCTGATCCTATGGAAGAGAGAACTACTTTATCATGATCATGGTGTTAAGCATAGTAACTCATAGGAAAGGAATAAACTCTATAGAAGACTCCAATAGAAGGTCACAGGACAAACTTAGGAATCTCAACCAGTCTATTTTGCCTCTAAATGCACATGAGAAATTTAGAAACTCTTTTCTCTAGTACTCCTTTCTCCCCAACCATTAAAGGGTGTATGAGACATGAGATATGACAAGTTGCCATGTAATTTGGTCTTAAGAGATCTAATTTTTTCATATTATATGTTGAATATCAGATTCATATAATAATTTCTTTGATGCAAGTCCTATCTCAGGTCGATATATTGACTTTGGAGTCTATTTTTTTATCATTAAGTGTGCTTCTCATTCCTAAATCACAAAATGTAAAAGTGGGGGATCTTAGCTCAATAATATCTATCTATGCAGATAAACAAAAATCAACCTATCTATGCAGGCTTTTATAGTCACTAGATATGCAACGCCACACATTATGTGGGCTGACACTAGCTCCTTCAAAAATGACGTGATTCCTGTGAATCCATATATGGTATATAATGAGAATGGCAAGTAATGCTTCATTCTTGTTCTTCAACAGGTGCAACTCGTCCTTGCAACCTGGAGCAATACATTGAACTAAATGCCTTAAATTCAACATTTCTCAGTAGTAGAGAAAATATTTCGACCGTGGTGCCTATGAATTGTGCAATGATGATGTATGGGTTTATCTTGAATATATGAAAGCTTATACTATCAAATTTCAAGTCTATAAATCGACTATTTTTGTAGCTGGCATTGAATTTCCCCCAATTGAAACAAGAAACTATCAATGTCTTGCAAGGATATGATAAACAAGTAAAATAATACTTAAAAATCATTACAGGCGATGCACAAGAGATTATATCCTAGTTTATTGACATATGAATGGAATTGCACACGATAATAATTAATATGGTAACAAAAAACACCTAAGTAGCAGTTAGTTATATAATAGTTTTGCGTCCATCACCCCCTTTAGAGATTTAAATGGGTATATAAACAAGGATTCAAGGAGCTCCAATGAGCCCTGAAGATGGGAACAAGTCACTTGGGCTCTTCGACTTAAAATATGTAAAGGTCCACCAAAAAGTCTCTATGATGGCTCCAACTACACATAATGGAAACAATGTATGACGTTCTTCTTGCAAGGAATTATCTTTATCATTCACTCAATCAATGTTAGATCTTGAATAATTGGATGCAAACACAAGAAAAAAATGCCACTTCTAGTGCAAAAGATATAAGTATTTTATATTATTTTCATGTCTCCTATTCAGTTTAATAGAATTTATTTCGAAAATTTGCATATGAGATTTTTTAGAAAACTTTCTATTACTCCTGAAGGTACTAAATAAGTCAATGACACTAAAATCAATACATTTTCCCATGCATTGCATTTATTTTGCATGGAAAAGCATCAATATGTTTCCACAATGTAATCTAGATTTAGGTTAATTATAAACATCTTGAAATCTACTGAAATTATATTGAGGATAAAGAGTTTGTTACTAAGATCGTGCATTTTCTAGCTTCTTAGTTTGATAAGAATGCTACTTGCATAGAATAATCTTCAAATCTTTCTACTTTGTAGCTTAAAGAATTTATGGGTAATCTAGAGACTTATGAAGTCAAGTTCAAATATTAAGAGATACAAAGAGAAAAAGCATTCTGAGAAACAAAACTTGACTATTGAAGCAATGGAATCAAACCATTCTCTTCTGTGAGTGGTGATTCAAGTAGTGAGGAATATAATAAACCCAAAGGTAAGAATAATTGAAAAACTTATTCAATGGAAAATTGTAAACTTTTTTCTACCAGATTTCATTGTTTTGGGGAAAAGTGATGTTGGTTAATGAGTGCCCAAAACTCAACAACAACAACAACAACAATAATAATAATAATAATAATAATAATAATAATAATAATAATAATAGTAATAATAATAATATGAAATTCAAGTAACAAAAGAAGGCATGTCATGCTTCTTGGGACTCTTCTTAAAATTCTTGGTCAAATGATGAGGAAGAAACATGCCATCATGTGGTTGAATGTATCCTTTTCAAACATGATGAAAAAGAAGAAGAAGGTTCATAAAGTGACACCAATGAGGTATATATTTCAACCTTTTCTAAAGACACATTTATTGAACTTGTTGAACTTACTCTAGAAAATGTTGAAATATATAAGAACAAATTTATTTTGTTATTATTGTTGATTCTTTAAACGATGAACTCACTGGTTAAGTGACCCCTATCCCAATGAAAAGAAAACAATATATAATCTTATTTTTCAAAATACTTCCGTGCAAATTAAATTTTATACTCTTATAGATAAGTTAAGTGATATGGAGAAACAACCTACTACTATGTGCTCTTACATTGATTATAATACATCATTCAAGTGAATTATAATTTTAATGATACATTTTTATTCTTGAATATAATCTTGATAGTACTACAAAATACTTTATTTTTAATACTAATGACTCTTTCATGATTTCCAGGGAAAATAACAGCTTGAGAGTTCTTTAGATAAATTTTCTAATAGTACAAATATATTTAATAATACCTTGCATTCTTATAATGGTCATGTAGGTACAATAGGTCTTAATTATGTTCCAAGAAATAATAACCAAATCATGAACAAGAAGTGAGGAAATGTATTTGTCAAGAAACTGGTAATTTTTTTTTTGAAATAAGCATGTCTCTGGCTCTTGTTAATCATAGAACCAAACAATATAAAGAGAGATATGTACAAGTAGGTAAATGTACAATATTTGGGGTGATAAAGTGAGTAGGAAAAACCTAATTGTACATTGGTTTCATATAATTTTCACAAGACAACCAAATATGGTCAGAGTGTTTTGAAGAATCTGAGAAATTCCTACAATTTCTTTCAGTCCAAATATTGCAGACCAAAAAATATGCATAGCACTTAGATTTACTCTACAAGTACACAATGTCATTAAGATTATGAGGACATCTGACATACTTCTCCTTGAATTTGAACCATAAGCATATAGGTAGGGCAATTAAATACAATTGTATACTAGGATTTTCTCACTATATCATACAACATATCAAGATGCCAAACAAAAACCCTGATCTTTCAAAAAATCAAGAATAAAATTTTTATTTAAGAAGCAATTCCATAGGAGAATAGAGACATTCCTATGAATGAATTGAGACTAGATCAATTTTCCCTAAGATTTCACCTCACTTTTATTTATACAAAAATCCTTTTTTTTGTTGACTTTTCCATTAAGACTAAGGAAGTCAACATTTGTCAAAGGAGCAAGGATGTTAGAGAAGAAACTAATTACATCTTGGTACCTTCTCAATGAAGGTAAATACCATCTATCATTAAAAAGTGCTTAAGTTCAACTTACAATTTAGACAGTCATTGAATTTGAACATGAATTCGTTATTTAAAGCATCAAGCAATGTTTGAACCCTCAGATCCAAGTATCTTCCAATAGTAAAAAGTTTGGGCCACTACCAACCTTGAACATCATCACCTTACTCAGTATGAACCTATGTTTAAGAAGGTTTTTCCACATCCAAGATGAATGTTTATAGACTACTAACAAATTAAGATTGATTGATGATGTATTTACTATGAATCAACTTCAACAAAGAGTATTCTTACTATTGATGACATCCCATAATATTTTGAGGATTATATAATTAGCCTATTACAAAGTTGATCTAATGCCAATCCCACCTTCAACCTTTAGTCTAAAAATAGATCTCAAGTACACAATGTGTAGATGCTTCTTATCTTCAGAGTCTCCCCAAATGAAATCTCTAAAGAGTCTTCCAAGTTCTCTTATAACAAATTCTGGTAGACGAAAAGCTTCTTTCCAAAAAATGTGGTTCTAAGAAAGAATTAATATCACTAATTTCCACCTCCTTGCCATATAAAGAATATAAAACTTATATGTATCTAGCCTCCTTTGAACTTTGTCAATAATTGGTATGCACATATCTTTGGCCAATTGGCTAGTAAACAAGGGAAAATCCAAGCACCTCACTAGAAGCTTCACAACTAGAATGGAAAGAATGTCTGAAATGGAATTGTCAATTACACCTTCACTCAAGAAGAGTTGGATCTTTGCATTGTTAAGTTTCAAACCAGAAATCCCCCTGAAGGGGATAAGATATTCTTGAATATTTGTTGAATCTCTATTTTACCTTTAGTAAGAAGTAAAATGTCGTCAACAAATATCAAGTGAGAAAGATCTGGATTAGAATACATATTAGCAATGCAACCTTACTTCACATAATGATTCATCATGGAAGTGGACCCATGCATAGATAAACCAAAGATATAAGGGGAAAAGGGAACCCCTGGCCTCATTCCATTTGTAGTAGAGAATGCATCTAAAGGAGAACCACTAATAAGCACTCGGAAAGAGGCACAAACAAAACACTCTCTAATTTAGCTAATCCAACATTGAGGAAGAGCCATTTTACCCAATGAGACAGTGTCATATTCCTTCGATAAATCAACTTTTACACACATATACTTCATTCTCCCAACATTAGGACAAAGAATCAATAGTTCATTAGCTAGAATAAGAGCACCACCAATCTTCCTTCCCTAAATAAAATTACTTGGATTAGATCATAAGATTACTCCTAATGGGCTTCAACCAATGAGAAAGAATTTTTGTAATCACCTTATAAATAACATTTCAAAGGGAGATGGGTATGAAATCTTTTATAGTACATGCTTTCAGACTCTAGTGAATCAGTTTGAGAAGGTGCAATTGCATTCACTAAGAATCTTGGAGTTGTCAAAAAAGTTAGACACAACCTTAGTCACACCATTTTCTTCAATATTCCAACATTAATTGTATACAAAAGCATTGAGATCATATGGCCCTAACACCTTATCCTCATTTAAAGACTTAATTTTAACCTCTTCCTTGGTAACCCACTTCCTAATGTTATATTGATACTAAACATGGATTCTAGTGAGAATCCACTCATCTTTCCAAGGGACTGAGATACCCCCAATCTATTAAAAATATTTCCATGATAACCAATAATATGACTACAGAAAAACATTACTATCATCACACCTCATGCCATCAATATCAAGAGTGTGAATGTTATTTCTTAGTCTTCTAGTTTAAGACAAGTATAAAAAAGGAGGTGTTTATATCTCCTAATTTAGCCATTGAGCCCATTTCATGTAGGAAATCTCCTTCATTTCTAGCGGAAGAGACGTGAGCTTTGAAAGCATTATGATCATTTTATAATGATTCAACAATAAGAGACCTATCAATTTCCTCCCAAAGTTGTCAATATTTGACTTCTAATTATTTTACATTTGCAGAAATGTTCTCCATTGACTATTTCTTCCACTTAATTAGGCTCTCTTTTGTATATTTTAGATTTTGGTACAATCAGAAAAAACCTCATGCCATAATTCTAACCAAGCCTTACTTAGCACACCATAAAAGTCTTTATGAGTGCATGATCAATGTATATTCATTATGTGTTTAGTTTCTTTCTAAATTTATTTTGGCATATTTCGCTTAAATTTTACTCAATATTTTACTTGTTGTAGGTTTTAGTATTTTATGCAATCGGTTTGGTATTTAATGAATTTTTATCTTTAAATTGTAGGTTACTTCAACAGAAAGAGATAAGTAGTTTTTCCTCAATAAAAACCCAATTAAATGATCAAAAGATCGCATATATTCACTCCCTAACTCTGATAATTAGAGTGAGTTTTAGTAAACTGTAGATGGTCACTCAAAAATTCAAAATTTTTGTATACAAACTTGGAATTTCGGATACTATAAAAGCCATTGGATGAAAAATAAAATTACCTATAAAATATATGTATATGACACAGGGTAGTCAGCCATCTCATTCATGAATCTCTTTGTGAGTCAGACAATTGGGTGTAGGTTGAAGAACATGCTGAAAGTGAGTCGGTGAACTCGTGTCACGAATCGGTCATTTGGAATCCATCTTCAGTTGTTTAGTAACCAATAGGAACTTTTGCACTCTACTTTGTAATTCATCCAATTCACCTGTAAGTAAAAATCATTATTAGTTAGCAAGTTGCCCGATTCATTACATGAGTTAACTGACTGGAAATTATAATGCGACACTAAAATGTCTCTAGATTCCACATATGATGTTAGAATTGAGTGAGTCAAATAGGATTAGAATCATAATCTGATTATCTAGGCAAAGAATATATTTACTAAGTATTTCCATTCATCTAGTTGTCCCTCTAGTCATTTAGAATTCCTATTATGGAAATATGCATAAAAAAACTAGCATCTACTGGATTAATTTGGATAGATTTGGTATTTTGTGGGAAAATATAAAAGTACTTTAGGTTGAAGAGGGTAAGGTTTCATGGCCAATCTCTTCCATGCACAACCCTAGCCTTCACCAATGAAAGATAGATAATAAACCTATCGACTTGACTTGGAGAAATGCTCTATCACAGATGTAGATCAGAGATTGCAACCATTATTTGGGAAATTGAGAAGAGACTAGTAAGCTTCTCCTCCATGTCACTATCTCTCCCATGAGCTTCTTCTGCTTATTCTTCAATATTTTTGTATTTTGAGCATGGTTAGAGAGTATATCTTTTACAAAGGCAGCAGGATGAGCCTCATTTCACGTATCTTGTACTCTCATATAATAAATTTCTATTTTATATAGATTATTGATTATCAATCAATTGATTGCATGCTTTACAGATTAGCTAGATATCTTGCATGATTGTTAGAATCCTAGATGTAGAGACCTTAAAATCTAGTATTGGAATACCAATTAGTATCATAGAACCACATATGAGATTACAAGGGAGTTCTTGAGGACAACACATTAAGGATATGTAGGTAACTAGACCTCAAGCCTAAGGGAAAATGCATTCTTGTCAATTTTATACTTCAAAAGGATATGAAATTTCTCGTCCCTAATTGAAATATTTGTATGAATGAGTGATGTAACATGAGATAATGAATATATAAATAAAAGTGGTGAAATATGTCATCCTGATAATTTTATCATAATGTTAAAAATTAATTCCTTCTTAGTTTAATTTTTATTTCTTTCCTAATTAATTTAGCTTACAAAACCAAGTATAAATCACCATCCTTGTTAACTTCCTTTTTTAATTAGATCACAGATCCAATCTATTCTTAAAAACATTGTCCTTTTAATTTGATTCTTAATTGAACTATGATAAGACTCGTCTTCTTGCAGGTGATATTTTTGTTCTATTGTTTTTGTAAAAACTAGGATTTAATATCTTATTGAATTTGAGGGGGTATGCAAATATCAAATCAAACTTTGATGTCGTTGCCTGGGACAATGAGAATTTTGGATTTTTTTATTAAGTTAAAGTTAGGTTTTTTCTTTCTTAGTTGTATTTCTTAGTTTGTCTTTGTAACTTTTAGTTGGTTTTGTAACTTTTTATTGCTCTATAATTTCTTAGTTTCCTTTTGTAATTTTTAGTTTAGTTCTATAATTTCTATTAGATGTCTTAGAATTTTTTTAGTTGTTATTCTCTTTTGAGTTCAATAATTTCTTATTATTTCATCTCTTAAGAAAGGAAAAGAAAAAACATGTATCATCATTCACTAGTCATTTTTTCTCTTGAGCCCAATAATGAGTGTCCCTATTTTCTAGGCATTGATATTAATGGATGAGTTAGAAGTTCACCATAGAGTGAATCTAGCTCTCAATGCACATCAAGAAAATCTACTATGGGAGGCCAAAGTAGCAGTATAAGAAGAAAAACTAGAATCCCAAGTAATAGTTACGAGGGGCTATGATATGGAATTTTTTGGAGAGTACTATAGTGGAGATCCTCACTATCTGATTCAACCTCCACCTAATCTAAATGTGTGGTTGATGCTTTAAAGAAGATGTGTATTCATAATGAAAGAATGATGGCCGAACAAGAAGCCCAACAAAGGAGAATGTCTAGATTGATGGTTCATATTATAGAAGATGTCTCTCATCCAACTGAAGTGTTTGATGAGGTGCAAGTCTGACAGAAGGATCTAGAGCCACATGTTGAGATTATAAAGTATCCTATTGTCCCTATTGCCCCAATGCAGATTGGATGACTTTCCAAGAGGATGTATAACCACAAAAAATATTCATGAGCTTATTTTACAATTGAGACAGTTCCTTCCATTCCCACACTTCCTACATGTGGACCCAGATTGTAACATCCCTGACCTGGGTTATGCCTTAACCCTAGAAGTTTTGCTTAAGTAAGTCATTTAAATTCTTGTCTTTATCTTTTGAAAAGTAATTAAGACTAAACAAGATCTTATGTTTCAATTTTGGTCCTATTTGAATAATGTTGAAACAATATTTTACCTATTTTGGACTAAAGTGCAATTTACCCAATTTAAGGGGTTACCTTGCAAATGTTACATGATAAATGTTCCTCAAGTTTTATATAATCATAAGAATGAGAATGATGCTGAGGTATGGCTTCCACAAGCCTAAGATCCAAGAAGGAGCTTGTTTGAGTAATGCTTGTGCATTGAATGCTAGTTTGGGTGTAATTTGCAAATTACCCAAAACCTAGGGTTGGATATGTAAACCAAGGGTTAGTACCGCCTTTCACACACAGAGGTATGGACAATATGAGAGAACTATACAAACCTTGGAGGATTTGCTTAGGGCATGTGTCCTTCAGTTTATAGGAAGTTGGGATCTACACTTGAGCTTAATAGAATTCGCTTACCATAATAGTTATCAGCACAGTATTGATATGTCACCATATGAAGCATTATATGGTAGAGGTTGTAGATCTCCATTATGCTGGTATGAAACATGAGAATATCAACTTTTGGGTCCTGAATTAGTGCAACAGACAACTGAAAAGATTAAAGTAATACAACAACAGTTAAAAGCTGCACATGATAGACATAAATCATACGCTGATAAACGGTGAAGACCTTTAGAATTCCAAGTTGGAGACATAGTATATCTTAAAGTCTCACCTTGGAAAGGTGTTCTTAGATTTGGGAAAAGGGTAAGTTAGCTCCTAGATTTATTGGGCCTTATCCAATCACTGAACGGATTGGAAAGGTAGCCTATAAGTTGGAGTTGCCACATGAACTACACAGATTGCATCCAGTATTCCATATATCCATGCTGAGAAAGTGTCACCCTGACATGGAATTAGTTTTGCAACCTGTGAAGGTAGAATTAAATGAAGATATATCCTCTCTAGAAGGACCAATGATGATTCTTTACAGCAGAATAAAAAAGTTGAAAAACAAAAGACATAATGCTTCTGAAAGTTCTCTGGCATCATCGTGGAATTGAAGAGGCTATGTTGGAGTTGTAGGAAGAGATGAGGAGGAAGTACCCTTCTCTTTTCTCTTGATGATTTCAGGGACGAAATCCCTATTAGGGGTGGATAATCGTAACATCCCTGACCTGGGTAATGCCTTAACCCTAGAAGTTTTTCTTAAGTAAGTAATTTAGATTCTTGTCTTTATCTTTTGAAAAGTAATTAAGACTAAAGGAGAGCTTATGTTTCAATTTTGGTCCTATTTGAATAATGTTGAAACAATATTTACCTATTTTGGACTAAAGTGCAATTTACCAAATTTAAGGGGTTACCTTGCAAATGTTACATGATAAATGTTCCTGAAGTGTTATAGCATCATAAGAATGAGAATGATGCTGAGGTATGGCTTACACAAGCCGAAGTTCTAAGAAGGAGCTTGTTTGAGTAATGCTTGTGCATTGAATTCTAGTTTTGGTGTAATTTGCAAATTACCCAAAAACTAGGGTTGGATATGTAAAATACCACCTCTATTATGTCCCTATTGTTTCTTGGTATCAGTTAGAGAAAATAAAAAGAAAGGGTCGTTTTTTTAAACCACATTTGAGGAGAGATAATCTTGATAATAAAATAATCAAGAAATAAGCATAAATGAAACCCTAATTTATTTTGTAGCAAAAATAAATATATTAATTGAAGTGCCCATCAACAAAAAAGGCTGTGGTTGAAATCCTATAGTGGGAGGACGTCCAAATGCCTTGAGTGGCACCGAAATATCTTAAGTAGGTGTAGAAATCCACTCACATTTGTTAATTAAAAAGTAATGTCCACTAAAAATGGATAATAGTATTATAATGATTAAGGTGCTTAAGTGGTTGCTTTTATAATTCAAGGATAATTGAGAGAATATTTAGGAAAAAGGAAGATGTCTTCGAAGGCAAGGAAGGGAGGGGGCATGTGGCAAGAAAGTGGATGAATTTTCTCCTACTTTCTCTCTCCTAGAAAATCAATTATATTTTCTCGATTTTCTCCTTACTTGAAAGGCTATTTTTACAAAACACTTTCTTCCCTAGCTTTGGCCGACGACCAAGGAGCTTAGGAGCAGGAGGAAAATGTTCCCCAACTGAAGGTAAGCTCCATGATCATCGTCAACCTTGAATTGATGGTTGAAATCAGATTTCAACACTCATTTTCTTCTCTCTTCCATCCAATGCTCAACCTTGGCTATCTTTTGCATCCAAAGAGTTGGAAACAAACCTTGGATAGTTTAAGGAGATTCTTTCACCATTAGAGACAAGAATCTTGATGCTTTGAAGCTACTTTGAAGGTGGGTTATATAACTTGAACCCATCAATGTTATTATTGATTTCAATTTCTCATCATATGTTGATCTTTTATTTTCATCTTGAATAATTGACAAATTTACCATATATATGATAGTAGAATTCAGAGTTCTGAAGCTTGATGATGATGACATCATCTTAGCATACACCTCAAGAATATCAAGAACAAACGATTTCATTTTGTTGGTAAAACAGTTTCAAACCGTTAGAGACCAAGCGGTTTCAAACCGTTAGAGACCAAACAGTTTCAAAACCATTAGAGGTCAAACGATTTCAATCCGTTAGAGACCAAATGGTTTCAATGAATTCAAGGATCAATTGGTATCATAACCTAATAACTTCAAACAATCAAACTCAATTGATTTCAGAACCCTAGCTCAATTGGTTTCAAAACCCAAGATCAATTCATGTCAAAATCCTAATTTAGGTTTAAATGGTTTCAACTCTGATTTGATCAAATGGTCTCAAACCGCTTGAGGACCAAACAGTCTCAAAACGTTTGAGAATCAAACGGTCTCAAACCGTTTAGGGTTAATCGATCTTAAGATTGTTTGAAGGTCAAATGATCTCAAGACCGTTTGAAGGTCAAGTGACCTCAAGACCGTTTGAAGGTCAAGTGACCTCAAGACCGTTTGAAGGTCAAGTGACCTCAAGATCGTTTGAAGGTCAAGTGACCTCAAGACCATTTGAAGGTCAAGTGACCTCAAGACCATTTGAAGGTCCAGTGACCTCAAGACTGTTTGAAGGTCAAGTGACCTCAAGACCGTTTGAAGGTCAAGTGACCTCAAGACCGTTTGAAGGTCAAGTGACCTCAAGACCGTTTGAAGGTCAAGTGACCTCAGGACCGTTTGAAGGTCTAAACGGTCTCAAACTGTTTAGAGGTTTAGGGTCAAAACCGTTTGAAGGTTCAATTGGTTCAAACCGTTTCAAGGTCCAATTGATTTAAACCATGTGAGTACTAATGACCCCATAAGTGGTTGAAGAGTATCTCAAAGTTGATTTCAAGGGAAGTACTTCTAAAATTATTTAGATGGTTAATTCATTTAGAGTGATTATCAATTGATGCCTATGAAGGTAATAAATTCAATTCACTATGATAAGTATAGGTGCATGTAATTAGTGAAAGGTTAAGTCAACTGAAGAAGGTATGATGGTGATGTGTGTTCCTAGTACCTGGAACAATGATAAGTATGATTTAATACTTAAATGATGCTATGTGCTCCAAGATATGTGGAAGCACTGACTTAGGGTTTGGATTAATGAGGTAATTATAAAACCCTAATCAATAAGGAAAATTACAATACATAATTTTAATTGAATACTTATGAAGGTATTATGTAATTCTAGACATGTGGAACAATGAGTTAGGTTTTGGATATTATTTGTAATATCAATGCATTCTCCAAGATGCATGGAGTTTTAAATTAAGGTTTGATCTTTGATAATGTGATCATGAAACCCTAATTGATAAAGATGGGAAACCCTAACCCTATTTCAGGTAAATTGATGTGAAACCCTAATATAGGGTGATGTTATGTGAAACCCTAATATAGGGTGATGTTATGTGAAACCCTAATATAGGGTGATGTTATGTGAAACCCTAATATAGGGTGATGTCATGTGAAACCCTAATGTAGGGTGATGTTATGTGAAACCCTAATTGATAAAAGATGGGAAACTGTAACCCTAAAGAGGGAATAGTGATGTTATCTTTGTATTGCATAATGTTGATATGTAATGGATATGATTGTTATCAAGTATAATAACAATGCAGGTATCATGAGATGATGAGCATAACTAGGTATAAATTATGATGTTAATGGGCCTTGTGAGCCATTATTTTATTTGTTGCCTAGTGAAAGGTGACAAGAAGTTTAATATGCCTGGTGAACTATGTGAGATGCTTGTGTAACAAGTATCATGAATACCTTGGTCAGATGACCCAGAGGTAATAGTTACCTGATAGTGGTAACCATGTTCAGTGATGAACTAAGGGTTTGAATAACCAGATCCAGTAAACATGATGATGGTATTGTTGAGGGATGTGAATTCCCAGTAATGAGATAAGGGATTGAGATCTCAATGAAGTTTTGAAAAGTACTTGATAGAAGTATTACATGTTTCTTTGTAGCATTTGTCATAATAATTCTTGTTTGAAAACTTAACTGATGCTAAAAGAATATGGTAATGTACTTAAATAATCAAGTGGAATTTAATCATGTAGAGCCCTGGCGATAGATCCATCATCGTCAGTAGCTGGTGATGGTGAAATAGATTCTCCTACGGGTTAATCCGGAGTGTATATTGTTGAATATGTAGGGTTTCTCCTAGCCAAAAATGGGAGGATTAGAGTGCAACTTCGGTTGTAGACTCAAGATATGTATAAGAGCATAGTGACATACCCATGGCTCAGTGTGATAGAGCATGATCGCATTCATGGCTCAAAGAGCACAGTGAACTGGCCCGTGGCTCAGATTTACTAACGCCGGGACCTGTACCAAGGTAGGCTAGAGAATGGGTAGCTTATGAGAGCTAACCCTGTGACTAAGGTCACTTAAGAAAGAGACAGCGGTCCTACTTGTGGTCTCACACTGACCGATATAGATGAGATCGTGGAGTCTGTCTCTTCCTCTGATCTTGTATGGCACCGACTTTGGGTTTTGCAACCGAAGGTTGGATTTGAGCGGTACAGCTCACTTCCTCAGGGCATAAGTATGATTGTAAAATGTAATCAGCCGTGTAGTGTATTTTCTTAAGGATGAAATACGGAAATCATTGGTTGATGTTACATTGCTTACTGTATCCTACATGGATAGATGCTATACATGTTCTTCATATTCCTTATTAAAATGGAGAGATGATTTACTGCTTTATCATTTATAGCTGTAATGCTTTAAAAGATGATATTTCTCAATTCTGCTTAATATTGATTAAATCCTACTTTTAAATAGAGAATCCTATGCTCAGTTTATCACTATTTATCTGTAATAATAATATTTCTGGCGGAAAGTTATATCTCTCACTAGGACAATTTCAATTGTTTCACCCTCATGGGATCCAACCTCTTTAGGTGGACGAGGACGAGGAGGTAGAAACCATACAGTAGGGGAAGGACAACAACATCAGGGACAACAGTAACATCTCAGGTGGAGATACTAACTGTCGTGTCTTGTAGATATGAGTCCTATGTGTTGTCTCTGTACTCTCAGGTCCTTGGAGTCAGTAGTTAGTGCTTTTATGATCGATATGAGATTTTGGTATTGAATGCCTCGAGGTTTTATGTTGCTTATGTATAGGTTTGGAAAAACAACTGTTGTAAATATATTCTTCGAGATGAGATGGTACATGGTATGTACTTTGTGGACTAGAATGTATATATAATATTTTGGTTCTTGTTATAAGAGTCTCCTAAAAATGGATCTCTTTGAAAATGGTTTTAATTTTTAGTGATTTTTGTTAATCCGTTGTTAATGTTTGATTCCGCAATTAGTTACGCTGTGATAGTCTGATTTGTTGTCGGGTCGTCTCAGTTTAGTGGTATCAGAGCTTAAGGTTTGCTGAGTCTATAGAGACATAGGATTAAGGTCGTTGAGTCTGTTCTAGTGTTTTCCAGATTATATGATAGTGACTTCTGCTCTCAGGAGAATAAGTAAAGCTTGAAGATGGTTGTATCACACGAAGAACGTGTTGTTGAAGGCAGTGTTACTGCACCAGGAGGAGGTGCAATGGATCAGGCTAGAGAAGAACTAGTACCTGAACATCCCCAGCATGACCAAGCTACACTAGAAAACCTAGCTTTCCATTCTATGTTTGGACAGTTCACGATGACTATGACACATATGGCGGATAGTATGCCACCACCTACACCTAGGGCACCAGCTCACAATGAGGGACATGGAGTTGGAAAGACTTTTTAATGGCTTCTACAGGTAGGAGCCACTGATTATGCTGGTACATCTGACCCAGCAGACGCAAACTTGTAGCTGACTGAGCTAGAAAAGGCCTTCAGAATTCTTAATATCCCCGAAGCAGAAAAGGTTAGGCATGTGGGGTACCTGTTGAAGGGGAGTGCTAGCCATTGGTAGGCTATAGAAGAAGGCAAAAGGCCAGGTGTTGAAGTCGGATGGGAAGAGTTCCGACAAGAGTTTGTTAGTAGATATTTTCCCAAGACTTACCTGGATGAGAAAATCTCTCAGTTTGAGCGGATAAGGCAAGGACCAATGAACATTAGTGAGTATGAAGCTAAGTTTATGGAGCTTCTACGGTTTTGTCCACACATGGCTGTTACAGATGAGGAGAGGATTCAACATTTTGAGAAGGGTTTGAATTTTGATTTAACCATACTAGTATCTTCTCTAGAGAATAGAGAGAGGTTTGCCACCTTTGTGGAGTCCGTTAGGCAGATAGAAAGGTCTGTGACTGAGAAGCGTCAGGCCCACAGTAAGAAAGTATATACCCAGTTCCAAGGACATAGGCCTGAAAGTTTTAAGAAACCAAGGTTTTCTGTTCCAATAGCACCACCGAGGTTTAATACTCTGACACAGTGGACATCCAACAAGGGTAGAAGTCATAGTTTACCACCAAAGGGATCCCACAACTCAGAATCAATGTCAGTAATAGGACCATCTAGACCACAGTGGGAGAACATAGTCTGTTATACATGTGGGAAGATGGGACATCTGATGAAAGATTGTTTAGCTAGAGACGAAAGTGTAACCCAACCACTGAGGCAGATTCAACAAGGCTCTCATAAATGATAGTTTAGCAGTGGCACACGAGGACGTGGATAGGCATCCCAAGCTGGCTCATCTACATCCAACAATAGGGAGAGTGGTCGAAAACCAACAATGATAAGATTCTATGCTATAAATCAGCCAGAAGCAGTGGTCAACCCACGAGTTTTGACATGTCAGATGGAATTGTTTCATTCTGATATGTCTTCATCATGCTTTGTGTCTGTTTTGATTGATCCGGGTGCTACACATTCCTTTATCACTCAAGAAGTGATTCATGACTGCAATATGACTGTCAGTCATAGAGCAGATAATTTGTTATTAGAAACTCTGTTAGTTGGATCTGCAGTGTTGCAGGAGGTATGTTCTCCCAGTGTTCTTTCTTTTTTAGAACATAGCATTCAGGTGGATCTTATACCACTTGAGATGCATGGGTTCGACATAATCCTTGGGATGGACACCCTAGAAAAGTATATGGTTGTCTTGGATTGCGGTTCCAAGCAGGCTATGTTCTCAGACAATGGTGTTACATGGGTCTTTCAGGGGGATAGAAAGATTCTTCCAACCTATCTAGTGTCGGCTATGGTAGGTGAGAAGTTGATGAGACAAGGATGCTTCACATTCTTGGCACATGTGGTAGATATCAGAGTAGAGAGTCCTAGTATTTATGAAGTTCTGATTGTTAGGGAGTTTGAGGATGTGTTTCCTGAGGAACTTCTAGGTGTTCCTCCACCCCGAGAGATTGATTTTGAGATTAATCTGATCCCGGGTACACAACCACAGCTGAAACACCTTATAAAATGACACCTGTTGAGATGGAAGAACTTAAGAAACAGTTACATGAGTTACTTGAAAAGGGTTTTATTCGACCGAGTACTTCACCATGGGGTGCTTCGGTTCTCTTTGTGAAAAAGAAAGACGGGTCTATGTAGTTATGCCTCGACTATAGACAACTAAACAAAGTAACCATAAAGAACAAATATCCTCTACCAAGGATAGATGACTTGTTTGACCAGTTGCATGGTGCAACTATCTTTTCTAAAGTAGATCTGAGGTCAGGATACCATCAGTTACGCATCAAGGAGAGTGACATACCTAAATCTGCCTTTAGGACAAGGTATGGTCACTATGATTTCATATTTATGTCATTTGGAATAACTAATGCACCAGCCACATTCATGGAACTCATGAAAAAAATCTTTTGACCATTCCTTGATCAATTCATAGTAGTCTTTATAGATGACATCCTAATTTACAGTAGAGATGCTCGACAACATGAGCAACATCTTCGTCAGGCCCTGACTTTACTGAGAGAGCACAAGCTATACACTAAGTTTAGCAAGTGTGAATTCTAGTTATCAAAAGTGTCTTTCCTAGGACACGTAATATCTGCCTCAGGTATCTGTGTAGATCCGAAAAAGGTAGAATCTATCTTGGAGTGGGAATAGCCAAAGACACTGACAGAGATACGCAGTTTCCTAGGACTGGCGGGCTACTATAGGAGGTTCATTAAGAACTTCAGTTCTGTAGCATTACCCCTAACTAGGTTGACCAGGAAGGAGGTTCCTTTTGTTTGAAATGACAAGTGTAAACATTCTTTCCAGTTGTTGAAAGAAAGGTTGACCAGTGCACCTGTGTTAGTGTTCCCTGAGCAGGGAAAGGGGTATATTGTTTTCTATGATGCTTCTAAGAATGGTCTAGGATGTGTGTTGATGCAGGATAATCAAGTGATTTCTTTTGCCTCTCGACAGCTTAAGAAACACGAGGAAAATTATCTGACACATGATCTAGAATTAGATGTCATGGTTCATGCGTTGAAGATCTGGAGACATTATCTCTATGGAGAGACATTCCAGATTTTCACAGACCATAAGAACCTAAAATACATCTTTTCACAGCATGATTTGAACACGAGACAACACCGCTAGATGGAGTTAATCAAGGACTACTATTGTACAATTGATTATCATCCAGGAAAGGCTAATGTAGTGGCTGATGCACTAAGTATAAATCATCATCACCAAACATGGACAAGGCATAGTTGAACTCTTTAGTATGCTACATGCTTGTCTCTTTGAAGCAAAACAACATACAACTTAAAGTATCCTTGTTAGCTGGACTGTTAGCTGAGATGCACATAAAACCTACTCTAAAACAACAAATCAAAGAGGCACAACAAGCTGATACTGTGATTCAGCAGATTAGATTAGAGTATGGTAGTGAGAAACGGGATGGGTTTCATGAGTCAGATGATGAGGCAGTCTGTTACCATGGTAGGATAGTAGTACCTAATGCCAGTGACTTAAGGAAGTTAGTCTTGGAGGAAGCTCATTCGTCTATGTATACAATACATCCAGGGAGCACCAAAATGTATCATAACTTGAAAGATATGTATTGGTGGCCCGAATTGAAGAAAGATGTAGCTAAGTTTGTTATGCGGTGTCTAGTATGTCAGCAGGTTAAAGTTGAACATCAAAAGCCCGCAGGAACAATGCAACCTTTACCTATACCATAGTGGAAATGGGATCACGTGATCATGGGCTTTGTGATTGGTTTGCCAAGAACAACCAAAAGTCATGATTCCATTTGGGTGATAGTTGATAGGTTGACTAAGTCAGCACATTTTCTTCCTGTCAAAACAACCTATACTGCTAAGAAACTTGCACAGATCTAAATAAATGAGATAGTGCAGTTACATGGGGTTCCAGCTACAATTGTTTCTGATAGAGGTCCCCAGTTCACAGGTCATTTTTGGGAACGACTACATAAAGATTTGGGTACGCAGTTAAGATTTAGTACCGCCTTTCACCCATAGACAGATGGACAATCTGAGAGAACTATACAAACCTTGGAGGATTTGCTTAGGGCATGTGTCCTTCAGTTTATAGGAAGTTGGGATCTACACTTGAGCTTAATAGAATTCGCTTACAACAATAGTTATCAACACAATATTGATATGGCACCATATGAAGCATTATATGGTAGACGTTGTAGATCTCCATTATGCTAGTATGAAACAGGGGAATATCAACTTTTGGGTCTTGAATTAGTGCAATAGACAATTGAAAAGATTAAAGTAATACAACAGCCGTTAAAAGCTGTACAGGATAGACAGAAATCATACGATGATAAACGGCGAAGACCTTTAGAATTCCAAGTTGGAGACAGAGTATATCTCAAAGTCTCACCTTGGAAAGGTGTTCTTAGATTTGGGAAAAAGGGTAAATTAGCTCCTAGATTTATGGGGCCTTATCCAATCACTAAACAGATTGGAAAGGTGGCCTATAAGTTGGAGTTGCCACCTAACTACACAGATTGCATCTAGTATTCCATATATCTATGTTGAGAAAGTGTCACCCTGACACAGCATTAGTTTTGCAACCTGTGGAGGTAGAATTAAATGAAAATATATCCTATGTAGAAGGACCAATGACGATTCTTGACAGAAGAATCAAAAAGTTGAAAAAGAAAGACATAATGCTTGTGAAAGTTCTCTGGCATGATCGTGGCATTGAAGAGGGTATGTGGGAGCTGTGGGAAGAGATGAGGAGGAAGTGCCCTTCTCTTTTCTCTTAATGATTTCAGGGATGAAATCCCTATTAGGGGTGGATTATTGTAACATCCCTGACTTGGGTTATGCCTTAACCCTAGAAGTTTTGCTTAAGTAAGTCATTTAGATTCTTGTCTATATCTTTTGAAAAGTAATTAAGACTAAAGGAGAGCTTATGTTTCAATTTTGGTCCTATTTGAATAATGTTGAACAATATTTGACCTGTTTTGGACTAAAGTGCAATTTACCCAATTTAAGGGGTAACCTTGCAAATGTTACATGATAAATGTTCCTCAAGTGTTATAGCATCATAAGAATGAGAATGATGCTGAGGTATGGCTTCCACAAACCTAAGTTCCAAGAAGGAGCTTGTTTGAGTAATGCTTGTGCATTGAATGCTAGTTTTGATGTAATTTGCAAATTACCCAAAACCTAGGGTTGGATATGTAAAATACCACCTCTATTATTTCCCTATTGTTTCTTGGTATCCGTTAGAGAAAATAAAAAGAAAGGGGCGTTTTGTTTGAACCACATTTGAGGAGAGATAATCTTGATAATAAAATAATCAAGAAATAAGCATAAATGAAACCCTGATTTATTTTGTAGCAAAAATAAATATATTAATTGAAGTGCCCATCAACTAAAAAGGCTGTGGTTGAAATCCTATAGTGGGAGGACGTCCAAATTCCTTGAGTGGCACCGAAATATCTTAAGTAGGTGAAGAAATCCACTCACATTTGTTAATTAAAAAGTAATGTCCACTAAAAATGGATAATAGTATTATAATGATTAAGGTGCTTAAGTGGTTGCTTTTAATTCAAGGATAATTGAGAGGATATTGAGGAAAAAGGAAGATGGCTTTGAAGTCAAGGAAGGGAGGGGGCATGTGGCAAGAAAGTGGATGAATTTTCTCCTACTTTCTCTCTCCTAGAAAATCAATTATATGTACTCAATTTTCTCCTTACTTGAAAGGCTATTTTTGCAAACCAATTTCTTCCCTTGCTTTGGACAATGACCAAAGAGCTTAGGAGTAGGAGGAAAATGTTCCCCAAGCTGAAGGTAAGCTCCATGATCATCTTCAACCTTGAATTGATGGTTGAAATCGGATTTCAACACTCATTTTCTTCTCTCTTCCATCCAATGCTCAACCTTGGCTATCTTTTGCATCCAAAGAGTTGGAAACGAACCTTGGATAGTTGAAGGAGCTTCTTTCACCATTAGAGATGAGAAGCTTGAAGCTTTGAAGCTACTTTGAAGGTGGGTTATATAACTTGAACCCATCGATGTTATTATTGATTTCAATTTCTCATCATATGTTGATCTTTTATTTCCTACTTGAATAATTGACGAATTTATCATATATATGATAGTAGAATTTAGAGGTCTAAAGATTGATGATGATGACATCATATTAGCACACACCTCAAGAATATCAAGAACAAACAATTTCATTTTGTTTGTCAAATAGTTTCAAACCGTTAGAGAACCAAACAGTTTCAAACCATTTGGTGACCAAACGGTTTCAAAACCGTTAGAGGTCAAATGGTTTCAAACCGTTAGAGACCAAAAAGTTTCAATGAATTCAAGGATCAATTGGTCTCATGACCTAATAACTTCAAATAATCAAACTCAATTGATTTCAGAACCCTAGCTCAATTGGTTTCAAAAACCTAGATCCATTGATGTCAAAACCCCAATTTAGGTTTAAACCGTTTCAACTCTGATTTGATCAAACGGTCTCAAACTATTTGAGGATCAAACGGTCTTAAACTATTTGAGGATCAAACGGTCTCAAACTGTTTAGGGTTAATCGATCTTAAGACCGTTTGAATGTCAAGAGATCTCAAGACCGTTTGAAGGTCAAGTGACCTCAATACCGTTTGCAGGTCAAGTGACCTCAAGACCGTTTGAAGGTCAAGTGACCTCAAGACCGTTTGAAGGTCAAGTGACCTCAGGGCCATTTGAAGGTCTAAACCGTCTCAAACCATTTGGAGGTTTAAGGTCAAAACCATTTGAAGGTCCAATTGATTCAAACCATGTGAGTACTAATGACCCCATAAGTGGTTGAAGAGTATCTCAAAGTTGATTTCAAGGGAAGTACTTCTAAAAGTATTTAGGTGGTTAATTCATTTTGAGTGATTATCAATTGATGCCTATGAAGGTAATAAATTCAATGCACTATGATAAGCATAGGTGCATGTAATTAGTGGAAGGTTAAGTCAACTGAATAAGGTATGATGGTGATGTGTGTTCCTAGTAATGGAACAATGATAAGTATGATTTAATACTTAAATGATGCTATGTGCTCCAAGATATGTGGAAGAACTGACTTTGGGTTTGGATTAATGAGGTAATTATAAAACCCTAATCACTGGAGAATGGAAACCCTAATCAATAAGGAAAATTACAATACATAACTTTAATTGAATACTTATGAAGGTATTATGTAATTCTAGAGGTGGAACAATGAGTTAGGTTTTGGATATTATTTGTAATATCAATGTATTCTCCAAAATACATGGAGTTTTGAATTAAGGTTTGATCTTTGATAATGTGATCATGAAACCCTAATTGATAAAGATGGGAAACCCTAACCCTATTTCAGGTAAATTGATGTGAAACCCTAATATAGGGTGATGTTATGTGAAACACTAATATAGGGTGATGTAATGTGAAACCCTAATATAGGGTGATGTTATGTGAAACCCTAACGTAGGGTGATGTTATGTGAAACCCTAATTGATAAAAGATGGGAAACCCTAACCCTAATGAGGGAATAGTGATGTTATCTTTGTATTGCATAATGTTGATATGTAATGGATATGATTGTTATCAAGTATACTAACCATGCATGTATCATGAGATGATGAGCATAACTAGGTATAAGTTATGATGTTAATGGGCCTTGTGAGCCATTATTTTATTTGTTGCCTAGTGAAAGGTGACAAGAAGTTAATATGCCCGGTGAACTACGTGAGATGCTTGTATAACAAGTATCATGAATACCTTGGTCAGATGAACTGGAGGTAATAGTTATCTGATAGTGGTAACCATGTTCAGTGATGAACTAAGGGTATGAATAACCAGATCCAGTAAACATGATGATGGTATTTTTGAGGGATGTGAATTCCCAGTAATGAGATAAGGGATTGAGATCTCAATGAAGTTTTGAAAAGTACTTGATAGAAGTATTACATGTTTCTTTGTAGCATTTGTCATAATAATTCTTATTTGAAAACTTGACTGATGCTAAAAGAATATAGTAATGTACTTAAATAATCAAGTGGAATTTTATCATGTAGAACCCTGGCCATAGATCCATCATCGTCAGTAGCTGGTGATGGTGAAACGGATTCTCCTATGGGTTAATCCGGAGCGTATATTGTTGAATATGTGGGGTTTCTCCTAGCCGAAAATGGGAGGATTAGAGTGCAACTTTGGTTGTAGACTCAAGATATGTATAAGAGCATGGTGAATAAGCCCATGGCTCAGTATGATAGAGCATGAATGCATTCATGGATCAGAGAGCACGGTGAACTGGCCCGTGGCTCAGATTTACTAGCGTCAGGACCTGTACCAAGGTGGGCTAGAGAATGGGTAGCCTATGAGAGCTAACCCTGTGACTGAGGTCACTTAAGCAAGAGACTGCGGTCCTGCTTGTGGTCTCACACTAACTGAGATGGATGATATCGTGGAGTCCGGCTCTTCCTCTGATCTTGTATGGCACCAGCTTTGGGTTTTGCAACTGAAGGTTGGATTTGAGCGGTACGGCTCACTTCCTCAAGGCATAAGTATGATTGTAAAATAATCATCCGTGTAGTATATTTGCTTAAGGATGAAATATAGAAATCATTGGTTGATGTTACATTGCTTACTGTATCCTAAATGGATAGATATTATACATGTTCTTCATATTCCTTATTAAAATGGAGAGATGATTTACTGCTTTATCATTTATAACTGTAATGCTCTAAAAGATGATATTTCTCAATTCTACTTAATATTGATTAAATCCTGCTTTTAAATATAGAATCCTCTGCTCAGTTTATCACTATTTATCTGCAATAATAATGTTTCTAGCAGAGAGTTATATCTCTCACTGTGACAGTTTCAATTTTCTCACCCCCATGGGATCCAACCTTTTTAGGTGGAAGAGGATGAGGAGGTAGAAACCATACAACAGGGGAAGGACAGTAGCATCAGGGACAACAGTAACATCTCAAGTGGAGATACTGACTGTCGTGTCTTGTAGATATGAGTCCTATGTGTCGTCTCTGTACTCTCAGGTCCTTGGAGTCAGTAGTTAGTGCTTTTATGATCGATCTAAGATTTTGGTATTGAATGCCTCGAGGTTTTATGTTGCTTATGTATAGGTTTGGCAAATCAATTGTTGTAAATATATTCCTCGAGATGAGATGGTACATGGTATGTACTTTGTGGACCAGAATGTATATATAATATTTTGGTTCTTGTTATAAGAGTTTCCTGGAAATGGATCTCTTTACAAATGGTTTTAATTTTTAGTGATTTTTGTTAATCCGCTGTTAATGTTTAATTCTGCAATTAGTTATGCAGTGACAGTCTGATTTGTTGTCGGGTTGTCTCAAAGATGATGAATAAAATCCTGATCCATATATGAAACTTGATCCTACTCAATTGGCACCACAGGTGGTAGATTAATCACAAGCCACCTTAACTGCAAAATAAGATCTACACACATCTATTGCACTACCTCTACTAATGGAGGATTATTGGTCAATCCTATTGGATGGAATATGAGTGAAAGACATTACTACTTCAAACATCCATACAGTACCTTTGAGATACCAAAACCACATGATCACATTCTGCTATATGAAGCTCCCATGGTTAAATTCCAACCCTTATTCATATTCCTTTCAGCTGGACCTTATTTGAGTTTCTAAGACCACGTGGATGATTGTTGATGATTTCTTTCCCTCCATCTTTGGTTTAGAGTCTTCTTGGGGACAAGAAATTTTTTAAGCTCAGGGTGGAGTTGGGTGGTACATACTCCCTTCTACACACATATATTTTTATTTTCCTAATTTATTTCATCATGTTATCTTTACATACATCATTTGCATTTAGATTACTTGCATTGCATGTAACTTAAAATTATTCTTACTTTAGTTCTCACTTTTTGCAATGTTAGTTGAATCCATTATCTAGTTGGGTTACGTTACATTTTTGTTTGCATTGCATATATAATTTTTCATACAATCCCCTTGTTAAAGTTAATCTTTGATGTTAACTATATTTACAAAAACATGCCAATGATTAGAAATCACCCTTTGTAGCCAATGAATATAAGCATTGTATTTCCTGGGAAGGATGGAATGTGTTAGAGGAACCAATAGAGATCAAACATACATTCTCCTACTAATTAGTGAATCATATCTATAGAATTTCCATACACCCCCTTATCATGTCATTATTTGGGTACTATGAACCAGGGAAATAATCTGATGTATTTAATCATAAAACAAGCTTTGTACAAGATGCAAAACATCTTGTACGCTTCCTTTTCCATATTCTTACCTTCATTCAATAAAAAAATACATGAAGTGTGCCAAATCCTAAGCTCGGGGTGGCACACCATCCTTCCCTCTATAACTGCTTCTTCCACACTTAGGGGTGTACCCAAAAAAAATATAAAAGATGCCAATGTGTACAAAAAGAGAAAAAAATATACAATACATGTATTTGCACATATAAAATGCAATCTCAAGTCGAGTAGAGGAGAAATGTGCATTATTTCTTCCATACCCTCATTCACTCCACTTTCCACCTGGGGGATCATTACATGCTCCATGTGATATCCATTTGACATACCCCAATTTTGGGTTGTGTGCATACTTGTGATTTCTCATTTTTGTTTCATGATTTTTTTAGAATTTTGGTATTGGGGATGGTGGTGAGGAAGTGATGTTGTGAAATAATGTCAGAAAAGAGGATATGGCAAGTCATGTTTCTTGATCTCAGGAGGATGTATTTCTTGGTCATATTGTTGGTAGGGATTCAAACATGATGTGGGTATTAGGCATGCACATTGTTTGAAAGTATTTATTTGGAGGGTGTCTTGGACTTTGTGGTACTTGAGGATGAGCAACGTTCAATCTCATGATTTGTGATGAATGCCTATTCATCATGTTTTTAATTATACTAGAAATTTTAGTTTTTTATCTTTTGATTGCATTTTACTCAATATTTCACTATGTTTGGATTTTGGTATTTTGTGCAATTTGTTTGGTATGTAATAAATTTTTATATTTAAATTGTAACATTGTTTGAGTTTAAAGAGAATTAATTATCCCTTCATGAAAAGCCCAAGAAAATGATCAAACGTTGCATATCCCCACTTCATAACTCTGAAAATTGGAACAAGGATCATTAAAGTATAGATGACCACTTAAATAGCCATAAATTTTACATATAAACTGATAGTTGGATGATTAAAAGCAAATGGATGCATAACTAAATTACCTACAAGACAAGTATATCTTTGATACAAACCAGGAACACGACTCATCCTCAAATTGCTTTGTGAGTTAAGAGACTAGATTTTAGGCTAAAATGTGCATTAACTGAGTCAGCCGATAGGTGTTACCAGTTGATTGATTGGAATCCATCTTCAATTGGCCAGTAACCAACATGAATTCGTACATTCTACCAATTCTTTGCTAGTCATCCAATTCACATGTAACTATAAACCCTTATTAGCTAGTGAGTCACCCAACTTATTATACGAGGCGGTTAACTTGAAACTATACCCCAAAATAAAACAACTCTAATTCTACATCTAACATCAGAGTTAAGTTATTCAATTTGGATTGGACGTATAATTTAATTATCTATGCAAGAAATATATTTACCAACTACTTCAGGTAAAAAATAATAAGATCTCTATTCATCTAAAAATCCTATAGCAGAAATCTACAATTAACAATAGACAACCTTTGGATTAATTTGGATGGATCTAATATTTTATGAGCTAATATGAAATCATTTTGGGGACATACAGGTTAAGGGTTCATAACCAATCTCTCCCATACACAAACTTATACATCACTAAGGAAGGTTAGATATAAAAGCCACCAGCTCTATGTGGAGACACACACCGCTGGAGATTTGGATTAGAGATTGCAACCATTGTTTGAGGAGTTGTGATGAGACTACTTATCTTATCCTTCATGATGCAATCTTCTCCATGAATTTCTTATTCTTCTCTCTCTCTCTCTTTTCGTATCATGAGTATGAATAGAGAGTAGATTTTCTATTGGATTGTGGAGATTAACCTTGTTTTTTGTAACTTGTACTCTCATTTTATAAATTACTATCTGTATGGATTTTTGGATTGATTATTGATTGATTGATTGCATGATTTATAGATTAGCTACCTATCTTGTATGATTTCTAGAATCCTATATGTTGAGACTTTGAAACCTAATATTAGAATACTAATTGGTATAGTTGAACCTTAGATTAGATCACATATGGGAGTTCTCAGGAGTGACGATTAAGGATCTATAGGTAATGAGACCTCAAGACTACATGAATACTTGTTCTTGTGAATTTCATACTCTAAAAGGATACAAAATTCCTTGGGCCCAATTTAAATATCGCTATGAATGAGTGATGTCATGTGAGAGAATAGATACATTGCTAGTGGTTGTGAAGCCTGTCATCTTTGCAATTTTATCATAGTGTTAGAAATCAACTTTTTATTAGTTAATTAGTCTTTCTTTCTTAATTAAACTAGTTAATCAAATAACATATCAATCACTATATTTGTCCCAATCTTTCTTAAATAGTTCGTGATAGGTTTAATCCTTAAATGTACTACGATAAAATCCACCCACTTGAAGGTGGTGTTTTTGTGTCCCAATCTTTTCTTTAAAAGGTTTTGTTAGGTTTGATCCTTAAATGTACCACGATAATACATGTTTTCCTGGGGGCTCAATTATTTTGGTAAAAGCTAGGATTTTATATCTTATTGAATTTGAGGGGTACAAAAAAGGACATAAGTGTACCATGAATTGATGAAGCTAAAGGGTCTAGTAGCTTTTTTTCCTACTCGTCAAATACAAAATGTAAAATACAATGGTCATAGACAATAGTAGAGGTCATTTCTCCCCTAGAAAATTAACATTTACTTTAAAATTAATATTTTAGAAACGTATCTATTTTAAGAAATGACTAGAACCACTCTTTCTAGAGCTATCCTAAGTAAAAAAGGGTCCATTAGCTAGGATCTTGAGAAGATTGATAGCAAAAAGCATTTTGTTAAAATCCTACATGCTCTGAGTTGATGGAGGATGTTTTATCTAGATTCTCACTAGTCATCCAGAAAACATTAAAATCCCCCAACATACATCAAGGACCATTGACAGAATTACTCATAAATAGAATATTTTGCAACAACATGCTTCTTTTTGTCTCCATTTGCAATGTACACATCAAATAGATCGAAAATTTGGTTACCAATATTCACAAAGACATGTATGAGTTGTTCACTCACAAAGACCTTATTAATGCTAAAAAATGATCAATCTGAATAATAATAACATAGGTATACGAATAGGATTACAAATTGGAAATATAACAAGCATCTTTCCATAAGGAATTAACAACCTTATCAACATTATTTCCCATCATCCATGATTCAAGACTAATTCATATATCATCTTTGGTCTTATGAATTTCATCATGGATGCAAGGAATCTTATTTTGGGTGCCTCTCAATTCTAGGAAATAATGGAGAGGGATTTAACCATTTGGAATTGTAACACACCTCCCTAGGGTTTCATACGTAACCAGCGGGAGCATAGCCTAATCCCCAACATTATCCATAATGTGGAGTACTTGGCATTTTAGGGAGGGTTGTCACATACATGATCTCATATCAATAAATAAATAACACTTGGCATTATTGAAACATAGATTCATACATAAGTTCTTGGAAGGAAAACTACACCATGATTCTAAAGGTATGCTAAACATAAACTAGATAACATGTAAAAGATAGGATCTCCATAGATGGACATCCCACTAGGCAACAAATTCTTAGATCCTTGGATTCTTAGAACTCCTTAAGTTGATTCCTTCCCTTTAGCTCCAACTTCTGCGGACATCTCATCCCCATCCATGCAAAGGAAAAACATTCATGATAAGTAAGCGGCATTGGCATATTATAAGACATAAAAATAACATATAAAGATGATTTGACATAAACATGAACATGCATTAACATTAATCAATTCTTGGCATCTTTTACATGAAGAAATTTGATAAGAAGTATATGCTCCTCTCTTAATGCCCCATAAGGAGCCCATAATGCTCTGAAAGCCCATAATTGCTCGAAAAGCCCATAATGCTCGGAAAGTCCATAACAAGGTGCATATAAATCTAAATCAAATTCCCTTAACAATTATCTTTCTTAGACTTAATTATCTTCTTAATAACTTAGACTTAATCTTAATGGGATTTCTCCCTCTTGAACATAGTTGGGATTTCTCTCCATGAACCATAATGGGAATTTCTTCCCTCTTAAGCATGAATGGGAATTTCTTCCCTCTTGACCTTGATTTCATGTACCTTAATCATAATTCATAACATTAATGTGGTTTCTAAGCTTAGACTTAGATTATATCAACCAAACATCCAATAGTCATATACTTGAAAGGAAGACATACATTAATCATGACTTTAACATAAAATGCTTAACATAAATTATAAACATTCAGTAAATCAAATATTATCTATGCCAATGGCATGACCCACTTACCTTGAGCTAAAGAACCTAAGTCAAACCTCATTTGACAGATTAGATTCCCTTAAACACCTGAAATTGACATAATTATCCTTCCATCATACAAATTAAACACTAATTTGTGTCATATAATTATTGAGATGTGAAAACAACAACATCGGTCGATAAAACCCATAAAATCAGATTCCTCATCGAAAACCCTTTCCAAAAAATATTTTCTCATTTTTCTGAGCATCGAGCAATTTACTATGAATTTACAAAGAATAGTCCAATGACAAAACAAGAAAAAGGCACACACACACACACACACACACACACACACACACACATATATATATATATATATATATATATATATATATATATATATATATATATATATATATATATATATATCCAAATCCAGTGGGCTGGGTCTGAGTTGGACCAATCGAGATTGGCGAACTAGTGAGAAGGCTCGCCACTGAGGACTCGTGATCAAATAAGGGAGGACAGGTGAAAAACCAAAAATACCCTCATGGTAGGAATCGTCGAATTAAAAATGACAGGGGTACCAAGGCCCTTTCAGGACCTGGATTGCTCCTCGCTCACACAACGCGAGCCATGGCTCCAACGCCATGGGAGAGCTTGTCAACCATGGGCATGGACCCTGTCTTGCTTCCACCCGAGAGTAAAAACACTTCGATCGAGTTCGTGATGAGAAGACGAAAGTAGCAAGCCTAGGAACTCGAAAACCTATCCTGGCCATGGCTAGAGCTGAGGACAGGGGTCGAAAGCTAAGGAGCCAGACCTTGAACCCAACCTGTCGATGACAAATTTCAACTAGAAAAGACTCATGGCGTCATGCAGAGCCCTTATGAAGGTGCGGGCAAGGTTGCCTGAGGCAAAGAAAGCTGGGAAGATCACCGCAGTAAGAAAACAGAGAACGACTGTGGGAAATAGGGGCGGCGGTCAGGTTCAAAACGGTGAAGAACAAAACCATAAAGGGCATGCTGGGGGTCAGAAATCAAACCCTGAGGCCAGGAGAGGTCAGAGGTGTTATCTCCGTGGCCTAGAAGCCACTACGATGCCATGGAGACTAACACCGACGAGCACAGGCGGTGGATCTACATGACCCACTAGCAGGGGTGATCGGGAGGAAAACTGATGATGCAAGAAGAACTGCGAGAGGTGATAGATTCTTACTAGAGCGGGAATTTGGGTGGAGGCGCAGGAGGTGTCGGGACCAGTAGGGGGTTCGCCAGAGAGAGAGGAGGAGTAGGTCAGGGCTATTGAGGGAGTCGGAGGAGAAATTGAGCAAGGTGGTGTGCAGCTTGGGGGCCGGCGATGCTCTCAAAGTAGCTAGATGGAGGCGAGAGGGATCAGGGAGGTGCCTGTGAAAAATAGCAGTGAGCCCTAATATTGGGAGTTTGCCCTACAAAGCACGAGAGGGAATGAGCTGGGGCTTTCTTAGATTGGAGTGACGAGCCGAAACTATTGGTGAAGGAATGAGGAGAAATCATCGTGAAATGGACGAGATCAAATGCGAGCATTCATAGCACTGGAAACGGCTGAGTTTCACAGATAGAACGGAGGAATGAGATGATACGACCGCCATTGGATCTTGATCCAATAGTGGATGTGGCACACATGAGAAACTAAATCGAAGCAGTAATGCATGACATGCATAATTGCGAAACTATATTTTAAATCAATTTCATAATCAAAATTTATTTAATTGGAAGGTTTCACTATATTAAAATCTCCTTTAATTGCTTAGAGGGTCCAAACATGGGTCAAATGAGGCCAAATTTTGACCATACGTGTATTAGAGTGTCTAGAACATTCCCATTTAGTTAGATTTGATGATTGAACACGTTTAGGCCTAAAATAGCAAAAAACATCATGTACATTTAAATGGCTATGATTAGTGTATATAAAGCTATTAATTTCTCAAATAAGAATTACAAGGTATGAATATGTGCACTAAATATTATTTCTCCTCAATTAATGTGATGGAGGTCATAAAGCCAGCAATTTTACATGTAAACCACTAATCACCATAAAAGAGAGAAAATAAGAGCATTTATTTCCATTTTCTAAACAAGAGAGCATAGATATACATGAAAACATTTTCTTTAAATAAATCATGGATAAGAGAGCAATTGAACATAATAAAATGAATTTTGCAAAATTAACATGGGAAATTTACATTTAGGTCCTCAAAAATTATCTTATTAGAAAAAGAGCATGTAGAGAATAAAATATTTTGGAAAATTTGCATAGTAAGTTGGGGTGTTACAATACTACCCACCTTAAAAAAATTTCATCCTCGAAATTTCCTAGGGTTTCTACCCACCTTAAGGATTACGCATAAACTTGCAAATTTTCCATAAAATTTTCATTATAAAAGAGGCATATATAAACAAAGCATTACGATTCAACATAAATTACTTAACTATCCTCACCTTGATCATCTTCCTCTTCTCCATACGACATTGGCATGGTGAAGAGCCTTGGTTTAACCTTGGGTGGAGGATTAGGGTTCTTAGCTTGGTTATGGTTAGGATCCTTCTTTGCAAGCTTGGGGCAATTTGGCTTGATATGCCCTTCCTCACCACAATAGTAGAAAACAGAAGTTCCAAACCTACAAGGACAACCATGACTTCTCTTACATGTAGGGCATGGGGTTCTCCCATTCTCAGAAGAAGGTTTAGGGGCTTTTCTCTTGTGGTTGGAGGGTGGAGGGGGTTGATGGTGATGACTGTTTTGGGGTACCTCCTTCTTATGATTCCTCCTAGGGTGATCCTCCAATTCTAAGGTTGCATCTACGACTGGTTGCATGGTCCTATGACTTCTACTAGACAAGGCATAACTTAGGTCAGGTTTAAGCCCTCTAATCAACTTCTTGGCTCTCTTTTTCTCAGTGTACTCAAGACCATACTTTTGGAGCTTACGAAACTTCATGGCATACTCAGTGACAGTCATGTCACCCACTTGCTTAAGGTTAACAAACTCATCCTCCCTTTCTAACATGGCTTCAGATACATAATGGTCATTAAAGGCTTCTACAAACTCACCCCAAGTGAAAGGAGGGTCATCTTCTTCCCTAGAGCCTAAGAGGTTTTCCCACCAAGTACGGGCTACACCCTTGAGCATATGGGTGGCAAGTCTAACCGTACTGCGTGAGGGACACTCTAAGTCTCTAAAGCAATGTTCTGTGTTGCTAAACCACTCCTCAGCCTTGGTTACCACATCAACCTCATATTCACCATGGAAAGCATCAGGTCTAATCTTCAAGAAATCTATGAGGGAGATCTCATGTACTCTAGGTGGAGCTCTAGGTTGGAGGGCATTGGTCAAGGCTGCTACTAGGGTTTCTAGGGTGACTTGTGGAGGGACTTGGTCCATGTCTTGAGTCCTATCTCTACTAGAAGATCCTCGTGACGACCTTCACTCACCAACCTTATCCTTCCTCTTAGGTGCCATATGAAAGGGTAAACATAACATGATATTAGAATATAATATGGATCTCTAGTGTTGCCTTAGTGGCCATCGATTCCTTGCTCTGATACCATTAATGTAACACCTTTCCCTAGGGTTTCATACGTAACCAGCGGGAGCACAGCCTAATCCCCAACATCATCCATAATGTGGGGTACTTGGCATTTCAGGGAGGGTTGTCACATACATGATCTCATATCAAGAAATAAATAACACTTGGCATTATTGAAACATAGATTCATACATAAGTTCTTGGAAGGAAAACTACACCATGATTCTAAAGGTATGCTAAACATAAACTAGATAACATGTAAAAGATAGGATCTCCATAGATGGACGTCCCACCAGGAAAAAACTTCTTAGATCCTTGGATTCTTAGAACTCCTTAAGCTGATTCCTTCCCTTTAGCTCCAACTTCTGCGGACATCTCATCCCCAACCATGCAAAGGAAAAACATTCATGATAAGTAAGCGACATTGGCATATTATAAGAGATAAAAATAACATATAAATATGATTTGACATAAACATGACATGCATTAACATTAATAAATTCCTGGCATGTTTTACATGAAGAAATTTTACAAGAAGTATATGATCCTCTCTTAATGCCCCATAAGGAGCCCATAATGCTCGGAAAGTCCATAATTACTCGGAAAGCCCATAATGCTCGGAAAGCCCATAACAAGGTGCATATAAATCTAAATCAAATTCCCTTAACCATGATCTTTCTTAGGCTTAATTATCTTCTTAATAACTTAGACTTAATCTTAATGGGATTTCTCCCTCTTGAACATAGTTGGGATTTCTCCCCATGAACCATAATGGGAATTTCTTCCCTCTTAAGCATGAATGGGAATTTCTTTCCTCTTAACCTTGGTTTCATGTACCTTAATCATAATTCATAACATTAATGTGGTTTCTATTCTTAGACTTAGATTATAGCAACTAAACATCCAATAGTCATATACTTGAAACGAAGACATACATTAATCATGACTTTAACATAAAGTGCTTAACATAAATTATAAACATTCAATAAATGAAATAGTATCTATGCCAAGGGCATGGCCCGCTTACCTTGAGCTAAAGCACCTAAGTCAAACCTTGTTTGACAGATTGGATTTCCTTAAACATCTGAAATTAACATAATTATCCTTCCATCATACAAATTAAACCCTAATTTGTGTCATATAATTATTGAGACGTGAAAACAGCAAAATCTATCAATAAAAACCATAAAATCAGATTCCTCATTGAAAACCCTTTCCAAAACATATTTTTTCTCATTTTTCTGAGCATCGAGCGATTTACTATGAATTTACAAAGAATAGACCAATGACAAAACAAGAAAAAGTCACATATATATATGTATATATATATATATATATATATATATATAAATCTAGTGGGCCGGGTCTGAGTTAGACCAATCAAGCTTGGCTAACTAGCGAGAAGGCTCACCTCTGAGGATTCACGATCAAAGAAGGGAGGACAGGTGAAAACTTGAAAATACCCTCACAGTGGGAATCATCAAATTAAAATGACAGGGGTATCAAGGTCATTTCAAGACCTGGATTGCTCCTCGCTCACCCAACACGAGCCATGGCTCCAGCTCCATGGGCGAGCTTCTCAGCCATGGGCACGGACCCTGGCTTGCTGTCACCCGAGAGTAGAAACACTTCGATCGAGTTCATGATGAGAAGGTGAAAGAAGTGAGCCTAAGCTCGGGGTTCGAAGAGCATACGAACTCAGAAACATGTCCTGGCCATGGCTAGAGCTGAGGTCAAGGGTCGAAAGCTAAGGAGCCAGACCTCAAACCCAACCTGCCGGTGATGAATTTCAACTGGAAAAGACCCATGGTGTCATGCAAAGCCCTTACGAAGGTGCGAGCGAGGTCGCCTGAGGCATAGAAAGTCGAGAAGATCACCGCGGCAAGAAAACAGAGAACGACTGTGGGAAATAGGGGTGGCGGTCAGGTTTAAAATGGCGAAGAACAAAGCCAGAAAGGGCACACTGGGGGTCGGAAATCAAACCTTGAGGCCAAACAAGGTCAGAGGTGCCATATCTGTGGCCTAGAAGCCACTATGATGCCATGGCGACTAGCTCCGACAAGCACAGGTGGCGGATCTATAGGACCCGCTAACAGGGGCGATCGCGAGGCAAACAGATGATGCAAGAAGAACCGTGAGAGGTGATAGATGCTTACTGGAGCAAGAATTTGGGTGGAGGCGCAGGAAGCATCGGGACCAGCAGGGGGTTTGCTGGAGAGAGAGGAGGAATTGAGCGAGGAGGAGCGTCGCTTGGGGGTCAGCAATGCTCTCGAAGTAGCTAGATGGAGGCAATAGGGATCAGGGAGGTGTTTGTGAAAAATGGCAGTGAGCCCTAATATTGGGCATTTGCCCTACAGAGCGCGAGAGGACACGAGTTGGGTCTAGCTCAGATCAGGGTGATGAGCCAAAACTATTGGCAAAGGAATTAGGAGAAACTGTCGTGAAACAGACGAGATCAAATGTGAGCATTCAAAGCGTTGGAAACGGTTGAGTTTCGCGGACAAAACGGAGGAAGGAGATGATACGGCCGCCGTTGGATCTCGATCCAACAGTGGTTGTGGTGCGCACGAGAAATTAAATCGAAGCAGTAGCGCGTGAAACACATAATTTCAAAACTATAGTTCAAATCAATCGCATAATCAAAATTTCATTTAATTGGAAGGTTGCACTATATTAAAATCTCCTTTAATTGCTTAGAGGGTCCAAACATGGGTCAAATGAGCCCAAATTTTGACCATAGGTGTATTAGAGTGTCTAGAACATTCCCATTTAATTAGATTTGATGCTTGTACACGTTTTAGTCCTAAAATAGCAAAAATCATCATGTACATTTAAATGGCTATGGTTAGTGTATATAAAGCTTTTACTTTCTCAAATAAGAATTACAAGGTATGAAAACGTGCACTAAATATTATTTCTCCTCAATTAATGTGATGGAGGTTATAAAGCAAGCAATTTTACATGTAAACCACTAATCACCATAAAAGAGAGAAAAATTAGAGAATTTATTTCCATTTTCTAAACAAGAGAGCATAGATATACATGAAAACATTTTCTTTGAATAAATCATGGATAAGAGAGCAATTGAACATAATAAAATGAATTTTGCAAAATTAACATGGACAATTTACATTTAGGTCCTCAACAATTATCTTATTAGAAAAAGAGCATGCAGAGAATAAAATATTTTGGAAAATTTGCATAGTAAGATTGGGGTGTTACAAGAATATTCTATCCAGGACACTATCATGAGCATCAATCCAACTCTCCTTCCTCCAAATTATCAAGAAAAGAAAATTTGTTTTGTGACAAAGATATAATTCTAGAAATAATGTTCACACTTTTTGTGAAGCACTTAGATGTGGACATAAATTTTCTTTGCATATTCCATGAATCCTCAGTAACAGCATTAGGGGTACTTATTAGATTAATCAAGGAAGAGATATCAAGATCAAGAGAATAAACTACCTTCTCAATTGCCTCAGGCTCGACATTGTTCACAACATCAAATTCAAGATCAGTGAAGACCTCTAATTTTGCCCCTTGCTCAACAATAAGAACATGAAATATTTAAATCTACACTTTATTAGCATTCTTTCATGGTGTAGGTAATGGAATATAGAGTTATTAGCACATAATTCTGAGCATAGATGTTCAACTCTTATCCACAATTCCCACAATGAGGCACCTAGTTGGATCACGTTCATATTCAAACGATAAAATGGTAGAATGATTGTCCTCAATCTCAATCTACATATCTTTTGGTAACTTGAAATTAGAAGGAATAAAGAACATGCATCCTCACACATTCCTGACACTTGAAGCTTAGAGTCAGGTTATCCACTATGATTGGTTTCCCTAGGGAATATCCAATATGACTGAATATATTTTCATCATGTAGCTTTGGCGGTTGATCATAGATCTTTATCTAGATCGGAACTTCACAAGCTTTACTTTCTTCATTAGATATCCCTTCCCCCACTTTTTTGATTAAAAAGGTTTTTTAGTGAAGAACCATGATCTGCCATCTTGAGCATTCATCACATCATGTGAACTTGAGAACAAGATGATAAAGAAGCTCTTTCCTCTTGAGTGAATGTCTATCAAACCCTTCATATTCCAAATCTAGTCCAAATGAGATATGAACATACACTAGTGCAGTTTCAATCCAACAATATAACCCCTACTCCCCTACTCCTCTTCACAAGATTTCACTCTACAACTTCTTTAGGATAGATGAACTTGCCATCAATGAACTAGACTTGCAATTTTAAAGCTTTGGATGTGTCACTATAGACCCTTGCTTGAAGAGATCTGTCCAAAACTTCATCTTTGACATTATAGTTATTAAAGATGAACCTCCCTTTCATCTTCCATTGATTACATGTCTCCTCTTTTGAGTACCAACCTTGTATGACTCCTTGAGCATGTGAACAATGTGAATTGGCACTGTCTTTGTAACTCCTCCCGTAACCCTAGGACTTGTCTCTCCAATTCCTACATGATTAAAACAATCCATAATCCCTCTTTAAAATAAACCATTGGTTCATCATTCTCAACTAACCATGCTACATTGTTTGCTTGTCTAAAATTTGGTCACTACGCTTTCTCTTACCCTTACAAGAGAATAAGTGACAACAACTTGGCAACGGATTCGAAGAAACTCCTTCTCAATGAGGTTTTGAAAGATCACAGTGTTTATGGATACCCTTTGATATTATAATATTTTTTGTATTTCGATTGTTATAGTTTTCAACATATGTATGTTAGTTTTCAAGGGTACATGTATAGGATATTTTTTTATGATATGTAATTCTATCAATTTTCATTGTAGTAGACTACCTTTCAGTCAGAAATCAAATTCGACAGAGGGACCGCTTAGTCAAACTATTATTTGAAATAAATATTGAATGTAATGTTTTATTTTGGATATCTCAACCTATTTATACATTCATCTTGCTCCATGTTTACATGACTATGAGGTATGCAATGATTTATCTTACATGTTGTAGTGTGGTTTTAGATTTTAAATGGATATCTTTGTGTCAGTTCATATTTTCTTGGTTTAAGCTCAATTTATTTTGAGTATTTGATTAACACAGATCTCAACCTTTTCATATAACTTGTTATCTTTTTTTTGCTTTTCCTACTATCTCTATATCAATAGTGGACTTGACATTCCTTCTTGATGGCTTGGAGTACCCTTCTTGATCATTTTTACTCTTATTGGGATCTCTTTATCATGGATGACTTAGCATTTCTCTCATGGATATTCAAATATCTTTACTTCTTATTCTTGATCAAACGTTGGCTTTGTATCTTCATGCCATGTTATTTCCATTTGGTGTAGCCTTGGATGTTTAGGCATGCTGTTTCATCTAAAAAATGAACATCTTTTTGAGGACATTGTCTCCTTAAGAAGGGATGTTTGGTGAGTATATCCTCCTTTGGATTTTGACAAAGGGGGAGAATAATCAACTAGATACATTTTCAATATATAGAATATTATGTAGGATCAATGGGCCCTACAGGGGGATAGGTGAATAGAGTTACAAACACTTGCACCAAATTGGTTAGATCTTAAAATTACTTCAAGACATAAGGTTGCAAATATGAAATTTGAGTGCAACTAAACATACATAGCTAGGATGAAAGAGATTGAATGAGAACAAACAAGCTATGTATAGTGGTTCCAAATTTTAAACTAGGAGAGTGTACATCCACTATCTAGTGAGGTCAAACTCTAGGATATTTCAACCATGTCCCACTCCTTATATTCCATTATAAAAGTTACAACATGTGACCTTCCTTTTGTGGGACAAGGACACCCACCATTTCCTTTGAAGACAAGAGATCCAATAACCTTACAAATGACTTACTTATTAATGATCAAGAGTCTAATACCTCACTAAGGACTTACCCAATTTTGCAACGAGTCTTCTGCCTTCACCAAGGGCTTACCCACTCTTGCTACAAGTATTTCACCTTGAAGGAATTACCCACTCTTGACTTGGATCTTCCGCCTTTGACTTCACCTTCACCAAGGGACTCTTTCCCTTTTTCTTCTTCACCTCTCTTAGATAAGAGAGAGAACCTTCATCTTCATGGTATAAAGAGAGATTGGGAGGTGGAGGAAGTGAGAGACTCACAAGATATACATGTAGAACTAGCTCCCTTACAAATCTCCTACTAACTCTAATGGATGTAGCAAGTGATTAAGATTAAGAGAAGAAGGAGGCTCTTGTAAGCACTCAACTATAATATAGGTATGTTCATAGTTCTTGGATAACCATGGGATGAAGCCCAAGGGGTCCTATTTATAGTTGCGGATGCCTACTAACTAGTAGAAGCACTTAGGGACAAATTCTAGCCATTTGGGGGTGTTGTAATAGATATATTGTTGAGTTTACAACACTCCAATTGTTAGAAACAATTTTTTAACAAATTCCATATAGTGTTGTCGGTCGAGTTTACTTTTGGGAAACTCAGCCGATGGCACTATGAGACAAGTTAATTTTGAGTTGTCAGTCTAGTTTATCCTAGATGAAACTTGGCCGATGGCTTAAAATTGATTTGCCTATGCAAGGGTGTCAGTCGAGTTTGTCCTGGGGAAACTCAGTCGAACCTAGTAGTTCCCAAGATCTATCAAGGGTGTCGGTCGAGTTTATCCTAGATGAAACTCGACTGAAAACATTTCTTGTGATGAATTTTGATAAGTGCCATAAAAGTGCTTAAATATTCAATTTAAGTGCTCTTGATTTTTTTCTTGTCTTAATTACAAGTCAGAAAATCATTGCATGTGATGTACAACATAATTCTAAAGGATTTTAGGTATTTTCCACAAAATTACACTTGCATTGATTTTGACTTGTCTTTCACCAAGTTAGGATGCGCTAGTTAGGGCCTTTGGAGTGTGTCTATACCTAATCTGAAAACACTCAAGTAGAAGCATTAGAGACAAATAAGTGGAATTGTTCGTCATCATCAAAACAATGGTTTTAGTAAATTAGACTTGTAGTCAACATTATCCCCCCTTTTGAAGATGACAAACCATTCCATAAATATATTGAAATATTTTAAGTAAAATCATACATTTGGAGAAACCTAGGGGTTTCAATATAATTGAGTTCATAAGCTCCCCCTCAATTTGTTCTATTAGAGTTTACATACCCTCCTCAGTTGATACTATTTCTCTTCCATGGTTAACTTTCATGACATTTATAGAAACTAAATCTTCTACTCATATATGTTTTACATATATGCCTTCTCCTTTTCCCATAAGACATATCTTTTCCCCTCTTGTCATTTCAAAAAGTGAGGGGGTTGAAGAGAAAAAACTTGTTAGAAAAGGGAGTGTAGAAGAGAAAAATCTTGGGGATTGTCCAAGCAGTGCATATAAAGAAAATTAAGACATGCATTAGAATAATCCTAGATGTAAGTCTAGCATATATCAACGCACTTCTATGCAAGCAAGTAACTCAAGATGGTAGATATGCAAATCAAGGAAAAACAAGATACAAACATAGCATATAGTTGGATGCCAAAATATGAACAATGTTGTAAAAACATGTATATGAACTAGTAGTAGATGATATCACAAGTTAGAACTACTAGTAAGATCAAAGTCATAGTAAAAGATGCACAAGTCAAAGAGCAAGTTATGAGTAGATGTATAGGAATATCTAAACAAAAAGACAAGCAATTTCATAAGCATGAAAGGATATTACTTAGTAGCAAATATGCATCTTTACCAAAAGATAATTACCACTAAGAGATTCAAGGTTGCATCAAAAGATATACAACAAGATAGATGTAGAAAGATAGAGCACAACAAAAGCAAATTAGATCACCAGTACATGCATAACAAGTCAAGATATAGATATACCAATTTAGAGTAATAAGAAAGATAGAGTTGTATGCAAGGTAGGAAATATAAAGCATGAGAATATGCATATCATAAAAGTACCAAAGGGAGTGCCATATAATAAGACTAGTGGTTGATAAAGTCTAATTGATAGGGAAAATTTCATCCAAAGGGCCTACTTTATATTCTATACACAGTGTTGTCAGTTGAGTTTCTGGGTTGAACTTCTCAGCCAAAAACAGTTGTTGGAAACACCCATTGGTGCTTGTCAGTTGAGTTTCTTTCAGGACAAACTTGACCAACAATAGTTGCTATTAAAAAGCACATATATTTCACAAAAACACATCTAGAGGCATGATAAAATATAGAAAATATCCAAATATGTATAAGCAAATAATTAATGCAATATGAGATCATCAGAGGTAGTTTTCGAGCAACAAAGTGATGGGAATCATAATATACCAAAATTTACTCAAAAATCATATGTAAAGTGCATACAAACTTGGCAAGAACAAGCTATGATTAGATATGAAAAAGAATATCATCACCTCTATTCTTACCTTCTCTTTTCACTTGTTGCCACCCCATACACATATCACCTTTTTTATATTTTGTGTGGAGTGAGAAACCAATTGGAAAATAAATATTCATCTCAATTCATTGCAAGTGACATACAAGAATAAATATGAAACATTCCTCAATCAGTTTGGAGGGGTTAGCTTAGAAACCCAAGTATTGTTGCTCTTGGGTGCTTTCCTAAAAGGACAATATGTAGCATAATTACCAATTTCATTGCAATGATTACATGATCCCATAGCCTTGGAACTAGAGGATTCTTCATTGAAAATTGAAGGTCCTTTCTCTTTCTTATTCCTTTGGCTACTATCAAGTCCAATATCATATCTACCCATTTGTTTGGTAGTATGATCTAGGATTTTATTAAGATTCTTTTTATCATCCAAGAATCTATGCATAGAGGACGTCAAATTACGATTGTCATGCATAAGAAAAGTAATAGTAGAAGAATCCTTATTGATATTATCCCTAGCATGCAATATATATATCTCTAGAATGCAAAATATCAGTTTCTAAGTAAAGAGATATGGTTGTACAAGAATCTTTAACAATATGAAGAGAAACAATATTATTATCTCTACTAGTAGAACTATAACAAGATTCAAGGACATCTATTTTAGCAAGTAAGGAAGCATTTTCTTTTTCAAGCAAAACAATCTTAGAGATATAGACACTATTTTCATATTCTTTTCCTTGCAAAATAAAGTTATTATCCTCATTTTCAGTTTTAAGAACATCAAAATCAATTATGAGAGAATTCAAAATTTTACTATGCTCTTCATTAGAACATAAGAGGTTGAGCTTTTAGGAATCTAATATTATCAAGCAAGTTAGCATTTATAAAATTTAAGAGCATCAACTTGTTTAAGATAAACATTGTTTTCATCTTCCAAACTATTATTAACATGTTCAAGCCTATTTTTTCTTCATGCAAATTATCAAAATTTCTAGAAAGATTTTTCTTTTTATGCTTAGTAGACTTAAGATAGGTACGAGTTGTGACGTCTGTTTCCAAACATCAATTAAGATTATTACGGAAGAGATCGTTAGCAGCGGAACTACTACAAATCACTAAAAAATTAAAACCATTTATCAAGAGATCCATTCATAGGAAAAATCTTTCATTTAGAACCAAAGTAAATCAGTACATTCTGGTTTACTAGTACATCTCTTGTACTATTTCTTCTCGAGAGTTACAACATTCACTACTCTGTCTCAACTATACACAGGTAGTATACAAATCTCGAGGCGTCAAGCCAAAATCTCAGATTGAATTACTAATAACACTAACTCCTAGGACACGAGAGTACAGAGATGACTCATAGGACTAACTATACAAAACTAGACAGCCAATGTCTCCATCTGATGGATCACTACTGTCCTTGTGGTTGTTGTTGCTCTTCTCCTGCAGAAGAGTTTCCGCCTTGTTGTCTGTGTTTACCTAAAAATGTTGAATCCCACGGGGGTGAGACAATTATAAAAATTTCCCAAATGGGAGATATAACTCTCCGCCAAAACATTATCATTACAGTTTAAAAGAAATAAACTGAGCAGTGGGATATTATAAAATAGTAGCAGATAAATCAACATCTATGCAGATTAGAGCAACATTCTTATGCAAGTATTTCAATTATAACTTGATAAATCAGCATGCCTCTTATTCATTATGAATCAAAAGAACATAAGTACATTTATGTATCAAGGACATGTTAAGTGGTACAACATCAACCAGTGGTTATCGTATTTCAATATTATGCAAATACGCTACACGGCTAATTAAATCTTTCAAACATATTTAAGCTCTGAGGAGATGAGGTATACCCCTCATACTCCAACCGAACATTTCTAGAATCAAAATCGGTACCATAATTAGGTCAATGGAAGAGTCAGATTCCCATGACCTCCCACATCCCGGTCAGTACGGGACCACAAGCAGGACTATGTCAACTGCTCAAAATAGCTTTCCAGGGTATACTGGAACTTCGCTATAGAGTTACATCGTCAACTGCACTCTCATCGGCAATCGAGAGAATTAATATTTATCTCCATCGACCCGACATTAAATATCATTGGGAGATTATGATGCATCCATCCCAACCATTGGAAGATTTGTGATACATCCATCCCGACACATGAAGGATTGAGAGGTTTAATGTTTACCTTCCCTCAATCTCTTCACAAGGACGTAACGATATTTTCGCCCATTCACCCCCACATATTCAGAATATGCAAACTCCAAGAATTCTTATAGGAAAACCTATTTCACCATCACCAACTAATGACGATGATGGATCTATGGTCAGAGCACTACATGAACGAATTTTACTTGATTAATTAAGTACATTTTCATATTCTTTTAGCATCAACCAAGTTCTCAAGCATAACTTATTATGACAATGCTATAAAGAAACATGTACTAATTTCATCAACTACTTAATAGTCTTTAAAAGGGATTGGGAACTCAGTCCCTTATTTCAAAAATTGGAGATTCTAATCTTTTCACAATCTTATCACCATAATCATATGGCTCTGGGTAATTAAACCCTTGATTCATCATTAGGCATTGTTACCACTTTTCTAGGTAACTATCACCTTCAGCTCAATTAACCAAGGCAAACATGATACTTGCTATTACAAGAATCATACATGGTACTTGAGGCCCATTAACTCTCTTGTTACCTCTTACCAGGCAGCAAGGTATATTATGGAACACAAGGCCCAAACACAATAGTGCATTACACATCATAGCTCATACCTGGCCATGATTATCATTTCAACATACCTACATGGTTAGCACATATGATAATAGTGATATTAATTACATATCAGAACCATGTAAAACAAATATGGATTCACTATTCAAGGGTAATACCACTATTCCCTTACCAGGGATTAGGGTATCCCATTTCATATCATTTGAAGATATTCATCACATTACCCACATCAAGATCATGGTTTATCACCATATTGCCCAAGAGTAGGATTTCATAACGCATTACATAGTATCACCCTGGATTTAAGCTTCAAATCACATCAAACATCAGGGTTTCTCATGAAACCATTCTTAGTTAAGGTTTCACATAAATTTCATCCTAGAATAGGGACTACAATCAATAATCCACAATTAGGGTTTACTATTCATGCCAATTAGGGTTTCATGTTCCATTACCCATAATTAGGGTTTACTATTCATCCCAATTAGGGTTTTGCATCACATTACCCTAAATTAGGTTTACACATATCAACACCCTGGATTAGGGTTTCAATTAGAATTGCCCTAAATTAGGGTTAAGGTTCAACAACCTTGTCAATTAGGGTTTATGCTCATGATTAGGGTTTCATGATCTCTTTACTTAAGGATCATACCCTTAATCACCACATGAATCATACTCATGTATGAATTCAATTATATCATCCTCTCAACTTGATTAGGTTATATCAACCCTTCAGTCAAGTACATACAACTATGATTGTCATAGTGTACAAGTTATTGTTCTTATAAGAAATTAAGGTTCATCCCTTAAATGGTACTAATCACTTAGGTAATTTTAGGGTTTCAAACTTTTTACCTTCATTGATTACTATTACTAACAATCATTGGATCACTGGAACAATCATTACCTTCAATTTCCAAATGATTGAACCACATTCAGCCTTCATTCAGTTTCAAGGTTTCATCACCAAACGGTTTTGAAACCGTTTGACCCCAAATGGTTTTGAAACCGTTTGGCCCCAAACGGTTTCAAGACCGTTTGGTCTCAAACGGTCTCAAGACCATTTGGGCCAAATCAGTCCCAAAACCACAAGGGCTCATTGGGTCATTCATCAATCCAATCAAATGTAATTGCATCGTTGAATTGACTATTGATTATACAATTGAAGGATTCATCAATCAACACCATTAGATATTTATTCAATTTTCAAGGATCAACCACTAACCCTCCAAACGGTTTTGAAACTATTTGGTCCCAAATGTTTCAAGACCGTTTGGTCTCAAACGGTCTCAAGACCGTTTGATCCAAATTTGTCTTGAAATCGTTAGGACCAATCAAGGATTCTTCAATCAACTTGATTAGGGTTTCCAATTGAAGGATTTTACACACATTGAATCAATCAATTGGATCCATTAGATCATCATCCAACACAAACTTAGGTTTATACCTCAAACAGTCAACTAAACCAAATAGTCAACCCTTTCATGCGGTTTGGAGTCCAAGTCACCAAACGGTTTGGTGAAACCGTTTGGACCAATGGTCCAAGACCGTTTGCCATTGTTCTTGGTTGAGGTGTGTGTTTGTGATCAGGTTAACATCTTCAACCTTTAGACTCATGAAACTACTGTCATTTCCATGGCAACTCCATCAATCAAACAAAGGAATTGCAAGAATAACAATTAAATCATTTGAATTGAGAAATCGAATTCAATGACAAAGATTAAGGGTTCAAGTTATATAACCCACCTTCTAGTCTGATCCCAAGCTCCAAGATTCACGGCTCCAATGGTGGATGAAGCTCTAGAAACCTCCCAAGGTCCGTTCTCAAGCTTTTGGAGTGAAAGGATCGGCTAGGGTTGAAGATGGAATGAAGAAATGAAGGAATTATGCATTGTTTTATGATTTCCACCATGAAATCAAGAAGAACAAAGGTCAAGGACTTACCAATAGGTTGAGGACGTCCTTCCTGCTTTTCCTAGCTCCCTTGGTCATTTTTGGAAGCAAGGAGAAGAAAGGAATCTGAAAAAGTCCTTGGTTGAGTGGTAAAGGGTTCTTTTATAAGAAAAATCAATGAGAGAGAAAATGTTTTATAAAAACCTTTTAATTCCAAAATGTTATGAAGTATCTGGAATGATTAGTGAATGGAAAGGAAATGAACTTCACGAGCAAATACATCCCTGCAATAAGGGTAGAGATCTTCCAAACAATGATGAAGAAGGGGAGACTGCAGCCAGTTGAAGAACATACTAGAGATCAACAAGAGACCAAAGAAGGAGCAGGTGACAAGCAGAACAAAGAAAAATCAGAAGATGTTGTGCCAAGTATGAATGCTTGGCTTATGCCAGATTAAAAAGAACTCTTAGATAAACAATGTAGTATCACAATGAGAAGTGTATGTTACAAAATCTGAAGTAAACTCTATAACCAGTACTATATGTATATGGTTATGGTTATGTTTTGTTACTTTTTGTTTGACATTTGAACCTACGGGTTCATCAATTATATGTGTATATGGTAATGGTTTGCTGACAATTTTGAATGCAAGGCTTATGTTACAGAATTTGAAGTAAACTCTGTAAAGTTATAGTACATCCGTTCTGTGGGTATATGGTTATGTTTTGTTGCTTTGTGTTTGGAATTTGGACCTATCAATTTGATCTTAGTTGAATGTTCTTATAACTTTAGCTAGCTATTGTTTTTTTAATGATAATTACTGTGATCAGCAGGTGCTCATTGCATGAGTGTAGTAACTCTCTTCTGAACTGAAAGGTAAATATGTATCCTGAAAAGTAACTTTGATCCAAGAAAAGTAACTAGATGAACTAACAAGTAATTATATCGACATGAAAGTAACTCTCTGGATCAAAAAGTAACTCGTTTACCAAAAAAGTAACTTCTGTGATGTATAACGTAACTTATTGGATCAAAAAGTAACTCGTTTAACAAAGAAGTAACTTGTGTGATGTATAACGTAACTTATTGAATCGGGAAAGTAACTCGTCCAGCAAAAAAGTAACTGAAAAGTAAATATGTAAAACAAAAAGTAACTATGTGAGAAGGAAAGTAACTCGATGAACTAACAACTAACTATATCAACATGGGAGTAACTATCTGGATCAAAAAGTAACTCATTTAACAAAGAAGTAACTTTTGTATGTATAACGTAACTTATTGAATCGGGAAAGTAACTCGTCCAGCAAAAAAGTAACTTGAGCGATGTATAACGTAACTTATTAAATCGGTAAAGTAACTCATCCAGCAAAAAAGTAACTTGTGCGATGTATAACATAACTTATTGAATTGGGAAAGTAACTCAACAAACGAAAAAGTAACTATGTAAACACCAAGAAAAGTAACCTTCGAAAATCTGTAACTTATCAAAAATAGTAGAATGTCTGCAAACTCTATTGTGCATCTTTGCAACACCAAGAAAAGTAACCTTTGAAAATCTATAACTTATCAAAAATAGTAGAATGTCTGCAAACTCTACTGTGCATCTTTGCAACACCAAAAGCACAGATCACTGCTACCCTCATTTCTCCCTTTCACCTAGACCTCTCATTTCACCCTTTCACCCAGTGCTCTCATCTCACCCTTTCACTCACTTTCGAACAACCTACCTTCTTCACAGCCTACCTTCTTCACAACCTACCTTCTTCACAGCCTACCTTCTTCACAACCTACCTTCTTTACAGCCTACCTTCTTCTACCATTACTAGTTTTCTCACAACCCTCAACACAGCCTACCATGGAGCCATTCATCCAGCCCATCAACTACACCCTTGATGACAAGACAATGGAATCCATTCAAATTCCTATAGAATGGAAATATCTCCATTTTCACATTAAACCAGGCAACACTACCTTCCATATTGGAAACCAGACATTTCAGATCACCCTTATTCAGAATGAAAACGGATCACTTTCAACTGGTAGGGGCTGGAAAAGTATGATCGCACAGCTCAATATTCGCAAAGGCTGGATCATATTCCTCAAGCCAACTAATCACTAGACTATCACAGCATGGATCACAGATCAGTTCTTAGAAACACCAACCGATCTTCTTCCGCTCTTCAGAATGCTTGGTGAAGAAGTATTCTCTGGAATGGAAAACTCTACAGATCAGCTGTTTGTTAGGGACAAATACCAAGCACCGCCGGGATCAGCTGTAAATACTTTACAGGTTGACTCATCTACAACAGCGGACACCTCAACATCTGCAAAAGACACTGCTTCTTCTTCTGTCCAGCCTTCCTATCATAAATAGGTATGCACCGCCACCCTTTTCTCCTTGCCTTTTGGTCAATAATCTTCCCCATCACTACCTACACAGTCTACCCCTCCTAGAGATTTTTACTTCACAGAGCTATATATTGTCTGATTTGATCCTAATTCTCAAGTGTTTTTTGGTTTTGACTGGCTATTTTTGCTATAAACAGGTTTGCTGGTGCTGACCCATTGCACTAGAGATCAAGAAGAGACCAAAGAAAGAGCAGGTGATAAGTAGAATGAAGAAAAATCAGAAGATGGTGTGCCACGTCTGAATGCATGAAAGAAATAGTAACTTTGAGGTGCAAAAAGTAACCTTCACAAAAGGCAGGTCAGCTGTTTATGATTATGGTTTGTTACTTTTTGTTTGACATTTGAACATATGGGTTCATCAATTCTGTGGGTATATAGTTATGTTTTGTTGCTTTGTGTTTGGCATTTGGACACTATCAGTTTGATCTTAGTTGAATGTTCTTATAACTTTAGCTAGCTATTGTTCGTTAATGGATGATGATTGTGATTAGTAGGTGCTCATTGCAAGTGTGGAGTAACTCTCTTCCGAACTAAAAAGTAAATATGTTAAACAAAAAGTTGAACTAACATGTAACTATATCAAAAGTAACTGCTACACATCAAATAGTAACTTTGATCCAAGAAGAGTAACTAGATGAACTAACAAGTAACTATATTGACATGAAAGTAAGTCCGTGGTTCAAAAAGTAACTGCTACACATCAAACAATAACTTTGATCCAAGAAGAGTAACTAGATGAACTAACAAGTAACTATATCGACATGAAAGTAACTTTGTGGTTCAAAGAGTAAATGCTACACATCAAACAGTAACTTTGATCCAAGAAGAGTAACTAGATGAACTAACAAGCAACTATATCGACATGAAAGTAACTCTGTGGTTCAAAGAGTAACTGCTACACATCAAACAGTAACTTCGATCCAAGAAGAGTAACTAGATGAACTAACAAGTAACTATATCGACATGAAAGTAACTCTGTGGTTCAAAGAGTAACTGCTACACATCAAACAATAACTTTGATCCAAGAAAAGTAACTAGATGAACTAACAAGTAACTATATCGACATGAAAGTAACTCTGTGGTTCAAAAAGTAACTACTACACATCAAATCTCCCAGACATGCCCGTTCTTCAGTGCGGTCGTGGTATTATCAAGGATGAAGATAATAAAGATTCATATTTCTATTTATAAAGTAATTCAATTACATCAGAATCGGGAAAGTAACTGGTGCACACAAAACGTAACTGGTGCACACAAGACGTTTGATTTAGATAGAAATAGTAACTCTGAGGTGCAAAAAGTAACCTTCGAAAATACAAGTAAGTTATTGATTTAGGAGAATGACCATAATCTTAAGCAAGGATTAATTTTTATCAAAAAGGAATTCTGAAGTATGATGCTAATATAAAGGAAATCTGAGACTAATTAAGAAATACATATATAACATAAAATGGAAAAACATATCACACAACAAACAAATTTTGGATGATCTTTATAAAAGATTTAAATTCGATACAATTGAAGCTACACAGTACATCTTGGCCATTACAATTACATCAGAATTTGACATGACTCACACACTAAACAATTGGATACCATTATAATCAAATATCAATTACAACTGTCACACAGTACATCTTGTCCATTACAATTACATTAGAATTTGACATGACTCACACACTAAACAATTGGATACAATTATAGTAAAACTAGTGAATAAATCAACTTCAATAACAACATTGTCAGCAGTAGTAGAAAATTTGCAGCTTCAGGAAGCACAACAGGAAGACCACAGCAGACCACAGCAGTAGTAGCATAAAATCCGCAACTTCAGTAAGCCATACGACCCACAGCAGACCACGGCAGCAGTAACAGCAGTACCATTACAGATCAACCAAGAGAAGAAAACTTATCAAGTAAGGAACACCACAATTCACAAAAAGTAACTCTGTAATATAAAAAGTAATCATGATAATATAAAAATAACTATGTGAAATAAAAAAAATGGAAGAAGAAGCTGAATTCAAACACACACCTATTTCTTTAATGGGCAGTTTCTGCTGTCATGGTTAACACCATATTGTAAACAATTCTTACACTGTCTCGTTTTAGATTGAGAAATTTCAACTCCAGATTTAAACCGCACATCAGTAGATCTAGGTCTACCTTTAGTTTTACAAACACTGGGAATATGGACCTTGACAGCAGAAGAAGAAGTTGTATTCGAACCAGTTACACCAACATCATCAACATCTAATTCTAACAGCTCTTTTCGCAAAGCAATGAGTTTTTTAAGACACATATCTATAGCGTTGTTCCTACACGCTATATTAACAATTGAATTGCAAGCAGATACCAACTGCAGTCTCTTCCCAGTGGATAGATGCATGATAGATGATTTGCCGAAAATCAAAGGATGATCTCTATATCCTTTAGTCCACCTCTTCAGTATATATGGCTCAAGAAGAGTGCAAAAATCACGACTCTTTAGATAAGCAAGTATGTGTCTACATGGAATTCCTTTGAATTCTAACATGAAACAATTGCATGATACCATACCAGTGGATGAGTCTTTCTTCAAAAGACGAGGAGAAAAAGAACCACCAAGACGATATACCTCAAACACAACATCATCAGAAGTTTCCTTTACATTATATACCATACTTTGATGAACTTCAGCTTGAAAGATCTTAAAAATTGCCTTGGTGTATATACCTCTCATTTGCTACTCCAAAGGCCACACTGATGACAAAGGAAGATTGCTATAATCATCATCAAAATCTTTGAAATTTTCAATCTCCCACACATGAGAGTAAGCAGTCTCTAAGCAACATATAAGTTCAAAAAGCATTTTCCTACTGTTGACATGACTTCGAATGAAAGCATTCAAGCTCTCACTTCTTTGTGTTGTCCTCATACCAGCAAAGAAAGAATCCTGCATAAAACATGGAACCCAATCCCACCGCATAGCATACATATCAGAAAGCCAACTAATATATAATAGGTCATTCTCTTGAACTACAGAATTCCACCTCTCTTCAAATGTGTCTGTATCGTCTGTATTCCATACACAATCATTCAAAGAGCTAATAATCTGATCCTTGTTTGGAACACCGCCAAGCTTAGATGGAAGCTTTTGTAGGATGTGCCAGCTACATAAACGATGCTTACAATTTGGAAAAACAGTAATGATAGCAGCATTCATAGCCGGGTCTTGGTCAGTTATAATGGAAACTGGCTCTTTGCCAAAACAAAGTAAGTATTTCTTGAAAATCCAAAGAAAAGAGTCATACTTCTCATCAACCAACAGAGCTGAAGCAAACAACACCATCTTGTGATGGTGATCCACACCACCAAACATTCCAAAAACCATGGAATACTTGTTGGTACGGTAAGTGATGTCAAATACAATAGCATCTCCAAATAATGCACATTCATCAACAGAAACCGGATCAAACCAAAACAAATGTGTCAAGCAACCATCAGAATCATTTTGATAAGAGTAAAATAATTTAGAATCTAAAACCTTAAAGCTTGCAAAATGATCCAAAACCATGTCCACATCATATAAAGATGACTCCTTCCTCTTGCTACTGAGATGTCCATGAGCTTGTCTACTTGTAAATGTCAAGTTTTCATAACCACCAGACTCTATTGCTATCAATGCAAGTTGTCTGGAGACATGTATATTTGCTTGACTCATAGAAGAAAGCATCTCTTTTTGAGTTTGGTCAAGAGATGAATTACACTTCAAGTAGCACAAGTGAGAATCATCGACAAGAACATGATTGTGTTCATCAACAAAAGCAGTAACAAACCATACAGATAAAGACTTATCTAGTGTAAATCGGATCATTGCTTTACAACCACACCTTTTCACAGAACGCTTGTGCTTCTTAGATAAATTATCATGCAAATCACCAATATTGTCACACACAAGACTAAGAAGACCTTTGGATCTCTTAGAACAACTACTCTGACCTTGCTTATCACATACCAAATCTTTAGCAAGTAAGATCTTAGTACCTCGTTCATAACGATTATCATCTTTCCTAACAATAAACCCAATCAAACCAGCATACCTATAGTAAAACGATATGCCATCATCTAAACTTCCAAATTGTAATCCAATTCTAGGGACATCAACTGAGGACACAGTATTAGCAGAAACAGATGAAGAAGAATGAACATTATCATCGTCAATGTCAATAATAGCATTAGCAGCATCAGTATCAAGACTAGCATCCATTGCAGAGATCGAAAAGTAACTCTGCAAACAAAATAGTAACTATATAAATATAAAAGTGACTAATACAGTATGAAAAATAACTACAACAAACAGATCATATAAAAGTAACTACAAAATAAAACATGTAGTATGACTGTGTTACTACTAAATAGACAGATATATATACAATGAAAAATACTAAAAAACTTCATTTAAAAACATATAGCACGAAAAGAAGGGAAATAGAAGGGATTATACTTAGCAAATAATCAACTGCTCAACATAGAATTTGGTATCAGGTTGAAAACCATAATTCAAAAACACACCTACTTCTTCAATGTGGGTTGCTGGTCAGCTGCTGGCAGAGCAAGGCAGTTTCCGACTTCGAATACTTTTACCCCTATCCTGCCAAAAAGGCATTTCGGGAGGGAGCCTACTAGTCGATTGCTGGATACATCCACAAACTCGAGCACCTTGTCACATCTGACCACAGCCACACTACTGGATATTCAATGAATGCGATTACCTCCAAGGATAGTCATAGATTGGAACGGCGTGGAGGATGGATTTGTGAGGAAGACCGTGAGTGACCTGTTGGGATTTAGAACCCTTCTTATTAGAGAGATTATCGAGTCGGAGATAGGCGGAGGTCGGAGATAGAAATAGCCATGACTTTAGATTCCAGAGACAGATTCGGGAGGTACGCTGGTATTATTGAACTCAGCAGAGGTCTACCAGCTCTTCTGGTGCTGTGTTGCTCAGAGACGGCCAATTAAGGCACGTGTAGACGGACCTGGCCATCGCAATGCTCGACGAGAAGGATGCCGCAACGGCGGGGTCGGCGGCTGATGCGTACATCAATCGGTCGTTATTTATGAAAAATGCCACCGCGCCAAAGAGACGGGTAGAAGATCTACAGTACCCGCGTGGGAAATAAAAAAATAGCATATATATATATATATATATATATATATATATATAGTCAGGCTAGAATACACTCGAGTGTATCTGGAGTGGAATACACTCAAGTAGTTTTTGATGATGCAATATTTTTTTTGAAAATCTAATCCATTGATCTTCTTAAATATCTCGTGAACAACTCATACGCAAAATTTGAGCACATTTGGATATGTATAGCTCATGTTATGATGATCGCAAAAATTATGCATTTCAAATTAGTTTCGCGCGTCGATTTTGTTGCCCTTGGATGAGTGACTTACACTCATCCAAATGGGCTCAAAATTTGTATGTAGCCTAGTTATAGTATGACTGTGAATATCAATGGTTTACATTTTGCAAAAAATAGTCTTGATATGCAAACACACTTGAGTGTATTCGTGCGATCCGTACACTCGAGTGTATTCCAGCCTGACTCTCTCTCTCTCTCTCTCTCTATATATATATATATATATATATATATATATGTGTGTGTGTGTGTGTGTGTGTGTGTGTGTCTGTGTGCGCGCGTTTGTATGCTATTAAATCAAGTTGTATCTAGAATTATAACTTTTACATCTGCTTTATTAAAAATTCAATAAGATTTAAGTAAGAACAAGTGATGTGACTACCCAAAAACATCCATTAGGATTGGTAGATTTTTTTTCTCAAAACCCTTTGAGTTGTTTTCCAAAAATTAGGACTTCATAGAATATATTCTTCTTTGGTCAAATTACCGTCTCAAGTGAAATGCATGTCAGTCAAACTAAAGTTTTACCAAGACATAGACGTTAGAAATAGGGATGTTAGGTTGTATTTTTTTTTCAAAATCTAGTTTGAGTGAGATGCAACTTGTGAATTACAATCTATCTGACTACAAGTATGCAGACCTTTTAGATAGTGTACCAATTATTCCCTTCCAATATCATATAACGAGTAGTTCCCCATTAAACTCATCTTAAATACACCCAAAAACTATTTTAACTATTCATAAGTATTTTCTATATGTCGGAGTTCCATATGGACAATCAAAATACAATTGAGCATTACCTCTACATGATATCCTCTCAAGCTTAGAACTCTAATTTTCTACATTCAACTACTTCCAAGTTAGACTAAGATTAAGCTTAGATCTAGTGTATTGCACCAAATATAGCCTTGCTTAAACCTTGCAAGTTTATCAACACTTGTTCAATAGTTCTACATATTGTATATCTTGTGAGATTGAGTTGTGCTTTCCTTTTTCACTCATGTTCCATATTTTCTATTCGTTGCGTCGGCTACTTCTTGTGAAGAGGTAATGTCAGAGCTACTTCTTACGAGAAGGCTGTGCACATAGTCAAAAAAATGTAGATGACAATCTTCTACAGAGGGTATTATTTTGATGTCTGTTCTCTATCCATAAAAGATTGATAATTGTAATTTATATTTGTATAGAAAAGATAACAAAATTAGAGTTTGCGATATTCTTGTTGACAACAACTAGGTAGTGGAGTATGACATTTCAAGATGGAATGATCATAGACAAAACAAATGGTTGCACAAAGACAATAGACAAAATATCCTTCTTTTTTGTATTGGTTGGATGTCGTGAATGATCATGATTGCATATGGTTTAATGAGGTAAGAGAATCAAAACTATCTAGGATTCTGTTAGACGTTTTTCTATGAAGCCTTGCATCATAAATTTCAACTATAAACCAAGTTTGTTTCTCATGTTTGCATAGTGAGTGCATATGAATGTCAGGCAAGTCACAACACATCTCCTCAAGTAAATATTTTGACATTTTAACAAAGGTTTCATCTACCTTACATTTTTTTTTCTTTCAAGAGAGGCATATTTCTAGAATCTCCGCTTTTATATGATTAAACGTGCATGCGACATGACATATATATTTATATCGTCACTTACGTAATAGTCTTCACTAAAACATCGAAAAACACCCACCCGCCCACTACCATCATTTCATCGGTAACTTGTCATCTTCGATGACATCATACTGCCTCCAACGTGTCGTTTTTTTTGCAGGCAAAGTTTTGTCAAGCACTGCAACCAAATATAGAGCTTCAACATTGTTCAAGAAAGACCTCAAAGACACGATCATCAAATCTATTTAATTATCGACAAATTTATATGCGATTGGACCCTAAGGGCATGGTATGTGGTTTATGTTGTTACAATTATCATTCTTGTACGAGAGCTACTCATAACGACGTAATTGATGACTGAGGAAAAGTGCAATTGAGACCACGATGTTGACCATTCTAATTTCCACAGAGTTTGTTTCAACCGAAATACCTTTTATCTGTTTTTGCAAACCGTGAACTGTTGACCAGCAACAATATTGGCTTTTATTGCAATCGACGTCATGGTCGGTTCCATATGGAGAAGCCAGATTTGTTGAAGAGGGGGGAGGCCAAGGGCGTCCGCCAATCGCCCATGGTAAAAAATGAAACGCTCCCGTCTCCAATTACACTAGAAAGTGAACCACAGAAGATTAGACACAGTACACATGCACAGTCGTTGAATTCCCAATATAAAACCCACCCTGCAGTCAAGGTAAAATTGAGAGATAAAATATTCACTCCGCAGTCAAATTGGAATCACGGAAGCAGCCCAACGATAGTCCCTGTGACGCTGAGATCCCAATAGAAGCGGGAAAAGACAACCCCGACAACACCTAAACCACTCGTCAAGTAAAAGATGACACGTTGTATTGGTGAGAGGAGAGAAGTCCAGTTTTTCTAATATATAATATATAGAAAGGTAGATTAGATTATAACCGAGCCAATTACAGGAATGTGAACAGACAGAGATGTAGAAAATAATGTTTGATGAGCTAACACCCAGGGCCGTTGTATACATTTTAGAAGCCTATGTATATTCTTATTTAACAAATTTAAATAAACGTAAGTTTAGTTATAATTATCAAAACTGTCATATAAAAATATAGAACATGTTCTAACAAATCAAACTAAAAAGAACATAAAAATTAAATATAGATAGTTCTTTATCAAGCTTCACTCATCATATAAAACTTCTTCGAGCCTTTTTAGATGTCAACATCAATATTTCTCAACATATCCTTCTCAATGCATATAATTGCCAAACCGTTCAATCTTTCTTGAGACATTGATGATCTAATGTTTTTTTCAGCAACTTTAGTTTGGAAAAATTCTTTTCTGTAGATGCTACTGTCACTAGTATTGTCAACAAAATACGATAAGTAATTGAAATATGAGGAAAACAATCTGCATCTTTCACAAAGTCAAGAACTTCAATAGTTGACTTTTGCTCTTCTGGCAAACTCACTTGCAATACTTTTAACTCGGAAAAAAATTATCAAAGTTTATGTCTGATGAACTTTCATGACAAAAAGTAGCATAAAACTTAGTGCAACATGCCTTTAGGGTAGCTTCATCCAATAATTTTAAAATCTCTGAGTTATATAGGAATCCAAAAGTATCTTCAAATATATTCACTTACTCAAATCTCTTCTTCAAAGAAGAGATTGACATATCCACAACCACTAGAAAGTAATTCACTTGAAAAGACTCTATCCCTGATTGAATGATATCATCATCATCATCATTCTTATCAAAAAAAAATTTCCTAACAATGCGATGCTTAACTTGAAAAGTTGGCTCAACATTCATCTTAGAGGCAATCCCAGTAGCAACAACAATACTAGAAGAAAATCATTCATCTCTGTGTTTCTCAAGAAAAGACATCATATCTTTCAATAACTTAACAATAGCATCAATGCAAACAGATTTGGATTGCAACTTCTTACTTACTGTATTAATAATATATAAAATATCATGCCAAATAACAATACCCAACATAAACTCAAAACTCCAGATCGAGTAAATCAGGCTGTTTACTTTACTTTGTGTCTTAGCATCATCACGAGACTTGGATAATTCCAATAGAGTCAACCTAGAGCTTGAAATCTAATAGCTTTGACACTTTTAATATGACTCTCCCAACTAGTATTGGATAATGATTTAACAGTCAAACCTAAGACATTGTCAAACAAACACTTCCACCTTTTCAGAGAACTTGCAAATAATGTATATATGCATTTATAATTCCAAAAAAAGAAATAGCCAGAACACAAGAATGAGTCATATCAATAATAGTGAGATTAAGACTATGACAAGCATAAGGAATATATAACGCTTGGTGATTTACCTCAAGTAGCCACTTTTATACACCTTGGTATTTTCCCTTCATATTAGAACCGTTGTCATAACCTTGACCTCTCACATCCTTCACATTAAGATCAAGAGACTCAGTAGCATTTACAAGTTCAATAAAAAGCCCTAATCCAGCCATATCAACATCTTTCAGAAACTCTAAAAAGAACTCCTCTATTTTTATTTTCTGACCAAAAATATTCACACATCGTACAATGAGAGTCATTTGTTCTTGGTGGCTCACATCAGAAGTAAAATCAAGAATTATGGAGAAATATTTAGCCCCTCTAATGATGTTCAATATATAACTCTTAATATTGGGGGATAAAAGAGATATCAACTCATTTTGAATTGAATGGCCAAGATAATAATGGTGAATCTCATAATTCTAAATGCGTCGCACATGATCTTACATTACCAAATCAAATTATGCAAGCATTTCAATTATCCCCAAAATTTTTCCATTGCTATCTTGAAAAAGTTTGTCATTTGATCCTCGAAAAGCCAAATTACATTTAACAAGACACTTAGCGACAGACACTATTCTTAATAAAACTTGTCTCCAACGCTCTTTCTCCTTTTGAAATTTCTTTATGCAATTCTTTATCAACATTTTGCTCATTGCTAAATCTGACTTTTAATTCATGCCAAGTGATCATATTAGTGAGATTCTTGATGCTATTCTCATTCTCTTTGAGTCTCTCATTAACATGTTTCCAGTCTTTGAACTCATTATGAGCTAGTGTACTTTTATTGTTCTCAAACTAGAACAACTTACAACAAAAATAATAAATTTTATTAACATGTTTTGGGTAAACTAGCCACTTCCTATCACGAGTCTCTCCATTGCTCAATTTTTGAGAATAATAAGCATATGAGAAGTGCCTCTTATTGCCATCTAAAGGAAACACAAGATTTAGTTATCTTTTAGGGCCTTTTTCAACTAAAATATCCCTAACTGTGTTGTCAATATTATCCTAATTTAAGGGATCATAGATATCAAAATGAGGGAGAAGTTATTCAATACCATCTAAGTTTCTAACATTTAAATCAGTGACGTCAGTATCATCCTCAACCTCATCAGCATTTTCATTCCCAATTACATTTTCGACTTCTACAGTAACATGATCATCATCATTCACTTTTTCATTTGATTGATTAAAATTATCAACATCTCCAGAAGTTCGTGGGATAATTGAAATAAATTTATCAAGTGCACCTTTCTCAGTATCTAGAAATTTCTCATCTTCCTTCTTCTTTCTTCTTTTCTCACTTCTGGATAGATATTTTTTCAGAGGCATGTTGAGCAAACCACACTGCCAAACATAGAAGACAACCAAAGTAAAAGATTAGTGATGAGTTTATTATGTCATTTTAAAAATTTATGTAGTATCATTGCAACATCATTGTTTAAAAAAGTAAAACGTGACAAGAATAACAACTAAAATATACCTTTTTAGTTAGTTTTGAAGAAATACGTTGAAGTGAATATGAGAACAAAACCTTTGTTAACAGTAGTACGTTCTGATTAATTAATTTTAATACACACGACGGTTAGAGACAGGCTAGTAGAATGTGTTATTTAAAACTAAATCACAACCTAGTAACCGAGTACGTTGCAATCATTAATCAATAATTTTATATATTGTGGCTCCTATTGGTTTGTTGTATCTAGAGTTTTTAAAGAGGTTATTTTTCTGGAACTAAAGTCCAGTTTTTGAAAATCGAGTTTGAACGCGCACGACGGCAAGAGGCGCCGTGGACTTCTACGGAGTAGCAGTGTTGTCGTTGCAGTTGAGTCCGTCGAACTGAATAAGCAGAACGAACGGGAGCGGGGAGCGTAACTGTCGAAGGGTTAGCGGAAGTCGGAAACGGAACAGATTGAGATTTCAAAACAACAAGAGATGTTTAAAAAAATTAAATTATGGCCCCCTCTTTGTTGGGCCCCTGGCTGTCGCTCAGGTTGCCCCCCCCCCACCCCCAATGGGCCGACCCTGCTAACACCATGACAAGGTGTTAGGACAGTAAACCTCAACTAGATTGATCGCTTCACTATGACCAGATCACTATGCTTGTTACGTGGTGAATCATGATGATAGGGAATGATAGTGAAGCAAAAATGTTGTTTGTTTGTCACGGTGATAGGGAATCATGCTGAATCCGTGGTGAATTTGTGGTGAATTTTGATATATTTTTGTCCCATGAAAAAATATGGTGAATTGTGGTGAATCATGGTGAAAGAAGTTTCTTTCAAGACTCCACTACTTATTTAGACAAATGTGCAAAAAAAAGTTCTAATAAATATAATTCTTAGTTGTGTAGGTGTTTTTTATATAAAACAAATTCCCTCTCAATCACTATAACCATGTAACAAACAACATTTTTTAAGTTTTTCACCATCATCATTCCTATCACCATGCACATGTTACCAAACAATATATTTTATAATTTTTCTATCACCATCACCATCATCATCACCATCCCATCACTATTAACTTTATCACCACGTACCAAATACAATGTTATTGTTTCTTGATAGAGGTCCATTTTTATCACATCTACAAAGGAGAGTCTTTAAATGTTATTATAAACCTCCCTCCCCTGGAAGCTGTAGTTGAGTATTGAATCTGCAACATGCAGCTAACAAATCCAACAAGCTCTAACAAATGGACCAGTCAACAAGTCAAAGTGAGACTAACGGTGCAATTTTCTCATTTGCTGTGATTTTCATATAAGAACAGAACTAGCAGCGGACCAACAGAAGAATAATTCTACCGAGCCTAGTTCGTCGGAAAGAAAGAGCAGCGTCATCTTACTAAGAGAAACAGCTATTAATAGAATCATCTTAGAAAGATATGTATAGAGCTTGTGCTTCATTAGGTTCATGAATGATGTTAGGCGTTTGGCGAAAAAGGCATTAGGAGATTGAGATTTTTTGTCCTGAAATTCTAGTTTGATAATAGTATGATCTTATGTTATTATGCTGCAGAGCATTGAGGGAAATTGTATAGAGCATACAAGTCATTTTTTCAGGCAACAAGTATTTGTAGTTGAAGCTGTCAACATTTAGCCTAGAAGAATCTATACACATCTGGATGTCCCATACTTTTTCCGTCAAATAAGGAACTGTGCCTCCACATATATATGGATCAGGCATTTGGGTTGGATCAATTACTTCTCCAACCAAGTTCCCAAGTTTTTCATAAACCTTGCGAATGTAGCCAAAACCGTTTTATAGGGTCGTTTAGTCGCCTTAGATAGCATGCTAATAACAAGCAGTATCCTACAAATATATTAATTGTCACATCTAGTGTTCAAGAAATATCCAATCATATATTATCAACAAAACTATTTGATTCATGGAAAACTGAAATGCCATTGGAAGGGTATTGTATTTCTAAATTATGCTGTTTAAATATCCCCTTTCTCTATATAAGCTATTCAAAATTTTATAGCTGACCGAAAGAAAAAGCTACTGAAACGAAGATGTAACATTTTTCTTTCCACTCTTAACGTTACAACCTATTGTACCACATGCCTGATAAGGACGTGCTTGCAACCGTGAACTCTCTACCACTAGTGGTATTCGCTTCTGGAAAACGCCGTGGTCAAGAAAATAGAACGCTCCCGTCATTTACTACACGAGAAAGAGAGAAGCTTGGACGCACACAATCCTTGAACTTCCACCACTCAACCCATCCCAAAGTCAAGATCAAATTTGAGAAAAAAGAATATTCCACAAACCCCGCAGTCAAGATGGAATCCGACACATATCAAGACTCTACCTCCGATGGCGCTGTTCCAGTACTCCTCTCAGGCTCAAGGCAGGGAAAGAATGTTAATAAATGCCTCTTATACTTATTCTATAAGACAATCAGTGTGAGTCATCATTAACATCCAAAATTCAACCCCAGAAAAAATAATGAAGAGAGGAATTATATTTTTATTATAAAATGAATTCTAATGGGTCTTCAACTATATTTTTATAGGAGGCCTCCTTTTGAAAATGCGTTCAGTACAGGGCGTCTTCTTCCTATCGCACCCTACCACTACCTTTACCATTATTTCTATTTCTCCCTCTTGAAAAAGGGCTCCTCCTCTCAATTACCGGGGGCAATCTGGTTCGGATTGTGACCATTTTGTGTCATTTTAGACAATACTTTTTAGCACACAAATTTTTGGCTACACGAACTCGCACAAGATGGATTTTCAACTCCGAACATTTGAACCTAATCAGATCCGTAAATTTGTGTATCTATGATAGGACTTTTAAGTTCAAATCGAAGAGAATAATCATTAAAATATAGTTATTCTTTGCTCGATCCTTAAAAAGTAAAGTATAAACAATATATTTTACGGTAAACAACCCAAAATCTTGTGAGAAACACATATAAATAAATAAATAAATAAATAAATAAATAAATAAATAAATTAGTTATAAAAAAATATTAGGAATGTTATAGTAAAAATCATAACTAAACTAGTTATTTATATAATGAAACTATTAATCTAAAACCAATATAATCTTGTACAATATTAAGTAAAACTTTCTGGCTTTCTGACATTTGTAGTAATTTATAGGGCATTGGGTGGGTTAATGGCGGATCCATTTTCTATAGGTCTTTGTCTTCTATTTATAGGTAGAGCTAAGATCTTTGAAACCTCCAGCCGTCTTGGAGTTAAGGCCTCAGTGCATGGAGGTGAAGAGATGGCGGTAATGTGAGGAAGACAAAGGGTCCACAATCTGTAATAAATCCATCGGTAGACGAGGAGTCATGCAACATTCATTAATATCTTTGGTAGGTGAATAGTCAGGCGGATCATTGAAAGGTAGTCGTATGAGAACCTTTGGTTGATAGTATTGAACAACCATCATTTGACAAGTGCAGGAAATCTTTTGCTGTTGAGTTTAGAACTGCCACTGGAAGATGGTGGCAGAACTACCATCGGTTGTGGAGTGCGGGGGAACCATAAGAAGGAGCACTGGAGGACCATCAAAAGGCTAGGTGCAAAGGCCAACCGTTGATAGGTGACCACCGGTAGGCACATTGGGTTTCCTTCAGTTTTCAACTGAAGGAAGGGCAGAATGATGGAAACTGATGATTCGGAAGATGCAAGCCCACCTGGAGGGTTGGTATTAGAGTAAGGTTGATGGCCTGCACCTATGGAGCTTCTACTAAAGAAATGACTACTATTGGCTTGGCAGATCAATGAAAATTGATGACAGGTGTAATACAAACTGATGATTTCAACAATTGGTGAAGGAGTGGATCATCAAAAATATGGTATATTTATTCAAAAGTTTCTTGGACCCTCTAGTCAGTTAGTAGGACCACCGTCTCCTACACACTTACCATGCGCTAAAACTCAAGTCTTCTATGGAAACCAAAGAAATTGATCAAAATCTTATAAATTAACATACAATTTAGAAAACCTACATGTAAGCTACTTCTGAAGTGAAATGATGGAAATAGATGCAAAGCTAAGCTAAAAATGCAACTGAAGCTATGATGAATATGCATTCATTAGTTACTCCTATCAATTCGACATGGACTTGACTGTAATAATTCCAGGTTCTGGCCAAATTCAAACCGGGACAAAAAACTTTATACCCTAGCCTGCTTAATAAATTTGGATTTGGGACGGGTCGACTGGGCCGAGTCTAATTTTGTTAACACTACTATCAACATTGCACAACCCCCCTTCCTCGACTACTACATAACAAATAAACATCCAGCTGATAGATAAGAATTGTATAGTAGGAAAGCCCCTTTCCCCTCCCTCTCTCTATGATCAATTCACAACTTTTCATGTTGATGTTCTCCCTAGTTTTCTTCATGTTTTTGTGCTCTCTTACTTTGCTTTATCTCATGTAAAAGAGCTTATCATGACCTACTGACTTAAATGTGGGGCTATTTTTCCATCAACGTCAAATCCATCATTCTCACCCAATGGTAAAAGAAAAACCATAGCTAAACCTTATCACCATCCCTCTCACTGTCCCCTCTGGATAAAACCTCAAATCCACCATACATCCCTACACAAATCTCTCTGACAAAGTACTCCAAATAGACTCCACCCCTTCTAGTTCCCATAGCTTCCCTAAAACCCTCCCAAGACATGGTTTCAGCTTTATCTCTACCTCTCACTACAACCTATTGAGATACCGCCTTGTCGAGCTTTGAAACCATGGACCCAAATGATGCTCGTCCTCCTAAGCCAAGCTCCTTCTACCACTAGTTTTTTTTATCACTTTATTGATCGAAAGAGATTTAGTATTTCATAGGCGTCGGCAAGACATGGCCCCTCATCAAGCTTTGGGATCAATCCCCCTATCCTATTGTAGCATAACCTAAACCATCCTAATCAAGCTTGAAACACCAACTGTTTAACATGTCTTAAACACTAAATCAATTTTATGGGAACTTTTGGCATGAGGAACAATTTCATACCAACCTTTACATTGATATCTCCTTATGATTTGAGCCTCTTAGTTCATAAATGATATAAGAACATCAACCTTCCTCCAATTTACATAAAATACATCAACGTCAATTTTTTGATGAACCCTAATTTGGACAATTGCACCAATCTACAAAACTTCAACCTTATATCTCAAATCAACCTTGATTTGGTGGATTTAACACATTTTTTAGACAAAGATAGAGGGCCTTTCACATCCCATACGTTTAGCTATGAAGATGACTTCCTTATCCTTGATCCTGACTGCTTCAACATCTCCACTCATGCTCATGCAACTGGCACCAATGTAGCCACCCCTATTGTTGATGCTAAATAGAACAATATGGAGATTGATTTTTCCTCTACATAAGATATTTGTCTTTATGATCCTAACTACATAAAAGACATTGCTTCAAAATACAAAATGTTTCATGATGATCCCTCAAAAGATTTTCTCCCAATCCCCAATATTTTGTTTACCTTACTTTCACTGAGACATCATTGTAAGTCCCCAAACCCTACTTAGTCCTATCTAACATTCAACAAACACAACCATAACACACTAAGAATTACCCCATGCTTATAAAATATAGAATAAAATGATATTTTAACGCATTAAGTGTTGAGTGAAGGGTCTAAATTTCTTAATCTCATGTTTTAATGACAACTAAACCATTCCTCTTATTTGTCTGTACTATTTCTATGTGAGTGATTTTAGATAGACACAATCCAAATGCCTAAACATGCAAACCCTAATTTGTAGAAATCAAGTCACACATGAAAAAAAATAGATCTAAGAATAGATAAGTTTTCTCCTTAGGTCCTTTTTGTAATCACTTATAATTATTGTATGACTTATAATTAAGATCAAAACTCAAATAGAATTAATTTGTTCACTTAAAATTGATTGGGATTCTCCAAACATGCACTTTCATTGACTGAGATTTTCCTGGAGAAATCCAGTTAATGAATGTGCTTGCTTGCCCAATTGATGTCATCGACTGAGATGCTACCTATCACGAATCTCATTGAATGATCCAAAGACTTATTTCCAGAAGTTTTCATCCATTGATATTTTAATGGAAGAAATTCATCTAATGAGATTGATTGGCCTTGTCTTTTAATGGCATCGATCGCGTTTTGAAGAGAAAATCTAAACCAATGACAGTGTAGCTATAAAGTGCAATATACCCGTTAGAAAGTGTATGTAAGAGAAAATATATATGGACACCCCAATGTAGCTAAATTTTTTCTTAAATGATTCTTATGATTAGGAGAAATCCTTAGCTAGAATAGGACCCATTCAATATTCTCTTATATTTAGCCAATAATTAAAATTTTGGTTTTACTATACTTGAGAGATCTTATACGACAAAGAGACCCTATACACTCTCATGATCTTAATTTCTTGGAACATCCAATAGAGTAAATAGAAGATTCGTAAGAGAGATTTCCCAACTATGTGTCTCTTGTGAGGATCTCACTTTTCTACCTCCAACCTCTTTCTCATATGAAGATGAATATTCTCTCTCTTGGCTAAGAGAGGAAGAATAAGAAGGCTAAGTGGCCCTTGGTGAAAGCCTTCTCCTTGGTGAAGGCAAAGTCAAACATAAGACTCATGGATTAATGAGTGGGTAAGATCTTGTAAATGGTGGAACATCATCATTAAGACTGGGTAAGTCCTTGGTGAAGGATGAAGACTCTTGGTCAATGATGGGTAAAGGGTAAGTCCTTTTTAAGGTTGTTGGCTCCCTTTCCAAAAAAGGGAAGCTAGTTTAGCCCTTGATCTTGGAAAAGGTATCTCTTGATGTAACTTTTATAATGGAATAGTAGGAGTGACTCAAGGTTGAACACCTTAGATATTGACCCCTCTTAGTAGTGGAGCTACTGTTGGGAAATACAGGCACAAAGTATAGCAGTAGAAACAAAAAAAATTATCTATATGTATTTCCCAATACAGCAAGATCACGTCAACTACTATGAAATAGGGTGGATGGTTTTAGCAAGTTATACCTGGTCCTGGAGCAAGTCCAACAATAAAACTCACTTCTTTGCAACTGCTGATAAGTTGCTCTTAGACGGTGGTTGTGCAACTCCTGTTCTTCACCACGAACAACGTCTGCACAACCTCTACATCGACTCTAGTGGTCTCGCCACAGACTTTAGGTTGACTTTTCTCTCTGAGCAGTAGCCAAAGGACTCCTACCTCTAGAGTAGTCCACACAGACCAACTAGAACTCTTATCATTCACCAAGAACAAACACGAAGGAGTTGTCCTCCCTGTTGGTGTACTAGTCACCAACCTACTCTCTCACAATGACAATTTCTCAGTTGTTCTCTCCCGTTGACTATCCCTCCTTTTCAGGTAGGACTTACCCAATCTCTTTTGGTTACCACAACCAAAGAGGACAACAGTTGTCAGAAGAACTGATTCTCAGTTGTCTGTGTTATGTTGTACTCTGGGAAGCCCCCAGTACCCCTCTATATATAGGAGAGGTTAGGGTCAAGGTTTCCAATCCTCAACCAATGTGGGACTAAAGTGGGAATGGAAAGGACTAGAAGATCTTGAATTTTCACAACAATTCTGGAAGTTTCACAACTTGCGTCAGCCAAAATAGTCATCTCATAAGTCGAGACAATCGTCTCACACGTGAGATGATTGTCTGGGATGTAAGATGGTCGTTTCACACTTTTCGAGTCAGATATGAATTGGTAAATCATTTTCTAATTATTGTCATACATTAATTTACTTGCACCCCAAGTATGTGCAATTGAAACGAGTCCAGGAAAACTCTAGAACTTTTATTCATCCCAACTGAGCCATCTCACACTAGCGAGACACCCGTCTCACTCACCCAGATGGTCGTATGGTGAGTTGAGATGATCTCATCGATTCAAGGGAAAAATTTAGCCAATTCAATCACTGATTAACCTGACCCCCAAACGGTCATCTCACCTACATGAGACGCCCGTCTGGCTACCCAAATAGTTGTCTCACCAAGTGAGATGGTCGTTTGGTAGACCTGATCAGCCATTCAATCAATCAATTGCGTGAATTAAATACCTAAACACTTATTAATCAATCCAATTGTTGTTTAAGATCGAACTCCTCTTCTAGATGACTTCCTATATGTGTGACCCTATAGGTCCCATACCACGTTGGCAGTAAATGTCCATAACTAGATTATGAAATAACAAGCAAAGAGTGGTGCCTAGTTGTACAACAGTGCTACCCAAGTGAAATAGAAAGTTGGAGAAAAACTTCAACCTACAATTTGTGTAAGGTGTTGCAGTGATTGTATAATTCCTTTGTTCTGATATCCAGGATGAACTTGAGGCACGGTTGGTCATCCTCTCAATGTTCGATCCATCTTTCTTGAACTAAGAGCAGACTGTCTGAGATAATGTGACATCAATAACATATATTGATTCACATGTGCATGTGCATGTGTTTCTCAGTCTCACTAATCAAGTGGCCAGGATATCATACTCCAGTAGGAGGGACAAATCCCATATCTATCACTCACAGTCTATTCCCATGTGTCAAACTCACCCAATCATCACTGTTACAACAACCCATGTTTTAGGACTGCATTTGATGATGTCAAAGCATACCCAACGACATGTGTCGAGTGTAGTGATTTTAGGTCTAAGAATCACGATCACCACCTTCACTATGAGAGATGACTATGACCACAAAACCATGTGTCACTCTCAAGGTGGGTATGTCTGATACACTATTTTCTAACATGTATCTATGTGCTTGATTTGATATTGCCATATCATGACTAATGAGATTTAGTCATCAACCAACTCACACTCTAATCTTACGTGTTATTGTTGTCTATCAACCTTCCACAATAACAACCGATCATGGACATAATGAGAATATGTGTATGTACTCTTAACATCTGTATGATCTCATCAAAAGGATAGGAACTTGACAACATACGTCATTGAGTAATATAATTCTCTAGACATTCACTCTGTATCCTCATTATCTCATGATTGAGTGAAATAGATGAATTGGAAGCTTGCCTTTATATATGTTATTATTAATCAAATCCTTTTAGTTAATTATGTCATGTCAATCATCATATGATTGTCTCTATGGACATACCTTACCAATAGACTCCCACTTGCACTTAGAGACAATCACCATTGGATCTCATCCTTAGTGATCTAAACATGTCCAACATGCTTCTTCTATGCTAGTGCTGATTTAACGGGTTAGCAACACTTTTCTTATAGTCAGTTTATTGCATGTTTCTTATCTCTTCGCTCTGAGATGAAACCTCTATTATATGGTATCTGATATTCCTTGCCTAACAATTAGCTCCATTATTGTCAAAGTATCACTATTGAGTCATCAATGGTCTGAACACTATAAGTTCATTATATGAACCTTTTAGACCCACATAGTATCACTCTGTGTTCACAAAATAAGTATATTTGGCTTCTATTGTAGAATAGAATTAATTGTTGTTAGTTCGGAACCTTTCCAACTAACTGCATCCTTTCTCTTTTAATCAAACATATTTTAATTTGCAATTATTTTGTCATTATGGAAGCTTGTATTGATGTAACCCTTTACATACAACTCTTCCTCTTATTGCTATCATATTTTACTAGCAATCTATCCTTAGTCACTTCTCAAGTACTAATGGATATCTTTAATGACTTTCCAATAACCTATATTGGAATTTATATTATCTTGTCATGTCTAATACATACAAGATTATATGGGATAAGCTTGTTAATTTCATACATGATAGATCCACTATTGGGCTGCCTCATGGAATCTAATTCATAATACTTCCATTCTTCATAAGAGTAGGAATATATGGTTCATGAGAGACTAATCCAAATTCTCTTAATGAATCAATGCATGTTGAACTCTTTCAACACATTGCTATTGTACATGCTTAAACTTCCATTGTGAAACCTTCAAGTACTATGTCATAGGTCTTGGTCCTTATCTTGTAAGAGGTTTCACCTTATCCTTCATTAGTGAATGAGTATTTATGCCAATTCTCAATATTCACAATATTGAGATGTTATTCCTCATCATATGTGGAATATACATATATACTCCCACTAAATCTAATGTAAACACATATGTCTTCTTTTGTCTTGATTCAAATCAAACTCTTTGACTATTTGTCAAGTCAAAAGATCCCACTTCAAAGTTGCTTGTTTCAATCCCAGATTGAACTTTGTAGTTTATGGACTTAATTTGCATTTTCGAAGTTATGAAACCTTTTAGATTGTGTCACTTATGCATCCTCTAATGTATTCCCTTAAGGAATCTAGTTTTCATTTTCATATGCAAAATATCATAGTCCATTCTAACTACAACAACAAGCATGACAATTAGTAAAGGAATTTCTGTCATGTTCAATATTCTTGTAAGGACCCTGACCTTTGTTTAGGGTTTACCCTATTTGTTTTGCTTAACCTTGGTGCTTTGGTGCTTGCTAATCACCTTTAGCGGTGAATAGGGTTTGGTTGTGCTTTGTTGAGAGTTTGAGGGGGGCTACTTGCAAATAACCCAAGTTTAGGGTTTTGTGTGCAAGTTTGCCATCTTGTGAGGTGTTTCCCTCTCTTTGCTTCCTCTAGGGTTGAGAGGAAGGCTTGGGCTTGTTGTTTGAGTTTCTTGGGCCTTGGTTGAGCTTGTTTGGGCCTTGAGGTGCCTTGGTTGGGCTCGGTTGAACCTTGTGTCGGCCAAGACTTGCCTTGTGTCGTCCAAGGAGAGTGTGTGTCGCCCAAGGTACCTTGGTGTGTCGCCCAGGGAGCTGCTGGTTGTGTCGCCCATGATGCTTGGTCCAGCCTTGACCATGTTTGGTGGACACTTGGTGCATATCTTGGACAAGTGTCTTAAGGCTTTCTAGAGTGGTGGTTTGAGCTCTTGGACAAGTTTCCTTTGGGTGGACGACACCTAGCATGGATCTACCTTGTTTTCTCCTCCCTTTCTTTCTATATAGGTGGTTCTTTCCCTTGCCTTAGCTTCCTTTGATCTTTTGGTCTTTCCTCCACCTTGAGTGCACGGCACTCCCTTCCTTTCCTTGTGTGTCGGCCGATACACTCCCTTGAAGAAATAGTGGTGGCCGATACCCCCCTTGGAGGAGCTGTGGTGGTCGATATCCCTTGAAGCTTGGAGCTCTTCTTCTTCCTTAGAGCTTGGAGCTTAAGGCGGGTTGCATAGCTTCTAACCCTAACTCCTTTACCTTTTGATTATGTTCCTGTTCATATGTTAGTAGCTAGTTCCTTGCTTTTGTACCTTTGGTGGCCGATCTTCCTTAGGGTTTAGGGTTTCCTTGTGGTTTAGTGTACCTTGTTATCTAGGGTTTGGTGTATCCTTGTGTTGGAGGTAGAAGATGACCTGTGTTGGGCGACACCCTTGCCCTTGTGATGGGCGATAGGTTGAGCTAGTGAAGTGTTGGCTGATATGGTTGTGTTGGACGACATGATGGTTCTTGTGATGGACGTTAGACCAAGTATGATATGGTGGTTTGTTTGTGTTGGACGACAGGGCCAAGTATGGCATGTTTGCCTGGGTTAGACGATAGACAAAGAGTGGTGAGTTGGCCGATAGGTGTTGGAGTGTAACGGGCGATACATCTTGGGTTGTGATGGCCGATAGGGTGGTCTTGTGACGAGCGTCACGCCCCTCTCTTTGGAGTGGGTCGGCCGATAGGCCTTGGTTGGTGGTTGCACGTTTTGTGGAGTGTTCCTTCTCTCTCCCTCTCTCTCTTGGTTGTTGGATATGGTGGTGACTTGTTCGTTATGCTAGCTAGAGTATCGGGCGTTATGGTTGGGGTGTTGTGACGGGCGTCACACCCCCATGTGTGTCAGCCGGCAGGGATGTGTGACGGGCGTTTCCCGATAGGCATGGGATGCTCGACACCCCCCCTGACGCGTGTTACCCCTTGCTGTGACGTTGTGTCGCGCGGGGTGGGCGATGTTGTAGCAACGCAGCGTTGCTGCACTCCCTTGTGCCAGCCGTTGTTGCTGTGTTTGGGTGAGGGTTGTGACGAGTTTTAGTAAGGGTCTTGTGATCTTTTAGTGACGGTTCTTTATACCATGGGGTCATTCAGTTGTACAAATATAACCTTGCTTCTAAAAGATAGTGATGCCTTGCAACAATAACAATGTTAATGATAGTAATGATGCTGATAATAATAGTGGATGGTGATAGTAATGATAGTAGTAACAATAGTATTGGTTCTGTATATTCAACATGACTACTTGCATAAAGTGAACACCTTGATTATTTGTATAACCTTGAGATAAGGGTAAGAATGGATATGGTTTGTTAATGATGTGCTTAATACACTTGATCATCAAATAGTGTAAGAATGACAAGTATAGCATCTCGAATATCATCTTGTGATAATAAGTATGATCCTTATGTGGAAACTATGATTATTGTATTCCCTAACCATGCAGGTGATGATTAGCCATGAAAAGGCTATGAGGCATAGATGATGAGTAACACCACTTTGATAATTATTCGATGAGGTTGTAGGTATGATGTGTTTGTCCCATGATGTTGATGTGAGCCTTGAAGAGGAATTGGCAGTACATGATGAGGGACTGAGATCCCATGATATGTGATGATCCTTAAGATGGATATGGATGGTTGGCAAGAGGCCAAGTGGTAACATGTGATGTTGGATCCTTGAGGTGGATCAGGATGATGTGTTTCATGATATAATGTTGAGTTTATGTTATTTACTTTCTGTTATATCTTGCATGTTATACAACTTGGTTGAATCTTGCAATCCATCTAAAAGACACTAATTAATCACAGTGAAATATATCATGTAGTTTGCCCTGGCCATAGATCCATCATCATCAGGATTTGGTGATGGTGAAACGGGTTCTCCTACAGGTTAACCTGGAAGCGCATATTGTTGAATATGTGTAGGTTGCTCCTAGCCTGAAAATGAGGAGGTAAGAGTGTAACTTCAGTTGCAGACTCAGATATATGTATGAAGAGCATGGTGAATAGGCCCATGGCTTAGGATATGTGATATGAAGAGCATGAATGCGTTCATGGCTCAGAGCACGGTGAACTGGCCCGTGGCTCAGTTTTACTAGTGCCGAGGCCTGTACCAAGGTGGGCTAGAGAGAGGGTAGCCTATGGAGCTGACCCTGTGGCTAAGACCACTTCAACATGAGACTGCGGTCCTGCTTGTGTTATGATCGTGCACTGACCACGAGGTGAGAGGTCGTGGAGTCCGGCTCTTCCTTTGACCTTGTATGGCACCGACTTGGGTTTCATAACTGAAGGATGGATTTGAACAGTACAGTTCACTTCCTCAGGGCATAATAATACGTAATTCAGCCATTTAGTATTTAGTGCTTATATCAAGCATGAAATATTGGTTGAGGCCTTGTTTGCATAATATCTCTGTTATATCTTGTAGTTACTTCCATATTCATCAGGTATGTGGTAATATGTCTCATCTTGATAATCAAGTTATGTGGCAATATATCATATTCTGATAATCATAGCGATATATCTTATCTTGTCAATCATGTTCCATTGAGAGAGATTTGGTTATATGCTTTTGTACAGCTGGTAAGCTTGTCGGTAAGAATAGCTTTGCTTCATATAGACTGCTTTTGTTATACCTGTTATCAGTTATATGTTGTTATAGTTTATCTTGCTTAGGTTCTGTAGTTGCGATGGGGAGTTATGTTTCCCGCTGGGACAATGTTCAATTGTCTCACCCCGCTGGTTTACACCCTTTTTAGGTGGTCGAGCTAGACGTGGTGGTAGTCGTGGTGTTGCGGCCGAGCAGCCTGACGAGCAGTAGAAGGCAAGCGATGGATATGCTGCTGTTTTGGATGTTTTGTAGTAGAGTCTAGAGTCATCCCTGTACTCTCAGGTCCTTGGCAGTGTTTTGACGTTGTTTCACGATGTACGATCGTTGAGGTTTTGTATATCTTGCTGTTGGCCGGATATGGGCCTTTATGTATATGAACAGGTGGTGAACTCATGGGATGGATAGACAACTGTTCCTGTAAGCTGTGGACACGTATCATATCTGGTATATGTATATATATGCCTTGTTTCCTTGCAGGATGAGGACTGGGATGTAATAGTTTCATAGTTTATCAGCTTTCCGCAAACGGTTTTAATTAACCCGTGTTTTTGGTAATCTGTGGTTATGGTGATTTTCGCACGTTTTCGCATAACACCTCGCTGTCTGTGTGATAGTGGGACGTGTTGCCATAAGTTTTGGTATCAAAGCTCTAGGTTCGCTGAGTCTACAGGGATTTAGGACTAGGTTGAGTCTATTCTTGTGAGTTTCCCAAGTTTTCTTACAATTTCTTCTGCCCTCAACGGAAGAAAAGTCAAGATGTTTGGAAACCATGAAGAACACTCTGTGGAGTACAGTGATGCTGCATCTGTTGATGGAGCAGCTGGACAGGCACATGAAGATCGGGTGCCTGAGGTCGCCCAACCTAACCCAGCCATTCTTGAACATCCTGCTTACCAACAACTTATGGGGCAGATGATGGCTACGATGAATCTCATGGTTGAGCGATTACCAGTGCCTCCTCCGCGAGCACATGTTCCCCATGGAGAAGCATCGGGTATTGGGAAGACCTTCGAGTGGCTTCGCCGAGTCGGGGCTTCGGATTATGCTGGAACTGCTGATTCAGCGGATGCAGATCTGTGGCTGACAAGTCTTGAGAAGGCTTTCCGGATCCTTGACATCCCCGAAGCAGACAAAGTAAAGCATGATGTATACCTTCTGAAGGGTAGTGATGGTCATTGGTGGACCATCGAAGAAGAGAAGCGGCCTGGTGAGGTGATCTGTTGGGAGGTTTTCAGGCACGAGTTTGTCACCAGATACTTTCCGAAGACGTATCTAGATGAGAAGATCAGTCAGTTTGAGTGCTTGCGACAAGGAACGATGAACATCACCGAGTATGAAGCCAAGTTTATGGATCTGTTGAGGTTTTTTCCTCACATGGCAGCAACAGATGAGGAACAGATCATACGTTTTGAGAAGGGTCTGAGTGTTGAGCTGATGACACTGGTTTCTACATTGGAAAACCGGGAGCGGTTTGCTACGTTCGTGGAATCTGTTCAAAGGATTGAGAGGACAGTAAGGGAGAAAAGAGAATCCATGTCTCACAAAAGACCTGCTCAGTTTCAGGGACGGAGGTTTGGTGGCTTTAAGAAGCCCAAGTTTTTAGCACCGTCAGCGATGAGAAGTGTTGGTGTACCATCTCAGTGGTCTCCGAGTAAGGGGAGAGGTTATGTTTCTTCGCCGTCTAAGGCTCATAGTTTAGCTTTGGTGGCAGTGACATGGCCAGCTAGGCCATGGTTTGAGGACAAGTCATGTCATCTTTGTGGACAAGTCGGGCATTGGAAGTTCAATTGCCCGAATAGAGATGTTGAAGTGACGCAACAGCTGAGGCAGAGTTTTCAGAGGTCAGAGAGGCCATAGCCTGGTGGTAGCAGAGGACGAGGACGTGGTCAAGCGTCTCAAGCGGGATCATCTGCTCAAGGAAGCAGAGGTCGTGGACAGCAAGCAATGACTCAATTCTATGCTATGAGTCAGCCGGAGGCGATAGTCAACCCGCGAGTAGTGACATGTCAGATGGAGTTATTTCATTCTGATATGTCCTCTTCTTGCTTTATATTTGTTCTGGTTGATTGCTACACACTCTTTTATCACCTATAATATGCTTGAAAACTGTCGTTTGAGTGTTAGCTGTAAGAAGGATAGCTTGTTGTTAGAAACCCCTCTTGATGGTTCCTCTTTGCTTCGAGAAGAGTGTCCATCTTGTGTCTTGTCTTTCTCGGGGCACCGCCTCCAAGCGGATCTTATACCACTTGATATGCATGGTTTTGATGTTATCCTTGGGATGGATACCTTAGAGAAGTATAAGGTTGTTTTGGACTGTGGTTCCAAGCAGGCAGTGTTTGATGTTGCTGGAGAGAAGTGGATCTTCCAGGGAGATAGGAAGATACTTCCAACGTGTTTGGTATCAGCTATGGTGGCAGATAAGTTGTTATGACAAGGATGTGAAGCATTCTTAGCCCACGTTGTAGATACCGTTGTGGCTACCAAGGCGAAAGGTCCCAGTCTTAAGGAGGTGTTAGTGGTTCGAGAGTTTGCAGACGTGTTTTCTGAGGAGTTTCCTGGCGTTCCTCCACCCCGAGAGATTGACTTCGAGATCAATCTGGTTCCAGGAACACAGCCAGTTGCACAATCACCGTATAGGATGGCTCCAGCAGAGATGGCATAGTTGAATAAGCAATTGCAAGAGTTGTTGGAGAAAGGTTTTATCCGACTGAGTACATCGCCTTGGGGAGCTCCAGTGTTGTTCGTTAAGAAGAAGGATGGTTCGATGTGGTTGTGTATAGACTACCGGCAGTTCAACAAAGTCATGATCAAGAATAAGTACCCGTTGCCGAGGATAGATGATCTGTTTGATCAGTTGCATGGTGCTATAGTGTTTTCGAAGATCGATCTACGGTCTGGATATCATCAGTTGAGGATTAAGGCGGATGACATACCAAAGTCAACTTTCAGGATGAGGTATGGTCATTTTGAGTTCGTGGTTATGCCGTTTGGGTTAACCAATGCACCTACTGCTTTCATGGACCTGATGAACAGAGTGTTTCATCCGTTCTTAGATCAGTTTGTTGTAGTCTTTATAGATGACATCTTGATCTATAGTCGGGACAAGCTAGAACATGAGCAACATCTTCGTCGAGTGTTGACTCTTATTCGTCAACATCAGTTGTATGCCAAGTTCAATAAGTGTGAGTTCTGGTTGGAGGAAGTGACTTTCTTAGGTCACGTGATATCTGTCGAAGGGGTCAAAGTAGATCCGAAGAAGGTGGAATCCGTTGCGGATTGGGAACAGACAAAGACGCCAATAGAAGTTCGTAGCTTCCTTGGTTTGGCAGGATACTACCGGAGATTTATCAAGGACTTCAGTGTGATCACGTTGCCGATGACAAAGTTGACCAGGAAGGATGTACCTTTTGTTTGGGATAACCGATGTCAGCGAGCTTTTCAGAGTTTAAAGGAGAAGTTGACCAGTGCTCCAGTGTTGATCTTGCCAGAGCCTGGGAAAGGCTATGTTGTTTTCTGTTATGCTTCCAAGAAAGGTTTAGGTTGCGTGTTGATGCAGGAAGATCATGTAGTTTCTTTTGCTTCGTGACAGCTCAAGAAGCATGAGGAGAACTATCCGACTCATGATTTGGAGCTGGCAGCCGTGGTTCATGCGTTAAAGATTTGGAGACACTATCTGTATGGGGAAGTGTGTCAAATCTTTACGGATCATAAGAATCTGAAGTATATCTTTACACAGCAAGAGTTGAACATGCGACAGCAACGATGGATGGAGTTAATCAATGATTACGACTGCACTATCGAGTATCATCCTAGTAAGGCAAATGTGGTAGCTGATGCGCTTAGTAGAAAGTCTTCTTCTCTTTCTTCAAAGAAGGCACAGTTGAGTTCCTTGGTATGCCATCGGCGAGATATGTTTGTTTCTCTACGACAGATGAATGTGCAGATGGAAGTTTCTTTGTTGTCTGGTCTTCTAACACAGATGCAAGTTAAGCCTACGTTGAGACAACAGATCAAGGATGCATAGCAGACAGATGATGTGGTACAGTTGATCAGATCAGAGGTCGACAGCGACAAGCGTGATGGGTTTCATGAGTCCGAGGATGGACTAGTTTGCTATCGTGATAGGATGGTGGTTCCAGATGTTGGTGATCTGAGGAAGTTGGTGCTTGAGGAAGCACATATGTCAATGTATGCTATGCATCCAGGTGTCACCAAGATGTATCATAGTTTGAAGGACTTGTATTGGTGGCCCGGTTTGAAGAGAGATGTAGCTGAGTTCGTGGCGAGATGTGCGGTTTGTCAGCAAGTGAAGGCTGAGCATCAGAAGCCGGCAGGTACGTTGCAACCTTTGCCGATACCGCAGTGGAAATGGGATCATATAACCATGGATTTCGTAGTTGGTCTACCCCGGACAACTAGGAATCATGATTCCATTTGGGTGGTAGTGGACAGATTGACTAAGTCTGTCCATTTTCTACCAGTAAAGATGACGTATACAGCCGAGAAACTCGCTCGAGTATATGTTGATGAGATAGTACGTTTGCATGGTGTGCCAGCAACAATAGTTTCTGACAGAGGTCCTCAGTTTATGAGTCATTTTTGGGAACAATTGCACAAAGCATTGGGAACGTAGTTGAGGTTCAGTACAACTTTTCACCCGCAGACAGATGGACAGTTTGAAAGGACTATTCAGATTTTGGAAGATCTCCTTCGAGCTTGTGTTTTACAGTTTCTAGGAAACTGGGATGTACATCTGAGTTTGATAGAGTTTGCCTACAACAACAGTTATCAGCGGAGCATTGACATGGCTCCTTATGAAGCTTTGTATGGAAGGAAGTGCAGATCTCCTTTGTGTTGGTATGAGTCTGGTGAGTATCAGCTTTTGGGTCCTGAGTTAGTACAACAGACAACAGAAAAGATCAAGGTGATACAGCAACAGTTGAAAGTGGTACAGGACAGGCAGAAGTCTTATGCAGACAATCGCCGACGACCTTTGGAATTCTAGGTAGGAGACAAAGTATATCTTAAAGTCTCGCCGTGGAAAGGTGTGCTGAGGTTTGGCCAAAAGGGTAAGTTAGCTCCCAGGTATATGGGGCCTTACTCAGTCATAGAACGTGTTGGCAAGGTAGCTTACGAGTTAGAGTTGCCTCCAGAGTTCCACAGGTTGCATCCAGTGTTTAATGTCAGTATGCTGAAGAAAAGTCATCCGGATTCAGGTACAGTGATACAACCAGTTTAGGTTGAGCTTGATGCAGATGTGACCTATGAGGAAGGTCCTGTGGCGATCCTTGATAGAAGGATCAAGAACCTGAAGAGGAAGGACTTGGTTCTTGTGAAGGTTCTTTGGCAGCGTCGTGGCGTTGAGGAAGCCACATGGGAGCTTGAGGAAGAGATGAGGAGGAAGTATCCCTCACTTTTTTTCTTCAGATTTCGGGGACGAAATCCCTTAAAGGGGGTTAGCTTGTAAGGACCCTGACCTTCGTTTAGGGTTTACCCTGTTTGTTTTGCTTAACCTTGGTGCTTTGGTGCTTGCTAATCACCTTTAGTGGTGAATAGGGTTTGGTTGTGCTTTGTTGAGAGTTTGAGGGGTGTTACTTGCAAATAACCCAAGTTTAGGGTTTTTTGTGCAAGTTTGCCATCTTGTGAGGTGTTTCCCTCTCTTTTCTTCCTCTAGGGTTGAGAGGAAGGCTTGGGCTTGTTGTTTGAGTTTCTTGGGCCTTGGTTGAGCTTGTTTGGGCCTTAAGGTGCCTTGGTTGGGCTCGGTTGAACCTTGTGTCGGCCAAGACTTGCCTTGTGTCGGCCAAGACTAGCTTGTGTCATCCAAGGAGAGTGTGTGTCGCCCAAGGTACCTTGGTGTGTCGCCCAGGGAGCTGCTGGTTGTGTCACCCATGATGCTTGGTCCAGCCTTGACCATGTTTGGTGGACACTTGGTGCATATCTTGGACAAGTGTCTTAAGGCTTTCTAGAGTGGTGGTTTGAGCTCTTGGACAAGTGTCCTTTGGGTGGATGACACCTAGCATGGATCTACCTTGTTTTCTCCTCCCTTTCTTTCTATATAGGTGGTTCTTTCCCTTTCCTTAGCTTCCTTTGATCTTTTGGTCTTTCCTCCACCTTGAGTGCACGACACTCCCTTCCTTTCCTTGTGTGTCGGCCGATACACTCCCTTGAAGAAGCAGTGGTGGCCGATACCCCCCCTTGGAGGAGCTGTGGTGGTTGATATCCCTTGAAGCTTGGAGCGCTTCTTCTTCCTTGGAGCTTGGAGCTTAAGGCGGGTTGCATAACTTCTAACCCAAACTCCTTTACCTCTTGATTATGTTCCTGTTCATATGTTAGTAGCTAGTTCCTTGCTTTTGTACCTTTGGTGGCCGATCTTCCTTAGGGTTTAGGGTTTCCTTGTGGTTTAGTGTACCTTGTTATCTAGGGTTTGGTGTATCCTTGTGTTGGAGGTAGAAGATGACCTGTGTTGGGCGACACCCTTGCCCTTGTGATGGGCGATAGGTTAAGCTAGTGAAGTGTTGGCTGATATGGTTGTGTTGGATGACAGGATGGTTCTTGTGATGGACGTTAGACCAAGTATGATATGGTGGTTTGTTTGTGTTGGATGACAGGGCCAAGTATGGCATGTTTGCCTGGGTTAGACGATAGACAAAGAGTGGTGAGTTGGCCAATAGGTGTTGGAGTGTAATGGGCGATACATCTTGGGTTGTGACGACCGATAGGGTGGGCTTGTGATGAGCTTCACGCCCCTCTCTTTGGAGTGGGTCGGCCGATAGGCCTTGGTTGGTGGTTGCACATTTTGTGGAGTATTCCTTCTCTCTCCCTCTCTCTCTTGGTTGTTGGATATGGTGGTGACCTGGCTGTTATGCTAGCTAGAGTATCGGGCATTGTGGTTGGGGTGTTGTGACGGGCGTCACACCCCCATGTGTGTCGGCCGGCAGGGATGTGTGACGGGCGTTGCCCGATAGGCATGGGATGCCCGACACCCCCCCCCTGAAGCGCGTTACCCCTTGTTGTGACGCTGTGTCGCGTGGGGTGGGCGCTGTTGTAGCAACGCAGCGTTGCTGCACTCCCTTGTGCCAGCCGTTGTTGCTGTGTTTGGGTGAGGGTTGTGATGAGTTTTAGTAAGGGTCTTGTGATCTTTTAGTGACGGTTCTTTGTACCATGGGGTCGTTCAGTTGTACACATATAACCTTGCTTCTAAACGATAGTGATGCCTTGCAACAATAACAATGTTAATTATAGTAATGATGCTGATAATAATAGTGGATGGTGACAGTAATGATAGTAGTAACAATAGTATTGGTTCTGTATATTCAACATGACTACTTGCATAAAGTGAACACCTTAATGATTTGTATAACCTTGAGATAAGGTTAAGCATGGATATGGTTTGTTAATGATGTGCTTAATACACTTGATCATCAAATAGTGTAAGAATGACAAGTATAGCATCTTGAATATCATCTTGTGATAATAAGTATGATCCTTATGTGGAAACTGTGATTATTGTATTCCCTAACCATGCAGGTGATGATTAGCCATGAAAAGGCTATGAGGCATAGATGATGAGTAACACCACTTTGATAATTATTCGATGAGGTTGTAGGTATGATGTGTTTGTCCCATGATGTTGATGTGAGCCTTGAAGAGGAATTGGCAGTACATGATGAGGGACTGAGATCCCATGATATGTGGTGATCCTTGAGATGGATCTGGATGGTTGGCAAGAGACCAAGTGGTAACATGTGATGTTGGATCCTTGAGGTGGATCAAGATGATGTGTTTCATGATATAATGTTGAGTTTATGTTATTTACTTTCTGTTATATCTTGCATGTTATACAACTTGGTTGAATCTTGCAATCCATCTAAAAGACACTAATTAATCACAGTGAAATATATCATGTATTTTGCCCTAGCCATAGATCCATCATCGTCAAGATTTGGTGATGGTGAAACGGGTTCTCCTACGGGTTAACCTGGAAGCGCATATTGTTGAATATGTGTAGGTTTCTCCTAGCCTGAAAATGAGGAGGTAAGAGTGTAACTTCGGTTGCAGACTCAGATATATGTATGAAGAGCATGGTGAACAGGCCCATGGCTCAGGATATGTGATACGAAGAGCATGAATGCGTTCATGGCTCAGGGCACGGTGAACTGGCCCGTGGCTTAGTTTTACTAGCGCCGAGGCATGTACCAAGGTGGGCTAGAGAGAGGGTAGCCTATGGAGCTGACCTTGTGGCTAAGACCACTTCAACATGAGACTGTGGTCCTGCTTGTGTTATGATCGTGCACTGACTACGAGGTGAGAGGTCGTGGAGTATGACTCTTCCTTTGACCTTGTATGGCACCGGCTTGGGTTTCGTAACCGAAGGATGGATTTGAACGGTACAGTTCACTTCCTCAGGGCATAATAATACGTAATTCAGTCATTTAGTATTTACTGCTTATATCAAGCACGAAATATTGGTTGAGGCCTTGTTTGTGTAATATCTCTGTTATATCTTGCAGTTACTTCCATATTCATCAGGTATGTGGTAATATGTCTCATCTTGATAATCAGGTTATGTGGCAATATATCATATTCTGATAATCATAGCGATATATCTTATCTTGTCAATCATGTTCCATTGAGAGAGATTTGGTTATATGCTTTTGTACAGCTGGTAAGCTTGTCGGTAAGAATAGCTTTGCTTCATATAGACTGCTTTTGTTATACCTGTTATCAGTTATCTGTTGTTATAGTTTATCTTGCTGAGGTTCTGTAGTTGCGGTGGGGAGTTATGTTTCCCACTGGGACAATGTTCAATTGTCTCACCCCGCTAGTTTACACCCTTTTTAGGTGGTCGAGCTAGACATGGTGGTAGTCGTGGTGTTGCGGCCGAGCAGCCTGACGAGCAGTAGAAGGCAAGCGATGGATATGCTGCTGTTTTGGATGTTTTGTAGTAGAGTCTAGAGTCATCCCTGTACTCTCATATCCTTGGTAGTGTTTTGACGTTGTTTCACGATGTACGATCGTTGATGTTTTGTATATCCTGCTATTGGCCGAATATGGGCCTTTATGTATATGAACAGGTGGTGAACTCATGAGATGGATAGACATCTGTTCCTGTAAGCTGTGGACACGTATCATATCTGGTATATGTATATATATGCCATGTTTCCTTGCAGGATGAGGACTGGGATGTAATAGTTTCATAGTTTATCCGCTTTCCGCAAACAGTTTTAATTAACCCGTGTTTTTGGTAATCTGTGGTTATGGTGATTTCCGCACGTTTTCACATAACACCTCGCTGTCTGTGTGATAGTAGGATGTGTTGCCACAATTTTGAACTTGATTTATTCAACCAATTTGTCCTTTTATGTTATCCATGCAGGTCTTGATCATAAGACCCTATTGCACTCTTTAGGTGTTACCCTTTTAGGTGGATCTATCAAGGTCCTACCTTGTTAGCTTACATGGATTCCATATAGATCAAAAAAAGACTTCTAGTTGACTCATCCAATATGACCAAACCATTTGAATTGTTAGATTCACAATCCTCCAATCTCAGATGTGTTTGATAATCGTCGTTTTACAATATCAATCACTAAGATGGTTAATCCTAGAGTTTAAACCTTTTTTACTTCCGGTTTTAAGGGTAGTATAGATGGGTCGATCCCATAGGACAACTATTAGAGATTGTTCTTTAGAACCCAAAGATTGAAGAACTTTATTATTTGTTTTTGGTATTTTTCTTTTTATTGAAGCAGAAAGTAACGTCCAATTGGGTTTTTTGTATGATTACACTAATGCAAGAAGAAAAGTACTTAACAAGAATAAACATGCACAAGAGAATAATAAAAAGATTGTTAACACAAGCAAAACTATATGAATGGAAAACTAAGTATTAAAGCAAATAAAGGATGCGGTGATTAAATCAAGAAAAGGAAATCAAGGCTCGTAGGGGTTTTCACCACCTTAGCCTAGGCAATAACAACTAAATCTTAAATGACGATTTGATGAAGGCTTGCGAATTAAAAACTCACAAAAGAGAAACTCCACATGAGCCCATTGGTCTTGGTCCTCATGCTTCGTAGTTTATCATCCTAAAAGACGAAAATCCACGATCATATCAAAATGTCTATGTAATCGATTTTATTATTTTAAATCCGGATTTCCATGGTCATATCCATCCAGATTAACATGTGATCCGAAGATCAATCATTCAATTAAAATCGATTACCACTAATTGTTTAAGAAGAAGTCGTTAAAACCATGGCTAAGGGGTTATTCCCCTTGTCCCGATAAAAGACTACTCACACATGGAGAAAGGGGAGACGGATGAAGAAAGAAATGAAGCCATAGTCTAGCCCAGAAGTCAGGAGATTAATCCTTATGCTAGAGACGATGAAATGGCTTAGTTCTTTGTTCCTTGCTCCAGAAATAAAGAACGGAAGGAAGGATATTAAAACTAAGGTGGAGGGAAAAGACAAGAACACGAATGAAAGAGCTATGCTTGAACCAAACATACTTTATTGCATAATATGAGAATGATTACAAGATTAATTGCTGCAGAATTCCAAAATATAAGAAATCCAAGATGATCTTGGGAGGAGGAAGTGCCCTTCCTTTTATAGGAGAAGGAGGGGCAGGCTATCCAAAAAAAGAGGGGGAAAAAAAAAGAGAGGGAGCTATCCTTTTGAATTTTCAAGATTTAGTCAATAGGAATTTGATAGACTTTAATTGTCTCGACCATGTAACTCTCTTCAATGCAGATTCCCGCAGCAGCGATTTCGAACGCATTTCACTCCCGTAAAACGCACAAAAGCAGTCCAAATAATAGGATATTCTTTTAGTAAATTAAATTTTCTTTCCAATGAATACTTGGACACTCAATTTGGACTTTGGATGCAAGCGTTATGGCACTTTTGGTGGCAGATATACAATAATTATAGGACTGCTGTAAATTGTGCAATTATACTCCAAGAATATTTATCCCATTTCCTACAAAATCCAAGAAAATATGATAAAAATTCTTCTTGAATAGAAAAATATAATATAATGTAATTAATTATAAAACTAATAAAATAAATAACAAAACAATCATAAAAAGATATCTAAAAGATGCAAATAAAAGTGATGAAAACACATTTATCAAAATACCCTGGACTTGAATCTTTGCTTGTCCTCAAGCAAGTAAATCACAAATAAAGTCCAATTTATACTCCCAATATGCCATCATCACCTTAATAACATCACTACAATCCTCACCTCCAAATTTTGGCCAAGTGACCCGATCTCCTAGAACCACACATCATAAAATTCTATATTCACTATCAAAACAATTGTTAAATCTAGCTTCTAAAATAAGAATTTGTAAAAACAATAGGCATCTCTTACTTTCTCTTTGACACTCTCAAAAAAATTTTTTACTCTTTTTTTTAAAAGTTATTGCACAAGAATAGGATGAATTTGGGGGTGTGAAAACAAAGAAAGATGTGATGAAAATATATTGATCCCTCCTCTATTCGACTCTGGATATGAATTTATGGAGTTGTGGCTACATTGGTCACAATTTTTTTTCATGTGCACTTTTGGCATCTTTTGATGGTACGCCCCTTTATGGGGTATGGAGTTTTCATTTTGGGAAGCATGCCACCCCGGACTTGATTTTTGTCTGGTGGTGATTCTTTGCTTCTCTTTTTTTAGAAGAAGAATAGTGGGAAGGAAGAGATGTTCTTGTGATTATAACTTTCAAATTTTTTTTTTCATATATTTTTGTCAGAGAGTGTCATTGCTCTAGTTAGAGTATTCCTATAAATCACATCATACAAATTTTATAACAAGATAATCCATTGTTTAAATATAGGGAAAATTATGTTTGGTTCTAATCGATTCCTTATGACTTGCCAACTATTCCGAGGAGTGATGTTATTAAGGATCCTAGGTGACATGGTGGTTTCAGACATGACAATTTGTAACAATTTTTGCAAAAGATTTACTAAATTCAAAGGGGTACAATGATAAACATTTATTCATATTGGCCGACTAAATAAAGGCCATTTTGCAACAAAAGAAATAAAAACATGGCCGACTAGATAATGGCCATGAACAAAGTAACCGTATGCAAAACAAAAAAAGGTAGAAATAATGCAAGAGTAAAAAAGATAAGGGGGTGGAATAGAAACATACCACCACCTCCACCCCGGACTTAGATTGTTGCTCGTCCCGAGAAAAATCAAAACCCGAGATGGAGAGAAGAGAAGAGTGAGGATTTCTAGGTGGCCCAGGTAGCTCAAAAAATGTCCACCTGAAGGGGATGTGTGTGAGGATTGGGACCTTTATATGAGGAGCTTCATAATGTACCCTATGATAGGGTAATTGTAGAAGCTCATTGGGGTGCTCATATTTTATTTCACCTCGCATTCCCTCCAATAATATCCATAGATCTTCCTTCGATAGCAAGGGAAGTGTTGGAGATGGATGTGGATAAGGGGAGGTTGACGGGTACCCGACTAGTAATGCCAGTAGATCATGATGAACTGAGTTGGGTGGAGGATCTAGTTCAAGTTTTCCACCATCATGATGACCTGCATATGGGAGAATTGATGCTAATACAAAAAATTTAAAATCATTTACAAAAATGTTTTGTTTCTCCTTAAAATTAATGCCATCAACATTGGGTTTGGTAAGTTTCATTATTGATGTAACATATGTCTCTAATTTTTTTGTAGGAGGGATGATGATGTCTTCCTTGCAAACAATAGAAGGGGGTGTGTGGGCTTCTTCCAATGGTGGTATCTCCCCTTCTAGATCAGCCATGTGTGGGATGGAAATTGGTTGTGACGGCTCGGGAAGAATCATAAAGGGGGTTAGATTCTCATTATCCAAAATAGATTCAAAAGAAGGGTATTGGTCTATGGTATCATTCAGATTTATGTTAAGGATGGGTGGAATTGTTGGATCTTCATAATGAATCTCCTTCTTTGACATTTCATATTCAAGTAAAAGAGTCTCTAAAGGAAAGATAGGGATACCAACGTCCTCATCACACACAAAATATGACTCCATGGTTTGTGTTATTTCTTCAGGATCTGATATATATGACACAAAATAAGGATCATCATCATCGTCATCATCATGATGAACCATCTTGGGTTGCTCTAAGTCCTCCATAGATTTTTGTGCTAGGGCCTCTAGTAAGGTTGCTAAAAGGGCTTGATTGGTTTCTAGGTTTTTCTGTCCTTCTACTACCATTTTTTCTAAAGCCCCAAGTCTCTCTTTTAGTTGATTTTCATTATTAGATTCATACATCTCAAAAAAATTACCATCCTCACTATTCCCCACATAAGGATCTTGGTCATGGTACCCAGTATGTTGGTTGTGGTGTTGCTCCTCATAATAATCTTCAGAAGATGGTGGATTGTTATTTCCATTGCTCTCATCATGGTGGGAAGATACAATATTACAAGGTGTCACTGAGTCGTGGGGGAACATATTCGGAACATCTGGGTTTTGGGATTGGGCTTTCAACAAGGTGGCCATCAAGGTTTGTCTAGTTATGAGTTTTGCTGCCATCTTCTCTAGGGACCTAAGTTTCTCTTCTTGTTGAGGATTATATTGGGTATCATAAATAGGTCCATTTCCCCCAAAGTTTTGTTGGCCGTACCCTCTCTCAGAATATGGATAGCAAGGTTCCCCATATTGGTTCTCAGAAAAATAAGGATTTACATTGTACCCACTAGGATGAAAGGGCTCATAGGGAGGGGTGCTATAGGATAAATTTGGACAGGCAAGAGATGCATGGTGGCAATAACCACAATAATAACATTGTGGGGGATATTGCAATGCCCACTCCATTTGAAATGTTTTTTTTTACAATTCAAAAAAGAACTAAAGATTTTGTACAAGACCGTAAATTATAAAAAAAAACAGAAGCTAAGGGATTATGACAAGGTTAAAATTTACAAAACTAACTAAAATTACAATTTTTTACAAACTAGCGTATTTGCAGAAAAAATGGACTGCCGGAATAGAAACTCAACAGAAGGAGGAGTAGCAATTCCGGAATGTTACTCGGAAGGCATAAAAAAGGAAAAAAAGTTTTTTCAAAAATTTTGGGGGTCGAAAGAAACAATCTTTTGTCCCCGGCAACGGCGCCAAATTGATAATCGTCGTTTTACAATATCAATCACTAAGATGGTTAATCTTAGAGTTTAAACCTTTTTTACTTCCGGTTTTAAGGGTAGTATAGAAGGGTCGATCCCATAGGACAACTATTAGAGATTGTTCTTTAGAACCCAAAGATTGAAGAACTTTATTATTTGTTTTTGGTATTTTTCTTTTTATTGAAGCAGAAAGTAAAGTCCAGTTGGTGTTTTTGTATGATTACACTAATGCAAGAAGAAAAGTACTTAACAAGAATAAACATGCACAAGAGAATAATAAAAAGATTGTTAACACAAGCAAAACTATATGAATGGAAAACTAAGTATTAAGGCAAACAAAGGATGCGGTGATTAAATCAAGAGAAGGATATCGAGGCTCGTAGGGGTTTTCACCACCTTAGCCTAGGCGATAACAACTAAATCTTAAACGATGATTTGATGAAGTCTTGTGAATTAAAAACTCACAAAAGAGAAACTCCACATGAGCCCATTGGTCTTGGTGCTCATGATTCTTAGTTTATCATCCTAAAAGACAAAAATCCACGGTCATATCAAAATGTCTATGTAATCGATTTTATTATTTTAAATCCGGATTTCCATGGTCATATCCATCCGGATTAACATGCGATCCGAAGATCAATCATTCAATTAAAATCGATTACCATATAATCGTTTAAGAAGAAGTCGTTAAAACCATGCCTAAGGGGTTATTCCCCTTGCCCCGATAAAAGACTACTCACACATGGAGAAAGGGGAGACGGAGGAAGAAAGAAATGAAGCCATAGTCTAGCCCAGAAGTCAGGAGATTAATCCTTATGCTAGAGACGATGAAATGGCTTAGTTCTTTGTTCCTTGCTCCAGAAATAAAGAACGGAAGGAAGGAGATTAAAACTAAGGCGGAGGGAAAAGACAAGAACAAGAACGAAAGATCTATGCTTGAACCAAGCCTACTTTATTGCATAATATGAGAATGATTACAAGATTAATTGCTGCAGAATTCCAAAATACAAGAAATCCAAGATGATCTTGGGAGGAGGAAGTGCCCTTCCTTTTATAGGAGAAGGAGGGGTAGGATATCCAAAAAAAGAGGGGGGAAAAAAGAGAGGGAGCTATCCTTTTGAATTTTCAAGATTTAGTCAATAGGAATTTGATAGACATTAATTGTCTTGACCATGTAACTCTCTTCAATGCAGATTCCCGCAACAGCGATTTTGAACGTATTTAACTCCCGTAAAACGCAAAAAAGTGGTCTAAATAATAGGATATTCTTTTAGAAAATTAAATTTTCTTTCCAATGAATACTTGTACACTCAATTTGGACTTTGGATGCAAGAGTTATGGCACTTTTGGTGACAGATATACAATAATTACAGGACTGCTGCAAATTGTGCAATTATACTCCAAGAATATTTATCCCATTTCCTACAAAATCCAAGAAAATATGATTAAAATTCTTCTTGAATAGAAAAATATAATATAATGTAATTAATTATAAAACTAAGAAAATAAACAACAAAACAATCATAAAAAGATATCTAAAAGATGCAAATAAAAGTGATGAAAACACATTTATCAGTGTTCTACTAGAATATTTTGTTTTGTATTACATGATTAACTTGAGATTCCACAACAACTTGTGATTCTCATTATTCTCATTTTACCCTTGTTGTTGACCTTAAACATATTGATTTCTACTTTAGCTCCCACTGATTCTATAGGAATTCAGTTATCCTATTAACAAAACAAATTTTTTTTTGGAAGGGGATTAGTAATGTTCAACTACCACGGTTTATGGATAAACCTTCTCAAGAAACTACTATCTCAAGGTGGGTTTCAATCCTTTAGACCTATTGGGACATTCCCAAATCATATCATATATGATGTCCTTTTAAACCATTCAGATGGTACATTATTTAGTGATAGGTATATATATTTATGAGGATGTAAGAAGACTAGATTAATTGATTATTATATCATGACTCATCATGGTATAAATCTGTCATTCTGACACATTATCATGTCTAGATGGATTGTCATGTGATATAGTATCACAGTTCATTCCTGAAGGTACCCAAGGTATTGATATAAAGTATTTCAACATTTGATCATATCAAAGTATCTCAATACTTTCATCAATGGTATACTTCATTTACATTCTCCTTAAAAATTTTCAAAAGATTGATGCTTTCATTTCATTTGGTACATATCATCATTTTACCAGTAACTCAAAATGAAGTATTAATTTTATATAGCATTCATTCCATAAGATCTTCATGCATCATATGCATAAGGTCTAATGAAAGCTTTATCCTCCCACTACGATTCGTGAAGGATGTCATGTCATATTTTGTATGAATAAGACTTGCATATTTCCTTAGGTTCAATGACCAAGGGAATCTAGATCAACATCCATATGTAATCTAGGTATGCATTTCTTATGTGTTCATACAAGATGATTAATGCTAATGATAATCTTGTGTTATAAATTATATTCCTTTGGTATAAACATTATAAACATTGATCTTTGGATCATTGCATAAAATATTGCAAGATGTTTTAGGGATAATGTCATGCAAGATCAAATCTTTGAAATAGAAGGACTAATAATTCTTTATTGATAATCATCCTTGTCCATACAATGTGCATAAAGAAAATGTTTCTATTCTAATGGCATAATGAAATAGCAGTTATAATAACTCTAAACATGCCTATTGGGCTAAGATAATTTTAAATGTAGACTACAACTTCTACAACACTTGCTCCGCCTTGTCCATCTTTGTCCTTCTATAAGGTCTTTTACTTCTTTTAAGATCCTACACATCAGTATGTCAGATATCTATTTGGTATCATATACCAATTTTAATAAGTAGTCAAATTTATCTCATATGGTTTATACCTGAAGTGGAGGCCTCAGTTCCATCCTTCTTCTTCTTTAGTTCCTCTAACCAGAGTGGGCAATTTCTCTTCTAATGTCCATGCTAGTGACAATCGCCTCTTTGTTTCTTTACTCCAACTTTTGCCTTGAGATCTGAAGACTTGTGCTTCTGGCTAGCTTTAGAACTCTTCTTAGCTTTGCCTTTGCAATTAGACCCCCCTTTGTCTTGTTGATCATCATCACATATTTGGGCTTGTCTTTCTTCATTTGTGTCTTAGTTGTTCTCAACATGCCTAATAACTCTATCAACGGCTTGTCAAAGTCGTTCATGTTGTAGTTCATGAAAAAATAACTATATGACTCTGGCAGGGATTGCAGAATCACATTAGTGGCCAACTCTTGACCCAAGGAAATTCCCAATCTGGCTAGGTCTCCACATACCCAATGAGGCTGAGTACATGAGGACCAACTGGATCTGCTTCTATCATGCTGCATTTGAATAGTACCTTGGAGACGTCATATCTCTTCTGTCTTGCCTGATCTTGGTACATGTTTTTGAGATGTGTGACCATCTCAATCACCCCCATGTTCTCATGCTGCCTTTGCAACTCATGGTTCATTGAACATAGCATCAGACACTTGACATCCACAACATCCTTAGTACGCTTCTTATAAGCATCCTTGTCATCCCTGGGAGCATTTTGAGCTGGTTCCTCTGGTTCTGGCATTTCCAGGACATAGAGCTTGCGCTCCTGCATGAGAACAATTCTCAGTGTCCTGAACCAGTCTTGGAAATTGTTCCCAACTAGTTTGTCCTTCTCAAGGACCAATCGTAGAGAAAAGTGATTGTTCAGTGTGTCCATTTGATTCTACAAAAGAATTTGCAACTTTGTCAAAAACTCATTTTTGATTTGATTTGATTATTATTTTGACGATAAAAATTAGGTTTTTAATTAATTATCATTCTCATTATTTGTTCAAATTGATAACCCTCAAATATCAATTAATAAAATTGCAGCGAACAATTTTCTAATGAGCCAAGATCCATATGTCACCAAGTCATGAGTCGACTTTTACCGATCGTCCACAACCTGACTATTTAGGTAGGACAACTTGTCAATTACATCATATCCAACTCTTAGATACATGATATGTGCAACACCTTGCCATGATCATCTGCATGCCTCTAGGCCTGGGCTCTCTAGGTCACCATTTAAGCCCGACCCAATAGCCAATATGATAGATACACACCATGCTTTGTGAAAATCTACATACCTGCCATCACACTTTCATGAGATAGACGACGCACCGTGCTTTATGCAAATCTATGATTGGTCGATCAAGTTTTTCATGTGTATTGCTATTGGAAAGCATCTTAGACTTAATATGTTTGATCGAGGGGTTTTTTATATATATCATATATATACATATATTGTATCTAATCACTACAAATATAGTACAAATCATATACATGTTATATCCCACAACATAAACATGCAATATAAGACAAAAAGCAATGGTTATGACCATGTCTACTTATAATTCCTTGGAGCCACAAGGAATTACTACCATCTAGGTTTATCATCACATCATATGTATGAACCTACGGTTGATGTAGATCTGTGCTTGCCAATCTGGGTAGATCAATTCAACCCTTGAACCAGTCGTCTCACCTCTTGGTCGGTCAGTTGGTCATCCTATCCAATCGATGTCTGGACTCCTTTAGACGGTCAGTTGGGCCCACCAGATGGTCGTCTGGTTCCATCATCCTCTGTCCTCCATGATCCTCTAGACGATTAGCTCATCTCATGAATGGGTTGTCTCAACTGGCGATGAACGTCTTCAACATCGTTGCATGAAAAGAAACTATCCTATTACTACTTTATTACATTGAATAAGAGAAACCTTGAGTTATATTTGAGGGGAGCAAAGATAGGAAAACTCTAACTTTACATTGGGAAGAAAGAGGTAGAGGCTCAGTACGTAGACTGAGATAAATAAGAACCAAACCATCCAACCACACACAGATTTAGGGTTTAGGCCATAACCACAGTACACATCCACCATCAAAACCTCTTTAAGGGTGACGTGTGTAAATTTAATATACATTATATATATATGTATATGTATATGGTCTTTGATTGAATACACATATGAGAGAATTTTAAATATTCACATTGTATGCAATAAATAAAAAATAAAAGAAAAATCTGATCATATCTAATATCCTAAACATAGTAAATTGATGTGGCTTTGATACCACTATTGGGATATATGGGCACAAAGTATAGCAGCGGAAACAAAAAAATTATCTATCTTTATTTCCCAATATAGAAAGATATCGTCAACTATTATGAAATATGAAGGATGGTTTTAGTGAGTTATACCTGGTCCTGGAGCAAGTCCAACATTAAAAACCTCTTCTTTGCAACTGCTGACAAGTTTCTCTTAGATGGTGGTTGTACAACTCCTGGTCTTCAATACAAACAACATATGTGCAACCTCTGTAGTGACTCCAGTGGTCTCGCCACGGATTGCAGGTTGACTTTGCTCTTTGAGTAGCAGCAAAAAGACTCCTGCCTCTAGAGTAGTCCACACGGACCAACTAGAACTCCTTTCATTCACCAAGAATGGATAGGAAGGAGTTGTCCTCCCCGTTGGTGTACTAGTCACCATCCCTCTCTCCCACAATTACAACTTCTCAGTTGTTCTCTCCCGCTGACTATCCCTCCTTTTTAGGTAGGACTTGCTTGGTCTCCCTTGGTTGCCACAACCAGAGAGGACAACAGTTGTCAGAGGAACTGATTCTCAATTTTCTATGTTGTGTTTTACTCTGGGAATCCCCCAATACCTCTCTATATATAGGAGGGGTTAGGGTCAAGGTTCCCAGTCCCCAGCCAATGTGAGACTAAAGCGGGAGTGGAAAGGACTAGAAGATCTTGAAATTTTACAACAATTCTGGAAGTTTCACAACTTGCGTCAGCCGAAACAGTCATCTCATAAGATGAGACGGTCATCTCACACTCGAGATAGTCATTTGGGATGCGAGACGGTCATCTCTCAAAGTGAGACGGTCATTTTGCACTTTCCCAGTCAGATATGAATTGGAAAATAATTTCCTAATTAATTTCATACATTAATTTACTTGTACCCCAAGTATGTGCAATTGAAACAAGTCTGGGAAAACTATAAACTTTTGTTCATCCCAATCGAGACGTTTCACACCAGTGAGACTCCCGTCTCACTCACCCAAATAGTTGTCTAGTGAGTTGAGATTATCTGGTTGGTTCAATCATATTGAACTGGTCAGTTCAGGGGAAAAACTTAGCCGATTCGATCTCTGATTAACCTAATCCCCAAACGGCTATATCACCTACATGAGATGCCTGTTTGGCTGCCCAAACTGCCATCTCAATCAGTGAGATGGTCATTTGATAGACCTGATCAGCCATTCAAGAAATCAATTGTGTGAATTGAATACCTAAACACTTTAGTAATCAATCCAATTGTTGTTCAAGATCAAACTCCTCCTAGATGAGTTCCTATGTGTGTGACCCTATAGACCCCATATCACATTGGCAGTGAATGTCTATAACTATCTTATGACATTACAAGTAAAGAGTGATGCCTAGTCGCACATCAGTGCTACCCAAGTGAAATGGAAAGTTAGAGAACAACTTCAATCTACAATCTGTGTAAGGTGTTGCAGTGATTGTATAATTCCTTTGTCTCTGATATCTAGGATGAACTCGATGCATGGTTGGTCATCCTCTCAATGTGCAATCCATGTTTCCTGAACCAATAGCAGACTGTATTAGATAATGTGACATTAATATCATATATTGATTCACATGTGCATGCACATGCGCATGCGTTTCTTAGTCTCTCTGATCAAGTGGCCAGGATATCATACTCCAGTAGGTAGGAAAAATTTGATATCTATCACTCAGAGTCTATCCCCATGTGTCAAAGTCACCCAATCATCACAGTTATAACAACCCATGTTTCTGGACTGTGTTTGATGATGTCAAAGCGCACCCAATGACATGTGACGAGTGTAGTGATTTCAGATCTAAGAATCACAATCACCACCTTCACTATGAGAGATGAGTGTGACCACAAAACCATGTGTCACTCTCAAGGTTGGTCTGTCTGATACACTATTCTCTAACATGTATCTGTGTGCTTGATTTGATATTACCATATCATGACTAATGAGATTCAATCATCAACTAACTCACACTCTAATCTTATGTGTTATAGTTGTCTATCAACCTTCCACAATGACAAATGGTCATGGACATAATGAGAATATGTATATGTACTCTTAACATCTGTATGATCTCATCACAAGGATAGGAACTTGACAACATACGTCATTGAGTAATATAATTCTCTAGACATTCACTCTGTATCCTCATTATCTCATAACTGAGTGAAACAAATGAATTGAAATCTTTCCTTTATATATGTTATTATTAATCAAATCCTTTTAGGTAATTATGCCATGTCAATCATCATATGATCAGATCTACGAGCATACCTTACCAACAACTACATCCTTTGAGATGGAACCATCGTAGATATGAATTTTACTTATGGATTGTATACTATCCATATTCCTTCCTTTTTGTACTTGCATAATTATTTTGAGATATATTTGGAAGGTATAATGAATGATATGTCGATTTTTTTAGCTCAATTATCTCCCCTCTTGATCCCATAGTTTAACAAGTGTATTAAAATGAGGCCTTCTTCAAGAAATACTTCCCCAAGTAGGACAACATGGGTGACAATCCAGAAGGTATATAATTTTACAAAACTTTGGGTCTTTTACCGGTGAAACATCTAATATTGTAAGATGATAATGCAATTCCACATTCAAGTATAATACATTAAGTTACAAACAAGGTAGATCTTTCGTACCATAAACTAGAGGAAAAGGAACTAGAAAAAATGGATGCCACCACTTTGAAGATACAATCTTGATGCCAAAGATATAAGCATCCTCTATGCCTGTCTCTCCCCCTCATATAGTTCCACTAGATATCTTCTTATGATACCAATAATGAGATATGTAAGAAGATATGTGTCACTTATGAGGGAACTAAACTAGTAAAAGTAAACAATATCAAAATGCTTAGACAACAACTTGAAAACTTCTGTATGAGCAAGACATAGTCCATTTTAGAGGTGTATAATTGACTCAATATCATTGTCATTGTCCTTGCAACTATTGGTTAATAAATGGAGTCAAGTAGGATATGTGTAAATATCGTTCACTCTATTCCTTTTTGATAGGAAAAGAAGGTGATGACTATAGGGGAATCCACAAAGCTGTCAATCCTTACTATTGAAAATCATATACACATTATTCAAGCATATGAGGAAAGGACCAACACAATAGATATATAGTACCTTGAAGAATGAAACCAAAAGAAGAAGGAGAAGGCAACCACTTTCAATGATCAAGATTCCTCAAGCAATCAAGAAAATGACATGTACTCTTAAAGCTGGATCCTTCAACGGCAAGCCCTCTTCCTCCTCACGATGCTATGGTGTAGACATAAGGGTCACTACAAGGATGATTTACCTCTTGTAAAAAAGTCCCATACTCACAAGGGAGACATTATTAAGATGGGAAGCACAAGAAGAAGAAGAAGAAGAAGAAGAAGAAGAAATGTAATGACCACATTTGTGCTTAATTGGTAAACTAGGGTTTACCTGAATGATTACATGCTTAATTTGATTGAACATTGTTTAGACTTGATTAATAATAGTAGTTCAATTGTGATGTTTCAAACCTAAGAAGAAACTTTAATTATGATTTTATTTTGAAGAATTAGGGTTCGAGATATGTAAACCCTAATCGGCAAAAATTAGGGTTTTGATAGTACATGAATATGGAATTTGATCAGGATAGCAGTGTGGTAAACGATTTTTCATATTTTCTAAGAATTTGACATCTAGTTTAATTTTGGATATGATATGAATAACTCAATCATGCATGTTGGAGAAAAATTTCAGAATATTTAGATGTTCTTTGAATGTGGTTCTTGGTCAAACTATACTTCGATCAAAATGTTGATAGAGTGTTGTTTAGCAGTTTAGTGTTTGATTTTTATTTATTTATTGGTAACTCCTAATGATCTGAAATTTATAACAAAGTTATGAAGTTACATTTTAGACATCATGTAAATTTTCTTAATTTTGGGAGGATGTTTGACCTCCAAAATAAATGAATTACAATAACTTTTTATAACAGAAAAATATGCTAAAACAAGAAAAAATTTAGTGAGGGGTTAATGTGTAAATTACCAAAACACCTAAATTTCTCTAAATGAGAAAGCTAGAACCCAAGTAGATCTCATATTTCATGATCCATTCCAGAGAAACGAAATCCTAGAGAGAGAGAGAGGGAGATTTAGGGTTTGAGAGAAGAAAGTAGTGGAATTGTTGATCTAGGGTTTCTCTATCCGAGATATGATGAAATCAAGTAAGTTTCGCTTCTTTGCATAACCTTTCATGGTGAATCTTCTCTCACATGAAAAAATTTCGTCCCTCCTCTTATTTGTTTTGAAATAGTATCAAGTCTTCCCCTTTTCTCACTCTTTATTCATAATCCCCCATTTCTAGGGTTTCTGGGTTGAAAGGAAGAAGAATCTGGTGATTTGCTAGGATTTTGATATGAGTTCAAGATTTTCAGAGATGAGCTGAATTGTTAAGGTGTTTTCACACCTTAGGTGAGTGGGTACTTCCTTTAAATAGTATATTTCATGAAAATGAGTGAAATAATCAATAATCTTTACTTGTTTTGTATGCGACTGCAAACCCTAAACTGCCCTTTTTACCTACCTTTTGCAAGATGATATGAAATAAGATTATTTCTCTATTGTGATGGATTCCATATGATAAATCATACTATAAATACATACAAATAATCTAAATGAGAATTCCTAAAGTAATTGCAGAGTGTATATGAAAATTGCAAAATCTAGGGTTTTCAGCTATGACGAAAATTGTTGTATAATTGAATAAAGAGGTTTGTCTAGTTGAATCTCCTTGGTTATAAGTGATTGTTTTATCTGAAGGAGTAGTACATGTATGTCATATAAGATCTTGTATTTCATTTGATGATATCAATGTTTGCTTGATATATCAGTAAAGAGGGTGAAACCCTAAATGAATGGAAAGTTGGAAGTTTGTGAATAGAATCATAAATTTAACTGATGTGATTATTTTATTCTAATAAATTCATTTATTTAAGGTTATTATTGATGCATGATATTTTAATGAATATCTTAGAAATGCTAGTTAAATTCATACCAGGGTTTCATATGCATGACTGATTGAACTGATTTATGTGATAATTTGAGTTTCTAGCTGAATATCATTTTATATGCATACTCATTTTGATTTGTGATGCAAAAATATCTAGTTGAGTTAATTGACATGAAATGAATAAGTTGTTACGATAATTTAAGAAAAAATAAAAGGCATTAAGGGATGCCGTTGATGCCATGCATGAATACGAGAAATGTTGAATGTAAATGTTTATATCATTACACATGATATATGTTTGAACACATGATAATTCTTCTATGTGCATCACAAATGAGAAACCCTGAGAGAAGGGTAATCAGTACGTTAAGCATATAAGAAATGAGAAACCCTAAGATAAGGGTAACCAATATGTTATGCATTCAACTAAGTATCATTAGAGAATTCAGTATAATAGCTCAAGTAGTTAGTCAAACTACAATAGTAATTGTAGATGCCCTAAACATCGTAGAACCCTCCCTGGAGGTTTGTACCAGGATGGGTGAAACAGGCTATAGACTATCATATATAGGAAGAAGTAGCCCAGAACTGAGTATCTAACATCAACTGATTGGATATCGATGGTACTTTAGTTGAGTAGCCAACAATAACTAGAGATCATGGTGATACTATTTAAATAGTAGGGGTATCTAATAATAACTAGTGATCTAGTGGTACCCACCAGTTCAAGTATACATCCCTTGTTTTCCTACTTCTTCAGGAAGTTACTCCATTTTGTGTGTCAGCCCTAGTGGAACCGCATTACATAGAGTTGAGGCTTTTTTAGCCTAGAGACACCCGTCCTAAGAACCCAGGACAAGGGGAAACAGTTTATGGACGATGTTTAGCCGTCGTTAGGCCATACGTGGCAACCTTGCTGCATACCGAGGTAGTTAGTAGTAGTCTTAAGGTCCCGAGTTTACCTTAAAACTAGTACAGTATGTCACACAATAGTGGCTTTTGCTTGGATGGTACAATCCAAGTGAGTTCAGGGGCATAGTAAAAATAAAAGTTAATTGAGTTCAATTGAGTTCAGATAAAGAGTTTAGTTTTCAAATCAGTCAGTTATGTTTAGTTGGCCAACATAGCAGTAGTCAGTTCAATAGTCAGGTCAAGTCAAAGTTAATGAAAGATTACAAAGAGAATTATGAGAAAAATGTTTAGATATTTGTATATTACTACTTATGCATTATAAGATGAATGAGAGGTTAACCAAGTGTGTGCAGTTATTCAATTATTCTTTGTATATTTCTAGATTATTAGTTCTCTTTGTGGTTAATCAAGCATGTTCATATATTGATCCACTCTTGTAGATGCCTAGAGTATTCTTCCTTATTTATGTTTGTGAATGATTAGTCTCTTTAAAGATTACTACTGTTATAATTGATATCAGTTGCAAAATGTATATCTGTAATTATATCAGTGCTTTAGACTGCTTCTTTGAAGTACTCATTCACTGAGCGAGTAGGCTCACCCCTCTACTCGCAAATTTTAGGGATAACTCGTGGACTAAAGATGTCTTTGCATCAGCATAGATCTTCCACATGAGTTAAGTATGAGATTAGTTAAGTTTTGTCAGTCCATGTCACTCTAGGTCCTTGTATAGAGTTGAGAGAGAATTCTAAATGATGATTTGTATATTTGTTTCCTTAATGATAGATTATATGTCTGGTTATCATGTTGTATGTACATGGAGGTGTGAGGAACAAAATGAATGTCTGAATGTGTATCATTAATGTTGAGATCATATTTGAGTAATCAAGGTTGAATTCCTTTGTAAAGTTTGTTTATGTGATTGAATGCAAAAAAGGGTTTGAGATAAAGGAAAAAGAAAAAGTTGGGAGTGAACTTTGTATTAAGTATAATCCTAAAACTTATGTCCTAATCTCATGATTAGTGGTAATCATGGGATGTGGGTGTAACAACTTGGTATCAAAGCTTAGGCTGAGTTGTCAGGGACCATTATGATAGAAAGTCAGAGTTATTAGTGTGGAAGTTAGGAGGTGATGCATCTATAGCTCTAGGAGGTCTAAGTATTTAGATACCCTGGCCTGATATCTAATTACTTATATTGACTAGTATCAAGCTACTCTGTCTATTCCTCTCTGGATACCCTGGCTAGGTATGCATAGGAAGGATGGGCTAGAGAGAAACCCTAGAAATATTAGGGTTAGAAGACCGAAAAGAAATGAATGAATGTGAGGTAACTCTTATTTTATGTTGTTTCTTTGATTGGATATCAATGGAAATTCTCTTATATATTTGAATTCTAATATTCAATTCTTAGAAATATATGTGGTCCTATAAGATTCTTGTACACTATGAAATTAATTCAATTATTATTTACATTCTTTGTATCAATTAGACCAGAAGTTATCTTTAAATTAATTTACCCTGAGTGGATATTCTTTCTATATGTTTGAGGTATATAGAAGTCAATTAATCCTGAGTAGTTCTTGGCTTCAAGACTGTAGGTTCGGTCTGGTCTGGCTGGCAGGATGCGTTACTGGGATATGATGAATCCTATTAATAATATAATAAGAGTAGACTCTGGATAAATCAGACCCACATCATAGTGAGAATGTGCATACACTAAGATGTTGAAATATAAGGGAAAGATTAGAATAGTTAAGAATCAATTGGAATTGATTTCTGAGATCCAACTTTGGGGCCTCAGATAAGAAACCCTAAGTTGGGAATAAAGGAAGATGGATATAGATACAAGACATATCTTAGTATGTAACATACAAAATATAAAAGAAAGGATGGATAAATAGAACTGAACTATATAACCAATTGTAGCACTTTATCCAATCTGAAATCAAGGAAAGATAAGAGGAAACAACATGGAAAGCCGAGATCGAAAGAATAAATTAGAATGAATAGATCATATAATTGAGTAAATGTACTTATGTACTCTACAACAAAAGGAAAATAGGAGAAAAAAGTTAAGTATGCAATAAGTACATAGAAGTGAAGTTAAGAAGAATGAAAGTGTAGAGAACTAGATAAACATGTAAATTGTAAGACTTGGATAAGAAACTAAGATGAAACAAAAAAAAGAAAGTGATGGAATGATGAGTTTTATTTAGAAAGAAGGGTTACATGATATCACAAGGAGCATGGAATGTGTACTTTTATCATAAAGTTTAAAGTATTCATCCTTACTAGCTTTTGATTCAATGTCTCTATTTATTAGCAACCTAGTTGACATCAAGTGTGTTCAACAAGTTCCTAGTGATGAAATGGAACTAGATCTTAAAAGAAGAACAAAGGTGTAGATAAATAAATGAACAATTCATATAAAGGTAAATTGTATTCAGAACTTAAAAGCTTGATTGAAAATGAAGCTATGGTTGACCCTTGCATGAGACGTTTGATTCGAAATGAAGGACATGTAATGTATTATGCATAAGATGAAGCTAGTAGGGAGGATGTTGAATTAGAATTTCAACTAGATAAAAGTAAAAGGATGATAAGAAATTTTATATGGCATGAAATATGGAATCATATACAAGAGTGAGAAACATGATCATAAGAGATAAGTAAAAGTATATTATGGCATAGGGAAGAGTAGCAAATAGGTAGATGATGATAGAAAATAAAGAAGGGGATGAAACATGAGGGAGTAATATATATGATAAAAGAGATTGTGAGATGTGAGGAAATGTGAAATAGTCTAGTCTACTTGATGGTGACTAATATGAGAATTGTGTTAAGTGAATACTCAAAGATTATAATTTTGTGTCTCAAAATCAGCTTCTCTTCTGTATCCTCCTTAGTGAGTGTAACATGGGATGAAGTGATAAGGAAATAAATCATAAATGATACACAACTGTCATGAGAGACACATCTACTGAATATACTAATGACACATAATATGATGATGAAACCCTAACATGGTAGATCAAGAAAGTAATCTATCGAAATGGTCAAGTAAGATAAAGAAAATTCAAGTGGTAAAGACAAGGAAGAATTTGGTAAACCTTAAGAGAGATAAGGTTTGCATATCGAAATAAGGTAGTAAAATCATGTCACAATAACATCATGTTTTCCTTTATAAGGATCAAACCCTAGATAGTTTAGGGTTGTAACATTTAAAGGCATGTCAATAGTAATTTGACCTTGAGCATGAACATCTCTATAAAATAAATTCTTGAGATCATCAATATGAAAAGAAAATAGCAGTTATAGTATCCATGGGTTTAAAGGTTGCAAATGTGAAGGACAAATAAATAATACAGAAATGAGTGTGAACTAAGGATAAGAAATAGATTGGAAATATAAGAAGTGTGATTTGAACACAAGGAGAAATGCAACATGATCAAAGTGTAATCTAAAATAAATTTTTTGTAGTGGTGGCAAGAATGATGAATAATCTATTCTTACCTTGAATGTTATGTTAGGGATGTTTATTCTAGATGATCAAAATGAAAAGGATAAGTAAGAAGAAGTTGTAATGGATAAGAAGAGAAATCAGAGAAAATAAATGGCTTTCAGCAATATGTGAATTTGTTTTAAACAAGTATAGTTTGTTGAAGGCATATCAAGGGATGAAAATTTGTTTTACATATGACTTCAATTGTACATGTGCGAGCAATATACTAAATTGTAATGAGTTTTATGGTTTCAACCATTCATATAAGTAGTCTGATTCCGTTTATACAATTATTGTTACTTATAGTCTAGCAATTCATGAGTGATTTTCTATTAGAGTGGCAAAATAGTGAAATTCAAAATAGAAAGGTCAATTGTCTTTAATAACTCTGATGTGATGTAGAAAAATAAGTACAGATGGATGTGTATGAATTAAGGTACTGGGATTGATGACCAGTAACGAGGTAACATCTCAATAGGGTATGTCATAAAAAAATAGTTGTTTATCTATCTCTTTCCTATAATTGATTGTGAAAAAAATATTATTCGACTATCATTGAGAAGTATGGCTTAAAATATGTTGTGATTAGAAGAGAAACAAATGACTCAATATTGAAAATAACATTCAAATATGAAATACAAGAGTATAGTGACACATAAGATTTTAGAAGTTTAAAAGAAACTTTGAATATACTTTGTTTGCATATTTATGTTTCGGGGACGAAACTTTATAAGGGGGTGAGAATTATAATGACCACATTTGTGCTTAATTCATAAACTAGGGTTTACCTGAATGATTACATGCTTGATTAGATTGAATATCGTTTAGACTTGATTAATGATAATATCACAATTGTGATATTTCAAACCTAAGAATAAACTCTAATTTGGATTTTAGTTTGAATAATTAGGGTTTTAGAAATGTAAACCCTAATCCGCAAAAATTAGGGTTTTGATAGTACATGAATATGGAATTTGATCAGGATAGCAGTATGGAAAATGATTTTTCATATTTTCTACAAATTTTATATATAGTTTAATTTTGGATATGATATGGATAACTCAATCATTCATGTTGGAGAAAAATTTCAGAATATTTAGATGTTCTTTGAATGTGGTTCTTGGTCAAACTATACTTCGACCGAAATGCTGATAGCGTGTTGTTTAGTAGTTTAGTGTCTGATTTTTATTTATTTATTGGTAGCATATAATTATTTGAAATTTATACTGGAGTTATGAAATTATATTTTAGATATAATAAAAAAAATCAAAATTTTTGGAGGATGTTTGACCTCTGAAATAAATGAATTACAGTGACTCTTTTATAACAAAAAATCTGTTGAAATAAGAAAAAATATAGTGAGGGGTTAATGTCTAAATTGCCCAAACACATAAATTGATCTATATGAGAAATCTAGCACCCAAGTAGCTCTCAAATTTCATGATACATTCCAGAGAAACGAAATCCTAGAGAGAGAGAGAGAGAGGGAGAGTTAGGGTTTGAGAGAAGAAAGTGGTGGAATCACTGATCTAGGGTTTCTCTATCTGATTTATGATGAAATCAAGTAAGTTTATCTTCTTTGCATAGCCTTTCATGGTGAATATCCTCTCACATGTCAAGATTATATCCCTCCTCTAACTTGATTTGAAATGGCATCAAATCTTCCCCTTTTCTCACTCTTTCTTCATAATCCCCCATTTCTAAGGTTTCTGGGTTGAAAGGAAGAAGAATATGGTGATTTGAAGGATTTTGATATGAGTTCAAGATTTTTAGAGATGAGCTGAATTTTTAAGGTGTTTTCACACCTTAGGGTGAGTGGTACTTCCTTTAAATAGTAGATTGCACGAAAATGAGTTAAATAATCAATAATCTTTACTTGTTTTATATGCGACTACAAACCCTAAACTGCCCTTTTTACCTACATTTTGCAAGATGATATGAAATAAGATTATTTCTCTATTGTGATGGATTACATTTGATAAATCATAATATAAATGCATACAAATTATCTAAATGAGAATTCCTAAAGTAATTGTAGATTTTATATGAAAATAGCAAAAACTAGGGTCTTCAGCTATGGCTAAAATTCTTGTATAATTGAATGAAGAGGTTTGTCTAGTTGAATCTCCTTGGTTACAAGTGATTGTTTTATCTGAATGAGTAGTACATGTATGTCAGATAAGATCTTGTATTTCATTTGATGATATCAATGTTTGCTTGATATATCAGAAAAGAGGGTGAAACCCTAAATGAATGGAAAGTTAGAAGTTTGCGAATAGATTCATGAATTTAACTAGTGTGATTCTTTTATTGTTATAAATTCATTTATTTAAGGTTATTATTGATACATGGTATTTTAATGAATATCTTGGAAACCCTAGTTAAATTCATAGTAGGGTTTCAAATGCATGATTGATTGAAATGATTTATGTGATAATTCAAGTTTCTAGCTGAATATCATTTTATATGCATACACATTTTGATTTGTGATTGAAAAATCTCTTGTTTAGTTAATTGACATGAAATGCATAAGTTGTTATGGTAATTTAAGAAAATAGAAAAGGCATTTCCCTAGATAGGGATGTCATTGATGCCATGCATGAATACAAAAAATGTTGAACAAAAATGTTTATATCATTAGACATGATATCTGTTTGAACATATGAGAATTTTTCTATGTGCATCAGAAATGAGAAACCCTAAGAGAAGGGTAATCAAAATGTTAAGAATCTAAGAAATGATAAACCCTAAGATAATAGTAACCAATATGTTATGCATTAAAATAAGTATGATCAGATAAGTCTGTCTAATAGCTCAAGTAGTCAGTAAAACTAAAATAGTAATAGTTGATGCCCTGAACACCGTAGAACCCTCCCTAGTGGTTTGTACCGGGATGGGTGAAATAGGCTATGGACTATCAAATATAGGAAGAAGTAGCCCAGAACTGAGTATCTAACTTCAAATGATTGGATATCGGTGGTATTTCAATTGAGTAGCATAGTACCCAACAATAACCAGAGATCCTGGTTGTACTATTTCAGTAGTAGGGGTATCCAATAATAACTGGAGATCCAGTGGTACCCACCAGTTCAAGTATACAGCCCTTGTGGACCTACTTCTTATAGTAGTTACTCTATTTTGCGTGTCAACCCTACTGGAACCGCATTATGTAGAATTGAGGTTTTTTTGGCCTAGAGGAACCCCTCCTGAGTACCCAGGACAAGGGGCCACTGTTTACGAACGTTGTTTAGCTACCGTCAGGCCAGACGTGGCAACCTCACTGCAAACTGAGGTTGTTAGTAGTAGTTTTAAGGTCTCGATTTTACCTTAAGACTTGTACGGTAAGTCACACTGTAGTGGTTTTGCTTGGACGGTACAATCCAAGTGAGTTCAGGGGAAAAGTAAAAAGAAAAGTTAATTTAGTTCAATTGAGTTTAGATAAAGAGTACAGTAGTCAGATCAGTCGGTTATGTTTAGTTGGCCAACATAATAGTAGTCAGTTCAGTAGTTAGGTCAAGTCAAAGTTAATGAAAAATTAGAAAGAGAATCATGAGAAAAATGTTTAGATATTTGTCTATTACTAATGATGCATTATAAGATGAATGAGAGGTTAACCAAGTGTGTGCAGTTATTCAATTATTCTTTGTATGTTTTTGGATTTTTAGTTCTCTTTGTGGTTAATAAAGCATGTTTATATATTGATTCACTCTTGTAGATGTCTAGAGTATTCTTCCATATTTATGTTTGTGAATGATTAGTCTCTTTAAATCTTACTATTGTTATAATTGATATTAGCTACAAAATAGTATATATGTAATTATATTAGTGCTTTAGAATGTTTCTTTGAAGTACTCATTCACTGAGCGAGTAGGCTCACCCCTCTACTCATAATTTTTAGGGATAACTCATGGACTGAAGTTGTCTTTGCATCAGCATAGATCTGCTACATGAGTTAAGTATGAGATTAGTTAAGTTTTGTCGGTCCCTGTCACTCTAGGTCCTTGTATAGATTTGAGAGAGAATTCTAAATGATGATTTGTATCTGTGTTTCCTTAATAGAGTATATATCTGGTTATCATGTTGTATGTACATGGAAGTGTGAGGAATAAAATGAATGTCTGGATGTGTATCATTAATGTTGAGATCATATTTGAGTAATCAATGTTTAATTCCTTTGTAAAGTTTGTTTATGTGATTGAATGCGAAAAGAAAGAAAAAAATGGTTTGAGATAAAGGAAAAAGAAAAAGTTGGGAGTGAACTTTGTATTAAGTATAATCTGCAAACTTATTACTTAATCTCATGATTAGTGGTAATTGTGGGTGTAACAAGAAGAAAGGCCAAAAAAGCTCTAGTGAATCCCCCAACACTAGATAAAGTGAAATATCTAGTGGAAATTTAGATGATGAATGTCAGTTCTCTCCTATAGAAAGATATAATTGAAGATTCAAATAAGGAAGATGTAAATTATTTATATAACGAATATTTAATTGAAATTACACATGCTACATGTGACTCTCTTAAATCCACTAAGCATAAAAGGAAAAAGATTTCTAAGGTTGTGGATAAATTGCATTTGGAAAAGGATGAACTTGAATAGGTTAATATATGTTTGAAAGTATATATTGACACTCTTAATAAATAATAACAATCTAAAGAACACCTAAGGAACTAGCAGAATCACATCACCAAAAGTATTATCACTTAATTTTCCATTGAAAGATATGGTCCCTTCCTCACACTCCCAAAATGCCCACGCAGACTACTCACATCTACTCATGTATCTACTGCCATTTTCTCACCTCCACCCAACCTCTAACTCACTCCGATCACATTCATGACAACCCACTTCCCAAAATGACGCATACTTCAAGCCAACTGACCTCCCTCCTCAGATGCCTAGTTGATCACCAATCACATCACTCACCATTCATGTAACACCCCTAACCTGGGTTTTGGGATAACCCTAGAATCTTTGACTAAGTAAGTTGTTTATAACCTTATATTAATCTTTTGAAAAGTAATTAATGCTAGAGGAGAATTTATTTCTCAATTTTGAACTTATTTGTGAATCATTTGTGCCTTATACAATAACTTTGGCAAAGATTGAAATTTACCCAAATGAGGGGTTTATGTACAAGTTATCACCTCTAGAGTGTTCCTTCTATCTCTTAGATCCATCTAGAGGAGAGAGAAAGAAGGGGGCACCTTGTTTAAGTCTTGGTTGAATGATAACACTCATTATGGTGAAAGAACCAAAGAAGTGTTGAGTGTTTTGAACTCTAGATGAGGTTGTGTCGAGCTATGAAGTGTATATGGGAGTGCCTATCACCTTGGAAGCCATAGAGGAGGTCCCATATCGGTTTGGTAACCTTTGAAAGTATTCATAACGGGCTAAGAACCTCAAGTAGGTGAAGCCTGTCGGTTTATGTGTTCCTTGCAAAAGTTGTATCGATATTCACATAAAGTGATATTGGGTTGTGATATCTTGTCAAGAAAGATACCAAATGGATGATATCTTATCTATGTATTATCCTCAAAGTTTAGCATGGAAAGATAATTATGGTTGCATGGAGTCACCATGAATGGACATGTGTCACCGAAGTACACATGGTGATGACACCTTACACATACTCTCTTTCATGAGCCTCAAATATATAAGCTTCTCGTTTTACCTCCTAGTAAAAATTTCAACTCCTTTACCATATCTTGCTTGTTGGACGACCCTAGGAGATCAAGGAGAAAGGGGAAGCCCGAGCAACTTGTCTAAGGTAAAACCATGATCATCTTCAACCTTACAAAAACTATGCTTCTTGGATCATGATTCTTTCCTTTCCTTCCTTTTTCACCAAGTTCCGTACTATGATATCTTCTTTCATATAGAAGTGTTGTGATAAAGTCGTGTACTTTTGATATGTCATCTTAAACCTTGGGAGTGTGGATCTTTGGAGATTGAAGCTCTTGTGTTGATATTGAGGCGGGTTATATAACTTGAACTCAACTTTATTATTATTCATCTTCTATCATGCAATACTTAGTGATTTCTTTTCTACTTTGACTTTTCTTATTTGAATGATGGTTCTATGAGTTCTAGTGGATATATGATGTTTTTCTCCATGAACTAGAGTAATAATGGATGAAGGGTTGCAACTTGAAGATGATGAGAACCTCTATGCACAAACTGATATCGGTTTGGTGGAAACCCTAACCCTATACAAGGATAAATGAATGAAAAATGATGCATATAGATTCCTAACTCCTTATCGGTTTGTTATATATGTACGACTACCATCCTTGCCATTGTCTAACCTATCACCCAAGGCTAAAGAATAAGAGAGACTGATACCTTGAAAATAGTTAAGTTAACATATACTTGCACTCTAATATGGAGGCCAACATGGCTAACATTAAGCCCAATCTGATATACTTATAAGCCGGTATTCCTATAGTCTGATATAAGTGTGATGGGAAACACACTTAGCCCAACACTTCTTGTGAAAGTGTGAGTAACATATTCCTATAGGACTTGTCCAACACGCCAAGTAGTGGTGAGGTCAATAGGTGAAAGAAACTAAGGTGTTGATAAGGGTTCACCTGATACAACCCAAAGCCTAGAGGCTGATACCCCATAATGACTAATGGCCAATACACAAAGGGATAGCTAGGTTGATACTCTAGTTGATAGAGTGGTCGATACCCTAATTGATGGTATGGATGACACACTAGTGAATTGAGTGGCTGATACACAATATGATAGTGTGGATGACACACAAAAGTACACTATGGTCGATATACCTTAAGCACCATACAAATGATACTAACCTAATCACCTCTACACTGATACCACTTGATGTGCTTTTCGTGAAACAAGTAGATATGTCCAGGCCGACACAAGTAGATGTGTCTAAGTCGACACAAGTGAATTTGTCTAGGCCAACACAAGGATTAGAATGAAGTTCGACACACCTTGATGGGTATAGGCCGATACACCTTTATGAGTATAGGACGATACACTTTGGTGAGTATAGGTCGTTACATCTTGAATGTAATAAATGAATACACTAATAAGTAATGAGGTGGATACACTTAAATAAGTGCAGGCTGATAAACCCTAAAGAATGTTAAATCAATGTAATAAGTATGTGAAGTTAATATCCTAGTAAGGATGAGAGAGAAACTTGTACTACTCATATGAGAAAGGTAATACTTCATGTTGATAATCAGTTGATGATATTCAATGAATTATGCTTGAACACTTATGGCAATAATATAGCTCTTATGATATGAATTAGGGTTTGATTGATAAATATGCACTTAAAAACCCTAAATCAGTTACAAGGGAAAACCCTATACCTAATTATGAGAGGGTTGCAATTTGAATGGTTCTCTTTATATCATGGTCATGATATTTACTTGGTATTGCATTTACTATGAAATCCTTACCATGTAGGTATTGTGAAATAATGAGCATAGCCAGGTATGAGATATGGTGATTTAGCATTATACAAATTATATAAGGCCTTATGAGCCATGTGATATACTTGTACAACAAGTATGATATATATATATACATATATTTATATATATATATATATATATATATATATAAATTATATGGGTCTAATGGCGTAGAAATGGTTATTACCCGGTAAAAGCTGACACTTTACAATAATAAACTAAGGGTTTGATACCCAAACATGTGATCATGATAATGATAATGTTGAAGGGATGAGATAAAGTGTTGAGGGGATTGAGATCCCAGGATGAGTGTAATAAAATTTGTTCCAATAGATACACGATTTCTTGAAAAATATGTTACACCTTTCTATGTAGCATTTATCTATAATTCATGCTTGTAAATTGATTGATGCTAAAAGATTCAGTAATGCACTTAACCTTTCAAATAAACTAAAAATGTAGTTGCCCTGGACATAGATCCATTCAATGTCAGGATTTGTTGAATGGTGAAACGAGTTTACTCAAAGTGCATATTATTGAATATGCGGGGTGCAAGTTGAGGTATCTCCTTGTATCCTTAACTAACATGATTGGCTACGGGCCATACCCTGAATATTAGGATTGACTACAGGTCATACCCTAACAAGAGTGTGGTTGTACCGTGACTCAATGAACAATAAAGATTGGTTATGGACCACATCCCGATATAATCAAGATTGACTATGGGTCATACCCTGATATGGGAACAACTCTAGGCTGTATTTCTCTAGCGATGAGCCTATATAACCAGGCTAGCTAATTACAGTTTGACTCATAATGTCACTACCAATAATCTCATACTGATCAAGAAAGGAGAGGTCGTGGAGTCCAACTCTTCCATGGACCTTTTATGGCACTGATGCTACTTAGCAGTGGTCAGTTGGAGCATGAGAGGTATCCTCATCTCTTCGGGGCATAAGATGGATTATTTAAAGATGTAATCAGCCGTGTAGCATATTTTCTTAAGGATCAAATACGAAAACATTGAATGAGGCTGCAATTACTTTTATATGTCTTAGTTGATAAACATTGTACATGTTCTTCATATTCCTTTTAAAAATGATTAGACGATCTATTGCTCAGTCATAGTTATTTAAACTACTTAAATAATAAAGATTTCTCTACTCTACATATAACAAGTAGTTATACATGGTTAATTCAATAAAGTTTTCTTCTTCTCTCTTTCATAAGGTTTATCTATGATAATGATATTATTGGAGGAGGGTTATATCTCCTGCTGAGATTTGGATCTCACCCCGTGGGTTCCACAACTTTTTAGGTGGGTGTGCACGTGGAAGAAGAGATCATGTAGCAGAGAGAAGGCAAAAACAACAAGGACAACAACAACAACTCAGGTTGAGTGTGTTATTATGTGTCATGTAGATATAGAGTCTAATGTGTCATCCCTGTACTCTCAGGTCCTTTGGGAGATAGTGCGTAAATAGTTTTATGATCGATCTAAGATTTTAGCTAGTATGCCTCGATGCATAATGTTGCTTTTGTATATGTTTTGGTAAAGCCATTGTTATCTCATATCCTTACAAGGTTATGGAACAATGTATGTATAAAGTGCACCATGATGTATATATATGGTTTGGTTCTTTTTGAAAAGAGTTTCCTGGTAGTGGATCTCTTGGAAAAAATGTTTTAGTTTTTAGTGATTTTCGGTAATCCACTGTTAATGATTATTTTTACATAGTTTTGTGTGATAATATTGTCGGTTTGATAGCGGTCTTCACTATTCATAGTCATACATGATCCTTATAAACCCCATTATCACCAATATAACACCTCCCATAACACTAAAGTCACACCCAAATCCCTTTGAAACCCCTCATGGCTTTATACAACCTCTCCCCTATCGTTCCCTCCTATATACCCCCTGATTCCTTTTACAATCATAAACATGCTATTTGCATCCCCCTCCTTCTAGGTTCTCCTCCTGCAAATCACACATGGACCCATACATGAATAACTCCAATATTGTTGGCAAACTCATATAATCCTCCACCGATGCTTGTGAGGTTATTGATAATGATATTAGGCTAGACTATCCTATATCTATTCTACTCTGATGTAAGACCCTAAAGTTTGGTTTTATCAAATCTTTCTTTTTTTCCCCTAAATATCTGGCATAGATTTATTATGGAATTATTTTAATTTTAAAAACCATGTTATATTACAACACATAATATCTTTTAGATGGTAATAAACTTATATATTTAATTTTAGTTTTGTAATAATCTGAACTTTGTAGACCTTAAAAAATACAACTTGGTGTTCTTACATCGATCGATGAGTATAGAGAAGGCCTTGCGTTGATTGCTTTGAGACTCATTGATCAAAGAGGCTATGTCAATGCAACCACAATAGGCCACTGGCTAGTCAATATATGCATTGGGCTTGACCAATACGGTCACTTTGGATGGGATGCCTAGTGATGTGGAAACATTTATCTAGGTAGGTGCCAATGCACGCTATTAGAGTCCACATCAACCACTTTAGGTCACTGGCACATGGTGTATGTTTTGAAGAAATGGATGTGTGTTTTTGGGAGTGTGGAGTGGGTTATTTGAGCCATGTTTAGGATGATTTAATTGATAAGGGATCCAGAGTCAACTTTTTATGTGATGAAATGTAATCTTTTTTTGGTCGGTTTAAAAAGTGTGTTACTGTATTACCAAAACTTTGGGTACAAAAGAAACTGCGCCCCCATTGCAGCCCTGGATGAAGTCATCCAAACAACCAGAGAACAAACTAAACACAAGCTACACAGTAGCCAACTACAATCAGGGAAAAAACATCTAAAACTAAGAAGAGTTCTAGGACCTCAAATAAGAAAGAAAACAAGAAACCAAAGCTCTAAGAAGATACAGACTCAGACTACTAGATGCGAAACAGCCCCCAGAAGCCAACCAGCACAGCACTAGCATTAACCCCACCTTTAAATTGTGTCATACTGGACGTCTGGGATCTGATCAAGTCAAGAAGAAAAAGCCAGTCTCTAAAAGAAGTCGAGAGAAACTGCGTTCTATCACAAGAAGAAATGCTTCCAAGTTGTAGTCTGCAAAGCAAGATGCACCCTTCCATAAGTTGTCCATTAGATGATGTCCATGGCAAGAAAGCAGCCACCCATCCCAGCACTGGCATTTGAACCATCTCATAAGAAGTGAGGGATAGGCAGGTTCCTAGCCCTCTTCATCAACCAATAGACACCAAATATAATGACACACCCTGATCGCAAGCTACCTCAAGGATGGATTCCCAGCTTAGTAGGAATGCCAGGTGGACTTGGATCAACCCAGAAGATTCCTAACTGACATTCTGATGTCCAAGCAGAGGCTTGGAACAATTGACAGTGAAATACAGCTGCATACACAACAAACGTTGCATTGGCAGCAACAACCTGTAAACCTGTCAGACACACAAAGAGCTTCTCCATATCGGCTACACCGAACGCCAGGGTGCAAGCAACCTGACCCAACCTTCACACAACAATACACACCCACAAAAATAGTGGAACGGTGAATCAGGCAGCATAATCTAGCCCTCGGACAGCAGACACAGAACAACAGTTGCCTATCAGAACAGGAACAGGAAGCAAAGGGAAGGAGAGGCAACAACCAGTCTTCCACATCTCTGGGGATAACCCCCTACAAGGCCACGTTTCTATCACCCAGCCAGAAGCATTTCATCGAGTACATAGAGCTCGATTGGTGGATGGGGAACCCGCCACCCCTAAGATCTACGAGGACGACCAGCAGCTCCGCACCAGGGCTTGAATCCCAGCTCAGCTGACGGTCAGCACACGCAAGGAAGCAATCGACGACTCGAGGACGACAAGCGCCGGGAGCATCCTCCCGTCGTCAGGAACAACAGAGTAACCCGCACACCAAGATCTGGAGATGAGGTAGCCTAGAAGCATCGCCGCGCAGGGACATCCGCCAGCAGGCCAAGAGCGGGACACTGCCCAGGTCGCTAAAGGGGACACGCCGCCGCCACAGTCGGGACCCCGGAGCATGAATCGAGCCAGCGAGTCAAGGGCACACAACTCTGATCAGTAGAACTCGGCACAGAGACTGGCAACGGGGAGGTACAGAGGCAGGAAGGGATACGAAACCCCTTCTAGATCTGCGGCGGCGGAGTAGCACTCAAAGACCAGATCCACGGAACTAGCTCCTTTCCATCCGTCTCTCTTGAACGGGGTGGAGTCAGCCAAGCCGATGCCGCCAGCTCCAAACACCAGTCTTCAACGAGCCGCGTCATGCCAACCCCAACCCGTCGTGATGATCCCCGACACGAGGTTGATAACCATGGCACTGGAGTCCTACTGCCACGACGGAGGTGACTCGAGGACGAACTGAGCCAGGGGGAGGAAGGCGCCAAGGAAGCACCCCCTCCCCCCAGCGGCAGCCACCGGAGAAGACTAGAGAGAGGGCAGAGCTAACCCTAGTAACATTCTTTGGTTGGACAGATTAGTTAGATGAAATGTAATATTCAATAATCTAACACTATAAATACATGACTACTTTGAACATGTGACTCAATTAGATCATCTAGATCATTTTTGGATCACGACCTAGAATCATCATTCAAACCTTTTGTAGCATGAATTCATATTATATCTTCCTTCTCTTATCATATTTGTTGTTGTTTCTTCCCCCTACTACCTTCAAGGAAGTGGTTATTATCAAGATGTGGTAGAAACCTTGTTCTTTACCTAAAGATCTCTTCCTTTCTCCTTCTTTGGTAGAATTGAGGATTAAGCTAGTAAGAGTGAACCTTGTTGTTTCAAGAATCCTTGGATATAGGGCTCATGCATACACTTACTAAATATCATGATCTTCATATAAGGAAAATGAATAATGTAACATAACAAAATCTACCTTTCTTAACCCTAAAACCCTAATTCCATGAGCTAGGTGCCTATGAGAATAGATCTTGCTATGACTCCATACAAGGTATAGCTTATACCCTAACTTGGGTATAAGATGAGTTTAGAAGACCGTTGATGGAAGTATTAATGTCATATTATGTGGAAGATAAGTATCATTTCACCCTTAACCATAATACTATACAAATAATAAGTATCTACTTCTAAGATGGCTAATCTTGATATTTAATAAACAATTCGAATTTTTTTGTAATAAATCTTAGATCATATATAGAAAACAACTCATAATTTTAAAAGAACTCATAAAATATAACTAAGAAATCCATGGAATAATATATGGTAACTTTTATATAAATGAATACTACATGCATATAAATATGTTGATATTTCCTTAACCCTCAAAATGATAACTAATTCAATTAGTATGTTTAATAGTGATGCAAATGAGTATTGATATATCCAAATCAATGATGGGGAAGCATCCTATTGGGTATAAAAGAAGATATATGGAATAATGGAGAGTTAATTTTTTTTAATTGGAAAGATAAATCACTATATATCTTTAAAAAGGAAACTTGAATTGAGTAATGGATGTGGTTGCAAATAAGAGTTCATGAAAGTCAGTCACGAGAAGATAATCTTACAATACATCCAATGTCAATATATTATCCATAAATACACTGTTTGGTAAATAAGTATGGAAATAGATCTTCTAACCCTAATCCAATAGATAAGTTAACTAATGAAGCCAAAATTGGCAAGCAATTTTATATAAGGAATCCTTATGTTTAGTTGGCTCATGGGCCAAGTTACACATTAAATGATTTATCCTAGATGCCTTAATTTTATTAAGGAAAGAAAATGTAAGTTGAACACTAACATATTAAATAAAATGACAAATGGTCCCAAAAGTGGAAAATAATGGAAAAATCAGATTCTACATGCCTTAATTGAATATCCTCAATTTTCATAAAATTGAATTATATAAATGCAAGGAATGAAGTGATAAATAATTCCCAATGATATTATTGATAGAAGAAAAATGTTACCCACCTTGTGACATGGGTGCAACTAATGGTCCACATGAAGGCCAATGGGACTATTTGCTTTGCAAATAGGTCCTTGTGGCATTATCTAAAGAAATAAGAGATTTCATGCATAAATAAAGGATAGTGACTTTGTTATTTGAATTATAAGATAACATGCAAGTTTCCAAAAAAAATAAGAGATGTGGTGGTTTAGATAATTCAAAGAGGAAATATCTTGTTAGTTTGGCAACACTTGTTTCAAGACATCAATTAGTATTATTTTTTATCTAACTTTGGTATACTTGATAACAATAAAAAAAGGAAGAGAATTCTAGAACTTGGGAAAAACATTGCATGAGATGATGGTATTGTTTTAAATATTTTTTTTGGATGGCATAGGAACCACCCTCGAGGAAGCACCACGATTGTGATCCCCCCAATAGTGTAAACCCCCGACATTCCCCAACCACCCACACATTAGGGTCAATGAGGTAAACTCACGCAGAGGATGAGGTGTGTGATGAGACCGAGGATCATTGAAATTGCACAATCAGGGATTGAAACCCAGAACCCTACTCCAGGGAGCCTGTGCCTTCTCCACTGAGCTACAACCCCGTCGGCAAATAATGTTTAATAGGAGCAAGTTGTGTATGAGAAAGATATCCCATTAGATCCCACACATTGAATATGCATCAGGAAGAATGTTAATAAATTTCTATTATTGATTTAAGGAATATATCATAGAGAGATACAAGAATAATCTAGAATTCAATGTTGAAGTGGTTCCTAATTTGGTTAAATGACCAATTATTGAATGTGTACCATATAGGTAAATGGTTTTACTTTATGTCTTTTTAATGTGTCAATCAAGAAAAGATGGTAATCTAATTAAAGAAATACATGGAGGACAAGTATGGATATATGTGTCATCCCTTTGGCAATCTATTGAATAGTTTCCTAGTTTTCCATGTGTGCTTTGTATTAATCATGAGAGAGAAAATATTAGGTGAAGGAATATGATCCTTCCTAGTTGGTATTGAATTACTGGATAAAACATATATCTTTGGAAAGGGGGTAATTGTTAGAATGTCATAATGTCAAGGAGAGAGAGAAAAGAGAAATGAGAAAGGTAAGGTACAAGAAATTAGCTATATATACATAAATGATTCTCATGATACTCTATGAGTACATCACCAACCTAGATTTTCCCCTTATCTATCCCTCTCACTCACTAACCCATCCCAAAACTTCTCCCTAAATCCATTGTGGGACCGCACGACACAGAGAGGGATGTTGTGGTCATAGACTAGAGAAACGATGACTACAATGGTTACCCTGACTTGGAGGTTTGTGGCTGAAGCTGAGGAGGCTTCCCAGGAGACCTGCATAAGACCTAATAGATATGGTACCATGGGGGGATCACATGAGTCCCCGAGATCGATAACTTGACGTCAACAACAACTCTTTGGCGGTGATCTCACCTGCACCATTGAGAGGACAAAAGTGAATGAGGGACGACATCCTCACTTGATCGCATAGCATGGAGGAGGTTAGAGGCTCCAAAGGGATGTTCCTCTGGGATAAGTGTGCCCACATACTCCTAGGTAAGATCTCTAAATCCCTACATTGTTGCTATGAAACCTCCTTCTTCTAGATGACCAAAATTGAACCCCTCTTTTCTGAACACCGCGGGCCTCACATATCCTGGACCTAGTTTGGCGAGGTTGCTTGGGCTTTTCTGAATCCCCACTTGGCCTCCCAGAGGCCAGAAACATGAGTATGCCCCATGTCTATGTATTTAGGGTAGAGTCCAAGTCGTCACGAGGTTAGGGGTGAAATAGAGTCATTTGACAGAAAGCCCCATCATGTATAGGTAAGTAACAAGGGCATCAAGGTCTTTTCCCACTCTCTAAAGAGCCACATGAAATTTATTTTGGGAAATTTAATTTTCTAATGTTTTAGTCAGGGATTGGCCAAATAAGTGTGTATTATACAACAACTGTAGTAAATACTAGATAACTCATATTGAGACAAGAAATATATAAAAATTGATCAAAAAAATGATAAGAATAGAAATAAAATACAGTTGAGACCTAAATATGATCCTGATTCCAAAATTAGGGTTAATATATAATTAAGCAGTGATTAGTAAATGGGAACCCTAGAATTTATGATTTAGGTGTTAAATGCACTAATTGCTTTTATTCTTGTTGTAATCTGATATTGCTTAACATGATAGTAACTCAAGATGATAATGATCATAATGATGATATTTAGGGTTCCTAAAGGGGATAATATTACATATGAAGAATAAAGGCTTAAAGATCATAACTTGTAATATTGTTAATGAACACATTTGAATCAAAGTGATCATAATGAAAGGATATGTTGGATGTAGTAATTATGGTTCGACCTAATGTTTAGGATGTGATGGAATTATGGTTTGTTCCCTTATTTCTTACCCAAACCCTGAACCCTAGATTAGGACTCGAGTATAATTTAATTTGAATATTGCGATGGTGACATTTTAGGATTTACATACATGCAGATTAAATGATGATTTCTTGATTTTCTTGTTTGATTGGATAATATGCTTGAAATATATACTGTATGATCCGCATGGTTCACTATTAAGGTACACAGTTACATTTATGACTACCCACAATATAGTTTTCTAGAATTTTCTGAGGTTTTCTCAAGGATTTCTTAGATAAACTATTGAATGTTTATCAACATTCTATTCAAATATAATGCCACTATGAGTATCACGTAAAGGAAGATTATGTGAAGAAAATAACAATTCTTATTTGCAGGTAATTGCTTGAAAATATGTTGTTATGTACTTGCACACTTTTTCATGTACCCCACATACACAATATAGCAATATATCGAGCCACACATTTGTTTCACGACATTTTAGGTACATTTTAAATATAAAGATTCAAGATATGATGGACAAATGAAATTACCTAAAGACATTAATGCTAACTTGTATGTAGGATTGAATAGATACTTATTCTTAGATGTACCATTCTCATGTAAGAATTTCATATAACTCCTTTGAGGAGAATTTTGTAAATAGTATTTGAATTCATGGAAATTATTTGCTATTATTTGTTATTTAGTTAAATTTGGATCCTTGGGAATTTTTGGGTTTGAATCTCAACTTTTTTGTTCTTTCTTTAATCGGGGAATGTTGAAAAGTGGGTTCATTACATTAATCATCCTAGATATCAAATTTTATATTATTTGTAACTTATTTGAGCCCTCAAATAATAAGGAAAAATGTGTTTGAAATACTTAATATTAAAAGTGTAAATTGATACAACTGGTTTTCCTAAAGTTTATTAGATTAAATCTCCATCAAACAATTTTTAATTTTCTATTGTGCATGTATTAGTTTGGATGGATGCAATTTTATTCTTGATGCAAACCGGTTGATTCATATTCATCCTACTTGAAACTTTACCCTTTTTCTTTGCACACAATAAAGCGATCATATTTAGCAAAAATATCTGTCTTCTTTCCTCATTTTGTGAGTTTTCTTCTTTAACACCGTCATAGTGCTTCCACAAATCCAATGACCTTAGTTTTTGTATCTATGGTATCTAATAGTCCCAGTCAAACTCTATGTTCATATTCTCCCATATTTGTCTATTCCCCACCCTTCTTACACCCTCCTACCAACACGAATATATACAACCTATAGTGAAACAATCCTTGAGACTCCTCCAGTTCACTAGATTCCTAGAGGATTTCAAACCCCTCACGCATACATCTCTGGAGTCCACCTCCATTAGGCATCTACCAGAGGTCTGACTTGAGGTTTCCTACCTTTTAAACCTATTTTAAGATACAATTTCCTTTCTTGTGACCTTTTTAAGCTCTTAACACCCTTAAATGGACCTAGTATGCACTCTCTCTGAATCCCCTTTGTTTACCCCTTTTATGGTATTTCAAGCAATGTTGAGCTTTTTGACTACCACAATTGCAATTTTTATCTTCTATGCCATCATCCTGTATCAAAGAATTTTCCTTGCACCCTAGTTTCTTATCTTCCATTTTCTTTTTGGCTCTTCACACCTTCTCTCATATCTAGTAATAGCGGAAATACGTTTTTGAGATTCAAATTACTATTTTTCTATGGGTTGCCTCTTTAAATTCCAAGAGGGAGATGGAAATTTACTGTGATCTTAGATGTCGTTACTTCTTCTTTTCACTCTAAACTAGATTCAACAATTCATACATTGGGAAGGAGTTTTTCCATTGTTGTTGTTTGTCAATGGGCATGAGGTTTGTCTATAATGTCATGTCTTCACTCTTACCCTATTTAGGGTGAGAAGGGAAATTCCACCCTTTTGCAATTGATTAATTTGGTCGGGCCATGTGGCTACGCTCTATAGGGTCGTCTCAGGGCTTGCTAATAAGGAATTATACATGTGGTTTTTCTAAGAATTTTGATTGGAATAATCTTATAATATTCATAACAAATCAACCATAAGTCATAAAAATAAAAAAACCATTCTTTGAATTGTGAAATTTTTGTTTACATAATAGTATACTTTTCATCGCCTAATTCATGTTTCTTCAAATCATCTGAAAATTGAAAATCTATATCTAAATATTTGTAAGTCAGAAAACTAAAGTAAAATATGCTTTGAACTCAGGGTGATCACTACTACAAAACACGCCTTTGGTGTCGGTTGTTTAACCCCCTTTGGCGACAGTTTTCAAGCGACGCCTATGTGGGCGCCGCTAAAGGTCGAACTCTTCGACATCAGTTTTCTAACCGATGCCTATATGACCTATAGGCGTCGGTTATATATAGTTGGCCGACGTCTATAGGGTTCGTGCCACAAAAAAGGGCACCACCTAGGACACTTTTTGCGTCGGTTAACAACTGAACAACCGACACCATACTCCCAGACGACACGGCCGTGCTTCGCTGCACGACCGTGTTTAGTACTATAGGCGTCGGTTTTATACGAATAAGCGATGCCTTTTCCACCACGGTCGTGCTTACTTACACGGTCGGGTTGTTTGTCATATTAGGCGTCGGTTGTTATCCAATAACTGACGTTGTAGGCCTTTGATGATGGTGTTCTATAAATAACTGACACCTATATTTTAATTTTTTTTTCTTATCAGTTTGCAGGCCTACTGTGGCTGGTCAGCAGGATGAGAACCTGTAGTTCAGTTTTCTGAATTGCAGGTTTACGACATCCATCGATATCAGCCTACAAACAGGCCACAAACCTGCAAAATCAACAAATATTTTTTCACACAAGTAGATACATTCAGACATCAATTCAATTCTCACATTCACACATGTAGAAATATTCAAATACATGTAGAAACATTCAGAAATATTCATTTACAAAATTTCATTCAGCATCGCTATCAGCATCCCAATTATATCTTACAATCGCCACTACTTGTATGGCTTTTGCCCATTCTTCTCTTACTTCATTTAATGCTTCCATCGTATATGGAGCATGTACATTTTTTAAGCGTTTACCTATAGTGTGGTCAGTTTTAAACACCTGCAAAGAGAATGATGTATATATAAGTAATAATATAAAAATAAGATTGATATATTTCATACTAACTAATGAGACTATATATAATACCTCATGTATGGTATTAATATCCAATGCGGCATGTCGGATAATCATCTGCATAAATCGCATCACATAGTATGCGCATGCCCAACCGTTGTCTTGTGTAGCGCACTATAAATTGAAACATAAAAAATATTAAAAAATACAACTAAGCACAGTTCACATATATAATATATACATTGGAGTCGGGAATTTACTTTTACGTTCTCCCAAATTATTGGCTGGTTCTTTCTCCTTGGGACATTTCCTCCAGCATTTTTGAATGCATCTAAACCCCTACATGTTAATGTAACACAGTAAATTGCATAATTAAATAGTAATGTAATAATAGATGTTAACAGATATAAAAATGAAATATTTCTCACCAAAATAATGGCATTCTCATTACGTGTCTAATTTTAGTGTTCAATGTACTTCCCGCAGGATATAGATAATAAACAATGAACGTCCCAGGGACAATAACTAGTAACTCCCAATGTCTACTGCTAGAGGTAAAAAAGTTAAAAATTAATAACTCAAAATGCACAATAAAAATGGAATTTTCTTAAGTCCAAATTATAAATAAAGTAAACTTACTTGACATTGAATGGAGCTATTATTATCATCTTCTTTTGCGGACCGAAAATTGTAAAAGCATCTATACAGTATAGTTGAACACTATCAAGGTCTTTAGCTACCATACTAATCAATGATGGAATAAAAAATCCCACATGATCAAATGCAAATTGTTTGCATTGATCTTTGACTAAGTAGCTGCAAAACATGTATTACGTATGCATTAATATATAAGAAACCAGATCACCAGATCTTACACAAGGTATATGGATGCATAAACAAGATCTCACCTTATCCATGTCTCTATCATTGATGTATTCAGCCAATCATACATAAACAGCTCAATAATATCTTGTATAAATAAAGAGCTATCGTATGATTGACCTGCATAATCTGCTTCTAAAGAAACAATTATAGGGCAATGTATATTATGTGCTCGTAGCCAACATGCCATTCCCCTACAAGCAGGACCTAACGGGTATTTTAGGTCAGTTGGAACCCAACTTGGTAATGCAGAAAGTGGAGGTGGAGGCCTAGGTGCTCTGGGTGTCTTCTTTTTAACCTGTATATATAATTTCAGATCAGTTGACCTCATATATACACATTAACAATCTAAAGTAATGTAAATTTATCTTACAATTTCAGTAGTGTAGACAACATCTGCTTTGGGCCACAATATCACCCCGCCTTTTGCCTCAACAAGTGTATCAATATCCAGGTGGGGATATGGCAATGTAGCTTCCCTCCAATCGAGTAACACACGTATCGGGTTCACACGAACGTAGCCCTGTGGCATTGGAGTCCCGTGAAACATTGCCCCAGGAAGGGACGGGTAAGCCTGCGCCTCTGCAACAACATAGTCTTGCATTCTTAAGCGACATGGCTTCAATGCCTACAAATTTACGTAAAGAATATTATACATATATACATATCATCTTGAAAACATATCATCTTGAAAAGACTAGCTACAATGTCATAAACAATACTTACAGTAGATGTGTTAGGCGGTGGGTCTACAGGATTACTTGTAGTTTGTACATCAGGAGAAGAGTGGGTCGCCATAGGCTGATTGGAAGCCTGAGATGCCTGCCACCGCAACAATTCTTCCTTGACCTTCTCAGCAACTATATCATTGACCTTCTTGGCAACTATATCCTCGACTCTCTTATTCTCCTATACAAGGATAAAAGAAACATTAGCTTCTTATTATTGAATTTTCTTTTGCAGTAACATTCTTAAAAAAGAATAGGTTACCTGTTCTTGTGAAAGTCCCACTCTGGGTTTGCGCTGGGATGCCCCAAAGAATACTTTGATGCCCACACCAGCGCCTGCACCCCTAACTCGTCCAGGATGCTCTAGGTTACCCAGAGCAACTGTCAATTCATCCCTTGTGCCCTGATGGATGAACGTGCCTTGTTTCCTCTGCTCATGCAGCTCCCGCTAATCACCATCAACAGAAATGGGTAAGTTAATACCACAAATAATCAATACTCAAATGATTACTCTAAGAGTTGTATTTTACCATTTTCGCAGTCGCCTCAGCAGTTACGTGCTTCTTTATTTCACCCTTCTTGTTTTGCTTCCCAGCTATCCAGATATCATGGCGAGGCATGGGTGTGGCAGACTCCTGAGTAGCAGCAGACTCCTGAGTAGCCGTAGACTCTGCCTGTAGTCTTTGGCGAACACTTGCATAGCCCTTTGGACCCATAGTGTGGTCATGCACATTCAGTGCACGCCTTGCTTTTTGCGCGTCACTGAGGGCCTAGTTAATATGCACATTAATGATTTGGTTAGTAGCACTAAATGTTAATCTTGAATAGGTGAATACAATGTATATTAATTAAATTGGGAGTGACGCCTAATACCTTGAATTCTTCATATTTTCTTGAAGCAACAAAATTGTCCCAATCTTCTTTGTCCAAGAAGTTCCACTATTCAAGGGCTGACTTCTTCTTCTTATCACCATCTTTTATGTATTCTCTGTTGAGATTTGTCCTATAGTTCCTAAGCATCTTTCCAGCGTGTTGCATCACACTTTTACGATGTAGCTTCTCATCCAATGCAAACAGATTCTGTAAAATAGAATTCTTATTAACTAGTATCCAAAAATAGAATTGCAAATAATATAATTTGTAATCTACAAAATTGAATTGCAAATAATAATAACTCATGCATAAATCCTTCCATATCAAGTCTTTCTTTGCCTGAGGAACTTTATGCCAATTATCATACTTAACACCACAATGGATTCGAGTGACACACCCAAGATAGTTTACAAAATTATTGCGGTTCACTCCAATTGCATTTCCTCCATTATCAAACTCCACAACCAATTTGGATCCACTGCCACTTAGCGCTATTAACTTCTTCAACAGAGTGATGCCCCTTTTCTTGTTAAGTGTTTTGTGCTGCACATCAAGTTTCTCCAGTGCTTCAGTGGGTACATGTGCATCATCAACCTAAAATTTGACAAAAATAAACACACTGAATTAGCACAATATAGAAATATGGGATATATGACATAACTAGAAGATAATGAATTTTATATAAATACAAGATATGTTTTTAGAACTTACATTGGTATCCTCTCCATGCTCGTCATGGACAGCATGTTCATCATGGACTTCATGCTCATCATGGACATCATGCTCATCATGGTCAACCATCTGAAAATGTCATTAAAAAGGCAAACATTTAGCATTTGTATTAACTAGAAAAAGGCAAACATTTAACATTTGTATTAACTAGAAAAAGGCAAACATTTAGCACTTGTATTAACTATAAGATAATGAAAAATCAAATCTGAAAATGATATTGATATTAAAAAAGCAAACATTTAGCTTTAATAAAAAAATATAAACATACATGCCTCTAAAATTGTGATCTTTTATCAATTAACAATCCTTCATTGTGATCTCCACGCACATATAAGTCATCATTAGCTTCAATATTTTGTGGAGTTTGCAACCCAACTGAGAATGGACTGGAGTCATCATACTTATCATAGTACTCTTCTTCATCTATAGGATCTTCAATGAACTGTCTTTTACCATGAAGAACAACCGACCATTTATCATTTGCAGGATCATCGATATAGAATATTTGTTTCACCTATGATGCCAATATGAATGGTTCACCCTTCTCGCCAATCTTTTCAAAGTTCACCAAAGTGAAACCCAATTCATCCACTATAACTCCTTTGGTGTTATCAACCCAATTACATTTAAAGAGCGGAATTCTGAAATCTATGTAGTCAAACTCCCATATGTCTTCAATGACACCGTAATATGACATTTTAGCTTCACGTGGTCTCTTATGCTTTGCACTTGCAAAATACATAGTCGACGCTTGAAGAGTGACCCCACTATTTTGGATGACACTCTTATCATCTTGGCTCTTTGTGTAATATGTGAACCCATTAATGTCAAACCCTTCATAAGACAAAACATTTGGTTTTGGTTTAAAGGCCAGGCATTTGATAGTTTCTGTAATATCATTTGGTGTTTGAGATAGTTGATGTAAGACTTTATCTTCAAACCACTTAGTAGAAGTCTTATTATGCTCTCTAGCAAGCCACATTGAACTTGCTCGAGGATTTTGTCTCTTGATGAAATTGGTATGTTCCTCGATATAAACACTCACTTCGTCCATGTTGTGTAAAATATACAAGTGAGCTTGTTCCAACTGCTCACGGCTGATTACTTTCACCCGTGATCCCAAAATTCCTTTGCCCTCCTCAATATTCTTGTCATTAACAGGAGTGTTATTACCACTCAAAAATTCATTGTAAAAATTCATAACCTCTCTCGCCACATAACCTTCAATAATACTCACTTCAGGCTAATAACGGTTTCGAACATCACCTTTAAAAATGCTCATGTATCGTTCAAAGGGATACATCCAATGCAAGAAAATTGGTCCCAACATTTTCACTTCCCTAGTCAAGTGGACAACAAGATGTACCATGATATCAAAGAACGAAGGAGGGAAATACATCTCAAGCTAACATAGGGTAACAACCACTTCTCTTTGCAAATTATCGAGAGTATCAGGGTCAATAACTTTGCTGCATAGACTGTTGAAAAAGAAACAAAGTCTGGTGATTGCAAACCTTACATGCTTCGGCAATATAGATCGAATTGCCACGGGAAATATTTGTTGCATTAGAGTGTGACAATCATGAGATTTAAGACCTATCAACTTCAGATCTTTCATTGATACCAATCTACAGATGTTAGATGAGTAACCATGTGGCACCTTAACATTTACCAAGCATTCACAAAAAGATTTCTTCTCCTTTCTAGACAACGTGTAACAAGCGGGAGGTAAGTATGTTCTTTTATTACCTATTTCACGTAATTCTGTTAATTATGACCTTATTCCCATTTCACGTAGGTCCAGTCTGGATTTTATCCCATCTTTAGTCTTACCTGGTATATTTAATAGAGTACCAATATGCTATCACAGACATTTTTCTCAACATGCATTACATCGATACAATGTCTGACTGTCAAAGAACTCCAATAAGGAAGATCCCAAAATATTGACTTCTTCTTGAATGAAGAATTGTCACTCCGTGTGGCCATACTACATTGTGATTTCTTACCAAATTCATTGACAATGTCTTTTATTCTTTCATAAACAACATCCCCTAGTATAGGTTTAGGTGCACTCCGTTCATCATTCCATCCATTGAATGTTTTGCGCTTCCTACGATACAGATGGAATTTTAAAAGAAACCTTCGATGACCAAGATATACAGTCTTGCCGCCATGTTTTAGTCTTATTGAATCAGTGTTTTCTTCACATATAGGACACGCTTTAGCTCCTTTGACACTATATCCAGACAAATTACCATATGCTGGAAAGTCATTAATAGTGCAAAACAACATACCGTGCAAACAAAATGTCTCTCTTCCTGAAGCATCATAGGTCATCACACCTTTAGCCCAAAGTTTCTTTAAGTCATCAATCAGAGGTTCAAGATAAACATCGATATCATATCTGGGTTGTTTAGGGCCCGATATCAACAATGACAGCATAACGTACTTATTTTTCATACACATCCAGGGAGGAAGATTGTATATAACAAGCATGACTGGCCAAGTGCTATGTTGGCTGCTCAATGTCCTGTACGGATTCATCCCATCTATATAAAGCCCAAGTCTTAGATTCCTATCTTCTTCACCAAACTTGGGGTACAATAGATCAATCTTCTTCCATTGTGGGGAATCAGACGCATGTCGTAGGATCCCATCATTATTTTTCTTAACATCTGCATGCCACCTCAAATTCTTCACATCTTTCGGATTTGCAAACAAGCGTTGAAACCGTGATATTATAGGTAGATACCACAACACCTTGGCAGGAGAACCAGTTTTGGACTCCCCCGAAGTCGTCAATTTATACCGTGACGCACCACATTTTGGACAATCTTTCAAATCTACATATTCCTTTTGAAATAATACACAATCATTCGGGCATGCGTGTATCTTCTTGGCCTCCATTCCCATTGGGCACAACATTTTCTTTACCCGGTATGTTGAGATTGGCAGCTCGTTTCCTTCAGGAAGCATTTCTTTCAACAAAGTCAACAATGAAGTGAAGCTTTTGTCGCTCCATCTATTGTTAGCTTTCAACTTATACAATCTCCACACAGCGCTAAGCTTCGTAAACTTAGCACAGCCTGTGTATAACAGTATCTCAGCATCATGCACAATGTTTCTAAAGATAGGAGGTGGATCGATGTGCTCTACCCTACAACTATCCAGCATCGCATCAACGATGTCTACTGGAACTGGTTCATTCACATGTACGTCATCAGAGGCAATTTCTTCTTCCACCCAAGAACTGCTATCGACATCTACTGGTTTTGAGTTTGAAATCTCTCCATGCCAGTGCCATTCTATATAGCCTTGTACAATCCCATTTCACATGACATGACTTTTGATTTCCTCACCAGTGCTGACTTTCAAGTTGTTACCGCAATGCCTACATGGACAGTAGAACCTATCTGTAGGTTTTTTCCTATGTTCCTCAACAAATCTAATAAACTGATCAAGACCAGATATAAACTCTGGGGTGCAGCGATTGCGAATGGACATCCATGATCTATCCATTCTATGTCAAAGAGAAAACAAGTATATATTAGGACAAGATTAGGGTATACACTTACATCCTATCCAAGATTGTTCACTTTCTAGGACAACAAACACATGTGATGTCATTCTTATATATAATAAATGTGTACCACCTATCCCATCCTTGAACACCTAATCTCACTAGTAAGTGTATAATGTGTATTGGGTTTTCAAAAAAAATTCGGCAGCATTTCCCCGCTGTTCTCTAAGTACATATGTACTTAGAGAACAAACGAGGAAATGCTACTGAAATTTTCTCGAAAACCCAATACACATTATACACTTACATCCTAAGTGAGATTAGGTGTTCAAGAACAGTCCCAAACCAGGGACTATCCAAGATTTACTCCTAATGAGTACATCTTGGACGGGTTTCTAGGCCAACAAACACAATAATAGATATGTACATGTTAGGGTTTCATCACAATTGATGTTAGGGTTTAATCAAATCAAATTAGGATGCTAGAATGGACAAGTTTAAATCTTATTTCAACATGCATCAAAATTTACTGAATTAGGTCAAGCATTAGAATTAGAAGCACAAATATATGCAAGCAAAAGATTTGTTCGTATCCTAGAATTTACATAAAGCATTACATATAGATTTGTTCATATCCTTACCAACAGAAAATACGTCCGTAGTTGTGTTGGCCTACCATGGCCGTGTTTGCCGTAGGTAAAGAGCTAGGGAGAAAGAAGAATAGAGGCTATGACTAATACCTGGAGAGCAGAGCAGCAAGAAGTGGGCGGCGACAAGGAAGAAGATGGCGGGCGGTGGGAAAGGAAGAAGCAGTGGGCGGCGGCGGCGGTGGGCAACGAGGAAGGCGTCACAGTAGGGCGTGAGCAGGGAGGAAGGAGGGTGTTGTAGTAGGGAGTGAGCAAGAAGGAAGGCGGCGCGGCAGCGACGCAAGGAGGAAGGCGGCGGGCGGCAGCGGTGATGCAGAGCAGCAGCAGGGAGCGTCAGCGGCGAGCGAGAAGCAGCTGGCACCAGGCGGCGATCGTGAGCAGCAACTAGCGGGCGATGAAACAGAAGACGATGAAACAGAAGAAAGGGGACAGTGGCTGTTCGAGGGTCTATTAAGTTGATAAAAGGTGTTGATTATAAAATATAACCAACACCTAAAGTCTTCGGCGTCGGTTCTACTTAAACAACCGACGTCCAATTAGACAAATTTTGCCCTAAATAATTTGGCGGGAACCATTATCGGCGTAGGTTATCAAAGGATAACCGACACCTAAGCTGGAACTTTTCGTGCAAATTTTCATCTTATATAGGCGTCAGTTTTTTGGTAAAAAAACCGACGCTATATGTGCCAAAAAAAAAATTCGCTCAAAAATTGGATTTCGCAGGCGATTTTAGGCGTCGATTATTTGTTATCCAGCCGACTCTGAATACAAAGCGGTACCCGTGTCTTGACTATAGACGTCAGATGACCTACATCACCGACATTGAATGTTATAGGCGTCGGATTTCCTAAATAACCGACACCCAGAAAAGTGACATTGAACGTTGTTTCTGTACTAGTGGATATAACCTATAGTACAATAAGATTTTGACAACCTAATTTACTAACAATGAAAAAATGATTTTTATGATTCATGAAATTAGTGTCTTGTTAACCCTAATTTCGTACATGGTTCATTTCACTAATGATATGATACAAAGATGGACTGTTATGGACTTATGATATACCTTAATTGTGGAGATGGTCTAATATTTATTTATGAGTCCCCTAACCCCACTCGATAACATTTTCATGTTATTATCCCCTTACTTGAGTTTGATAAAACTTACTTCTTGCCTCTACAATTGTGCATGGCTTAGACAAAATTAAATTTTATTTTTTGAATACGAGTACAACCATACATGAGGCACACTTTTTCTGCCTAGAGTGTGTTTTTCCACACACACACTTTACTCTCTCTATCTCTCTCTCCCCCTATACACATACATATAAGTATACCTATACATACATAGGATGCACTTATACCACCCAGGGTGCACTTTTCCAATCAACTTTTTGGCTAACATCCTATGGTGTATCAGTCCTGCTTTGAGTAGTCTTGGTCTAATGTTCTTTACACACATTATTTATATTTGTGAAATTATTGATGAAAACTTATTAAAGAAAGAAACCTTGATATTGAGTATCTTCTATAAATGTGTCTCCTTTTTGGTAATAATTATTCTTTTGATCATCCACTTGTATGTTTTGATATCTCTCTTTTGACTTGGGAAGCCTTGAAATTTTTATTGTTGTCATTTGTTACTAATATTGCTCAATCTCTATTTGCATGCACATATCGTATTTTATGCTGACAACTTCCACCTTTGATTCTTTTATGGGGTATGGTTCCAACCCCTTAGATGAAGGATATGTAAGACTTTATTTGTTGAGTTAGACTTTGGTTAATGAAGTTGACTTTTGGGAGTTAGACTTGTAGTAGTCGAGAATACCCTCTGCTTAGTTCTTGAAGTTGTTCCTTTATGTATTCTCATGTGGATGAACAATCATATATCTTGTAAAGATGTCAACAACTTATGTACTCTCCCCATGGCCAATCCATCGCTCTGGCGACTAGGGTTTGAAGCGTGGGATTCCTTTCTCCACACGTGGTTTCCTCTTGTAGGTTTAAGGTTTGGGAAATCTCCCTGGTCCTCTTCCAGTGATGGCAGATAAACTAGCAGACCGGTGTGCGAAGCTGCAGTTGACACCATAGGAGGAAGATCTGATCGAGGTCACACAGAAGATGGAAGACAAAACACAAAGCCATCTAAAATTGGCGGTGGTAGCGAGGATCTTAACAGATAGACCAGTTAACTTTTGGGATATGAAATGAACATTAACGCAGGTGTGGGGGCTTCATGGAAAGGTCATTTCAAACAAATCGAAGGAGACTACTTTGTTATATAGTTCTTTGATTGGCGGTACAAACAAAAGGTGGAAGAAGGAGCCCCGTGGAACTTTGACAATAAACTCCTCATGTTCAAGAACATAGAGGTCAAGGAGCAGCCGGGGGACATCGTCATAAGCCACAACATGTTTTGGGTGCGCCTCTATGGTATTCCTCTAGGGTTTCAGGACAAATAAGCAATAAAGGAGATTGCATCTAGGATGGGCGATGTGATCATGATGGATCTAGATGAATTGGGTTGGGATATGTCAGTGAGAGTCAAAATTAACCTAGATGTTTCTAAATCTCTGAAAAGAGTGCTGCGGATCAAAGGGAGCCAGAACAAAGTGATAGAGACTGAGATAAAGTACGAACGGCTATCAAATATTTGCCATGGCTGCGGGTCATTAGGGCATGTGGTCTGGGACTGTGTTGGGAATGAAGAGGGCGAAGATCGTGAACTGCACTGGGGAGTGTGGCTCAAGGCGTCATGAAGGAAGCCAAAACAATCACTTCAGGATGAAATCTATGTCAATGTCAGGGTACAAAGGAAGATTCAGTTCAAGCATAAACCGACGTCCGAGATGGCGATGAGCAATGCACATGAATCAAGTGGAGAATCCAACCAAAGACATGGTAACAAGGTGAACAACCTTCTCAACAAAAAGATCCAAGAAAAGCCAGCAACACGAGAGCAAGTTCAGAGAGAGGAGGAAGACAGTGGAGAGACTGAGTATAATATCGGAGAGCTCTTCCCGGAAAGGCCCATGGGCTTGATGAGCATCCGACAAGATACAAAAGGAGGGACATCAGAAGAAACACACATGAAGGTGGCATAGCGGGGTGGGGAAGGAGAGGGTACCAAGACGACACAACTAAAGGTCCATTATACTAGAGAGGAGACCATAGAACTGAGAAAAGGAGTTACATATATAGACAGATTGCTTGATGCAAGGGAGAGGGACTCACCGGGGGGCAGGAAGGTACCGCATACAGAGGCTCAGCAAGAAGGGAACGGAGGCAGGGGAGCACGGCTGAACCAGCCACAAGCAGCAGAAGCAGCTAGAATGAGGGCACAAAAAGAGAAGGAGAACAGAAGGAAATCAATGAGGAAGGAAAAGGTAGATCAACGCAAGAAGAAAGAACCACCATGGGTTTATAAAATGAGCAGGATTCAATGGCTTGGGATACCAGAGCACAAAGTGGAGTGGAGTACTACTGCGGGGAAAAGAGGCAGACATTCTGAGCTATGTGACATGGAACTAGATATGACTGCCACTGTGGCCGAGGCAAGCAAGAAAGCAAGGAATACAGAACTCGGAGGTTAGGGAAAAGGGGTGTGCACAACCCAAGTAGTGGAGGCTGGAATGTTCCAGCCCCGTGAAGACCAAGGGAAATCTTAAGCTAGAACTGTTAGGAACTGGCCCACCCTGACACTGTTAATTCCCTCAAGTCATGGTGTTGGAGGGAGGGACCGAGCATATTTTTTGTGATGGAAACTATGATTTCTATTGCTGATATAGAAGTTGTTATGAGGAAATGTGGCTACACCCAAGGTGTTTGTTTATCCAGTACAGGCAGAGCTGGAGGGATGGGGTTATGGTGGAAGGATGTTGATCTCAAAATTACGTTGTATTCACAACACCACTGTAGTTGTGACATAGTGGAGGGTAACGATGGGGTTACATGGAGTGCTACATGCATATACGGTTGGGCAGCACAGCAGCAGAAACACAAGACTTGGGATCTCATGAGAGAGTAGAAAATAAACACATATATGCCTATTCTCTTCTTTGGAGATTTCAATGAAATTCTATCCAATTCTGAGAAAGACGGGGGCCCACCTAAACCACTCAGGTTTATATAGGATTTTATGGATGTCATTGATGACTGTGATCTCACGGATCTGGGATACAGCGGTAGTATCTTTACTTGGAAAAGAGGGCTCACTCCGGAAACTTTAGTAAGGGAACGCCTTGACAAAGCTCTGGGAAGTGCAACTTGGGTGACGAAATTTCCACAGGCAAGGGTGATTCACCTTTCCAAATATGAGCCTGACCACATACCGATAATCATCAACACAGAACACAGAAAGAGGAAGAAGTTCAAGAAGCAACAACACTTTTTTTTTGAACCCATTTGGGTGGAGGATGAGGCATGCGAGCACATTATAAAGACAGACTGGGAAGAGCGGCACTCGACATATTTGCAAGGAAAAATGGATTTATGCGGAAGTAAACTGAAGGATTGGGCCACTGGAAAATTTGGGGAGAGGAAGAGGAAAATAAAAGAGCTAGAGGAAGCTTTGGGGGAACTTCAGAAATTACCACCAAATAGAGTGAACCTAGAGAGGTGCACTCGTATCACAAAGGAACTTCAAGAATGGCACAGGAGGGATGAGGCGTTTTGGCATGCAAGGGAGAGGGTGAATGAGATGAAATCTGGGGATAGAAATACTGCATACTTTCATCACAAGGCATCTCAAAGAAGAAAGAGGAACAAGATTGAAGGGTTAAAAGATGAAGAAGGGCAATGGAAAAAGGAAGAAGAGGAAATAGAAAAGATAGTGCTGCAATTTTTTCAAACTCTCTTTCAGACGACCAACCCTACTGGTTGGGAGGAGGCAACCTAAGGGATCACTTCCAAAGTGAGTAGCAGTGAGAGAACTGATCTTGAGAAAGATTTCACCACTGAGGAAATGTTTACTGCTCTTAAAGGTATGCACCCAAACAAGGCGTTGGGCCCTGATGGTATGAAAGCAATGTGTTTTCAGAAATATTGGCACATTGTAGGGGAAGACGTCTCAAACTATATCAAGGGTTGGTGGAAATCAGAAAGGAGCATAGTTGACCTCAATGAAACATCGGTGGTGTTGATTCCTAAAATCCAGAAACCTAAGGAGGTTGGTGATTTTAGGCCTATCAACTTATGTAATGTCATCTACAAAATAGCATCCAAAGTCATTGCAAATAGGATGCGGTCCCTCATGGATAGAATCATATCTGAAAACCAAAGTGCCTTTATCCCGGGTAGACTCATTACTGATAATGCTCTCATTGCATATGAATTGTTTCACACCATGAAGAGGAATAAGAAGTCAAAGAAGGGACACATAGCTCTTAAACTGGATATGTCCAAGGCCTATGATAGAGGGGAGTGGAAATTTGTTAATTATGTCCAAGGAAAGATGGGTTTTGGGGAGAGATGGAGGAGCAAGGTCTATGATTGCATGTCAACTATAACTCATTCATTTTCCATCAATGGGGAGTAGACTAGGAAGACTCAACCATCCTGAGGACTTGGCTAGGGAGACCCTCTTTCACCATATCCTTTTATTTTATGTGTTGAAGCTTTGTCTACTTCTCTAACCTCGACAACAAAACAAAAGATTATACAGGGAATCCGTGCAAGCCGTAATGGCCCCCAGGTTTCTCATCTTTTCTTTGCAGATGACTCCATTTTATTTACGAGAGCAACCAAAGAAGAATGCCTGAAGCTAGCTGAGATTCTCAGCCACTATGAACGGGCATTCGGGCAGAAGATTAATTTATCTAAAACCGAGGTTGTTTTCAGCAAAGGAGTGGATTGGGAGAAAAGAAGAGAACTAACACAAATGCTACAGGTCAAAGAAGTGGACAAGCATAGTAAATATCTTGGGCTGCCCACAGCCGTGGGGCGGTCTAAGAAACAAGTATTTGCTTACATTCAGGAGTGAATATGGAAAAAATTATAGGGTTGGAAAGAGAAACTACTATCAAAGGCAGGGAAATAAGTCCTCATCAAAGAAGCGGCCCAAGCTATTCCCTCGTATATCATCAGCATCTTCTAGCTGCCCGAGTACCTTCTTGACTCTATAGATAGCACAATATCGAGGTTTTGGTGGGGGGCTAAGGGCGTGGAGAGGAAGATAGTGTGGGTCAGTTGGGACAGTATGTGTAAGCCAAAAAACCAAGGGGGAATGGGGTTCAGAAATATACACACCTTCAATCAAGCTCTTCTGGAAAAGCAAATATGGAGGCTCTTCCACAGATGGGACACATAGGTCTACCGAGTGATACAAGTGAGATATTTCCCAAGGGGATCGGTCCTTAATGCCAGGAGGGGATATGATCCTAGCTTTACTTGGAGAAGCATATGGAATGCAAAATCAATCATTCTTGAGGGAATGCAATGGAGAGTGGGAGATGGGTCAAATATTAACATTTGGACGGACCCTTGGATCCCATGACTAGGAGGAAGCATAGAAAGTGTTTATAGCTTCTCGAGTACATCACTTCGATGGGTTAGTCAGCTGCTGTCTGTGGACACAAACAACTGGAACAAAGAGCTTATTCACAGCTTGTTCACCCAAGAAATTGCACACAAGATACTGTCGACGCTGCTGAGTCTCACAAGGTAGGAGGACGACATATTCTGGAAACCGGATAGACGAGGTGAGTTTACTATAAGATCGACTTACTGGATGGCAACGCAAAGCAAGAACACGGGGGAAGAATGGAGATGCCAAGGGGAAGTAAGCAGGTGGAGGTCGATATGGAGAAAGGGACTTGTCCCGAAGGCCGCGCACTTCCTCTGAAGGTGCATGACGGGCACACTGGGAAGGCTGTTTGATCGGCACTATCACCTCAATGGGATCTGTAATATATGTGGAAGAGAGAAAGAAGACATAAGGCACATGCTCTTCAGGTGCTCCCAAGCTTGGGAGCTCTGGAAGGAGAGTTTGGGATCTGTGCAAGCAAGGATTAGAGAAGCTGGTGATGGAAGATTAGATGAAGAGATCATAAACCTCACATCCCAACCACATGAAGCAGACAATGACACCATGGTCGCCTCCCTTTGGGTTGTGTGGACAAGACGAAATGCCATTACCTTCAAAGAGCAGCCGAAGCAGCCACTCGTCATCCAAAGATATCTACTGGCCCTAATCAGAGAACACCGAGTCACACAACATAACAGTAGTAGGAAGACATCTGGTCGGAGCAAGAAGACACACAGGTGGAAACCTCCTGGCGAGGGAGAAATGAAGGCGAACTGCGATGCCGCTGTTAACATCCACAACATAGATGGTGTTGGGCTAGCTTGGAGGGACCACACCAGAAATCTTCTACAAGTCGTAGGCCGTAGACAACCTTCGCTCAACGAGGTGCAGATTGCTGAAGCTTGGGCCATCAGGGAGGGTGTTAAACAATCAAAGGAACATCACATGACAAAGCTGGTGGTGGAGTCAGACTCGGAAAGCATCATCCACTACATCAACTCAGAAACAAGACTCCTGAACCTTCTTGGGACCATCCTTGCAGACATTCTCAGCCTAAAACCTTTCTTTCAAAAAATTTGTTTTGTTTTCTATAGTAGACAGACGAATGGTCTAGCACATAAGCTAGCTCGTGAAGCCTCTGGTAGGACTAGTAATTTCTTTTTATCCTCTTCTTTTCCCACATTTGTAGCAAACTGGTTTGAGCCTCATACGGGCTTGGAGTAATAGAAAGCAGGGCGATTGACTTCAATATATATATATATATATATATATATATATATATATATATATATATATATATATATATATATATATATCTTGTAATATAAGTTGTCAATATGTTTTATTCTACTGCTATACTTCGGTCTTTATGATATCTATTTATGAAAGATCCAATAATAGTTATTCATGCATTGTGAAAAAGGTGTGTGTGTTTGTTATGGATGATGAATCTTATTTAATTTAGTAAGGAGTGGATACCATATCAAGTTCCACTCCTTAAAAGATGGTATTAGAGCCATAACGACTGTATATTTTACTATTTTAATTTTATCTCCCTAAATAGAACCCCCATTCTGCATGGAAACTATAAGGACCCACTCTTAAATTACATAAAATTATAGTTAAATATTCTTAAGAGTCATTAGGTATTGATTTAACTTTCTCCTAATTAGGTTGTATATAAGTTTAAAACCTATTTTTTTATAGTTCATTGCTTTAGGTTGTCAATTTTGAAGGGCTACAATTTAAAAACCCTAGTCACACCAAACCATTAATAGAAAATTTGATGATAAATTTAGTGTTAAGTATAGTAGTCTAGTAAATGATTTTTATTATTATGTATGTAACTCTATCCATATTGAACTCTTTATATGTATTGGAGAACTACATTAGCATTCTTAAGAAAAATTTTAGAATTTTTGGAGTTTCTTAGACCTGTTGGTTGGCCAAGTTTCCCCAGGACAAACTCAGCCGACCATGCTAGATAGGCTGAAGTTTAGCATTATAATATTTCATTTTTAGTAATTTATTGAATTTTCTAGTTGAGATGAAATATTATTTGTACATTTCAAACAACATATAAAGTTTCATAATTTTTTGAGAATTTTGTTGGCACAACAAAAGCTTTGTCCATTGAGTTTCTTACTAGGAACAACTCGGCTGACCAAGTATTTTGCAAAAATAAAAGAGGACTGAAAAATATTTATAATTAATTATACCAAGCACCTTGATGGGTATATAGGGTACTATTAGGACCCAAGAACCTTCCACTTCCTTCCTACACTTCATATTTTCAAATTTCATAAGTGAGGATAAGGTTTAGGGTTTCAAGAATTTGAAGTTGAAAATTTTGGATTCTAGGGTTTTCTCATCCCAAGGTTGGTGAATTTTGTATAAATCATCAATCTTTGTTAGGTTTTCTATAGTTTTTCTCTCTCTTATGTATATATTTTATTAAGTATGTTGATTTTGATCAAAATATCCCAAATAACTCTCTTTTCTAACTCTTTTTCTTCCTTTCTTCATCTTCTAGGTTCTTGAGCAAATATGAACAGGAAAATTCTTTGAAGCTTGAATTTGGTTCATGTGTATCAGTAGATTGGATACATAATTCTGGTTCTTTGCACCTCAAGTGAATAGTTTGGGTTCATTTGAAAACTCTCATTGAATAATAACATTATTATACTCATGAGATTCCAATTGACAAAAATTAGGCAATTGACACACAACAAAGAGGGCACTTTTAGCATATCATCGAGATCCTTTCAGCTTGGTTACCATTCTCGTAGAAGCTCCACAGCGGCTAGAGTGCGCTCTCTCCTCTCTTCCGTTTGAGGTTCCCCTTGGCAGCTTCATGGTGGGGATGGGCCAGGGTGGGTCGGGTTCCTCCGCCCCACCTGTTATCATCTCTCCCCCTGCACCCCCTGCTCCCCTACTGGCCAATGCTGGTTCCTCCATGTCTGTGGAATGGGAAGATCCGAAGGTAGATGTTACAAAGGGCAGAACCTGGGCGGAGACCCTGGCCAAACCCATGGAGGTGCAGCGGAGATTCAAACCGCTGCTGCTGCCGGAAGATCCCAGGGATCCTATCTTCAAGGATGGTGACAACAGGTCGTGGCTTAATTTCTCTGAACCTGTGGTGAAAGCGATGGACGAGTATCACCAGTTCTCGGTCATTGTTCAGATCCTAGGTAAAGAGGTGGCACTACAACAACTGTATGGATGGATGATAAGAGCTTGGAAACCCAAAGGCAAACTCCAACTCTCGCCGTTGGTGGGCGGGTTGTTCCTGGCCAGATTCGCTTCTGCAGAAGACATGAATGTTGTGGTGGAACAGGGCCCTTGGTTCTTTGACAAACACCTGGTCCTTGCGCGTAGATGGACCCCTGAGCCGATCTGAGACGTGCATCCCTCACCTCCTCCCGCGTTTGGGTAACCCTCCCTGAAGTTGGCCAACATTGGACTCATAGAGCCATTTCAATTATCGCTTGTGGTGTAGGCGAGCCCAAGGTGATCGATTTTTTGTCGAGGGGAAAATTTGCAGGTGCGGCACACATTTGTGTGGAGATGAAAGAAGACATACCTCCCCCTAAAGAGGTCATGATAGAAATTCCTGACGGCAAAGCCTTGACAGTAAGGGTGGTATACGAAGCCTTACCTGACAGGTATGACGAGTGCCTAGTGTTTGGCCACACTACAGGTTGCTGCCCTGGCAAGAGAGTTACTCAAGCGGATCCGCTGATGATGAAGGTACCCATCCAGAGCGAAACAGAACAAAGAAAACTGAATAGGAGCAGAAGTCGAGGCCCGCCTAAGAACAATACTTCTCACAAAACCACTGGTGGTCGCACCACAGCAGGTCAGCACAATGTTGCTGATACATCTCCGGTCGTTCATGAATTCAATGTTGTGGCTGCTAACTCAGACAAAGATAAGGGTAAAGTAGTGGTTGAAGTCATTCAGGACATCACACTTATTGAAGAGGGAGAAATACCTATGGGGATAATAACATCAGGTCCAAGCCATAGTGTCGATAACACTGTACCCAGCCCAAACACAGGAGAAGAAATTAAGAAGGTAGCTGAAAAACAAGTGATCTCAATGGGGAACCAGTTCACCGCACTGGAACAAGATGATGATGGTGACACCCACACTGAAGAAGGTGGCACTCGTACTCGAAGCCCAATACAGATGAGAAGTGCAACTAACAAGAACAGGGATGACCTAAATCCAGGAGTGGAGGAGGGCCATCAAACACCAATATTTAAATGTCAATTATGGTGTGGAATGTCTGTGGGGCATCTTTACCGAAGACACAGAGGAAGCTTAGGAAAATTTTGAAGGAGATCGATGTGGAGGTCATTTGCTGCTTTGAAACTAGAATAAAAAGAGTTATAATAGATCGTGTGAATACACTGTTCCCGCCTCAGTGGAATAGTATATCCAACCTTGAAAAGGTTGATGGAGGAAGGATAGTCATAGGGTGGAACCCTCAAACATGTCACATTGATCTTATTAGCTCCACAGATCATATCATCACGGTAAGTTGCTTCAACCAAGGAGGTTTCTCTTGTATTCTCTCAGTAGTTTATGGGGAAAATATGGAATATGATCGGGATAGACTTTGGCCTGTGCTGGAAGCTACGGCTCAAAATGAAATCCCTTGGCTGGTGTTGGGTGATTTCAATAACACAAGACAAAATAATGAAAAATATGGTGGCAAGAGGGTACCGGACAGAATCCTCAACAAGTTCAACAGTGCCATGGATAGAGCGTGTTTACACCAAGACAATACTATAGGTGGCATAACTACTTGGTCCAACAAACAACACCCTTATGGTCACATCTCTATCTGCCTGGACAGAGGCTTCGTCAACAGTGCTTGGCTTGACGTGTTCCCTAATGTTGCTATCAGATTGGGTGCTCATTACTTCAGCGATCACGCATGGATGAAGGTACATATTAACCAATCCCCTAAACCTTCTCATCCTTTCAGGTTCCTTAATGTGTGGAGTGATTGGAATGGCTTCAATGACTTAGTCAAAGACTGTTGGTCTATACATGTGAGGGGGAACCCCCTATTCAGAGTTCTTAAAAAACTCCAGCACACTAAAAAAGCTCTCAAAGCTTGGGTGAAAGAGAAGATCAATTTGCCTAACCTTATACGTGAAGCAAAAATAAACTATGAGGAAGCAGCCATGAATCTACGCCTTAATCCTTTGGATGCTACTTCTATAGAGGAGGAAGCCAAATACGAAGATAGAGTCAGGAAACTCGAGAAAGCGGAAGAGGTTTTCTTATGGCAAAAAAGTAGAATGAAGTGGATAGAAGATGGAGACTGTAATTCTAAAATCTACCATACGGTCATCAGGAAGAAAGAAATGAGGGATTCTATTTATGAACTCATTAATGAAAAAGGTGAAACAGTTGACAAGAACGAAGATTTGGCGGAGACAACTATTCAATACTTTACAAACCTTTACAACAACGACCACATACACTCTACTGATGAAAGCATGCTACCAGACAAGAAGGCAACTCATGAAATGAACAACAGTCTCAATAAGGAAGTGACTGAGGAGGAGGTTAAAAAAAGTGCTTTTTCTATACATTACTCGAAAGCCCCTGGTCTGGATGGTTTTAACAGTCAGTTCTTCCATAAAGTGTGGCCTATTGTGAAACATGATATCTGCAATGTCGTGAACTGGTTCGTTGTAGGAGGTGCAATGGTAAGAGTTGTTAACCATTCTTTTATCAAACTGATCCCTAAGAACAATAATGTTAAAGAGATGACAGAATTTAGGCTGATAGCTTGCTGCTTAGTGCTATACAAAACCATCTCCAAACTCCTGGCTAATAGGTTGAAAGTGGTTCTTCCCTACATAATTTCCCCTAATCAGAATGCTTTTGTTAAAGGTAGATACATGTCTAATTGTTCTCTCTTGGCCACGAAATTTCTCAGTGAATTCAATATGAAGAATACTAATGCAAAAGCATGTATGAAAATTGACATTAGTAAGGCTTATGATCATGTAAATTGGGAATACCTCTGGAGGGTGATGGACGCCTTGGGCTTTGAATAAAGATGGTTTCATATTGTCAAACAATGTGTGGAAACTTGTTCATTTTCAATTCTCATTAATGGCTGCCCTAATGGAATGTTTAGATCCTCTAATGGCCTGCGGAAAGGGGACCCTTTGTCCCCACTCCTTTTTACTATAGTGATGGAAGGGTTGACTAAGATGATAGAAACATCTGAAGACAAGGGTCTCATAAGAACCTACAAAGTCAAAGGGGTTAAAGTCATGACCCATATCATCTTTGCTGATGATGTTCTCCTATTCTCAGCAGGCAACAATAGAAGACTCAAGGAGTACAAATCCCTCCTCCTAAAGTTTGGTAAACTGATGGGCTTATATGTGAGCGCTATCAAATCCCAAGTTTTTCTCTCTAAATCCTATGATAGCAGAAGGGGTAAACTCAAGACAGCTATTGGCATGCACGCAGGCACCCTACCTACCAAGTATCTGGGGTTCCCCCTCATTGCTGGTCACATAGCCTCCAAAGATTTTAGTGGCTGTCTAGACAGGTTCAGGGAAAAGATTGAACAGTGGAGTGGGCTACGTATCTCAATGGCAGGACGACTGGTTCTCATCAGATCAGTTATTCAAAGTTTGCTGCATTTTTGGAATTCTATGGGCTCCATACCCAATCCTATCTTACATTCTCTTCAGTCTCTCACAACTGGCTTCTTATGGGCGGGGAAAAATCACGCCATTTCTTGGGATAAAATTGCCAAACTGTTCCTTGATGGAGGGCTACAAATTAAAGACACGGAGGATCTTATGCAACATAACAGTGCTAGTCAGGTTCTTAAATTCATCACTCAACCGTTGAAATATTGGACGATTTGGATGAAATATAGATACAACTCCAATCTTGTCTGTGATCATAGGAACAAACCTTCTCGTTCCTGGCGGCTGATGTGCGCTTAGGTGGATACCAACCGACACTTGTTTAGTGTTGGGGTGAATGGTGTTTGGTCCTATAACCAGCCACCAGCGATCAACATTGCTATAGGTTCCTCAACAGGTTTGGCTATCTCTGATTCTCTATGGGGCCGTGCTCACTACCCCAAATGGAGTGTTTTCTTCTATAGAGCCATTCTCAATAGACTCCCTACTTATGACAGGATGGCAGCATGCGGCATCCCAATGGATGAGACGTGTCTTATTTGCATGAGTGCAAACGAGACGAACAAACACTTGCTTTTCAGTTGTACTTGGTCCAAGCAAGTCTGGAGTGTGATGTGCCTTAGAAATGGTTGGGGACAGAATGTACCCAACAACCTATATGAAGCCATCAAGTGGGCTGAAGATGTTTACAAAAATGACAAATACATGAAGAGTTACGCCCTCCTTTGTATAACTGGTCTCAGTTATTTTGTGTGGAAAGAGAGGAACAAGAGAAGCCATGAGAAGAAGGATACCAGCCAACGTGTTTTCATTAAAAACTTTGCTATAGAACTCAAGTGGCATATGAAAAATAGGAAGGATATTTTGTATAGATTGAATGCTAACACTCGAACTTACTAGGGTTTTTGTATGTAATCCCCACGTATAGTTTATGTAGGACCCTGGTTTAGAGTGCCTCATTTTTTACTGTATAGTTTTTCCAAACTATACCATCTTTTGGTTTAATATATTTACCTTACTCCAAAAAACAAAAAAAGGCAATTTCAACAATCTACAAGAATGTTTTGTTTAGTTGATCTTGAATATGATTCTTGTCTTGATCCTTGTAACTAAATCAATTAATTATATATTATGTTGATTGTGAGTAATATGAATGTATTGAATTTATTTTATCCACTTTTTATATCTATATATTGCAAGTATTTCAGATTGATCAATCATGGAATATTATGCACCGTTTTGTGAATACTTAAGATGTTATTGTCTAACTTGCATTTATGTGATAAAATTTGATGTGTAGGGTGATTGTAACTTGAATTAGGAATCATTGTATATATGAAATCCTAGTCCATATATTCTAGGGTTAGAATTTGAAATCAAATATATGTCACATAATTTCCTCTTATTTTCTTTAAAGTGAGTATATACGCTTAATACACATTATAACCCTAACTCATCTAGATAAGATCCCTGAACAATGCGACACTTCCTAAGGTATGTTCTCAGTAAATGAAATGGTCTACCTTCTAGTAATCCTTGGATTACGAAAAGGAATACATGACTATGAATTCTAGACCTTAAAGGCTAGATCACCAGAATTTAGGAAATATCTCAAGATGAAATGCTAACCTACATGCTCTATTGCTAAGTGAATGATAGGTTGTATTTGAAGCAATGTTAATAGATTTTTGATCTTTATGTGAAAAGGATCCATAGGGATAGATATGTTTGTTACCTCAAACATGATGCCTTAGCTTTGCCATTTATGTCATGAAACCTATTTCATGTACCTGAGATGAGGTTGGTAAGGTAGAGAGGCTTTATCCTCTTACATATCCAATATTTAGCAACTCTAAGGCAGACCAGAGTTTTTTACTTATCTCAGGTTTTTTGGTTAACCCTAAGATGTGGATGGTGAGTTGTTGACATAAGAACTTTTTGTGGTGACTTTCACTTGACCGGATGAAGTTCAAGTAATTTTAGGGCAAATCTAATAATAAATCTTGACAAGTTAAGATATAAAATTTGAGTATCTATCTCAGTTCCATGTTAGTTTCTATTTGTTATTTTATATTCATCCTATGTAGTTTATATCTGCCATTACCTACACATTTTTTGTAATTGTTTGACTTAATCTGAAATACACTTATTTCTTATCAGTTTAAAGATGATTATTCAATTCTAATTCAATCTTGAATCTGTTCCACTCACTCCGTGTGTTGATAAGTGGTGGTTTAAAAATGTACAACTACTGATTCAACTTCAGCCCATCCAAGATTTACTCACCGACAATGATCTTTTATTCACCATCTGAGGTGGAGGATTCTCTTCTTGTTGTAGGTTATATGTTTAGGTTGTCCCTGTACTAGGTATTTTAGGGAGGATGTGTGTGCATGTAGTGATGTACTTTATCTTGATCAGGGTTTCTTATGTGAACGTAATAGCATTTCTTTCTACTTCATGTTGTATAGAGTTTTATCTTGAACACTTCTTACATCTAGGATTTGCTTGCATATGATTTGATGAAAATGACAACAACTTTAATTGCTTGTGATAGATCTGAAAATGGAAAAGTTATTTGTGTTTTTCATATAATTGAATGTTTTGATTTTAGGATTATTTCCCAATGTGAGGATTAGTGTGGGTATCTTAGATAACCCCATGGGATCTCAGACATGGGGTCCCAAAATTATGGTATAAGAGACTAGATTTTTGCTAGTGCCTATGTACAAAGACATTAGATGAGTCTATGAGTCTTATAGGGTCCTTTACATTATCTAATAATGTATGACATATTCTACTTCCTTTCATATCTTAATAGGTAGAGGTGAAAAAAAAAGAAGAGTGTCACTATATGGAACCTCCATTAGGTGGTGCTAGGGTTGAACCAGGACAGACTGCCTCTTATTGAAGCAATGGATCAACTACCTACAATGACTACCATATCTTCCACTAGTCCTCTATATGCTATGGCACAAAGACTAGTGTCAGTGATGGCTCATGCTGGAACATGGGTAGTCCCTCAATCACTTCCAAGTGTTCCTGAACCACTGTGTAATATTACTAGGTCTTATGAAAGGTTGTGAAAAATGGATGCCTATAACTTCTATGGAACTATTGATCTTACAGAAGGGGATGCTTGTTTATATGAGACTAAAAAAGGTTTTAAAATAGCTCATGTATCTAATGCAAATAAGGTGAACTATCCTACTTATCTTCTAAAAGGAAATGCAAGTAATTGGTAGAGAATGAAATAGACACATATGGATGATAAAAGTCTAACACTAGATGAATAAAGGAAGAGGTTTGAGTCCCACTATTATCCTGCCACATACATATCTGACAAGATCTATTAGTTTGAGACTTTGAGGCAGAGATAGATGACAATGATTGAATATGAGTTTCCTTCTTTAGATTTGCATAGGTTTTGTCCTTAGCTATGTGTCATAGACGAGTATAAGATCAAGCCTTTTAAAAAAGGTTTGAATTATGATCTACCAGAGAGGATAGCTGTGATAATCAAGGACAAACTTTCATGTATTTATTGATGCGGTAAGGTGTGTGGAGCCTGCCATCTAGTATAGGAAGGAGTTTGAGACCCGCAAAAGGGAAGGTGGTGAGTTGAGAAGTCCAAGACATAATATACAACACAAGATGACTAGGACTCCTACCTATCCTTCTAGGAGGCTGTACGCACCAGCTAGTGCACTACTATAGATTCCACATGGAGGGGGTACTACAACATTTGCATGTAGGGGACCAACAACACACATGACACAAAGCACATGAACTATGACATGACCATATAGGCTATTCTTTCACTCAACACCACCACAATGTACATCTTGTGTCAAATTCCATAGAAGTCTATGTTGGGGGCTTGATTTCAAGGTTTGTTTTGTATGTGGTTAGCAAGGACATTCTTTCATGGATTTCCCATAGAGAACTCAAAAACAGTCAATGACTAGAGGATAGAGACAACAACTCCATAGAGCTCAGACAGAGGGTATGCATCACATGTAGGTTCCAACACTCAAGGACCCACAATACCTCAGGGCCTAGGATGAGGTCGAGGTAGGGAGGATGCAACAACCCATGCTTACGTTTTGACTAAGAAGGAGGGTGTAATTTCTCTACATGTTGTGGCGTGTCAGATTTTTTTAGTTAAATCCATTATTATACCATGTTACAATGTTGATTACACTGGTGCTACACTTTCATTTGACTCAAGACATCATAGCTATAGGTTTGCTTTCTATTATGGACCTACCTTGTGATTTCTTGTTAGAGATACCTGCTATACAACCTACAATTGTGTTAGAGGTTTGTCCTATTTATGTTGCAAGCTTCAATAGACAATGCATTGAAGTGAACTTATTACCACTTGAAGTACACAACTTTGATATTATTCTAGGCTTGAATTGCTTAGAGAAATATTGGGTGAATCTAGATTGCTTTACCAATGAAGCTATCTTTTCCGATGGAGATTTTTCTTAGATATTTTATTGGGATAGAAAAGTACTACCTACATGTTTGATATCTACTAGACATTGAAAAGATGAGGTGGAAGGGATGTACATGTTATCTTGCACATGTATTGGATATTAGGGTTGAGAACCTAGCTTATCTGATGTACCCATAGTGAAAGAGTATAGTGATGTTTTTCCTGATGAACTTCCACGATTACCTCTAGTTAGGGAGATTGATTTTGTGATCAATTTAACTCTAGGTGCTCAATATATTGCACAAGCATCATATGAGATGAATCCAGATGAATTAAGAGATCTAAAGAAGAAATTGTAGGAAATGCTTGATAAGGGTATTATTTGACCTAGAACCTCACCATGGAAAAAACCAATGATATTTGTGAAGAAGAAGGATGTGACAATGCATTTGGGTATAAATTATTATCAAATCAATAAATTCACTATAAAAACAAATATCCTTTTCCTAGGATTGATATCTTTTTTATTAGTTGTGAGGGAAAACTATGTCTTTTAAGATTGATATACAATCAAAATATCATTAGCTCATAATCAAAGTTGAAGATGTTCCTAAGAAAACTTTTAGGACAAGATATGGCCATATGAGTTCTTGGTTATGTCATTTGGACTAACCAATGCATCAACAAATTCTATGGACCTAATGAATAGAGTAATTCATAAATACCTTTATCAGTTTATTATTGTTTTCATTGATGATATCTTGATATATTTTGTGAATAGAGAGCATCATGAAGATCAATTATGATTAGTTTTACACTTGTTGATACAAAATAATCTATAAGCCAAATTTAGTAAGTGTGATCTTTTATTACCTAAGGTGGCATTTCTAGACCATGTGGTTTGCACTGAAGGGATTTTGTAGATCCCAAGAAAGTGGGATATGTACTCCAACGGGAGCAACATAAGATACCCACTTAAGTGAGGCATTTTCTTGGCTTAATAGGATATTAGAGAAGGCTCACACAAGACTTCAACATTATTTCCATTCCTTTGAGTCATTTGACGAGGGAAGAAGACCAATTCATATAGACAAATTAGTGTGATCATAACTTTCAATAATTGAAAAAACTATTGACATCTGCACCAATCCTTACTATTCTTGAGATAGGAAAAGGTTATGTTGTTATTGTGATGCTTCCAAGAAGAATTTATGTTGTGTTATTATGCAAGTTGGTAAGGTAGTGTCATATGCTTATATAGAGTTGAAGAAGCATGAAGAGAACTACCCTACACATGACCTATAACTTGCTACAATAGTCTTAGCATTGATGATATGGGGACATTATCTATATGGAGAGCCTTGTTAGGTATATATTGATCATAAGATCTTGAAATACATCTTTAAACAAAAATATCTACATATGAGGAAATGTAGATGGCGTGAATTGAGTAAAGACTATAACTACACCATCAATTACAATCCTAGAAAGGCAAATGTGGTGGCAGATGCATTGTGTAGAAAGTCATCATCCTCTATACCTTCTACAGAGATGAATTCCATGGAATGCATTAGAAGGTACATTCTTTTGTCTCTTAGAGAGATGAATGCACATTTGGATTTGAAATCTTAAGTTGGTCTTCTGGCACAATTCAAATGAAGCATGTTTTGTGGTTGTAGATTAAATAGATGTAAGGAACAAATCCTTATATTCAAACATTAATCAAATATATGTAAGAATGTAAGAGATAAGGATTCCACTTTTATGATGATGATCTTTATGTTTTCAAGGTAGTCCCAAATCAGGTAGAGATGAGAAATATTGTGCTTGAGTAAGCACATTCTTCTATGTATGTAATCCATCCAGGTAGTTCCAAAATGGATAAAAATATCAATAAATTATATTGGTTGTCTGGAATGAAGAAACATGTAGTTGGTTTTGTTGCAAGATGTGGTGTCCATCAACAAGTAAAGGAGAGCATCAAACACTAGTTGGGCAACTGCAACCTTTGCCTATACCAGAGTGGAAATGGGATCATGTTACCATGGATTTTGTAGTTGAGTTTCCATTTTCTTCTAATGAGCATAATTCCATATGGGTTGTTGTAGATAGATTGACAAAGACAATTCATTTTCTTCCTGTCAAGATAAATTTTTTTGTTGAATGACTAACTTAGATATATGTAGATGAGATAATTAGGCTTCATGGTGTTTCACTTTCTATTGTTTAAGATAAAGTTCCACAATTTACTTCTAGATTTTAGGATAGAATGCATGAGTCTATGGGAACTCAACTTAAGTTCAGTACCGGTTTCCATCCCCAAATCAACTGACAGTTTGAGAGGACAATATAGACCTTAGAAGTGATTAGGGCATGTGTTTGATAGTTCCCTGGAAGTTGGAACTCTCATGTTATCTTGATAGCATGTGCATATAATAATAGCTATAAATCTGGCCTTGGAAGGGAACCTTATAAAGCTCTATATGGTAGGAAGTGTATATTACCAGTGTACTAGTATGAGACTGGTGATAGACAGGTGTTGGGACTTGAGATAGTATAAGAAGATTCTAAGAAGATCATTGTGGTACACAAATAGTTGAATGCCACATAGGATATACAAAAGAGTTATGCAGACTACAAGAGCAGACCTCTTGAATTTCAAGTATGGGGTCTAGTGTATTTGAAAGTCTCTCCTTGTGAAGGTGTTCTTGAGTTTGGGAAGTGGGGCAAATTAGATCCTACGTATATGGGGTCATGCCCTATTGTATAAAGGATTGGCAAATTCACTTATCGGCATGAGTTACCAGCCGAGTTAGAGAAGACACATGATGTATTTCATGTAACTGTGCTAAGGAAGTGTCATATTGATACTAATAAGATCTTCTATCTATCTGATGTATAACTAGAAGATGATGTGACCTATGAGGAGAACCTTGCTTGAATTATGGATAGAAGAATCCAAAAGCTACATCGATATGAGATACCTCTGGTGAAGCTCTTATGGAGACATCATGGAGTCGAGGATGCAATATGGAAACTTTGGGATGTGTCACACTCTAATTTTTGGAACCTAACAAGTACATTATTAAGTTGTTGATGAATTCAAGATAGGATTAATTTTTGTTACAATAAGGTTCCATCCAATTTTTATGTTATCTGGATTTTAGGGGAAAAGAATGTACATATGTCTTTTATGAAATTAATATCCTTGGAAGTTTGCAAATATTATATTTAATTTTCTGGTATGAGTTGATCATAAAAGTCAAATAATGAAGCAAATATGATGACTTCGTTTTGTGGTTCAAGCCCTAGACCTAGTTTAGATCTTCATATTAGTAAGTACATAAATATTGATCAAATGTATCATAGGAATCTTTCATTGAGAAATTATGTCACTTCAAATGTTAATTTTTATAATTGTGGATATGATTAAGCTTATGAATCTTTTATAAGGCCATGGAGTGGGCCATGTACCTTGGAACCCAATTTGAGCCCATTGGGTCAGTTAGGATTTTCACATGGGTCCTTGGAGTACTAATTTGGGGATTGAGTATTTCTTGTTCATAATAAATACTCAAAATATTTTTAGTAGAGGGATGATTGTAATATAAGATTTTGGAAAAAAAAGATGATTTTTATTTATTTAGTAATTTAGGCAATTAAATTAGTAATTATCTATTAATTACTTAAAATGCATATTTAGAGTGGTTATCTGATTAGTTTTGATCTGATCTTTTTTTCCAAGAAATGAAAATACTAAAAAGTAGTTAATCCTAAAATTTGATTCTAAATGGGCTCATATTGTTTTCTATAGAAATATTTAAAGAAACTAGACTTTTATGCAAAAGAAACATAAAAAGATGGTGCCTCGACGACCGAGACTCTGGCCCAATGCGGACCAGAGAATCAACGCCCCTATTTTTGTAGGACCCAAACAGAGTCCTAGGGGTGGGGTATTCACCCAAGATCCATGGAAAAGGAGGCTATAAAAGCCTCATTATCTGATAAAAGGAGACCAGACAATGACTATTCTAAGGTTTTGTTGGAGACCGAGAGAGGGAGAAGGAGAAGAAAGAAGAGAGGCAGCATCACGGGAGGTGGTTGTGAAGGATTTAGGTAGGGATCTTTGATCCCGACCACTTTTTAGGTGTGTTGGGTGCCACCCTGGCTTCCGAGTGATGACTAAAGCTGATGGATGCTCGCACACTCGCCGGTGTGGCCTAGGCATTGACGATGGAGCTCATTAGAGAAGACCCTAGGTGACGGCCTGTGTTGGTAGAAATAAGAGACCTCCCCCTTCTTCGGTTCCATGGGTGGAGTAGGAGTGGAACCCCGACTAGTTTTGGATCTGAAGAACATGCCCAAGTTGGCCAGGCACTCGATGTGGCACAATATTAGCCACTAGATTAGTTCTAGATAGCTAAGACATTTCTAGAAGAGGTAACTTTATAAATTCAATATCTTTTAATATAGAGATTTTTTTGGGATGCATAAGGTATCAATGGAAAGGATTTTGAGTTTCCTATGCCTTAAAAATATCCTCAACATATAAATTTGATGTTTAAGAGCACATTTATTTTATGTACTAAGAACTATATCATTTTAATTTTGTAAACATTAAAAATAGCAAAAAACTTCATATATTCATGGAAATTTAGTACTAAGTATATTTTGATTTATGTAACATAATTTTAAAGCCAAATCATTTCGATTTAATAAGGTTTTTGATGTACCCTAATAAGGGCATTATGGGTATTTCACCTATTGATTCACAACAAAACAATATGAAAGCTTTACCTAAACCTTAATATGCATTGTTTTACTATTTATGATGTTTTATGGAGTTTCATGTATACGTATATCAATATATGATTTTTTAGCCTAAGTGGCCATTATATAAGATAATTACTTACGATTTGTGTGATAACTTGTAATTCATGCCCTATTTTGAAAGGAAAATGATTTTAATTGTATTTTTCTCAGAAGTCAGAAGTCATTCAATGAGGTTAGTACATTTTATAACATTTGAGGTTTATAATCAATATGTGAGGCCATTTTAGTGCATAAGACATTTTTCGTCTTATTTGAGTATAAAGATTATAGTAGTTGTATATTAATGTAAGTGTTGATATATGTTCAATGCTAAGGTTTTATTGTGGTTTTAGATCAGCATTGTGTTTAGTCTAAGTAATAACCCTAAGCTAGTTTTAGGAGCTCAGGGTAATGGGTTTGAGATATAGATATGGAAATAAGGAATATACATGACTTATAGAATTTCGTTAATGCCTAGATGAATACATTGTGAACTAAGGAATCCAGACTACATTAAGGATATCCTCAAACAAGGTAAGTGGGCCATGTCCATTGAATTTCATTAGTGTTATTATACAACCTACACATTTATACTAAGCAACTTAGAGATTCACTTACTTTCAGACTTCAATATTTCATATCTTATCATGCTTTAAGTAATTAGATTTCATTCAGCTTGAATTGTGTTGCCACATTATCAGAATTCAAAGTATTTGAGATTTATATAATGTTCAAAAATTCAATATTTATATGCTTAGTTCAATTTATTTTTTTAAGTCCTTGGGCTCAGATATATGTTTTTTGTATAATTACTAAATTTAAAGAGATTTAGATTAAGATTTATCTAGTCAATAAGAATATCAAATTTAGATTTAGAGTTAGATTCAGTTAAGAATTGAAGAATAGAGATACAAAATCAAAGATAATAGACTAATATTCTAGATAAGAAATTTAGAAAAAAATCAGAGATAAGAGATTAAGATTTAGAGATAAGAAATCTAGAATAGATTCAGAGATAAAGATTAGGATTCAAATATAAGATATTGAAATTTAGAAAAAGAAATTAAGAAAAAAGATAGAAAATGACACCAGAACATTAATACATTATAAGATAAGTCCTCACCAAAGAGTCCCATGATGATTTTTGAGGACACTCTGTGTGTCATAGAGGGCATATAGTGCCAACAAAGATGTGTGTTGCACCATAGAGGACACTTTGGTGTCAATAGAGGGTGTGTTGCACCATAGAGGACACTTCGGTGTCAATAGAGGAGGACTTATTGTATAATGGTGGCCACAAGAAGATAAAACACATAAATAAAAGACACATCGATTCCATATAAGTTTATTATTAGTTCAATTTTCACTTTTTATATTTTGTATGTTTATCTTATTAGAAATTCAATGCCACTTACTCTAACCTAGGTTTCCCTTTATGCATGGATGGGGATGAGATGTCCCCATATAAAAAACTTCAAGAGGTAGTCATGACAAAATTATGCAGTGACAACTTGAGGATGTTTTCTTGGTGTGGTGCCATCTCCACGATATAAAACATTAAGACATAGTAAATGGTTTAACATCATGTATATAGTCTTTTTGTAAAGTTTGGTGTATATAAGTTTCTTTTCCCCTGAGAATTTATGAAAATGTATTTCATACACATTCTATAATGGTTATTGTCTATTATTAGTGTTGTAACATACTAGATCTCAAACCCTACCCTAGAAGTTTGATCTTTTGGAGGTAGCCAAACAAGGTTGAGGATAGATCTAGGTGAGATTTAGTAAAATCCTAATGATTTAATGCATGTATAAATCACCCTAATGTAACCTAATGTCCTCACATTAGTCTTAGAATTATAATGGATATATAAAATATGTCACATAACTCTTTTGGTGATAATATGAAGATGAGGAACCTAGTTGGATAAGCAATAATGATAATAGTGAAATAATATGATAGTGTGTTAATAATGGCCATAAATATTAACTATGTCATAACTCATTAAAAGTAACCCCAAAAGTGGAATCTAAGTTAAAAATCGTGTTCCTTGGGTCCCAGTTGCCTTGGGTGTCAAGTTTCACATTATTCACATAATATTAATTAATTTAATTCATTTTGGAAAGAGATGATCTAAGTTTTTCTTTAAATATTAAATAAAATATTAAATGACTCCAAAAGTGGAAAATAATCTTGGATTCATAATTTAAATAATAAATATAGCCTTAGAGTGGATTTTCATCCAATTTGGAGAAAGTTTGCTTAAAAGGAGAAATCAGGAGAGAGAAAGTGTATAGAACCTTTAAAATATTAAATATTTGCAACGACCTCTCCAATATGTAACATTGATGGAAAATTTGTATCCAACACATTAAATATGACTTGTGGGTGAAGTTTCATCAAATTTGGAGAATCTTAAAGTCATTAATACATGAGGAAAGAGAAAATAGTATTTGATTTATTTAACACTTCAAAGGTTCTCAAAAGGCAAATCTAATTGTATAATCGGATTGTAGATGCCTTAATTGATCTCTGTGCAAAATTTCATCTAATTTGGGTAATGTTTGGACCCTCTATTGAAAAGAGAGAAAAAGGAAATAATTTTAATGTCACTTTATTCGAATCGGATTTGAATTGCATTGATTGTCACGCAGTTTATTTCCAATTTATTTATTATACAGTTCATTTTTCCAGTCCTCCCATAGTTGGTTAGTCATGTAGTCTCTTTTCTAGTCTTTGTGTGGGCTTGGTATGGGCCGTTGGATCTAGAATCCAATGGTAACTGCTCTACCACCTTCCTCCTCTCTCCTTGTTTCCTTGCAAACATGTGTTGTTTTCCTTCTCTGATTCTTCACATCCTTCTCACTTCCCACTTCTCATCTGACTCCAGTTTCTTCACCTTCACTTTCCTTTCCATCTTGCAAACCAATAGGTATATATATCCCCTGGGGTTCCCTGCGTTTCTTGAACAGTCTGCACCCGCGGTCCTCTTCCCCTATTCTTCCTCTGTCTAGTTACCTTCTTTCCTCTTCCATGCCTTAGCATGCCACTATAACCCCTGAATATAGGTCCCCGATCTCTGTCGGGATCCCAGAATCACTTCCCCTATTCTGGTTTGGCTTATTTTGATCCTAATCAACACTTCCCTATTTCACTCACCGCGCTATGAAGCCAGGTTGTGGGGATGGCGTTTCAGAGCCTAACGATGACCAGCAGATGGCTCGAAAGGGTCATATACACCATTTGAAGGTAGATCACCCTTCAATTACTCGGTCTATCAAGGCTTGCTCTTTTCCCCCTTTTTAACTCTTGCTTGTTGTTCACGATGCAATGATCACTTCCTTTCCTTCTCGGCTCATGTGTGGGTTGTCTACGATTGTGGAATCTCGACAAAGATGCTAGAGGAGTTTTCCACTCTTTTTGGGGCTTGACTCACCCTTTGGCTTCTTGACTAGAAGCTGCTTGGCATCCATGGTGGGATCACTACCTCACTACATTGGGGAAGAAACCCCTATGTTGTTTCTCTTCCCTACCCTCATTTTCCTTTTTGTTTTGATTTTTCTCTCAAGGGCATTTTGGTATTTTTGTGCCTTGTTTCTTTTGTTTGGAGTGGGTTCAACTGAGATTTGACCGAGGGACATGGCCGCTTGCAGTTGGTCCATGTCAGCTGGGCCCGGCTTCCGCCCTCTCTCCCTTTCTTTTGCAATTTCTCGGCTTACGTTCCATTTTCTAAATATATGATTCGTCAAAATTCTAAAATGTATAACTAATTATCTATTGGGCCAAAAATTACAAATAAACAGTCATTGGATTTAGAAAAATAAGGACTTTCTAATGGTATTAGTTTTGTTTCCTGAATCCAATGTTCAAATTATGTGATTTTAATGGATTAATCTAAATAAGTAAAATTCATAACTAATAATTTATAAGTTATAAAAATATAATAAAATATGTTTTGGACTCATAAAAATATAACCCAAAATATAGAGTGGTTTGGTAACCTAATTTACATATAATAAAAAGGTGATTTTTAGGGTTTTGAATAATTAATGGAAACCTAACCCTAATTCCACATATATGCATCATAGGTTCTTTGGAGGCCTAGGCTTGGACCTAGACTTGGCTTTAGATAGAGTAGACTCTGAAGTTGAGGTATGTTGTATCCCCTATTATTCTATGTTGATCAATTCACCTATATTATTCTTTCTCTTGGTCCTATGGACAATAGCCTATACACATTGCTTTTATCTTATGATATCATGGTTCTTGTAAACTATCCTGTTTGTGGTAATATTGGATATTCTATTAACTCTTATCTTGGGCCTTGGTGCATGTTGGTTTTATTTGATGCTATGTGCCCACTATGATGTGGATGTTTATTTGTGAATATGTGATATCTTGTTCCCACTTGCATGTAGATGTATGTGTTGTCCATTGTGTGATGGAAACATTGTATAATTTTGACCATACTTTTCTACTTGCCTCTACATTTTACATGCTATGTGATTCAGTAGCACTAGAATAGTGTAATTGCATTGGTTTTTGTTTATGGTAGATGTGTAATTTCCTGCAGAGTATATGTGTAATTTCCTGCTCTTTTGGTATAGAAAGGTTACCTCATACCCAAGGCAAGATGTATGATTATTGGCCCATATTTTATATATATTGGGAGTTTCACAGTGCATCATTCTCTCTCAGGTTTCAAGGATGTGAAGCCTTGGCCGACTTTGTATTTATATTGTTTTAGGTCTATGTTTATCTCACATGCATGTAGGATATTGATGATGATTATGGGGTGTTTGCCCTACTTATGCTTCATTTCCCACCATGGTAGTGGATGTATTTATGGAACAATCTTTTTATGTTATTTTATGGCAAGTATCATTCTTGTTGTGATCCTTTGTCTTGATACCCACTTGGGTGGTACTTTTCTTTTCTATGGGAAGCTTCACTTTATTTGATGTCCTTATTTCATATATTGCTCAATTTACTTTTTAGTATGCACATACCATCCTTTGTTGATGTCATCTATTTTTCTCTTCTTACTAGGGTATGCTTCCAACCTTAGGTGAAGGATATGGTGGACATGGCATAAAAACATGGACTTAGATTGAGAAGTTAAAGCTTGGAGACAATCTTGAGGTAGTATAGATTTCCCACTATGTGGATCCTTGTGATGTACCTTGACATTAAGTTTAAGATGTTCTTCTTTACCCTTATGAGAAATGGAATATAGTCATCATTTTCTTCCGCTACTACACTTTGGTTTTTTTGAGTACCATACATAAGATTTAAAAATTTTACACCCACTCCAAGATACCTTAAGGGTGTGTTTGGAGTGGAGGTTTTATTCTTCAAAATTATAGTAGGTAGTGGTTCCCCTATGGGACCCCACTCCTTACAAGTTTTATGTATATCATGTCAGTAACACTCCAAAAAAGAATAGCTTCTGTTCATGTCATATGGAAATTGGGATGTTACAATATGGTATCAGAGCAATAATGTAGATGGCCATCAGGAAAATTCTGATATTCTTAGTTTAGATTTCCCATTAGAGACCATTTGAGACTAGATAGATTTAGAAAGACAACTAGTAATTGTGATTATCAAAGAAGTGAGTCAAAGATGGTAGAATCTAAGGTTTAATCATGCATAGATTTTGAGATATGTATTATGGTTAGTGTCTAGATACTTTTGACTTTTGTGTTAACTTTAAATTTATGCATATCATGCCCTATCTTTTCCCCACATGTTTGTGGTATGGGACACAAGCTTATGGGGTTTTGTATATGGGAAGTTATATGCATAATCATATACTTATATTCTAATCACACTCTTTCTAGTTCATATGATATGGAACATATGTACTATCAAGTGACATAAATATGAAAAAACATGGATCTTTTAGATGTATGACCAGAAAACATGCATCCAGAGGTGAAAAAAAATAAGTTGACACACAAGGTTTGAGGTAGATGGTCACCTAATCCTAATTGCATGCCTATGAGGACCATATAATGCAAACTAAAGGTAGATAATTTGAAATAGAGGAGTGTCTTGGCTTTAAAGTGGAATAATGAGTGGAGGAAGATGAGGCCTTTTCCTACTATAATTGATGACAATCAGAGAAGTCTTGATGTCCTTAGGAATTTCAACCCAAGGAGGGATTACAATCACAAGTCTAATCATGATGGTTGTCAAAGAAAATACTTGAGGATAATAGAATTGATGTTACAAACCAAGTTTAAGCTTAAATGTATAATGATTGCTAGAGGTGAAGAAAAGTCTTTTAAGGATATATATGAGGATGATTTAAGCATATGGTGATACAATATTTGTGATAGTATGAATCATTGGTCTAGGATCACAATAATATGGAGTTCTACCTAATGTTGATATAAGATAGAGCCTAGAAAAGATGATTGATTAATGTTTCTTTGGATAGTTTTAGGGATAATAATGGTTATATGGTAAGACAATGACTACAAGTACATTGGTGTTATCTAGCTAATAGCACCATGATAAGATGAGGAAACATCATTTTGACCTTATAGTGTGGTATAATTTTAGAGGAGATGGGAGTCTGAATGACTTTAGTGTGTGATTTCACAAAATATGTGAGCCTTGGCCATGAGTATTCAGTTATAGTTAGACTTGATACATTTGCATGTTTAATACCACTCAGCAAGGTGTCCATAATTTACTTGTTAATATGATCTCAACCAGAGTAATGTAGTTAAAGATTAATTATTTAAGATTGAGATGTGGGTGATTTAGTTCCAAGTAAAGATATGTTATTATTGTTTATCAAGATGATCAAGATTTATGATGTAAGTCCATTAAGAGTTATGCCTTACTATTTTATGATAAGTATTTATTAATCTCAACATATTTACATGATTCTCAAATAATACTTTCATGATTTATGTGATCCAATGTTCTAAGATATTAAGATAAGACAAGCAAGTAACATTTTCTTACTTTCATGGCTATATCATTATTGTGTCTAAGACTTCATGTAGATACATGTTAATAAAGATTCTAGGAATGATTAAGATCTAAGAATTAAATGCCAAATAAGATAATAAGATCTAAAATATGCATTAATATTCATATAAGATTAGATTTAATTATATGAAATGAAATTATGGAGTTAGACGTAGGCTCTAATGTAAGCCAACTCAAGAGACATGACCCAGTGCCTTAACACATGCTAATTTAGATACTACTCAGGCCATATGTGCATGTTATGTTACCAGGAACCTCAATGCAAGTCATGATACCTAGGTACCATATTACAAGTCTTTAGAGAAAGATACATAAAAAGAAGTAATTAGGAGTAAATAAAGAGTAGTTGTTTACACTTAAAAAAAATTCACAGATTTCCATGTACATACGTAATTGATTTATTTGATCCAATGTTCTTGGATACTAAGGTAAGACATGCAAGTAAAATTTTCATACTTTGATGGCTATATCCTTATTGTCTCTATGACCTCATGTAGAGACATATTAATAAATATTATTAGAATGATTAAGATCGAAGAATTAAATGCATGATAAGATAATAATATTTGAATATGCATTAATATTCATTTTAGATTAGATTTAATGATACGGAATGAGGTTATGGAGTTAGGCCTAAGTATCTGTAATGTAAGACAACTGAAGAGACATGACCCAGGGCCTTAAATCAAGCCAATTTAGATACATTAATTAGGTCATGTGTGCATGTTATGTTACCCAGGCACCTTAATGCAAATCATGAGACCTAGGTATGAGAGTACAAGTCTCTAATGAAAGATAGATAAGAAGAAAGAATTAGGAGTAAATAAAGAGTAGTTTTTTACACTTAAAATTTTTTCATAGGTTTCCATGTTGGTTGTACATGCTAGTTTGATAAGGTTGTTAGACATAGTTGTTATCCATGAGAAGGTCATAATTTAAAGGTGCCTATGAGACTTTATGAAAATCGTCAAGAGTTAGTGTATGAAAGGTATGTGAAACCCTAAGGTTGATAGCCTCCTATGGTTTAGCCAAATTTCAAGGATGAAATTCCCAAGAAGGTGGGTAGTATTATCACACCCTAATTTTTGGAACTTAACAATTCAAGATAGGATTGATTTTGTTATAATAAGGTTCCATCCAATTTTTATGATATTTGGATTTAAGGGAAAATGAATGTACATATGCCTTTTTTCAAATTGGGACTTTTTTTAATATCCTCAAAGTTTGCAAATCTTATATTTAATTTGTTGGTATGAGATGATCACCAAATTCAAATAACAAAGAAATTGTGATGACTTGGTTTAGTGGTTTGAGCCCTAGTCCTAGTTTGGATCTTCATATTAGCAAGTAAAGTAATATTAATCAAATGTATCATAGGAAGCTTCCATTGTGTCACTTAAAATGTTAATATTTATGATTGAGAATAAGATTAAGCTTATGAATCTTTTATAAGGCCATGGAGTGGGCCATGTGCCCTGGAACCCAATTCGAGCCCTATTGGGGCAGTTAGGATTTTCACATGGGTCCTTGGAGTACTAATTTGAGGATTGAGCATTTCATGTTCATAATAAATACTCAAAATATTTTTAGTAGATGGATGACTAGAATATAAGAGTGGAAGAAATTTCAGATGATTTTTATTTATTTAGTGATGTAGGTAATTAAATTAGTAATTATCTATTAATTACATAAAATACAAATTCGGAGTGGTTATCTAATTAGTTTTGATCTAATATTTTTTCTAAGAAAGGATAATGGTAAAAAGTAGTTAGAACTTAAATTTTATTCTAAATGGGCTCATATTGTGGTCTACATAAATTTTTCTAGAAACTAGACTATTATGCAAAAGAAATATAAAAAGGGTGGGTGAGCGACCGAGACTCCAACCCAGTGTGGACTAGAGAACTGACACTCCTATTTTTGCAGGACCCAAACATAGTTCTAGGGGTGGAGGTCTTGACCTGAGATCCAAGGAGGAGGCTATAAAAGACTTGTTGTTTGAGAAAAGGAGATTAGATAATGGCTATTCTTGGGTTTTGTTGGAGATAGAGAGAGGGGGAAGGAGAATGAAGGAGAAAGAAGAGAGGAGATGTTGTGGGAGGCAGTGGTGAAGGTTTCACCCGACCACATGTTGGGTGTATTGCGTTCCACCCTAGCTATCGAGGCACGACCGAAGCTGATGGATGCCTGCGCACGAGCCAATTTGTGATGGGTTTCGACAATGGAGCTTGTCGGAGAGGACTCTAGGTGATAATAGCTTGCACTGGAAGAAACACGAGAGCTCCCCCTTCTTTGGTTCCATGGGTGGAGTGGGAGTTGAACCCTGACTGGTTTTGGGACAGAAGCACATGCCCAAGTTGGCCAGGCGCTCAATGTGGCACAATACTAACAATTAGATCAGCTCTGGATGGCTGAGATATTCTTGGAAAAGGTAATTTTATAAAATTAATATATTTTAATATAGGGATCAATTTGGGATGAACAAGGTATCAATGGAAATGATTATGAGTTTTATATGCCTTAAAATATCCTCAACAGATGATTTTTATGTTTAAGCTCACATATATTTTATGTACTAAGAGCTATATGATTTAAATGTTGTAAACATTAAAAATAGCAAATGACTTCATAAAATTAATGGAAATGTAGTACTAAGTATATTTTGAATGTTTAACATAATTAATTACAAAACCTTATCATTTTGATTTGAAGTTTTCATAAGGTTTTTGATGTAAATCATAATGAGGGCATTATGGGTATTTCACCTATTGATTCACAATGAAATGAGAGATTTTACCTAAACCTTAATATGCATCACTTTTACCATCTCTGAAGTTTTATGTATTTGTATCAATATATGATTTTTTAGCCTAAGTGTCCATTATATAAGATAATTACTTATGATTTGTGGGATAACGTGTAATCCATGTACTATATGGTAAGGAAAATGATTTTAATTGTATTTTCCTCCATAGTCAGAAGTAATTTAGTGAGATTAGTATATTTTATCTTATATGAGGCTCACAGTCAATATATGATGTCATATTAGTGCATTAGATAATTTTTGTCTTATTTGAGTATAAAGATTATAGTAGTTATATAATGTGAGTTTTAATATATGTTCAATGCTAAGGTTTTATTGTGGTTTAGATCATAATTACGTTTAGTCTAAGTAATAACCCTAAGCTAGTTTAGGAGCTCAAGGTGATGGGTTTGAGATACAGAAATGGAAAGATGGAGTACACATGACTTATAGAATTTTGTTAATACCTAGTTGAATATGTTGTGAACCAAGGAATCCAGACTATGTTAAGGATATCCTCAAATAAGGCAAGTTGGCCATGTCCATTGAATTTCATTATTATTATAATTCAGCCTACACATTTATATAAAGTAACTTAGAGACTAAATTACTTTCAGACTTTAGTATTTCATTTCTTATCATGCTTTAAGTAATCAGATTTCATTCAGCTTGAATTATGTTCCTAGATTATCAGTTTTAAATATTTGAGATTTATATAATGTTCAGACCCTCTATATTTATATGCTTAGTTCAATTATTTTCTCAAGACCTTAGGCTCAGATATAATTTTTTGTATAATTTCTAAATTAAAGAGCTTTAGAATAAGATTTATCTAGTCAATAAGAATATCAAATTTTACATTCAGAGTTAGATTTAGATAAGAATTAAAGAATAACGAGACAAAATGTGAGATAATATATAAAGTTTTTAAGATAAGAAATTCAGAAAATATTCAAAGATAAGATTTTAGATTCAGAGATAAGAAACTAAAAACATATTTAGAGATAAGAGATTAAGGTTTAGATAAAGATATTGAGATTTAGAACAAAGATAGAAAATGACACTAGAACATTAATACATTATATGATAAGTCCTCACCAGAGAGTCCTGAGATGATTTTAGAAGACACTTTGTGTGTCATAAGGGCATATAGTCCCAATAGAGAGGTGTGTTTCTCCATAGAGGACACTTTAGTGTCAACAGAGGGTACTTAGTGCCAAGAGAGGGTGTGTTGCACCATATATAACACTTAGGTGTCAACAGGGGAGGACTTATCAAATAATGGTGTCCATAAGAAGATATAAGGCATAAATAAAAGAGACATCAATTCATTATAAGTTTATAGCTTTCATATATTACGTCAGCTTTCAGTTATAGTATGCTTATATTTTTCTTATTAGAAATTTGTTGCCACTTACTCTAACCTAGGTTTCCCTTTATGGATGGTTGGGGACAAGATGTCCACAGATACCAAACTTCAGGAGGAAGTCATGACAAGACGATGTGGTGACAAAATGTAGGATGCTTTCTTGTTGGGGCACCATCTACACGATCTGAGACATTAAGACAGAGTACATGTTTTAACATCATGTATATAGTATTTTTATAAAGATTGGTGTATGTTGAGAACCTATGAGAATTTATTTCATACACTGTCTATAATGGTTATTGTCTATTATTATTGTTAACCATGTTAGTAACACAAAAAAATAGCTAAAAAAAATAGCTCACGCTCATGTCATATGAAAATTGGGGTGTTACAAGATGAGATGTAGAGGCGCCATCCTGACCATTTCTAGTGTATAGGGACAAAACTCTAATAGGAGGGGATATTTGTAAGAACCCGTTCCTAAATTACATAATATTATAGTTGAATCTTCTTATAATTCAGTAGGTATCAATTAATTTTCTCATAATTAGGTTGTATCTTACTTGAAACTCTATTTTTTGGATATTTCATTGCTTTAGGTTGTTAGTTTTGAAGGGTTATAAATTGAAAACCCTAATCGCATGAAATAATTAATAGAAAATGTGATAATAAACTTAGTGTTAAGTATATTAATCTAGTAAAATATTTTTACAATATTGTATGTAATTGTGGTTCTCATAAATTGTTGATTTGTATTGTAGAAAAAAAACCAGGAGTCTTTCTAAAAAAAATTCATAATTTTAAGAGTTTTCTTTTGTTCGGTCGAGTTTTCTCAGGACAAGCTCAGTTGGCCATGCTATACAGCCTGAAGTATAGCAGTATAGTATTCTATTTGTAAGAAAATATTGGCTTATCCAATTTAGTTGAAATTCTAATTATTGGTACAATACTTGATATAAGATAACATACTAAATTTTATAATTTTTTGAGGAATTTGTGTCACAACAAAATCTTGCATCCGCTGAGTTTCTTACCAAGAACAACTTGGATGACCAAATTTTCTAGAAAAATAAAAAAGGATTGGAAAATATCTATAATTAATTATATTCAGAATATTCACGGGTATATAGGGACACTACTACAATCCAAGAAACTCCCAATTCTGTCATACACTTCAGAGTGTGAAATTTCATAAGAGAGGATGACATTCTAGGGTTTAGAGAATTTGAAGTTGAAATTTTGGATTCTAGGCTTTTCTCCTTACAAGGTTGGTGAATTTTGTTTAAATCATCAATATTTGCTTGGTTTTCTTTATGTTTACTCTATTTTTAGTATAGATTTCATCTATCTATGGATATAGAGAAAAATATCCCAACTCGATCTCTTTTTTAATTCTTTTTCTTCCTTTCTTCTTCTTCTAGGATCTTGAGCAAATGCTTTAATAAAGGTAATTGTTTACAATATGCATCTAAATAAATGCCTTTGTAGAGGCACATGCTACCAATTGACCTGCTAAACCTTTTTGTATGGCAAACCCTAAGTATATAAAGATAAACTTTGAAGATGTATATTATGGCAACACCACATTCCTATTGAGCAAATAGGAGCAAGAATTTTTTGATTTCTTTTAAGCTTGAATTATATTTGAATATATTAGTACATGACCTACAAAGTAATATTCTTAATACGTGATATGAGTGGTATGAGTTTATTTGAAAACTCTCATTGAATAATAACATTTATTGTACTCATAAGATTCCAATTGAGGAAAATTGAGCACTTTCAAAAATTTACAAGAATGTTTTGTTTATTTGATCTTAAATATCATTCTAGTCCTTATCCTTTCAATTAGATCAATTAAATGATAGATTATGTTGATTGTAAATATGAATGTATTGGATTTAGTTTATCCATTTTTTCTATCTATATATTACAAACATTTTTGGTTGATTAATCATGGGGTATTATACATAGTTTTGTGAATTATTGAGAAGTTATTGGCTAACTTGCATTTACATAATAAAATTTGATTTGTATGGTGATTGTAGTTTGAATTAGGCATTATTGTATCTATAAAACCATAATCCACATATTTAGGGTGATAATGAGAAACCACATATATGTCACATAATTGCCTTTTATTTTCTTTAAAGTGAGATATTGCATTTAATACTCATCATAACCTTAACTCATCTAAATAAGAGCCCTGAACACTATGATTTCCCCCCAAGTTTTGTACTGGGGAAATGAAACAATATTTCTTCTAGTAGTCCTTGGATTATGAAAAGGAATACTGGAGTGTGATTCTAGACCTCAAAGTCTAGATCACCATAATTTGTAAAGATTTCAAGAAGAAAGGCTAACCTAAATTCTATATTGCTAAGTAAATGAAATGGGTTGTAATTGAATCAATGCCATGATATTTTTTATCTTTATATGGAAGTGATCAATGCAGATAGATTTTTTTATTATCTCATATATGATCCCCTAGCTTTGACATTTATGTCATTAAACCTATCTAATGTACCTAATATGAGGTTTTTAAGGTAGAGATGCATTATGCTCTTACATAGAATGTTTGGCAACCCTAAGGCAGACCAAATTATGTGTCTTATCTTAGGGTTTCCCATTAAACCTAAGATGCTGACCGCAAATCATTGACATGAGAATCTTGTGTGGCAACTTTTAGTTGACCAAGTACATATCAAATAATTTCATGGAAAACCTAGTAATAAATCTTGACAAACCAAGATACAATATTTTATTATGTATCTCCAATTCCATGTTTGTTTCTCTTCATTATGTCATGTTCATTCTATCCAACTTATATCTGCCATTACCTACTTAATATTTCAAAGTATTTGACTTATTATGAAATACACTAATTTTGATCTGTTTAAAAATGATTAGTTCAGTGTTAGTTTTGTCTTAAACCTACTCCACTCACTCAGTGTGTTGGTAAGTGGTGGATTGAAATATTTTAGGTATCAATTCAGGTTCAGTCCACCAATGTAGTGATCGTTTCTTCACCATATGATGTGGGAATTCTTTTCTTGTTGTAGGTTATATGTTTAGGCTATCCCTATACTAGGGAATTTGGGGAGGGTGTGTGTGTATAGTGATGTACTTTATCTTGGACTAGATCACATATGTTAATGTAATAATATAAATTTCTACTTCATGTTGTAGTAGAGTTTTATCATGAACAATGTTTATACCTAGGGTTTTCTTATATATGATATGATGAAAATGATTACAACTTTAATTGATTGTACCAACTCTGAAACTTGAAAATGTTATTTTTTCATATAATAAAATGCATTTATTCTAGGATTTATTTGCTAATATGAGGATTTGTGTGGTTAATTTGGAATACCCCATGGGATCTTATAGGTGGAATCCCACAATACCCCACTAAGTAAGATGTTTATGCTATAATTATATTATCCATGTTAGGATGCATTAAACATATTCAATAGGATGAGGTACATATGAGAATCTTGAGTTGTAACCCTAATGTGATAGGACCCATAAGCTCATATATGAAAATGTAATTTAGCTATGATATATCTCTTTAGATGTTTTTAGATTTTTTTAAAGATGGAGTAAGGTAATTAGGAAGTTGAAGTAGTAGGATAAGGAGATATTATATATACATACTATATCTTTTCTCTCACAATTATTTTGATCTCCTCTTTGGTTTATGTCTCTATGATGACTTGATTTTCTCTCGCTTCAGATATGAATGTTATCTCTCTTCATTGCCCTAATTTCGATCCCTTATGTTTAGTTTCATGCTTTTAAGGGGCCTTTGATGCTTAATTGTAGTCATGTTGCTTTTATGTTAAAAGATGTGACATTAATATCAATGTTGACCTAAGCTTCATGCTTTAATGTATAACCATCTTGCAATAAAACATTGAAACTCATTAGCATGCCTTCCATGATCTCTAATATATACCATGTTGTAGAGGATTCATTACATATCCAAGGGGACAAAAATATCCTCACTCGGAGCTATAAATTCCAAGCTATTACCTTTTAAATTTTCCTATTTAATCTTTGTTTTGACTTCTTTTTTCCTATTGGGTCCTTGGCTGACCATGTTTTGTGCCCAAGGGCATGCAACCTAGTATAGATATATTTCTTTTCCCTCTCTTTTTCACTTGCTATGCACTACCCATTGTGTTGACCAATCAGAATCATCCAATCTACTAGCCACGAATTCACTCCTAAATCCAATAATCATATGACCTTCTTCAACATTGTTCCGCACACATCTTACTAGCATAGACTTGTGCCCCCTAGCAAAAATTTATATATTATTTTTTTATCTTTCTTCTTCCCCTCTCTTTTACCTCTTTTTCCCACCGTCAGAATCCCCTTTGTTTCTTGCTTCTCCCAAGAAGCAGTAAAGGTTGTGACTGCCCATGGTGCTTTGGGGCTTCTGACCCTAGCTTATTCGGGCCTATCCCAACCGACCATCATATTTGTAACGTTACCACAGAGCCATCCGATTAGGTATGGTGCCCCCGATCTGTGTCCCACTCCTACATTGGGTACTGACAAAGGGCTGATGTTGCAGCTTGCCCTTCAGACGTGGGAGGGAGCCAGTGAAGATGGTGACCGTACAAGGGTCAGATACTGATGAACCACAATGAGACAAATATCCAATGGCCCATAGCCTTAGTGGCCACCTCTACCCCCTACACGTAACTTATACCATGCCCACCAATCATGGTGTTTTGTGTTCGCAATAGGAGTGGCCCACTCCATCTATCTCGATGCCATGAAATCAATAACATGAAATGGTAACACCCTCATTTCTATAGAGGTAGAATGAAATATGTTAAAAATGCATAACTCCCTACCCCTAACCCAAATGATAGAAATTATGTATCAAACTCATTAGCTCAACAAGATCTTTGCATGGACATGTTTGCATACCCTAAATTTCCTTATAATCTTCCTATTTTACTAAAGATATGATCTTTGACTATATGTGAGAATATTAGATACATGTTCATGATAAATATTATGTATTTAATGATCATCTTCCTGAAAAAAATTAGTAGATTTTGATGAAATTTTTCTAAAGATTCAACCTTGAACTCATTTGTTGTACCCTATTATGAACCTTGACTCATATTTTTCTTAAAATGCACTTTCACGCTAATATGATAATCGTGATACTCCAATATCATAAATAATGGACCAAATCATTATCTTTGTCCCAAATCAGTAGCTTTGGATGTCTTGTGACCTAAGAATCATTTTGACCATAATATGCACGATTTGTAGATTTATGATGCTAAATGTACCATAAATATCTTTTGGACTTCAAATAATGAATTTTAACCAAAGTTGTAACCTTGCATATATATGACATAGCTCACCCTAATTTTGAAAATTTGTAAAATGAACCCCTTATTTGATACAATATCACCCCATTAACCCTCTATACTCCTCTGTAGTCCATGTGAATGCATGCATGTACCCTATATATGAAAAATGCATTTTTATGCCTTAATCAAATGATACCTTTGACCTATGTGATGCATCAAACTCTTTTATATTCTCAAAGTCAGTATACTCATGGTGTTATGTGGTCTAAATGCCTAATGTCGGCCCTTTTTTGATATAGTGATGTATGTGACACTAATCCACCCGTATCTATCTCTTATGTGACATCTATGACTTAAATTATGTTCTTATGCCTTAAACCTGATATGGATCTAATTCTTATGTCCATACCCCTTAAATTAGAGTTGAATATAACCTTTTTGACCCCCTTGTTATGGATGTCACACTTAGGATCTATGTCAAATCCTAGTTACATAAGTAAACTATATCAATGATTACATGTATGTTAAACTTATTGGTAATAATGTTAGAGATATAGTAACCAAAACCTTGGGAACATCTACCTAACACTGAAACATGCTTATTATGTCCTTATCATGTTGTTTTAATCTCATATATTGTCTAAATCTCATGACCTGATGAACCTTAGTCTTGTTTGCCCTATTATGAGTCAGTTGACCTTAAAATGTAGATAAGTGACATAAACCTTGTAGTAAGCATATACAATGAATGAAACTTTAAAATTACTTGAAACTTGAATCACACCTTTATAATGAACCCTTAAATAAGTAACATAATTTGAAATAAGTAACTAACAACCATGAACCTATGTTGACCAAAACCCTAATCATGGACCTGATAAATAAATAACATGTTAAACCTTCTTAATGAGGGTTATATGTTCTTAATCAAGTGTTTCTTGTGATCTAGATGGTCAAAGAAAGGTTAAGAACATATGAACGTATCTACATGGGATTTAATAATTATATAATTATTGTTTTCTTGCTTGAACCTTGATATGTATTTATGCTTTTTTACATGCACATATTTCCATGTAGTATTATACTATTATATATGTCTTGTCTCGGTGTTTTATCACTCGAGCACACAATATAGATCTTCATTGTTCAAACTTTAAAACATGGTTTACTCAATGAATTTTGTCATTTGAGATCCCTCATGTAGAAATAGGGTTAGTTAAGGGATTTGAGCCTTAAGAACCTCATGGACCCCTTCTGATGGGAAGTTGGTCAAAGGCCTTATAATGCATGATTAGCTTGATATAGTGGAGTAAACTAACTAAAATATGGGTTCCCATTTTCTTAAGTAAGTAACTCTTATTGCTCTTATTCGCTTACTTCTACAAATATTTTCAAATAATGAAAAGTTGAGATAGATGTATCTTTATGCTCTATACTCAACACCTTGTGTGCTGTCAATATGCTTGTTTCTCGTATGTTTTTGGTTTTGAGATAGCTTGGGAGATGATAGTTTGGGAGCAGGTATTCAGGTTGTATATGTATTAAGATCCTCATTTAGTGTACATGATCAAATTTGTATAATATTTTCTTAAATATGTAATTGGAAGCATTTGACAGACAATGTTGGTATTGATAATATTTGTTGAATGTTGGAAATTTGTTGGTGTATGCATGTAGTTAATCGTTCATGCATGCTAAGATTTTACATTTCTGCATTCATACTACCATGCTAGGGACAGAAACTTGATGGTCCTTTTACCATTGACTTTCTAGTCATTTGGAGTTTGAACTTGAGTAATAAATGGTTCCACGGTTGTTGTATGGTTTCTCAAAGAAAAGTATTTTTCCATTATACTATTAAATGTACTATTTTTTTATTTTATTGGTGTTTTCATCAACTAAGTCACAATGAAGGAGTGTATGAAGTTTGGTTGGAAAACCATAGAACTAGTAAGGGGAAAACCACAAATCCTAGTTTTGAGTATGAAGTGATGACTTATGAAGAGGTGGCTTGTACTAAGGTGTAGTGGACCTACACTCTCTCATCAAATTGTTTTGTGGAAGGTTGTACTTAGTAGCCTGTTAGATGCTAATGCAAACTAAATGATTGTTATGTGACATGAAAACATAGTTACATTTGATAAAATGGTTGGATGCATGACCAATGAGCATCATACACACAAAGTAATCACAACTAAAAGATGTATATGTAACCCTAATACCTTTGATGTTGATTAGTTTGATTTAATAGGTTAAATCAAAGTATGGGGTGGAATGTTTTAGTGTAAGGATGATTAGATTTCAAGGAAAAAATGTTGGGTTTTAGGGGAGGCAGAGAAGGCAGCGGAAACAAAAATTTTCTCCCCCAAACCCAGAATAAGGAAACGCATCAACGTCTATACAATAGGAAAGGATGGTTTGTGGAATCATACCTTGTCCCGAGGCTTGCTCGGCGACAATACCTCATGGCTTGCGTGGTCTTCACCTCCGGTCTTGGACGGTGTCTGTGCAGCTCCTGGTCGCACCGGGACTGACGACTCCTGGTCTCACCGGGACTGTCAGAATTGACAGCTGTCCTCCGAGCGGCAGAAATCTCCCGCCTCTGAAGTAGTCCACACAGACCACCTGGAACTCCAATCTCCTTGTCTCACATGGAATTGGAAGGAGTCTCACCCTCCTGTCAGCGTACTAGTCACTGACGCACTCTCCTGCCACCAGTCGCTTTCTGCAGTTGTCTTTCCCTTATTGTGCCTCCCTTATCGGGTAGCACTTGCTCGGGCTCTCTCAGTTACCAAAACCAGAGAGAACAGCAACTTTATAGAGAAACGGGTTGCACTGAGTTATTGTTCGAGAAGCCCCCAATACCCCTATATATAGGAGGGTCATGGGATAGGGTTTTCTATCTCGGGCAATGCGGGACTAAAGTAGGATTAGAAGGGTTCGAGATTTTCCACAAAAACAACCATCTGCGCTACCTGAACCGATCGTTTCATTTCTGAAACGGTAGATTGGGGACTTGAGTCGGTCGGTTGACACCTCAACCGATCGTTTGGGACCCATGAAATGGTTGGTTCACTTCTGAACCGATCGGTTCGTGGTCCTGATCAGTTCCCGATTGACTTTTCTTCTTTTGTTTCTAGTCGGTATCAAATACCAATCCTTGTTCCAATCAAATTGGGCAAGTGAAGCAAAAAGAAATTTCTCACCAATCCTACTTTCCCAACTTGCTCGATTGCATCAGTTGAACCGATCGTTTCAACACTTGAAGCAACTGTTTCACCCTGTCCATGAGCCGATCGACTCACCACCTGAGCTGATCGGTTCACCAAGCTCAGCCGATCGGTTCATCACATGAGACGATCGGTTGGGAGTGCAGATTGTGTAGAATCAGTCAATTGAAGTTTCAATCAATCCGATACTCTAATCAATCAGTCCAACACCTTGAACATTATGATATTGAGCTATCAATTAATTGAGTGTTTAATTGAACTACTAAACTCCTTTAGTAATCAATCTAAACATTGTTTGTGGACAAAACTCCTCTTCCAGGTTAAATCCTATGTGTGTGACCCTGTAGGTCCATTTCACATTGGTAGTGAAAGTCCATAACACTTATGACTTCACAAGAAAAGAGCGGTGCCTAGTCACACATCAGTGCTACCCAAGTGAAATAGAAAGTTGGAGAACAGCTTTCAATCCTACAATCCATGAATGGTGTTACAGTGAATGTATAATTCCTTTGTCACTGATATCCTGAATGAACTCGATGCATGGAACAGTCATCCTGTCAACGTTCATTCACTTACTTGATCTCAGAGTAGATAGGAAGAGAGATGTATGACATCAATATCACATATTGATTCACACATGCGTGCACGCCTTTCTCAATCCTACTCATCAAGTGGCCATGGATATCAAACTCCCTCAGGAGGGACAAATCCCATATCTATCACTCACCCCTCAAAAGCCCCATGTGTCAAAGCCACCCAATCATCACTTTTATAACAACCCATGTTTCAGGACTGCGTTTGATGATGTCAAAATGTGTCCAACGACATGTGTTGAGTGTAGTGATTTTAGGTCAAAGAATCACACTCACCACCATCACTGCGAGTATTGACTATGACTACCATGTCCTGGTTCCATGTGTCAAACTCACGGTGGGTCTGTCCGGTACACTTGTTCTCTAACAAGTACCTATGTGTTTGGTTTGATATCTCTATATCATGACTAATGATATTCTGTAATCAACCAACACCACAATCTAATCTTTTGTGTCATTGTTGTCTATCTACCTTCCACAATGACATCCGACTAGGGACATAACAAGAATGTACAAACTCTTAGCATCTATATGATCTCATCGTTCAGGTCCTCAACCTGAAAGCATACGTCATTGAGTACTATCACTCTCTAGACATTCAATTTGTTCTATCACTATCTCATATGACTGAACCAGAAAGAATTGGAAGCTTGCCTTTGATGTTTATCAAATCAATCTTAATGTATCCCACCAATCATCCCATTATTGTCTCTCAGGGCATACATACCAATAGACTCCCACTTGCACTACGAGCCAATCACCCTTGAATCATATTCATAGTGATCTTCTAACATGTCCCACATGTTACTCTGCTCTAGTGCGATCATAGTGAGTAATGGGAACACCTTGCCAAAGTCAGTATAAATTGCATGTCTCTCATCTCTTCATTGTACGTCACACGTATGAGATGGAGTTACCGTAATATGCGATCTAGTATTCCTTTGCTAACCTTTAGCCACATTGCATGATCAAGGATTCCATACTTGTCATCAATGAGCGGAATATCTATAAGTTCATCTCATGAAGTTCCAGATCCATATAGTATCCATTGTTGTTCTCTAACGCAAAGATACTCGACATTTCCTTTTAAATGGTTTTATTGGAACACTTCCAATTATCAACAAACTTTCACTTTTATATATCCTATATATATTGCGATTAATTTTCTATCCTTTCGGAAGTTCGCATCAATGTAACTTTTTACATTGAAATCTTCCTTATCTACATAGAACTAGTACTTCTCAAGTACTTATCAAGTTCTCATGGTATTCTAGTAACCCTTACTGGAAGTAGACAGACATCCACTCGTCATGTCTCACATACGAGTTATCAGGATGAGCACATCATATTGCCATGTCTGACATATAAGATGATGAATGCATTTTTTTCTTTCCATGTCGATACGTGCAAGATAATGGGATGATTACATACATGATAGATCCATATCTATTCTTAGTGTTCCCATTCTTCATAAGAATTGGACACTTGGCCTTGGGATACTAACTCCATGTAACATGGACAAGTTTTCTCCCACTGAATATGTGCATACTAAACCCTTCAGTACATATTGCCAATGTATGCTTTATCTTTTCAGGTCAAGAAATTTTCAAGAACTATCTCTATAGATCTCTATTCCTATCACATAGGAAACATCTCTATCTTCCTTAAAGATAATTTCCACTTTTGGATTTCCATTCTAGAACATTTCCATTTCACATCAACATATGGAATGTGAACACACTCCCACTAAATCACAGATCCCTTCTTTATCTTTGACATATCAGTCAAACCCTTTGACTATATCATCAAAGTAAAGATCCAATTCTGAGTTGCTTGTACTCAATCAATCACATTGATTAGTCCATTGTAACTTATAGACTTCATTTGCATTAGTGGATTCATAAACCTTATAGGTTGTGTCACATACACATCCTTGTTTTATTCCTCATAGGAATGCGGTTTTAGTATCCATATGCCAAATGTCTTAGTCATTAAGTTGCAATCAACAAGCATCATCCTTCTCAAAATGTTATCCATGTGTCTTAACACTTAAGATTCATTTGCACTTATGGATTTCATCCAATGGGTGCTACCATCAAGGTCATACCTTATGGTTCACATGGATGTCATTTAGGATGTAATGGTCATAAACCATAACTCAAAATTTAGTTCCTCATATTCATCTAGATAGTTGACTCATCACATGAACAACTCATCACATAGATAAATGAGGTGTATCCATCAAGGATATAACAACTTACAATTCCTTGTGATTCTTAATGTCCTTTATTTGTGTGGGGTATTCTTTTATTAAGAAGAATTCAGTTATTTGATAATCATTCTCTAACTCCTTAGAGTATGATTCCTTCTTGATTTAGACATCACCATGCCTTAATCATGAGTTCATTATGATACACTATCATAATCACTCATAAGTATTTCAAACATTTGGTCCAAGTATTTCATTCATTGATCTCATCAAGAATTAACATTTTACCAAATTTGCACTTCCTCTATGATAATCTTGAACACTTCAAGATATTCATATTGGTATTTCTCTAAACACCATTTGAAGTATTAGCATTTGTTCCAATAGGTATGTAAATACATCACATGTATCATACCTAATAGGATAATCATTCTCCCACTACCTTTAGTGAAGATTGATTAATCATGTCTAAGATATTCATGTCTCTTACTGGTTCTCTAACCAAAAGAGTCTAGATTTATCCATCACATGGAAACTAGAAATGAATTTCTCATGATTGATGCTAATTTGATTGTTTGATTTATCTATAACTTTTAATTATCATTTTATCTTATGCATATCAAATACCACAAGATAAATAAGGCATTTCCACAAAGATCCTATCTTTAGAAATTGAAACATCTCTTTATTGATTGCCATGATTGTCATACAATATGAAAAAAATAAAGTGTTTCTATCGATTGGCAAATATGAAATAGCAGTTCTCAACTCTATTTCATGCCCTTTAGGCTGAAATAAACTGAAAGGTACTCCTATCTATGGCAGAAACACTTGCTCCAATGATGGGTACTCCTTTGTTGGTCCTTTACAAAGGCCATCACTTCTTTGTGGATATTGCATATCATATATGACATATCCATATCTTGGTATCATATACCTTAGATAAAGAAGAGGTTCATTTCATGATACCTTAGGTGGAGATCTCCATCCCCTCCTTCATCTTCTTTTGTTCTTCCAGATATAGAGGGCAATCCCTCATACACCCTTTCCCCATGTGCCTTGAGGCTGAAGACAGCTTGGATTGCTGGCTAGCATCAGAACACTTCTTTGCTTTGCCCTTATCCTTGCCCTTAAGAATTACCTTTTTCTTTGATCACATCAAAGATTATGGTTTGTCTTTCTTCATCTTTGCCTCTACTATCCTCAACATGTCCAACAACTCTGTCAACGCTTGTCAAAGTTATTCGTGTTGTAGCTTATCATGAATTGTATGATTCTCGCAATATTTGCAGTATCATACCAATAGACAACTCTTGGCTCAGAGGGAATCCTTCTTAGTCAGCGTTTCCACATACCCAATCACATTGAGTGTGTGAATACCTTACTGGATCTCCTTCTGTCATGACATACTAGGACAGTGTCTTGGAGACATCATATGTCTCATGTTGTCTCTGCAACTCATAGTTCAGAGAACACAACATCAAGAGCTCCTCATCAATGTCATCCTCGGTATGCTTCCATAAGCATACTTTCAGCCATTGATGTGGTGGGATCGAGTTCATCTGGTTCTGGTATAACTAGGACTTAGAGCTTTCACTCTACGATTGAGAACAATTCTCACTGTCCTAACCAGTTGTGGAAAAATTCCCATTTAATTTGTTGGTCTCAAAGACTGATCGCAAATAAGTGATTATTGTTGATCAACCATTTATTGTACAAAAGGAAATATATGCAATTTTAGTCCAAAACTCCTTTTGACTTGTTTGATTGATTTGAATGGTTGACGATATAATTAGGCCTTTAATTAATTATCGCTCCCACTATTTTACTTCAAATTGATAGCCCTCATCGTCAATTCGGAAGATTGCAGCGTACAACCTTCTAGTGGGAAAGATCCTAAAATCCTCTAAGTCATGGACCAGCTAGGGCTGTCACCCACAACTTATATCTCTCAGGTAGGCAACTCTTGCCAATTGCATCATATGCAACTCTTGATAAGATGTCATATGCAACTCCTTGCCATGATCATCTCCATGCCTCAAGGTACTAGATCCCATCTAGATCACCTTATTAAGTCCGACCCAAAGAAAACACGATGAATATGCACCCTGCTAGGGCAGACCCACATATCCATCCTTCACACTTCCACGAGATAGATGGTGCACCATGCTAGGGCATGCCCACACTTGGTCGATCAAGATTTTCACGTGTGTCGTATTTGGAAGACATCTAAAACTTAATATTTAATGAGGGATTTGGTTTTTATATACATATACACACCACAATACATAGTACGTATCATATACATGCTATATCCCACAGAAAACATGTGAAATGATAAAAGCAATGATTATGGCCATCCTAATGTGATTCCTTGAGCCAAGAGGAATCACGGTCATCTAGGTCTACATCACATGCAACCTTTACAAGATGAACTCTGTGCTTTACCTTTATGGGTTTGATCAACTCATCACATGACTGATCGACTCGCCATCAGGCCGGTCGGCTGGGTGCCACCATCCGATTAGTTGGCTCCTCCAACCGATCAGTTCGCCTGGTCGTCATGCATCTCATCATGGCCGCCACCCTCTCGTCTCGCTCCTCGAACCGGTCATCAACCGATCGGCTCACTCCTTGAACCGATCGTCTCGAACGTCAACCGATCGGTTCACGCCTTGAACCGATCGTCTCAGCTGTCGTCAGGATGTCCTCCGTTCTTTGACATAACAGGAAATAAAATTCTATCCTATTTTACATTGTAAAAGGAGAAACCTCGAGTTACATTCGAGGGGAGCAAAGGTAGGAAAGAAATCTTGAATTATTTCGAGTTACATCACGAATAGGAGAAAGGGAAGATCGGTGCGTAGACCGAGATGCAAGCAACCACATACAACCATACACAGATAGGGTTTATTGGCCATAACCACGCTATACATCCACCACAAAACTCATTTAAGGGTGACGTGTATCGAGTGCATTCATAATACATATCATATATGTAAATTGGGATTTGTGGATTTAGGATTGGACATGCATAAAGCCAAATTTATTCGCATCGTATGCAATAAATAAAGGCGACAAACCAAAATCGATCATATTGATAATCCTAGAGTATAGAGCAGTTGACGTGGCTCTAATACCACTGTTGGGTTTTAGGGGAGGCAGAGAAGGCAGCGGAAACAAAAATTTTCTCCCCCAAACCCAGAACAAGGAAACGCGTCAACGTCTATACAATAGGAAAGGATGGTTTGTGGAATCATACCTTGTCCCGAGGCTTGCTTGGCGACAATACCTCACGGCTTGCGCGGTCTTCACCTCCGATCTTGGACGGTGTATGTGCAGCTCCTGGTCACACCGAGACTGACGACTCCTGGTCTCACCGAGACTGTCAGGATTGACAGCTGTCCTCCGAGAAGAAGAAATCTCCGTCCTCTGAAGTAGTCCACACGGACCACTTGTAACTCCAATCTCCTTGTCTCACATGGAATTGGAAGGAGTCACACCCTCCTATCAGCGTACTAGTCACTAACACACTCTCCTGCCACTAGTCACTTTCTACAGTTGTCTTTCCCTTGTTGTGCCTCCCTTATCGGGTAGCACTTGCTCGGGCTCTCTCAGTTACCAAAACTAGAGAGAACAACAACTTTACAGAGCAACTGGTTGCACTGAGTTGTTGTTCGAGAAGCCCCCAATACCCCTATATATAGGAGGGTCATGGGACAGGGTTCTCTATCCCGGGTAATGCGGGACTAAAGTAGGAGTAGAAGGGTTTGAGATTTTCCACAAAAACAACCAACTGCGCAACCTGAACCGATCGTTTCATTTCTGAAACGGTCGGTTGGGGACTTGAGTTGGTCGGTTGACACCTCAACCGACTGGTTGGGACCCATGAAATGGTCGGTTCACTTCTGAACCGGTCGGTTCGTGGTCCTGATCAGTTCGGTATTGACTTTTCTTCTTTTGTTTCTAATTGGTATCAAATACCAATCCTTATTCCAATCAAATTGGGCAAGTGAAGCAAAAAGAAATTTCTCACCAATCCTACTTTCCCAACTTGCTCGGTTGCATCAGTTGAACCGATCGTTTCAACACTTGAAGCAATCTTTTCACCCTGTCCATGAGTCGATCAACTCACCACCTGAGCCGATCGGTTCACTAAGCTCAGCCGATCGGTTCCTCACATGAGCCGATCGGTTGGGAGTGCAGATTGTGCAGAATCAGTCAATTGCAGTTTCAATCAATCTGATACTCTAATCAATCAGTCCAACACCTTGAACATTATGATATTGAGCTATCAATTAATTGAGTGTTTAATTGAACTACTAAACTCCTTTAGTAATCAATCTAAACATTATTTGTGGACAAAACTCCTCTTCCAGGTTAAATCCTATGTGTGTGACCCAGCAGGTCCATTTCATGTTGGCAGTGAAAGTCCATAACACTTATGACTTCACAAGCAAAGAGCGGTGCTTAGTCACACATCAGTTCTACCCAAGTGAAATAGAAAGTTGGAGAACAACTTTCAATCCTACAATCTGTGAATGGTGTTACAGTGAATGTATAATTCCGTTTTCACTGATATCCCGAATGAACTCGAGGCATGGAACAGTCATGCTGTCAACGTTCATTCACTTACTTGATCTCAGAGTAGATTGGAAGAGATATGTATGTTATCAATATCACATATTGATTCACACATGCGTGCACGCCTTTCTCAATCCTACTCATCAAGTGGCCATGGATATCAAACTCCCTCAGGAGGGACAAATCCCATATCTATCACTCACCCCTCAAAAGACCCATGTGTCAAAGCCACCCAATCATCACTTTTATAACAACCCATGTTTCAGGACTGTGTTTGATGATGTCAAAGTGTGCCCAACGACATGTGTTGAGTGTAGTGATTTCAGGTCAAAGAATCACACTCACCACCATCACTGCGAGTTTTGACTGTGACTACCATGTCATGGTTCCATGTGTCAAACTCACGGTGGGTCTGTCTGGTACACTTTTTCTCTAACAAGTACCTATGTGTTTGGTTTGATATCTCTATATCATGACTAATGAGATTATGTCATCAACCAACACCACAATCTAGTCTTGTGTGTCATTGTTGTCTATCTACCTTACACAATGACATCCGACTAGGGACATAAAAAGAATGTACAAACTCTCAGCATCCGTATGATCTCATTGTTCAGGTCCTCAACCTGAAATCATACGTCATTGAGTATTGTCACTCTCTAGACATTCAATCTTTTCTATCACTATCTCATATGACTGAACCAAAAAGAATTGGAAGCTTGCCTTTGATGTTTATCAAATCAATCTTAATGTATCCCACCAATCATCCCATGATTGGCTCTCAGGGCATACATACCAACAAAAAATTCCTCTTTATGGGGTAGAGTATTGTACCATAATGAAACTTGTTGGATCTACTAGTGATGGGCTCTAGAAATGGGGTTGAATTGAGATAAAAACACACTATGATTGGATATAAGCAAGAATAATATTACCTCTATTCTTACCATTCCTTTTCATTTGTTTTAACCCCATACACATCTCACCTTTCTTCTTTCATGTGTATTTGAGAAACCAATTTGCAAATCAATAGCTCATGTCAATCCATTTGCAATTGAACTAAGAAAGATGAAATTGTCCCCAATCATATTTTTGGGTCTTAAGGGGTTAGCTTAGCAACCCAAGTCCTATTACTTTTGGGTGATTTCCTAAAGGGGCAATATGTAGAGTAATGAGCAATATCATTGTAATGATTACATGATCTCATAGCATTGGAACTAGAGGATTTTTCATTGAAAATTGGAGATCCTTTGTCTTTGTTGTTCCTTTGGCTGTTATCAAGTCCAAAACCATCTCTAACCATTTGTTTGGTAGTATGATCTAGGATTTGATTAAGATTCTTCTTATTATCTAAGGATCTTTGCATTGAGTTCTAAAACTATGATTATCATGCATAAGATAAGTAATAGTAAGAACCAATTGATTGATATCATCTCTCGTAGTCAAAATTCGGTTTCTAAGCAAAGAGCTTTGGCCATATAAGAATCTTTATCAATATGAAGGGCATCAACATTATTCTCTGTTACAGCTCGGGAGGAGAGGGGGTGGGTACAGAGGCCACTGTCGAGGAGAAACAACAAGAAGCGGGGAAACAACACCTTGAGGCCACCGCCTAGTCGTCCTGAGGCTGCTATAGCTTGAGAGGAGAGGGGGTGGGTACAGAGGTTGTCAATGAAGTGGTTGTAACTATGCCTAAAGATGAGCCTGCTATCCAGGTGACAGTGGTGGAAATGGATGATGCATATGGTAATACTAACTATGGCAGTGATGCTACTGTAGTAAACACGCCTGGGGCTGGTGATGCTACAGATGGTGGCCAGATCCATGAGGAGGGGGAAGTATTTGAAAATTCTATGAATCCTTTCCAGGTGCTCAAAGACCAGGAGACTGAGGAGGTCGTTATACAAAGTACCAGAAGGATCAGTACAAGGAGCAAGAGTGGGGTGGACAAGGCTCCTAGAGGAAGAGGCAGAGGAAGGAATGGAGGGTGTGGATGCTTCCCTATGATAGGGGAAAGGGACACAGTTGTCCAATGAATGTCTTAGTGTGGAATATGAGGGGTGCTTCCCTCCCGGGGAAGCAAACAACCCTCAGACACATTGTAACCCCCTGGCCCACTACCCACGACTCTAGTAGAGTTTCAGGAATGACGACTGGCCCCACAAACCACCACTAGCCTTAACTACGCACTTTGTTCACATTGACGCACAAGCCATGATCAACTTCCCGGCTGGTCACCCATCCTAGTACTACTACAAGCCAAGCACGCTTAACTATGGAGTTCTTTAGTGATGGGCTCCCAGAAAAGGAGGTGCACCTTGGTGATATGGGTAGTCCAATCATTCCTTTTAAGATCAACTTATCCGAGGCCTCAAATCTTGGGATGTTACACACATCATCCAGGAGAGGAAGTCTTCACTGGTGGTGTGTTTGGAAGCTAGAATCCATAGAGAAGTGTCGGAAAGGGTGAGGGGGATTTTCCGTGGTGGTTGGGAGAGTTGTTCAAATCTGAATAGCATTGAAGGTGCTAGGATTGTGGTTGATTGGAACCCATTAATATGGGATGTACAAATGATCTATGAGAGTGACCAACTAGTCACACTGAGCTGCATTAATACTGGTGGGTTCCATTATGTGCTATCTGTTGTTTATGGATCCAATTCGAAGATTGACAGAAAGAGGCTTTGGGATACCTTGGTTAAATTGACCCAACAGGCTCTACCTCAGATGGTGGTTGGAGATTTTAACCAAGTCAGGAAGGCCAGAGAAAAGTGGGGTGGGTTTCCCATACCAAAATCGATCCTTAAAATATTCAATGAGGCAGTTGATGCGGCTAGTCTTTTTGAACTCAATATGAGTGGTGGCTTAATCACATGGCATAATAAAAGAATTCTGGTTAGAAGAATTTCTAGTAACCTTGATCGTGGCCTAGTGAATGAAGTCTGGTTTTAGGTGTTCCCGGAGGCTTCCCTCAAGTTGGGTGGTCACCCTAATAGTGATCACTCATGGATGGAGTTTCATCTAAGCACACAATTGAAACATAATCGCCCATTTAGATTCCTTAATCATTTGTTGACTTGGTCATCCTTTGAGGGGGTGGTCAGCGAGGCTTGGAATGTGAGGCACCTGGGCAAACCATTGTTCGTGGTGGTTGACAAGCTAAAGAAGGTCAAGATGGCCCTGAATACTTGATCTAAAAATCTTGTTGATCTCCCAAATCTCATAAAAATTGGTAAAGAGAAGTATGACAAGGACGCTACAAATTTGAGAATGAATCCCTGTGATCAGAGGTGTATGGAAGCAGAGCATAAATTTAGCAATAGATAGTTACAATTTGAGAAAGCACATGAAATCTCGAGGTGGCAGAGAAGCAGATTGAAATGGCTTAAAGAGGGAGATAGCAACTCTAAAATTTATCATGCGGATGTCAAGAGGAATAACATGTAGGACCATATACACAACCTGGTTGATGAGAATGAGGTGTTAGTAGATGAAGAGGCTAAAGTGGAGGAGATGGTTGTAAACTTTTTCACTGAGCTGTATAATAGTGAAGAGAACAACGTGGGGATTAGAAGTTCATTACAGGAAAAAAGGTCAATGAAACGATGAATACCGACCTGCTGAAGTTGGCGATGTATGGGGAAATTAAAGAAGCGGCATTCTCCATAGGTTCCTCTAAAGCGCTGGGACTCGACGGATTTAATGAAAAATTCTTCCACAGCTATTGGCACATTGTTGGTAGGGAGGTGTGTAATGGTGTTAGGTGGTTCCTTGTGGGTGGGAGAATGCTGCGACAAGTCAACTACTCTTTCATCAGACTGATACCTAAGAAACCTGGTGCTGCTTCTATGAATGATTTCTGCCCTATTGTGTGTTGTTCTGTGATGTATAAAATTATATCCAAGCTTTTAACGAGAAGGTTGAAGAGGATTCTTTTGATGATTATATCCCCCAATCAATCTGCATTTGTTAAGGGTCGAGCCATATCTGACAATGTGTTGCTGGCCATGGAGTTCTTGCGTGATTTCCAGGTAAAGGGAAGCTCTAAGAAGGCGTGCATCAAGGTTGATACTGTTAAATCATATGGCCATGTTTCTTGGGATGAGATGTGGTGCACTATGGAGGCCCTAGGTTTCTCCAGTCAGTTCATCAACATTATTAAACAATGCTTCCAGACTACATCCTTTTCTATGTTGGTCAATGGGGTCCCTAAGGTATGTTTAATTCTTTGAATGGTCTAAGGTAGGGTGACCCACTGTCACCTCTGCTCTTCACAATCATTATGGAAAATTTGTTCTACCTTACTCACAAAGCTGAAGAAGAAGGGTGAATAAAACCATATAAGGTCCAAGGCACCAAAGTCATGACCCACATGATTTTTGCTGACAATCTCATGTTCTTTGTTGCTGCTCACGCAAGAGTTTTCAGGGGTGTGAGAACCATTTTTGAGAAGTTTGTTGATTTGACTTGTCTGCATATCAGTGATGTTAAATCACAGGTGTTCTTGTCTAAATCCTATGATGCCAGAAGAGGCAGGTTAAAGGAAGTTATTCAGCCAGAACTCAGGTGCTTCCCTACCAAGTACCTAGGGGTGCCCATCTCGGGTGGAGTTGGAAGAGGGGTAGACTTCCAAGCCTGCTTGGACAAACTCTGATTGAGGGTCGAGAAGTGGAGCGGTCTGAAGGTTTCCTTAGCTGGGAGGGTGGTGCTAATTAAATCAGTCCTTACCAGTATGGTCAGATATTGGTGCAGACCCGCGGACATTCCTGATGTCATCTTGGGGAAGATCAGATCGATCATGGTAGGTTTTGTGTGGAGTGGTAGGCAACATGTTGTTTCCTGGACGAATGTTTCCCAGCCCAGACATGGTGGTGGGTTGGGGCTGATGAACCCCTCCGATATCATGAGTGAGGCCACAACCAGAAGAGTCAATGATTTCCTGATGAAACTGACTTCTACCTGGAGTAGCTGGATGAGGGCTCGTTATGGTGGGTGTCTTGAAGTTGGGGGAGACAGAATGGTGCCCTGCTCTAGAATTTGGAGGAAGATGTGCCTTTCTTGGGACTACTACAAATAGGACTATGTGGAGAATAATGGGAACTGGATGATGGTTGCAGCGGGAAAACCTTGGCGGATCAACCGGAACCAGCCACAAGTTCCCTGGGATCAGCTCTTGTGGAGCAAGAGCCATTACCCCAAATGGAGCTTCTACTCATACATGGTGATTTTGGGCAGATTACGAACTAGAAATAGAACCATCAGGTGGTGTAATGGCAACGTTAATGCCTGTCTACTATGCCAACAAGATGAAGAAACGCATCATCACCTTTTCTTTGATTATGATTTTACCAAGTACTTATGGACTCATTGTTCTCTTAAACTCATGTGGGGTGGCAGCCCACCTATGGGGATTCAGAACAATATGAAGTGGATTTTGAACCAGACCAAAGGTGATATCCATCTTAGAAGGTTTGTTGGGCTCATTTGGACGGGTCTCACGTACCATATTTGGCATGAGAGGAATATTTGGACCCATGGTAAGAGGGGGAGGGATAAATACCAATTTTTTGATGTGTTTGTAAATAGCTTGGTTTGGCATTGTAAAGAGAACTCGTGTACCCTGTTAGAGGTGAAGCCCGAGGTCATTCTGATGTGGGGTCTTAAGTGATTGTGTATAGTATATGGGGTGGTTTACTCCTATACTCTTTTTGATGATCTAGTAATATTTTACCTTATCCAAAAAAAACATTATTCTCTGTACTAGTAGAACTAGAACAAGATTTAAGGGCATTGATTTTATCAGGCAGGGAAGCATTTTCTTTTTCAATCAAAGCAATCCTATAAAGATAGATACAATTTTTAGATTCTATTCCTTGCAACACAAAATCTTTGTCTTCATTTTCAGATTTAAGAACATTAATGTCAAGCATGAGAGAATTCACAATTTGAAGCACCAGGTGGAGGAGGAAGGCTTTCCATTGTGGAGTCTACCTTTGGAGTACATGCCCTCTTCTTCAACTTGAGAGGATGAAGAGGCTTGACCAACAATAGCTTCAATTTGGGCTTGGATTTCGGCGTTCATTATCCTCTTAAGCTCTTTCTCTTCTTCTCTCTCTTCTTCCTCTTGCTTGTCAAGTGTAACTTCATGGGCTAGTAGATCTCCTATGAGATCTTTGATAGGAATATCACCAAGTCTCTTGCTTTCTTAAATGGAGGTCACCTTGGATTGCCACCTCTTGGGGAGAGTTATAAGGATCTTTGATTTAATCTCTCCTCTAGCCAAAGGATGACCTAGGATGATAAGACTATTTACAATGGTGTTGAGCCTTGAGTACATGCCCGCCACCCTTTCCTCCTTTCCCATATTGAAGTTTTCAAGAATCCCTTTGAGAATGTAGACTTTGCTTTCCTTCACTTACTTTATCTCCTCATAAGTGACACATAAATTTCTCCATACCTCATAGGTCTTCTCACAAGAAGAAATCTAGTCGAACTCTGTGGGGGAAAGAGAGTCATATAAAATGTTGATGGCTCTTGCATTCAAGGCTTCTTTCTTCAATTTAGCTTCATCCCATTCTTCTATCTTTGTCTCTGGTAGATTGTATGGAAGGTCCACAATTCTCCATAATTCAAGACTTATTCCTTGGAAGTAGTATTGTAACCTTCTCTTCCAATAGTGGAAATTGCCCCCATCAAAGATTGGAATGTCAATGAGTTATCTCCCACCTTGATAATCGCCGATGTTCTCCTACTTATGGAAGTATGCTTGGAGAAGACCTGCTCTTATACCACTTGTAGGATCTATGGATGATGGCCTCTAGAAGCGGGGTGGAATAGATCTAAAACACTTAAACCAAATTCATTAGACCTTCAAATTATATCAAGGGAAAAGGTTGCATATATGGAATTTGAGTGAAACAAAACATACATAGCAAGGATGAGAGAGATTAAATAGGAACAAGAATTCAAGATATGTATATTGGTTCCAAACTCCAAAGTAGCAGAGTGTACATCCACTACCTAGAGAGGTCAACCTATAGGATTTTGCAGCAGTTGCACGTTCCTTAGATTCCATGATAAGCTATACAATATACGATCTTCCTTTTCTAGGACAAGGATACCCAACCTTTCCTCTGAGGACAAGGGAGACAATAACCTTACAAAGGACTTACCTATCCAAGACCAAGAGTCTTAAACCTCACCAAGGACTTACCCACTTTTGTAATGAGTCTTCTACCTTCACCAAGGACTTACTCATTCTTGCAACAATTCTTTCACCTTGAAGGAATTACCCACTCTTCTTGGATCTTCCACATTTGACTTCACCTTTGCTAATGATAAGCTTTCACCAAGGGACTCCTTCCCTTCTTATTCTTCACCTCTCTTATCCAAGAGAGAGAACCTTCATCTTCATGGTAGAAAAGAGAGATTGGGAGTTGGAGGAAGTGAGAGCCTCACAAGATATGCATGTAGGACTAGCTCTCTTACAAATCTCCTACTCACTCTAATGGATGTAGCAAGTGATTAATCTTGAGAGTGGAAGGAGGATCTTGGAGGCGCTCAACTATAATATAGGGTGCTTCATAGTGATTGGCTAACCATGGGATGAAGCCCAAGGGGTCCTATTTATAGTTAGGGATGCTTACTAGGCACTAGAAATACTTAAGGATGAATTCTAGTTGTTTGGGGTGTTGCAACAGATCTATTTTTAATGTTTACAAAACTCCAATGGATAGAAGAGCTTTTTCTACACTTTTCATACAGTGTAGTCAGTCGAATTTACTTTTGGGAAACTCGACCAATTGCACTATGTGACAAATCAAATTCGAGTTTATCCTGGATGAAACTCGGCCGATGGCTTAACTTTGTTTTACCTATGCAGGGTGTCAGTCTAGTTTGTCCTAGAGTAAACTCAGACGAACCTAGCACTTCCCAAAATCCATCAAGGGTGTCGATCGACCTTATTAGAGATGAAACTCGACTGACAAGGGTCACTATAATGAGTTTTTGAAATTTCCATTTGACTTCTGAAATATTGATTTTAAGTGCTCCTAATTTTCTCTAATATTAATTATAAGTCATACAATCATTACAAGTGATTTACAACATGATTGTAATGAATTTGAGGACTTTTCCACAAAAGTGCACTTGCATTTATTTTGACTTGTCTTTCTCCAAGTTGGGATGTGCAAGTTAAGGTATTTGGAGTGTGTCTATATGTAATCTAAAATCACTCAAGTAGAATCATTAGACACAAATAAGTGGAATGGTTATTCATCATGAAAACAAGGGTTTAGTCAAATAGACTTTGAGAGTCAATTGGAGTTTGTGTTAACAAAACTTTCCTTCCTTATCCCAAACAAACTACATCCATGAACTATGTTCCTATGAGCATAGATCTTGCTATAGCCCCAAACAAGGTATACATTATACCTTGAATTGGATACAAGATGAGTTTAAAGGACCTATTAATGGAAATATTAGGAATCATATGACGTGCAAGATGGGTCCCACGTCACTATTAACCTTAATAGTATCAAGATAAAAACTAGATAGTATTAACATGGTTAATTTTGATAAATAATAAATAATTGGACTTTGTGTAGTAAACCCATATCACACAAAGTAAATAAGTCATAAAAGGAAATCATAAAGTATAATTCACAAGTAATATCTCCTATTTTAAATGGAAATTCTTCCAATGTGAATGTGAAATATGTGAAATGAAGATTAAATATAAGTATTATCTAAGTGATATGATAGGTATCATGACCCGAGTACCCTAGAAACACCTAACGTTTATATGTAGGTCATAATATGAAGATCCCCTAGCTGTTATACTCACATTGATCAAGTGTGTTAAGATATCATAAGGACTAGACAATCCTACGATCCTCTACATGGACTAGGGGAATTTGCAGTCACTAGTTGGTAGTTGGGATGGTACAGTCCAACTATTTGTTGCTTAATAAAAGAATATGTAATAAAGACATGTAGATTTACTTGAGTACTTATCGTTTAACTTCCATAGTATATTGATTTCACGAATCTCAAGTTCCCTATACTCCTAATGTGACTTTACTTTATACTACATGTATTGCTTATATATGTTTTGTAGGAGTTTTTTCCCATTATATAATTATTTAACTCAACATATACAATAGTTTTTGACACTTAGAATGTTGCATTTGGATTTAGACTCACTTTTCTAGCTCTCCCCCTTTGCAGGCCGTCATCACCTACCTTGGGGGTTTAGTAATGAAGAGTCACCTACTCCAGGGTAATAATGAGAAGAAGGTGGGTGTAACATCCCAAGATTAGAGGCCTAGGATAAAATGATCATAAATTGAATGATTTTATTTCTCATTTCAACAAGGTGAACCTACTTTTTAGATAGCTCATGAATCAGTACTTGGGGGGTAAGCATGCTCAACCCTAAGTAGTACTAGGTGGATGATCTATCAGTAACTTGAACCCAGGTTGTGTGTGATTTAGGACAACATGCACATTCAAGGATATTGTTGGTCTCTGGGGATATTCATCATTCCTAAAACTATATCAGAGCCTAGGGATATGAGTATGATGGTACCTAAACTAGTTCCCTTCTACTAGGTGGATCCCATGTTGACATGTGGGATTATAGTCTTAACCTTTGTAGTGTAGGCAAGAAGAAATGGATATCTATTGAGGCAAGATGGAGCCACCATTGTGCTGGTAATTGTGAATGGTAGTTAGGTTTATGTGAAGACTGCCTCTTGTTATCCCCACTATAGATAGATAAAGGAGGATAGTGCCGACACTCTATTTTATAGGACTTCGATTCATTAAATAATGAATACTATTCAATTAAGGAGGATAACACTATTGATAATAGAAACTTCAAGATAGATTCTCTAAGGAGTTACATAGATTTTTTAAAGGGGAAAGATACTATAGTAAGGGATATATTGAAATTCCCTATGTAATCCTCTAGGTGTTTCCTTCAATGTATTTGGTTCATTCTTTTAGAAGTCCATTTCTTCAATCTTTAATGCAAGAAACTAACATAAAACACTAACAAAGAAAACATGGTCAACATATTTTACATTGTCTATGTGGATGCAAACTAAATTGAGTGCATACATGTGTAGCAATATACACTGCCCATAAATAAATTATTTGCAATACTCAAACTTTGTATTTTTAGTTTACTTTCTAACCAATACTCGTTCCATCTCCTCAGGTGTACTAATCTGTCTTCTATCCATAGATTTTAGGGTTTTCGTATCCACCATTGGAGTTCATAGTGACTAATTTAGCATTGGAATTATATTACATTTTTTCATTGGTTTACAATCACTTTCTCAATGACCAACCCTTAGTTTCTAAGAGTTTTATACCCTTGAACTACCTTTAAGATATTACAACCTAGGTTCAGAAAATCTTGTACTCATAAATGATACATACAGAGCATTATAGATGTACTGGAATTAAAATAAACAAGTACTTTATATGTATTGAATAGAAATCATGAAAACATTCGAAAAATCATCAAAGGTCAATTATAAACAGTTATTCATAAAGTGGCCTACACACCTTTTCCAATGAGAGGAGGATACCCAAGAAATCAAGATAAAGATCTCAAACAAGACTCAATCCAAATAAATATGAAAGTTAACATATGACATAAGTTGTTACAATTATCTTACTACGATGTGGAGTAGGGATTAGTCTTAGTCTTAGGGGGTCTTAGCTAAGGGTTGTGTTGGGGTTGGATTCAAAATATGAAGTTCCTCATATTATGGTTCCTTTGAAATTGAAACCATGATTATGCATAAAATGGACCCTAATCTTACCATTATCCTAAAATTTCATCATTATTAAGAAAGATCTGAGTATGTCCTAGAATAATCATACTAAAAGAAGATAATGTGATATTCATCAAAATTAGGGTTTTCATTTTAACATTTATGTATCCAAACATGCTTTTGGGAATCTGAGACTAAATTAAGTCTTTGGAGACATGGTTTATATTCTATAATTTTTATAAAATTAACTGCATATCAACTAATGGCAACATGTCAGGTCACCAAAGTGGGAAGTGATGTGGTAGATTATAGCATAAGAAATTCGTCTAGGGAAAAGTACCCAGATTTTTACCCAAACTTCATACAAATAATCCGCTCACAAGCAGACGGGTGTTATCATAGTACAACTAAGGATCAAACCCAAAGGAAAACTTTTTAAGAATTAATTACATTGTAATCTAACTAAGAAAAATTATTTAATAAGGATAGATCAAGTTGGTAGTTTGGGTAAATAACTAAATTAACAATGTAAGAAAAGAAATAAAACTATGAAGGAAATGTTTTTAATACTAGGATAAAATTATTAGGGTGAAGAGATTCCATTCCAAAACCCACATAATTATTCTAATTGAATAAATCTTAGAATTAAGCATGCTTATATTAGGATCATGTGGATTGCATTCTTATGGAACACAAATATCACAAGGAACAAAATCCCCTCGGACTCAGGATCTGGGTGTCTTCGATCACTATCCAATCATCCAATGGAACTCTTTTTTGATATCTCATTCGAATTTCTATGCATTCATTCAATGTTCTAATCTTAGGTTTTGTGGTCTCTACACCAAGGATTATAACAAACTAGCAATTTGATCGATCAAGTCATAAAGCAAGTGTAGAGAACAAAGTATGGTCTATGGGGCTATACCCCACTCCCCAATAATGAGATCTACTTGCTCATGTTGTTTGTGATACAAAAAGAGAAAAAGAAGAACAAGATCATGAAGAAAGTAGCAATGTAGAGGAGAAGATCAGTGTTCTCGTCACAACTTCTGAATGATAACTTTATTCCCTACTCCAAATGTATGGGAAGAGCACCTCTTGACATCAAATCAAGGATTTTATCTCCAGCCTCTTTGGTGGCAGATAGGGTTGTGTAAGAGAGAGACTAGTTTTAATACTATTTCCCTAGACATCCAACAAGTATATTTACATCATATGATATAATCTTGGATCCATCCAAACTATTCTAGCTACGGCCTATGTTTTGATGCAAATTTCTATATCTGTAATTGTGGAAAAATTTTAGGATGGTTGCAAGTCCTGAAGCAGTCTGAAAATATATTTTTGTGTAGATAATAAAATTTCCTTTCTAACACATATTTTAACATTAAATTAAACGTTTTAATGAAAAAGAAATGGTAATTTTGGTGCATGATATATATGAAGCACTTCAGAAAAATGTATAGGAGAGTTGACTAATTGGGAAGCCAGTCGACTGATTGGCCTACTACAAAATTTGAGGGAGTTTACTACCCACGTCTTGTGATTTGAGTTTCCAGGTTGGATAATTAATTAACCAGTTGGCTTCTCAGTGAAGTATTTCTTTGACTTGAATCATTGAATGAGGTTCTGACTCGAATAGTCCGAGTTAGGGAATGAGAATATGTGAACTTCAGTCAACTATTGGGCCTTTGAGGAGTTGTATTTTCTTCTCACTTGAGCTAGCATCAATTTTGTGAATAATATACCAAAAAATATTAAATGCCAAATATATTACTTAAACTACTACAATCCGAAAATAAATGAAATATTGAGTACAATACAGTTCGAATATGCAAAACTAAAGCCAAAATTTAACTTAAAATATGGTGAATATGCATTCACTAGGATGATATCAGCTAGACTTTAAATTAGGGGAAAATAAATCTTTTACCCTATGTAATGGCCTAGTTTGGCAATGTTGACTATGGGCAATAAGGTAAAATCCATGAGGGAATTCTTCTCCCTCAACCCTCCCACGAATTAGGCAAACATGGAGTCAACTCTACGGATGACTCTTTCCCTAAGGCCCCAATAGATACAACTTTGGGTTGGATTGGAATTATCTAAGTCTAGAGAGATCGTCAGACTTCATGGCAAGATATGGGATGATCTAGGGTGGTAGCTAGAGGTCAGAGATGTAACAAGAAAGCTGGAGTTGACAAATGAAGAATTACCAAGTAGTGGGCATGATAATGATAGAGGAAGCTTATTGGAGGTCTGTTGGTTAGTTTCTAATGGTCACAAGGTTGTGAGGTGGCTTGAGTAGGGACTCTAACAAGGAGGTCTAAGAAGATGAAGTCATTTCCTCTGCGTTAAGTGTATCTAAGGTTTTTTTCCTTATCTAGATTTGTAGAGATAATGGCAATGTGGGGATCAATTGAGTTCTAAACAACCCACTCGAGCCAAAGATGTGATAGTTTCTCAGAGATATGCACTACAACAAATACTTGATTCGGCGGCATAGTAAAATGCCGTGAAAAATCTATAATCATGCTGGTATTGTTTTTACCCGATATTTTTTAATATGCTGTTGAAAAGCGTGCCACCAAAAGTTTTCCAATTTACGGCATATTAACCCATGCCGGAAGGTATCAAAACCGGCGTTGTAAACATGCCGGGAATGGGCATATTCAGTCAGAAATTAATTGCAAATTCGGCATATTAAGAAGCCGGAAGTAGATGTAAAATGCCGAATGGACACATGCACAATCAGACACGGATTAGCATAGGTGGTCAGGGCAAGTGCATTGTGCACGCAGGGGCCGCTTGAACGGGCAAACACACAGTATCAGTATCAGATAGGCACGCATGTGCGGGATCATTTACAAACTCCTAAGTACAAGGGACAAAGTCACCCAAAAAGTTCAAACCATATGGAAAGCACATACATATAATCATACACCTTTATATATGTATAGAGATAAATGAACAAAACGGTCAATATGAGAATTTTTTATTGATTTTAAAATTCACATTGGTCTTTGTACAAAATTCTGATGTAAACATAAAGCAAAGGTATGACGAAAGCTAAAATCTTGGATCCACCTTACAATATTCAGATCAGGCCACAAGGACACTCACAACAGAATGAAGAAAGAATATAAGAAATATTTGTCTTCAACCAGCCAACAAAGGTGAATTTTTCGGTGTCAGCCTTGATGAGCACACAGTGTCCTATCTCTTCAACTATATTTTCGTTCCATATGTAGATCATTGTCACCTTGCCAATACACAACTTAAGTACACGTACAGCAGCTCCGGGGTGGAGCCGTAGAGCTCTGTTGGGAAAAGTGGGTTGTAGTGGAAAAGAAGCATGTTTCAGTTTATATATGCCTAGATTGAAGTGTCACAAGGATAACATTTCTCTTGGGTGATGTTGGTGATGTGTAAGTAAGTGTCATAGATGGTTTCCTTTTTGCAGTCCTTCGAAATTCCTTCTTGACCACCACCTACTTCAGGTTGTAGCTAGTGGTAACTCCCACATGTATCATGAGCGCCCCACCCAGCTTTTGGTATTGTCCCAGACAGCATCGTTGCTCCTTCTCAAAGGAAATCACTTGTTTGAACCCACCTACATCATGACAATTGTGTCAGTTGATAAATTAAAAGAAGAAAGTTAGCTAGATATATAAGTGAGAACCATACTGGCCAAGTAGATCTACTACTAAAATAATCCGGTTTTATGCATTTTGTAAGCGACTTTATTTGGTTATTAGGTGTTGTGCTTTTGATAATAATTCAGATCAGTTGCAGTCTGGTTCGCAGGATGCAAACTTTCAGATGATAGAATAATCACCAAAGAGAGTAACTAAACCATTGTCTGGGCTAAGGAACGTATCACGTTGATAGAGAGGAGCTTTCAGATCCAGAGTGATTGTATGGAAATTCTGAATGAAGGTCAATAAGGAGAAGATTAAGCAGATTAGTAAGGCAAAGTGCATGGCTTTCAGCCGTTGGGAGTATTAATAGTCACAATCGTGGTGTAGGATATATACAAATACTTATAGTTTTCTCCTAAAAGTGTAAGACTTCAGTTACATTGCGACCCATACTTTATTGCAACATTTAGCATTATCGGGTCGGCCGATTTCAGTCCAGCCTAACGGGATAAATACAATGTCTACATAAGCTTCCAAAAAGCAGTCAACACTCAAGTAGCTACCTACAACTAGCTTGGCCAAAGCATCATGCTAAGGGACTGAATATGGTGAGCGCACAAGCACATGTCGGCCTCTACAGGTTGGATGTCAGTCTGACCTCCCTGGTAGAGGAATTTGACGGCCAGATAGTTGGGCTTTTTGGTCTGTTCCTCGACATGAACAGCCATGTGGGGCTTGTACTGGCAGGGGACCCTGGATATTGGCAAAAACACAACTCTAGATAATTCATGGAGGCAAAATTAAAGTACACATTAGCAACAAAGAACATTGATTTTATGGGTCATAACGTACCTTTTGTACTCGATGTCCACAATGCATTTATATTATAGCTTGCGACTTACCTGCCTTTGCCATAGCCGAGAAAGCTTGTGGCAAGAGAATGAATTTTGTCCAACAGTCTCCTTGGAAGTCTGTCAAGACAACCTTGACACTAGTTTTAGCACAGACTGCTGGGTCCTTGCATTGAATCTAAACATAGCAACATCGATAGTGGTTATTAGCTATATATGCATAGTTTACAAAGATGATATGTGAATCTATAGTTCAGTAAATTTCCTAGTAACAAGATCCACAGCCGCCCCCTAGCAGAACAATATGAGACTCCCTATCTAACCTGAAACAATCGTCGGGACTGAGTAGCAAAGCCTGTCTTTGTACCCATAGGCACTACCTGCAAGCATTTAAAAAAAATAGTTTTAGATAAAGTAGGTACACTAATACTAGATAATTAATTCATTATGGATCAATAAGCTTCTCACAAACTGTTCATTGTGGCTGGATTGTTGCCATAGAATTTGGCATGCATCGATTGCAGGCGACGGTAGAAGAGACTTACAACTGCTTACCTAGCTGCATCAAACAAATCCACAAAAATCAAGTGGATAAAATAAAAGATGAAATTTACAATTGCTTACCTAAATGTGTCAAATTATGCAGTCTGAATCACCTTCAATAGATCAATAGTACCAGCCTTGAGCATATCTACATATTCACCTGAATATGTGGAAAAAAAGAATCAAGAACAATGAAAGCAATATTATATCAACTATTAACTCAATTGATATATCACTACTAGAAATAGGGTCAGCCTAATCGGATGCCACCCTTGATTCTTATCCAGAATATACAGATGGATCTGTGCAATTCAATTTAATCGTCAATTCAGAAAGGGTGGTCATATCATATTCAACAGAACACACGCTCCAATCTAGCACACTTCTACCAATTAATAATATACATTATTCAAACACAAACTTCACGCCTATAACTGACCATTCTAAGCTAAAAATTACAATGAACTCATTTTGTTGTCTGTTGGGTGGAGTACAAATTGGAGATTTTATTTTCCTTTGTTTGGTTGACTTTTCCAGAGCCTTAAGGCAAACTGTGGTAAATCTGTCAACCTCTCCACCAACAAGGGAACCCTAGGGAGATGTCTTCATTGATGTTTCCTCTCAAAACACCACCACCTAAAACACCAACAATTATTTATCATCGATGTTTCCTCCTGATTTATTTGATGTCTCTTATTTAGACACCTATTTTTTTATCAAAATTAGTGCTCTGCAGCTCATCAAGCACCCTCAAAACACCACTACCTAAAACACCAACAATTATTATAATTTAAGGAGTTATCAAATAAAACAACAAGTAATCAGGCAAAGCTAGGTAACCTGATACTATTCCCTCCTCCACAGTAGATTTTTTTGGCATTTAGTACATCTGTTATATCCTTCTTTTCACCAACTTCAGTTGCATTGGCCAACAGACTCCAAAGGCTCTATGAACTTGTAAACTGTCAAACCAAACCTATAGACATGATTACAAATAAGAATTCATAATTGAGTTTAATCAGAATTGGTTCCAGTAAAATTAAAATTCCAATCCAATTAGCAGGACTTGTCATATATTCCTATAAAATCCAATTTCCCTTGGATATTGGAAGTTGTTCTAGTAAATATTAGAATTATTAAAGAACATGCTATAATGTCATATCAAAAGATAGATCTTAGTGAAGTAGAAAAGGTTTTCCAGTGAAGTGTTGTAGAATCCAACATATATGCTATCAATGTTGCCCACAGGTGGTCTTGATTGCAAATGGTTTCTATAGTTATTTATATCTATGCTTCATACATGCTCACACAATCACTTGAAAAATTACAAAAAGTTACCAATTAATATTCATTAATACCCACCCTGGAAGGTGTATAATCTAAGAAAAGAAAAAGAGAGCCAACATCAGCTCAAAAATGAGCCTAAACCTAACAATAGATCAACTGAAGCACGCTTATATTGCAGAAAATGTATTAGCTTCTGAAAGCAAAATAGTAGTCATAAATGTGCTTTAATTTACCCCCTATACATCTACCATAGGCCATGAATAAAGTTATTACCTTAGTGTATTGAATAACAACATTAAAATAGTATGCCTCAAAGGAAATAATATGAACCGTTTTCTAAGCTATTACTTTGATGTGCATCGTTTAAAACCCATAATACTCAATAATACTTGGTTGATCTTAAGATGGGGCATGTAAAATAGATGATTAACATAGCTAGGGTGCCAAACAATGACACTCACAAACTACATTAGAATCCACTGCTTATGATTCTATCTATGGGAATTGAATGCATACCAGAAATGATAAGTAACATAGAAGGAATCTGTTGTGCATCTGAATTCAATCTTCTGTGCATCTGAATTCACTTGTATCTTTTCATGGTATAAAAATCACCCCAGAGATAACATAAATACAACCGGTATACTACATTAAAGGACCGGTTGCTCCAATTTTTCTACCACCAAGTATGCATAGTGGAATAAAAAGATTGTTATCTCATTAACTGATATACTCAAGCAAGAGAAAGTCCAAAGAAATTAGACTATATTCACGTTGGGGCTGACTATATCTAGTAATCATAGAAATAAGGGAATTCTACTACTTCCATACAAATTTGATTGCTAACTCAAATCATATCTAAAATAAAAGAAGTTCATACCTAAATCTTAACAACGGTAATCCCAGAACACATGATATGATCAAAAGAAGTTTTTTTTGAGTTTGTAGGCTTGGAAGGCAAGTTCATACCCAAATCTTAATTCTCATAGTCATGGCATACCTCAGCTCCTTGATGAAGAAGCCCTTGTGCGAATAGCATGCCATTTTTTTCTAGTAGCAATAATCACACTAGGGTGTGACTTTCAGCAACACCTTCTATCCCTTTTTTATGGTTTTCACTGCCTTCCACAATAGTAGGAAGTAGTAGCCTGTTAATAAAGTGAAATCATAATTTAGTAACCTAAGTACTACAACAACAGTTTCCACATTCCAAATAATAATGTCAAAAGATACCATCTTTTATAGTAAGTTCAAATCGCCTTGGTGCATCTCATATACTTAATTGAGGTAAGACAACAATCATAGGAAATCTACCACAACAAGTTATGTCAAAATCCATATAAAATTTGATACTTGACTAGGTCAAACCTTAACCCAGACCTAAGTCTTGTATACATGCCTAAGCTTGATAGATGCAACAACTAAGCCTAAATTAGTCTTTACAAGACTAATCCTAAATCAATCATCTAAAAGACTGATCACCATCCTTTTAATGTCAATTATAAGAAGTTTTGTCTTAACTGAAAACGTTACCTTTGAATGAAAGATCCCTCTCTAAAATAAAGCCACTCATGTGTATCTTCATTGAGCTCTGAAATCATTGCAACAAAATAAGAAATAAAACTCCTGGAAGATCTCCTCCTGTCTAAGAAAAAAGAGAGATCATTCTAAAAAAGATAGAAATATAATGGTGTGTCATGTGTGGGTGGTCACAAGGACAGAGTAAACAAAATTGTACCTGATATCTATTAAGACCTATATCATATTTTCCTTTCTCTTCTCATTGAATGTTCGTAGTAGCAACTAGATTGTCTTCTTGGTGCAGAGGTGACAATCTCTGTGGGTCATTCAACACCCATATTAGGACTTAGGTGTAGGGGACGAGCTCCCAATGCAACTTTGGCGACGAGAAGCATTAACATACAACCGCGCAAACTAGTTGTGGAGGCTGCATTAGATGCCTATTCTACAACACCACAAGCGAACATGGCGATTGTGGGTTGTGAAGGTGAAGAGCAACTGACAATTTTTCTAGTCGTACAGTCCACAATATGGAAAATACAAGGAAGACATTTTGGGCAGAAGAGAGAAAGAGGAAAGGGCACTGACTGCTCTATTTTTTGATATTTGGAAAAAGTCTAGAATAAAGGAGGAACATGTCCCCTCGTGTGGGGAGGCTTGGCGCAGGTACCCCACGCGCTGTGCTGGCTGAGTTTTTTTTTTACTTCTAGCATTATCTTCTAAAACTACAGGAAAACAATATCGACCTATATATATTATGTTGTAGTGTATCCATGTGCATATTTTAGAAACAACAAGTAAGGAACATAGTACCAACTTGTAGTACCATATACGTTATATGAAAGATAAATAATGCATAAACGCTAAATAATTAACAGTTGAAAGAATGTCCTATGTGTTTTATAGATGAAGTTTGAACTAACAAACCTACGGGTACAAAAGATTACTAGTGGAAATATTTTGATGTTGAAATAAGCATTTATGACTTATGCTTTACTGCAACCAAATATTTTATCACAATGATGATGAATGAGACAAATTCAAAATGTAATCAATGTCTAAAAATGTTTACATTGATGCTTCCTCATGAGGTTGAAAAGGTATCACCATTTTCCCGTACTTAGAATGTGCTAACATTATTTTGACATAACATGCACAAGTTTCCATTGAACAATAACTATTGTTTTAAACAACATTTTTATGTGGAAGAAATACTTATCTTTAAATACTTATTCTGTTAATTCTGAAAAAATTCTTCTGTATGGTTCTTATGCATGACAATGTTACACACCTTTTCATGTTTAATATTATTGACTTGAACACATTTTTATATGCTAAACTAATATCTAATTTTTAATTTTGTATCCATTTTAGTTCATGATCCCCTCTAATTTGTTTGTTTTACTCGCTGCCTTCGGGAAACAAGATATATGCTATCAAAAAATTGAATACAGGTTTGAGTGAGTTCAACATATTATCTTAAGAAAGGTGGGTCTCCATTGATTGGACATATTCAATCTACAATTCTACTTTTTGATGGATAGATTATAACACATTTCAACTATGAATAGGGTTCTAATCATGTTTATAGAAACTACGAAGGAATTCATGATATATGTTCAGTTCATCATTGTTGTACAGAATTAGCATGTATTATCTAACTTTCGAATTCATTTTAACCAAGTTAAGAACTAAATTCTATCTTTGTTTGAAGTATAAGCATTCCATAACAATATCATGAACAGTGTGTGGCATTAATAGGAATATATTCCATGTTTCCAACTCTAGAGAAACTATTCCCAGATCTAAAGAAAAATAATTGTTTAGAGGTATCAAGTATAGTGAAAGCAGTTGTCGTTTAAAGGTGTAGGAAAAGCCAAAGGACAAGGAGTCAATATTTTTTATATGGCTAGATCAGGAAGTTTATTTAAACTATGTGTGCATGAAAAGTTTCAGGAAGGGTAGTAAGAGGAACCATCAAAGATAAAGATGATGTGCTTTCTTTGTACATGATAGCCTGAGGATTTATGAGAAGTTAATAGTGTTCTATGAACCTACAAAAACTCAATATATTTATTATTAAGCATATATTCAAAGATGTCTTCAGACAAGTTTGAAAAGTTATCTCTATTTTCCCTTCTTAGAAAATGTGCTAGCATTGTTTTGGAAAGCATTGTAGACAGACCAACTAAACATTCACTATTTTTTAGCAAAAACATGTTTATATAGAAGTAATATTTAATTGATGACTATAAACACTTTCTTTCTTTGATTCCAAAAGTAATTCTACAACACGGTGCTTATAAATGGACAATGTTACATATGCGATCATTTTGTTCTTCAAGGTAGTTGACTTGACATACTCATTATGTTAAACTTGTCTCACATTTGTAGTTTTCTATCAATATTCTTGTACCTACATGGCTCACCCTCTACTTCATTTGTGTAACTTCATCGATTATTCCATGCGATATGATACACTATCACAAATATAGAAAAAAGGGGTTAGGGGATATGGTTATCACTTGTTTGAAAGGTTTTAATGATATGAATGTAATTGTTTAAACGTCGTGATAAATATCCCTCCTTATATCAAGTTTGAGAAAGGCACATGGGCGTGGAAAAGTAGGAAAAATGGGTAGTTTTGTACCACTTCAGTTTATGAAATAGTAGAGAGGATAATGATGTTAAGAGGTATAGGCCCTTGAAGCATATTTGGAAGGCCAAGGTATCTGAGAAGATCAATAAGTGATATGACTAGTTTGTCAGTGTGCCATTATGACAAATAAGAGAGCAGTAGCCAAACATATGACAACAGATAGCAACTGTTCTGAATGCAATTCAGAGGTAGAAGACACATTGCACACCTTGAGGGACTATCTTAAGGCCAAGTAGGATCTGGGATGGTACTAAGAATAAAGCACACATACGATGCTTGAAGATGAAATGAGGTATGTGTTGCAGTTTGGTACTCTACTAGGTTGGATCTAATTTCTCACTCTTCAACAATATGGAACTAATGTGCATGCTACTGTAATAGGTCTAGTACGCAACTTAAGTTTTGGAATGACACAGTATGCATTAGGTGTAATGTTTGTGGTAGTTTGGTATGCATTCCCATCCATATTATAAGCTAATATATTACTGCAAGAAAATAAACTACAAACAATATCCTAGAATAGAACATGAGACTAAAACTAAATGTAAAATCATACTAAAAATACCTTTTCAATAGATTTCTTAAGCTCCAATATGAGGAAGTGTAGAACATTGCATAATGACCACACAAATGTATATAAATATTGGCATATATATATATATATATATATATATATATATATATATATATATATATATATACATATATATATATGAGTCAGGCTAGAATACACTTGAGTGTACAGATCGCACGAATACACTCAAGTGTGTTTGCATATCAAGACTATTTTTTGCAAAATGTAAACCATTGATCTTCACCGTCATACTATAACTAGGCTACACACAAATTTTGAGCCCATTTGGATGAGTGTAAGTCACTCATTCAAGGGTAACAAACTCGATGTGCGAAATTAATTTAAAATACATAATTTTTGCGGTCTTTATTACATGACCTATAAATGGCCAAATGTGCTCAAATTTTGCCTATGAGCTATTCACAACATGTTTAAGAAGATCAATGGATTAGATTTTTGAAAACAAATATTGCAACATGAAAAACTACTTGAGTGTATTCTGCTCCGAATACACTCGAGTGTATTCTGGCCTGACTATATATATATATATATATATATATATATAATTTTGAGTTGTTAATAGGTGTTTGAGATGTTTGATGTAAGCTTAGTTTTATCATTTCTGGGCCGTTCCTAATTGTCTGCACTTATTGAAGTAATGAGTTGTTGCGGAACTTGAGATGAACATAGACATTTGGAGTTGAAAGATTTCCTTTGTAGTTATATATATATATATATATATATATATATATATATATATATATATATATATATATATATATATATATATATATATGTGTGTGTGTGTGTGTGTGTGTGTGTGTGTGTGTGTGTGTGTGTGTATAGCCTAGTTATAGTACGACGGTTAAGATCAATGGTTTACATTTTGCAGTAAATAGTCTCGATATACAAACACACTTGAGTGTATTCATGTGATCTGTACACTCGAGTGTATTCTAGCCTGACTATATATATATATATATATATATACATGTATAAATGTGTGTGTATACATATATAAATGTATATATATATATATATAGTGTGTGTGTGTATACAGTCACGGAATCAAAAGTCATCCATATATCAACCACATACCTTGATGGCGGCTTCTTAATCTTTTGTGACTGCTCAAGCTGGTCCCTCTCTTCCGCTGCGATCAGTTTGTCACTGTCGTGCAACTATTTTCTTACCTCTCTCTGTAGCTTGTCATCATCACCTCCAATCCTTTCTTAAAAGCCATTGTCAAAGTGGTTTTCCATTCTATTATTACAAAAACTAAAGAGGCATGTTATTTCCTGTGCTCTACTCGTTATTTATCCCATATTGCTTGGCAATGCTTATTGCTTTATTCTCTTGTTCTATAAATGAGAAGGCATTGTGATCTGTTTTACTCACTTATTAGAATTCATCTTATTATCCTACACGGTATCAGAGCTTTTCGATCCCCCTTAGCCCTCCCTCCTCTCAACCCTAATGCTTCCCCTTTAACCTAGACGCCACCCCACCCTCCCTCTTCCTCCTTGCCGCCCTGACCCTTCTCTTCCCTGCCCCCCTCTTCTCTACCCGATGCCACTCCTCCCTTCCCCTCCCTTTTTTCCACACCACCACCCCTCCTTTCCCTGTCATCATACCACCGCCCTTCCCTGCCGCCGCACCACCCCCTTTTCCTGCCGCCGCCACCCTTCACCCACCCGCCGCCGCCACCCATCCACCATCTTGCTATCGCCACCCCTCCACCCGCCCAACATCCCATTACCACCACCCCCACCATGCTCCTACCCTTCTCCATTGATGTCCCCTTCCTCCCTACGTCCCTCTCTTCAACATCTAGCCTCCACAATCCTTCCTTCCCTTCTTCCTAGTTGTATGTTTGCTCCGGAGACATTGAAAATAGCATGTTGACGTTCTAAACGGTCTATGTTTGCTTTATTCATGTGCCTCATGGGTGGGTAAAGTTTTTCTCCATTATGGCATAGGTTCTTCTTCATCTACTTTGCCCTATAGCAAGTTTCTACGATCGGATGCGTAAGTCGCCTACTGCACTCTTCTGCCCTACTAGGGGTTTTGTCAGGTCTTCTGATTCTGGCTATGCTCTGTCTGTGCAAACAGGTACTCTGGCTATCTCGTCTATTGGCTTCTGTTGAGCTTCTGATTTCTGATGTTGCTTTCTACTCCACCGATTTGTGCATTATGGCATCAAATGAGCCTCAACATTCTGAGTCACCACAGTGAAACTTGATGGCTCCAATTACCACCTCATGGTCAACATCTTATATTCTGTATGTGAAAGCGCAAGATCGCTACTCACATATCACCACTGGCCCTCAACCTGCTCATGATGCCTCATTAGATGATAAAACCAAGCAAGCATATGCACAATGGAGTAAAGATGACTCCAGTGTTATGTCTTGGATCGTTAATAGCACCGGTCCATGGATCGGTCAGTCCCTTCTCGGCTTACATGATGTCAAGGCTATGTGGGATCAACTTTTATATGTCTACTCCCATCAATAAAACCCCAAGAAGGGGTTTGAGATTTTCAAGAACATGGCAAAGAAGGAATTCTCGTCCGACGCATCTGTTGAAGACAACTAAAATCAGTGCTCTGCCCTCTGGAATGAATACGAAATCCACCATCCTTTTCCTATTGATATCAAGGAAACTCAGAGACAGCGCAATGAATTCCAACTTATCTAGTTGCTTGCCAGACTCCCTTCTGCGTTTTCTGGTGTTGTTGACTAAATTCTCTCAAGTGATCCTCTTCCTACTCTTCGATATGTGATAAAATGTGTTCAACGTTTACCATCAGTGACTGGTTCCTTTTGTTGAACACTCTGCTCTTGATGTATGCTCTGTTGATACTGGTCACGACCGTGGCCGTGGATGTGGCCGTAGTGGAAGTCATCCTCCAACCTTGGGTTGTACTTCTACTGCAGAGAGTCATGGTCAGCCCATTGGCCCTCATCCTAGGAAGCACAGACACGTCTCGGGAGGAGCGACAGCCGTCCTCGGCACGTGTCAGATACGGACACGTTGTAGACACGCGTAGTCACGGCTCAAAAGTGTCCAATTTTTTTTTGGTCCTTGGACACGACTGGGACACGTTTGAGACACGGCCCAGAGACACTAGTCGAGCCAATTTGCAATTTTTTTAGAAACCTAACGATACACGCACACACGCTGCACACCCCTCCCCTACTAAATCGATACCCCCGATACTTGATACCCTTGATTCTCCTAAACCCGCAATTCTCTCAACCCCCTTCTCCTGCCTAAAACCCAAGCCGACGATCCCGCTCCTGACAATCTCCGTTGCTGAGAGGCAAGTAGCAACAACATCATCACCTCAAAGGAGTAGAGAAGTCACCCGCAAGGAGCAGCGTAGCCACCCTCTTGGAGCAACACATCAACCCCCTTGGAGCAACATACACACCACCAGCTTGAAGCAGCAGTAGGGACACGCTTGAAGAAAAAAGGACATCGCTCGAAGCAGCAAGGACATAGCTTGGAGTATCCAGTAGGTCCACAACTTGGAGCAAGAAGCAAGCAGCTAGCAGCCGCCTAGAGTAGACTCCGCAAGCAGCATCCACCACATCTGGTGAAAGGTACCTCCTCCACCTCTTCCTTTTATCTCATTTGAACAGTGGTTCTTCATCCCTTTCTCCTCCTACATGTTTCTCCTCCTCTTATCCTATTTATTCCTCTTCCACCTTACATTCTATCTCTTCTTCCAACAACAACATCCTCCTCCCTATTTCTTCTCTCCTTCCTTCTCCATGTGTTCTCCCCTTCTTCCACCTTACCTTCTATTCCTTCTTCTTCAACTTCCTTCCACTGCAATTTCATCATCCTCCTCTCCCTCTCTTCTTCTTCACTTTTTCCTCAACAAATTCTCCTCCCCTTTCCCTTTGTCTTCCTCTTCCACATTGCATTTTTTTCTCCTCTTTTGTTCTTCCTCCTCCACGTATTTTATTCTCTTTTCTTCTCATTTTTCCCTCTTCTAGCAACATCAACATCCTCCACCATAATCTGGCAGCTGTTGTCCTCCTCCATGTTTACTCAATTCTATCTCCTCCATGTATATTGCTGACTGCTATCCTCCTTGTCTCTATTTTCTCCTCTAAAATTGTGCATAAAACTAGTCTTGTAAAAATTCATGTACAAAATTAGTTATTGTCTTACTGATGTTGCTTAACATATTTGTCTATTTGAGTTAATGTTACTGGTGCTACTGTAGAAATACCTAAACTTGTCTATAAAATTAGTTGTTGTGTGAATTATTTACTGATGTTTCTCTAGAGATAGTTAATTACTTACTGATCTAGTGATTTTGCTATGGAAAAATTTAATTAGGTTGTGATGTTGCTATATAGATTGGTGACAAATTTCATATTGTTTGGAATTAAAAATAATGTATGTTTTGCGTTGGTTAAATTAGGAATGGATTCAAATCCAATTGATTTAGAGTCGAAAGTGGTGGATGACTCTACTCCTTTGTGGCAATATGTCACAAATTGGATCCAAATCCTGCTCATCTATACTAGTTCCAGAGTTTTTGCATTTATAAATTAATTTGAATTAAACACACACACACACACACACACACACACATATATATATATATATATATATATATATATATATATATATATATATTTCTGTGTCCGGAGCCGTGTCTCTGTCCTTACATTTTTTTAAATCGTCGTGTCCCATATCAGTGTTTGTGCTTCCTAGTCTTCATCCCTTGTTTCCTAGCCTTTAGTTTTTTTTATTTTCATTCTTTTTTTACCTCAAGGAAGTTGATATCATTGGATGTGTAAATTTGACACAAGTTACACAACATCAAGCTTAAGAGTGATAAGCTTGTCAACCCGCCACAGCACTCATTGGCCATGTAACCCTTCTTCCTTTTTATATTCAATCTTTACATTTGTAATTGCAATTTGCAATCAATTTTCAGCTGATCGGGTGATTTTACTTAAATCTATGGTATGTTTGTTTATTAGTTGATCTTTCAATATTAGGGTACACGATATACTGTTTAATAATCAATTCAATAATTATATATATATATATATATATATATATATATATATATATATATGTATACATGTGTACATATATGCACATATATATATGCTTTTTTGTACTTATTCCCGAATAATTAACCGTACTTTTACGTACTTTGACCGAATTTTTATCTAAAATTCTCACATATGAATACCGAACTTGTGACCATGGGCGGGGTTAAGATCAAAGAGGGTCTGGTGCCACAACCGCACAAGATGTCTTCAAATCAGCCATATCTGCTAAACCAGGTTTTTCCTCATGCACTTTAATACATTATATGTGCGGCACACTATCACACCGCAACTGCTAATCAGTCCACCATGCAGTCATGGGTTTCCTTTGCCACCATTTGGCCGATTAACTTTTGTTTTTTAAAAAGCTCTTTACTTACACCTGTACATGCAAACAATATATATATATATAAAAATATATATCATTTTATATTCTAATATATTATATCAATATTTAATATATAACAAAATACGAAATACATATTTGTATATTTATATGTATACAATTTGATAGATTCATATGTATACACATATAATATACATACATATATAATATGATACACAAACATATATACTCTTTGACATATTCTGATGTATTACAAATACATACAATATATCTGATATATAATATAAGTACATACACACATATCCCACAATTACTTTTATATTTATGTATGTGTCTTATTTTATTCACAAATACACCCACACAGAATACACATCATGGAACTAAACTTCTGTGAAGTTGGGCAAAATTTCATGAAAACTCCAAACTTCAACCATGAGTGATGTCAAATACCCAATACTTTGGGTAAAGTTTTACTGTTGCACGAAGTTGACTTTTCTGTGTGTATCTTCATCCCAACATATCTGAAGTTGTCGATGTTACCTCAAAGTTGGCGAAGTTGGGTGAAGTTGGCACGGCCCATAAAACAATCCGACCAGTGCCTTAAAAGCCATATAAGACATAAGTGACACCTCCATCCCTCTTCACAACTTCTAATATCAACTATACGTTTGTTGGTTGCCACTCTTTCCTATAGAGGGTGTTGTAACTACTAGTTGACTATATATTGTATAAAAAATATGGTGGACTGTATTTGTATAAATTTATTGCACATTTGACCCTTGCAAGCAACAAATTATATTATCAACCTACTAGAGAGTTGTGAATCTTGTTTTTTTGTTAAACTAACATATATAAGATAGAGGTACAACACAATTAGAAGTTTCTCAATAAGGTTTCCTTCATATTCACATCATTTCTTTAAAAAACAACTCCAAAGTTTATTGAAGCTTGTGTCAAAACTTCCTCAAAGTTTCCATAAACCTCCAATTCTACACCGGGCGAAGTCAACACGAAGTCAAGATCATGCACCATGCTACTCATATAAGTATAGTTATATGTATACATTTCAGTATATGTACATATATTACACACATTCCAAATATATATACATAGATAAACATATCATACATGTCAATTAATACATATATATTAATATATATAATTACATATTAGACATTATATATATATTGTATGATTAATATATGCTTTTGAAAACATCCAAATGCATATTCATGTACTCCCGTATACCATACATAATCGATGCGATACCCTCAACAACACACATACTCGATGTGATACCCTCTACATCCAATTATAGTTTTTAATAGATCACCTTCCTAATATATAAGGGCTAATGATTGATTTTCACATAAACTAGAAAAGACTCCATCGTAAAAAATTATAGTTCATCCCACCCGTAATCAATTCACAAGTGATATCTAACTAAGAAAATCATATCAGCCAAGCTAATAATTTATTTGTGTTTTTTATTTAAAGCATAATCATTTCGTACTAATATCTTTAACTATCGATGAAACATAAAATTAATAGGGGCTTATTCCTCCATTCTGACTTAGAAACTACACCCAGAAGAAGAACAATAAACTGCACAAAAGTGGTTGCCAACTCCCTACATAAATCTATAAAACATATAGCTCACGAGAATCTAGAAAGAATTTACTTTTAAAGGGAAAGACAATCTAAGTAAGGAGAAAGGATGAGTTAAGCAGCCCCATTTCAAAAACAAAAAAATTCACATTAAAAGGAAAGCTAACAGAGAAGAGTACCTCTTCGACTATAGATATCAACTTAGGCCACTTGAAGCAATCTTCGGTACATTAACCCAATAACTGTTGGCTTCGTCCTCCCTATACCGTCAGCAACTGCTCAATGTGGATGGCAAGCTCGTCCGAGTAGGTAGATGTGAGAAGTTTCTGATCAAAACTCTAACTTGCTTTATACGGACGAGATGTCGGCTGATTTCCGGTTGGTGACAAAAGAAATCATGGTTTGCCTCATACCCCGCTCGTTGCAGGGATGTGTATTATATTTTGAGTTTATTCCAAAAAGCCCCCTCTCTTATCCTATAATTCCAGAAAACCCCCTGCCTTTACCAAAATCCTGAAAACCCCCCTTGTCGTTTCTTCCCACCTAACGTCCGTTTCGTTTTTTATTTTGTCGCTGATTCAAATGCAGCGTAAACCATCATTAGCTAATACGCATTTCCCTTAAGAAAGCTAATACGTTTCTCTTTTATTATCTATGCTTTATTTAATAATTTATATTAAAATACTTTATTAAATATATGATACTTATTTCTAGTCTTTAATTTATATATTATTATTTTTCCAGTCTAATAATTAGACCCATAACCAATTCAGACCTGAATTCCGATCACTCTGTCCAACTATGAATTGAGTAGATTTGTCAAAATTGAAACACATAAACTAATATATATCACAATTCTAATTTTGTATACCTTATTCTTTTACTAGCTAATATGTAACTGAATTAGACCTGATTCTTCAAATCCAAAACCGACCAAGATTGTGAAAAGTGGAATTGAGAACTAACTCTTTTTCGAATTTTGATCCATTTGTACAAACTCGGGACCAACATGGATTGAAAAAAGTAGTACCATAATATAATTTTTTTCAGGCTTAGCAAAATCAACATTCATGAGTTTGGACGTATCATTCACAATCGAATTTCCAAAAATCAACTTGGACCTCCCTCAATTTGGAAATTCGATTGTGAATGATACATCCAAACTCATGAATGTTGATTTTGCTAAGCCTGAAAAAAATTATATTATGGTACTGTTTTTTTCAATCCATGCTGGTCCCGAGTTTGTACAAATGGATCAAAATTTGAAAAAGAGTTAGTTTTGAATTCCACTTTTCACAATCTTGGTCAGTTTTAGATTTGAAGAATCAGGTCCAATTCAGTTACATATTAGCTAGTAAAAGAATAAGGTATACAAAATTAGAATTGTGATATATATAGTTTATGTGTTTCAATTTTGACAAATCTACTCAATTCATAGTTGGACAGAGTGATTGGAATTCAGGTCTGAATTGGTTATGGGTCTAATTATTAGATTGGAAAAATAATAATATATAAATTAAAGACTAGAAATAAGTGTCATATATTTAATAAAGTATTTTAATATAAATTATTAAATAAAGCATAGATAATAAAAGAGAAACGTATTAGCTTTCTTAAGGCAAATGTGTAATACGGTATTAGCTAATGATAGTTTACGCTGCATTGAATCAGCGGCAAAATAAAAAATGAAACGGACGTTAGGTGGGAAGAAATGGCAGGGGGTTTTCAGGATTTTGGTAAAGGCAGGGGGTTTTCTGGAATTATGGGATAAGAGAGGGGGCTTTTTGGAAAAAAACTCTTACATTTTGGTGGAGGAAGTCTGGAAAAGAACATAGTACGATTCAACTTTTAGTATATCGCTCACTGGAACATTGATCGCCCTACCCTAATGGGAAGGAAGGGGGATTTACCCTGGAGGGAAGGGGACCGATCGCTCGGAAGACGGAGAAAGGTTTGCAAGAAGAGGGTTGGGGACCGCTCAACGCGTGTCAGTTATGGAAAGCGGTGGCGGGGTCGAGGGAAAGGTGAGATTTTTCGTTTTCTAATAACTGTGACTAAGAAGATAATTAGATATGGGAACAAAAATAAGAGAAAAGGACTCTTCGCTTCCAAAAATTTGGAGTGAGCATGATCAAGTTTGGCGCTATGTCTGTTCCTCGTGGCGCCTTTAGAATCTGCTAGAACGTTTCCGGCACTGCTCACTTAAAATGCCAAAAAAAGTGCCGGTTTAGTTGGTATTTGTTGTAGTGATGGTCTAGAGAGAGAGGCATGAGTTAAGTGGGTTCCCTAAGTATATAGGGAGCAAGTGATTATGAGATATATGAGACTTCCTTGATTGCGGTTCCACCCAGATCTAATGTCCGGCTTTGGGTGGACTATGTTTCCTTTTTTTCTTATTTTAGATAAAACCTTAGTTCAAAGAAGTAATTACCTAGGCCAAATCATAGCCTGGATATATGTCAAATTTTGGGACTCTATAGTGTTTACAAAAAGACCAAACCAAAGAAACGTTGTTTGTTATCCTAAACTTGGTTCTCAATCTATTATAAAGATAATTCAGTAATTAATTATCTACATTATTAACCAACTTGCAATCATCTAAAAATTCATTTATTATCTTAAAATACATTACCAGTCAACTAAAAATCATGTTGGTATCAAAATGAAGACATGAATTATATAAGTCTAAATTTGTACCCCATGGACCTATTTGTGGTCCAATTTAGGGTTTAATTGGAGTTCTAGATACCATGGTTCAAAATAATGTCCTTCGATGAATACAAAAGCTTTAAAATATTCTCTACTTCACATTTAAGGTTAAATTTAACATAACTCCCTCAATTAAAGTCTTATATTAGAAAATTTACAAATTAAGACTAACAATACTCTATTTTCTTATATTAGAGATTTAACCAAGTTCTCTTGCGCAATTACTCCTCACCTGCTGAGTATGACCTGGTCCTACCAGGTTGACGAAGCCCTTCAACATCAGATCTTCCTCGGCGGCTACGGCGGCGGGCGGGTGACTAGGGCTCGCCCCAGTTTCGCCTGCTAGCCTTCCAGGTGGCTACCTCGACCTTGATCTGTGGTGCGGCGGATGGATGGAGGACTTCGATCTACTTGCGGCGGATTGTCCTCATATCAGGCAGGCTAGCTAAGTATCAGTTGCTTGCGGGGGTTCGCCTACTCGATTGGGATCGCTCCGCATCGTCTCTGGGGTCGATTCTGTCTCCCTATTTGCTGCTCTGCGGGGTTATGCTCCTGGGCTTCTTCTTCACGCGAGCCGGCGTTCAAACAGACATGCTCTAGTATTTCCCCCGAAGCTCTGCCTCGGGTGGAGGCCTGGGGGATGGAGGCACCGCTCGTGATTGGGGTGATGTCTCCTTGCCCTCTGCTCCGGCTCAGGGTGGTGCTGGTTGGGGTCTTGGTATCCGTTTTATTGTCTGCAGATGGATGATCTTTGGCCTATGGTGATGCGTTTCCGAGGGGAGGGGCAGATCGTTTCTGCTCCTTGTTGGGCCTTCTGGCGCTGTGTGCTGTAACACCTTCATGGTGTTAGATACGTTGTTGCAGTCAATCCTGGACTCTTTTTGGTCTTCTGAATCAAGGTTCCTTGGTATAGCAAAGATGCACAAGGTCTGTTATCTGATGGTTGTTGATCGATGAAGAGGAGCTGGACTTCACCTAGAATTAACATCTTGAAGGATTGATTCAAACGCCAGTGGAGGAAAGGAGGGGCCCAACTCAAGGACATTTATTGATGGTCTGCCTGTGGATGGATGTTGTTGCTTTCTCTCTTGTATCTCAGTGATCTTTTTGGTTTCTTAGGAGTGATGAATCAGTGTTGCTGGTTTCAGAATGATCTTGGAAAGGAGACAGGGGGTGGCAGCTCTTGATTTCTTTTATGTTCATCTTTTGGTGCTTCCAGTTGTTGGGATGCGTTAAGCAAGAGACTTGTTCTGTCTCTCTAAGTTGTTTTCTATCTGTAATGAGGTGATTCATCCTTACATCTTTGTGGGTGGGGTTATTGTAATGTTTGTATGGCTTTCCTTGTTATTTGTAGTTTCAGTCTAGTTAGATGGAGGCGAATCTTGGTTATGTTTTCTTGTTAGTCTGGTGTTTTCTATGTTTTTCGATCCTCTTTAATCTCCCTGCATGGAGATTTAGGGATCAGGTTTTCCCGTAGGGGTACTTTTGTACCCAAAGTTTTGGTTTCCTAGTAACACGCTTTTTGACCGACCAAAAAAAAAGATTTAACCAAAGTCCTAGGCCCAATTCATTAATCGAAGCCATATCATTGTAGTCATTATTTTGATACTTATCATATCAATTTATTTTACTCCTCAATACAATATTATTTAGTTCCTTATTATTAGATTCAAATTACTAAAGATTAAGAACATCATTTTCACCCTACCTTAAAAATAATTTTTTCCCTAAAATTCAACTCTAAGAATTTTAAGGTGGATGATAACTCTACTAGCATCGTGCATTAGTAGGATACCAAACAACCTTGGAAAGGTTTTATCTAATAAACTATCAATAATTTTCATTGAGGTATATGTATATATACCTCAAACAAAATCCAAATTAATTGAAATTTGACACCTAGTCTATTTTGGACATGTAGAATCTCAATGGACTTAGTTTCCACTTTTGAAGACTGTAGATATTTTATTTAATTCTTTTTAAATAATTCATAATTTCTCTTTATTAATGCCTCAGAGACTTCTAGAATTACCCAATTAATGTGAAACTTCATCCACAAGCAAATTTAAACATGTTAGACACAATTGGCCATCAATTTTGTCCCTTGAAGTTATTTATTGCATTATTTAACATTTTAAGCTTTATATGTGTCTATATATATATATATATATATATATATATATATATATATATATAGAGAGAGAGAGAGAGAGAGAGAGAGAGTCAGGCTAGAATACACTCGAGTGTATCCGGAGTGGAATACACTCAAGTAGTTTTTCATGATGCAATATTTTTTTTGAAAATCTAATCCGTTGATCTTCTTAAACATATCGTGAACAACTCATGCGCAAAATTTGAGCACATTTGGATATGTATAGATCATGTTATGAAGACCGCAAAAATTATGTATTTAAAATTAGTTTCGCGCGTCAATTTTGTTGCCTTTGGATGAGTGACTTATACTCATCCAAATGAGCTCAAAATTTGTTTGTAGCCTAGTTATAGTATGACGGTGAAGATCAATGGTTTACATTTTGTAAAAAATAGTCTTGATATGCAAACACACTTGAGTGTATTCGTGTGATCCGTACACTCGAGTGTATTCTAGCTTGACTCTCTCTCTCTCTCTCTCTCTCTCTCTCTCTCTATATATATATATATATATATATATATATAGAGAGAGAGAGAGAGAGAGTCAAGCTAGAATACACTCGAGTGTATCCGGAGCGGAATACACTCAAGTAGTTTTTTATGATGCAATTTTTTTTTTGAAAATCTAATCCGTTGATCTTATTAAACATCTTGTAAACAACTCATACAAAAAATTTGAGCACATTTGGATATGTATAGCTCATGTTATGAACACCGCAAAAATTATACATTTCAAATTAGTTTCGCGCGTCGATTTTGTTGCCCTTGGATGAGTGACTTACACTCATCCAAATGGGCTCAAATTTTGTATGTAGCCTAGTTATAGTATGACGGTGGAGATCAATGGTTTACATTTTGCAAAAAATAGTCTTGATATGCAAACACACTTGAGTGTATTCGTGCGATCCGTACACTCGAGTGTATCCTAGCCTGACTCTCTGTCTCTCTCTCTCTCTCTCTCTCTATATATATATATATATATATATATATATATATAGAGAGAGAGAGAGAGAGAGAGAGGAAGTCAGAAAGTTAGGCTAGAATACACTCGAGTGTATTCAGAGCAGAATACACTCATGTAGTTTTTCATGATGCAACATGTTTTTCTAAAATCTAATCTGTTGATCTTCTTAAACATCTTGTGAATAGCTCACATATAAATTTGAGCCTATTTAGACATTTATTGGTCATATTATAAAGACCACAAAAATTATGCATTTTAAATTAGTTTTGTGCATCGATTTTATTGCCCTCAAATGAGTGACTTACACCCATCCACATGGGCTCAAATTTTGTATGTAGCCTATTTTTTTTTTAGGGTAAGGGCGGGCCTTTGTATTCAACTAATCACTAGAATCATACAAAACCAGGTTTGAGATCATTGGAGGGGCGTGCTCCCTCACTGACCTACTGTCATCAGCTTCCTCTAAAGCCAACTTGGCAATGGAGTGAGCCACTTTATTACATGATCTGAAAGCAAAAGAAAAAGACAACTCTGCAAAATGAACAGCTAAACTACGTATATCATCTACTAACGGACCCAAGTGAACATGCCTATTTAAAGGTGCTATCAGCTCATTGTAAAGAATCTGGGAGTCCATTTTGCAGATCAGGTAACGGTATCCTCTCCTTGCCGCCTGCTGGAGACAATGAAGGAGGGTGTGGGCCTCCCCCATTTCTACCGTCCCGGTGAACTTTCTTCTGTCGGACAGGATGTCAATGACTTCTCCACTGTGGTCCCGGATCACTCCCCCAATGCCGATCATCCCTTGTTCATCCATAGCTACATCTGTATTAAGTTTAAGTTGGCTTGTCGCGCGGTAGTCACTGCCATCGGTTGTTTCACTTCTCATCCGACACAGTGGCCTTGGTAGTGTTGTGTGCGTTCATAGATTTGTAGTCGGCGATGATCCCCACGTACTGACTAATGACTATGTTCCTGTCCAGAGTCTCCTGGTTGAAGACGAGCTTATTTCTCCAGTGCCACAAGCCCCACCAGACAGCTGCAACTGCATCTAACTCCTCCTCCGTAAGGTTATCTACCAGGTATTGGAGTCTATTTGTTTGAGTTTGCTGTTCTGAAGAAGCGATTTTTTCTTTGAGTGGATGTCAATTCCATATCCTCTGTGCTTCTGGGCATTCAAACAATAGGTGATCAACTGTCTGTTAGTGGATTTTGAGTAAACGCAAACAAACACAGTATGATAAACTACGGACCAACTCTAAACCAGCACACAATGAACACAGAAGGTTTTGTGCCGCCAGAATTGCAGCTTTTCTGTTGTTGTATTACTCTCTATATAAAGGGAAAATACAGACCTAGAATCACGCCATGATCTTCACGACCCCCACCATCCTACGGATCAGACCACAACGTGATCAACTACTTGCCTGAAGCCCGCGCATGATCCCCTGTATTGCCGCGCCACCCCACGACATGTACAGTCCACCTTCGCGATAACCTAGGCATGGCCCAGCGTGAAACATACTTCAGCACCGGGCGTGACATAGACGCTCATGAACAGACTCATGCTCGTGCACTTTCTTGAAGCATAACTAACCAATTACTAACACAAGTTTAAACTAACAATGTCTCCTTCGCACCCCTGCAAGCCGGGCAACGGAAGTCTACATTGCAATGGCAATCATGGAGCCTGCCAAGTATAGCAACACTACCGGAACAGACCTGCCACATAAAGTGAGACAACTGTGGTGGCCATGTTGTCCTCCAAACCCAAGAACATGTCCGGTCATTGTCGGTGAGCCTATTGTTGATGAGAGTTGCTCTGCCAAGGTGGTCGAGCCAGTAGGCAGATTGAGTTGAGAAGCTCCCTCTCCTCCCCGGCCACCAGTATGCTGTGTCAGCCGATAGTCGAGAGCTAATGGTAGTATTCATTATCAGCCTACTAATCGGTTGGGGGAAAATAGCATGAACAACCTCCTCGTCTCATCTGCCCTGCTCAGGATCAATAAGCTCATTGACACGTAGCTATGGGTATTGGGCATGGATATCCGGACACATATCTCCCACTGTCTCCAGCGTATTCATAAGCCATCGTTCTGTCCATATACTAATACTCTTGCCGTCTCCTCCCCTCCAGTTAACTCCCTCACAGACAATGGCTTTGGCCCACCAAATACTCCTCCAGGTATAGCTGGGATTGTATCCTCTTTGCGCTTCCAAGATCGATGTCCTCGGGTAGTATCTAGCTTTCAGGACCCGTGATGCTAAAGAAGTTGAATTTGTAAGTAGCCTTCATACTTGTTTAGCTAGAAGAGCTTGATTGAAATTATGTAGATCTCTAAAATCCATTCCACCTTCTTTTTTTGGTTTGCATAAATTAGCCCAACACTGCTAAGAAATTCGTCTTTTGGAACCTTTAGCACCCCCGCCAGAAATTTGCCACTCAGCTGTGGATTTCATGTATGAGGGTGGATGGAATCTAGAAAACGCTCATGATATATGATGATATCACTTGTGCTATCGATTTAATAAGGACCTCTTTCTCCGGCTTGGATAAGAACTTCTCTTTCCACCCTTATAGTTTTTTCCAGATCCTTTCTTTCACAAAGTTGAAAACATGCCTCTTGGATCTTCCAATTGCAGTTGGGAGACCCAGGTACTTTGCATGCTTGTCCACTTCGCATACATTAAGGATCTCTTGCAAGTTTTGCCACATCTTCGGACTCACCCCTTTACAAAAAGCAATCTCAGTCTCTTGTCGTAATTAATTTTCTGGCCCGATGCTTGTTCATATTGGCTAATCACATTAGCTATGGTCAAGCATTCATTTGGAGTTCATCTTATAAAAAGGATGTTATCATCTGTGAAAAAAAAGGTGAGAAATGTGTGGGTCAAGGCGGCAGATGCTAAGGTCATGCACAAGCTTGCTTTCGGTTGCATGAATGATAGAAGTGGAAAAAGTTTCAGCACATAAAATAAATAGGTAGGGGGAGAGAGGATCACCAAAGTGGAATTTACCTCTTTGGGTCAAGCATTCATTTTGAGTTGTTTTGGGTATTAGGACTACCAAAGTGGAATTTACCTCTTCAATATTGTACTTGCCTTTCCACCACCCTTTGATATAGTTAGAGACATCCTTCCCAACTATGTGCTAGAATTTTTGGAAAAAAATTGCTTTCATCCCATCGGAGCCCGAGGCTTTATTAGGATGCATGTGTTTAAGTGTCATGTGTATTTCCTACTCAGAAATGTCTTTCTCTAGGGATTCATACGTTACAGCGTCAACTTGCCTGGTAACACCTATGATGGCCTCTTCAAAACCTGTGGGTTTCTAGTCTGGAAGAGTTCATCAAAGAAATCAAGAACCACCTTGGAGATATCTTTCTCTTCTGAGCACCATCTTCCATCTTTGTCTTTCAAGACTGCAATATGATTTCTCGTCCTCCTGTGAGAAGCCTTGAGATGGAAATACTTTGTGTTTTTATCTCCTCCTTTCATTTCATTGACTCTGGCTCAGGCGTACCAATATTCATCCTGCAATCTGTGCCAGTGCTCTAATGTTTAGACAATTCCTCACATCTCTTCAGGACAGTATTATCAGGTACTTTCCTTTGTTCCTCTCTCAACAGATCTTCCGTCTCTCTAATCTTTTTCTTCATTTGACCAAAAGTATTTCCCGCCCACTCTAATTTCTAGCCACAACCTTCTATCTTTGCTTGGGTGCCACCTCTCGTTGTTTGTCCCCAATAAGACGCAATTAGGTCCCCACACGTCTGATCTTGCAACCAGAAAGGTTCAAACCGGAAGAACCTTTCTCTTCTCTTGTTGTGCATTTCTCTTCTATCAAAGGATATGATGATAGGCGTATGATCTGACTTGTACCTGGGCAAGTGAAAGACTTTGCAATAGGTGAACATTTCTCTCCCATCAAAGGTTGTGAGGTCTCTATCTAGCCTCTCCCAAACAAGAATTTCCATGGACAAACCATGTTCCCAGGTGAAAGGGCTACCTGAGAAACCAAGGTCTAGAAGCTCACAGTAGTCAATTGCATCCATGAAGTCATGCATCCACCTTTCTGGTTTTGGTGGACCGCCTAACTTCTCCTCATTAGTTATGATTTCACTAAAGTCACCAAATAAAATAACTGGGTGGTCCCTCTAGGCCTTAAGCTCTCTCATAAGGTCTCACGTTTTGTATTTTTTATGTTGTTCCGACCACCCATAGATCCCTATGGCCCTCCACTTTTGGTTTTCAGTGGTTTCAGTAATAATCAAATCCACATGTCTTTGAGAAAATGAGACCATATCCACTGCCACATCTATCCACCACATCCCCATACCACCTACTCGTCCCACACTAGGGATACACAAGCCATTCGTAAAACCACACTTTCTTCAAACTTTTTCAAGGTATGTCTCACTGATTTTGGTTTCCAAGATGAAAACCAGCGATGGGCGTTCCCTCCAACACCAACTGCGGAGGGCATAGGAACTGCCAGGCTTGCCCATTCCCTGACAGTTCTAACTTAAAATTTTCATTATTATTTGCAGGCCTGGTCAGCGCCAGCGCCCACTACTTGAGATGAAACCCAACCCACCAGTAACTCCTCCTTGCCTCTATACTATTTCTTGGTACACTCCATAGCTTTCTCAGAAGGACTTTCATGAATTAGCATCATATCCTCCTATCTTGGTCTTTTCCCAGAACTGGTGAACGGAATGTCTTCACTCTGTGGTGCCTCTTCATTGATATGTACCTGGCGTCTGACGATCTTCTACTTCCGAATCTGCTTCATTGTAATCTTTTCAGTAACCAGTTGCTCATTATTCTGACGTGGAGACAATCTCTTCTTTTGTCCTCTCATCTGATTTCTAGTCGTACTCCAACCATACTCAAAATTGAGTTTACCCACAGCTATAACATTTGAATCAGATGCTTCTTTTGTAGTTTTGTCTCTACTCAGGTCCCCTCCCAAGTTCTGAAGAATCATCCCCACACCAATCGTGTGTTGTGGGGTACTCGTACTCTACTTCTGTTCAGTTGCTTTAGCCTCTGTTTGTGAAGGTGTATTTTCTTCTTTGCTAGAATCTTTGTGGTGGGGCGATATCACTATGACCTCAGCTTGGTCATCTGTCTGACTCTTGTTCTTTTCCCGCTCTTTAATTGGTCCCTCCTCTCCTCCTGTATTGATTTCCATCTCTCTTGTAGGCGTCAACGGAGGTATCTTCTCTCTCACATTGTGGATCTGTCTGTGATGCCCTTTCGTGATCTCTTGGACAACTACCGATGTCATAGCTGTAGGTCTAGTAATGTCTGGTTCCAATCTTAGTTCCTTTTCCTTCTGGGTGTCCTCTGTCTATTCATTTTTCCTTCAATCTTGTGACTCCTATGTGTGACATCTGCCTTTATTATGTATATTCTTCTTCGATTTCATCAACATGTTTGGGATTGAGTGACCTTCTGGTTTTGTATGGAAAGTTAGGTTCCTCTTCGTCGTTCCCTCTCTGTATATCTCCTCAGCAATAGAAACACAAGGTTTTCTCGGTGAAGCCTTAAGCCACGCTCCCCAGTTTCTTTCCATCTCCTCCCCCTCAATCTCCAGGGCACAGTCTCTATCAACATGACCTAGGAGGCTGCATAAGAAGCAGAAATTCGTAAGACGTTTGTATTTCAATTCTAGTGAGATTATGGCTCCCTTTTTATCTCTAATCTTCTGGGTACGTTTTAGTGGCTTGGTGACATCCAAACCTACTCGTACTCGAGGTGCAACTTCCCAGCCCAGTTCATCTCTTTCAACATCGACCACCCGACCCACCTTGTTTGCTATTGTCCGTATTGCCATCTCCGATCTATGACAGAGGGGAAGACCATAGATCCTAACCCAGAAGATACTCTCAGTAAAGGTTATGTTTTTCGGTCGATCAACATCTTCTATTTCCTTGGTGAGAAGAAACCTATTCTTGAAATTCCATGGTCCTCCTTTAAGAACTTTCTTCTTGTCCTTCCAGTAAAAGAATTGTATGATGAAAAAAACGGCGTCTAATTGCTTGAAAAGTATCTTGTGTGAGAGAGCCCATGCCTGTGTAAGGGTTCGTTTCATTGCCCAGAAATTGAAAGGTCAGTCCGTCAAGAGTCTAGCCGCTAGCGCCAGAGTGATGTGTGTCTCCTAACTGTCGTTGTCCTACGTCCCCAAGTCCACAATATCTTCTTCATCTTCATCCTCCAGCCCTAATTGTGCACATCTTTTAACAAGTTCTTAAGCCATCTGTAGGGGTTTTTGCCTACAGAGACTAAGCGTAGACCCGCCTTGAACCTGCAAGAGAAAGGGTAACCACTCGGGAGATTAGGGTAACCACACGGGAGATGAAGGCTTCCACCGTCGTACTCTAGTCGCTAGAGCAAATTAGGGTTCGACTGGGGAAGAGTTTTTTTAATTGCTTGTATGTAGCCTAATTATAATATGACAATGAAGCTCATTGGTTTACATTTTGCAAAAAAATAATCTTGATATGAAAACACCACTTGAGTATAGTGTGCGATCTATACACTCGAGTGTATTCTAGCCTCACTCTCTCTCTCTCTCTCTCTCTATATATATATATATATATATATATATATATATATATATATATATATATAGGGTAGCGATCCAGTGAGAAACATCCTACGGTGAGAGCATGAGAGGCATTTGAATAACTACAAATAAGTAACCATTTTTTAAAATCCAACCGTATAGATGGAAAAAGCATCATTTCATTTACCTTGTCGCAAAAAATCATTGCAATCAGACATTATTTACATGTCCATATGTACAATATACACTTTTTACATCCAACGGTCAGCCTAAAATTCAATATAGAGCGTTGAAAAATATTTGGTTATTGTGAATGAACTACAAATTGGATGGTAATAAAATTTTATAGGAAGGTAGATATTAAGGTATACGTGTAATCTATACGGTTGGATTATGAAAAATTGATCTATGTTGAGAGTTATTCAAATGCCTCTCATGCTCTCACCAGATATGTTTCTCACTGGATCGTTACCCTATATATATATATATATATATATATATATACACATATATAGATATTTATACACACAGACACACATAGATATATATATATATATATAGAGAGAGAGAGAGAGAAAGAAAGAGTGTCAGGATAGTGTACACTCGAGTGTACCTAAGGAAGTGTACACCTCAGTTATTTTTAAAGATGCAATAACCTTTTGAAAAATTTAAATCATTGATCTTCTTAAAATTCTTAAGAACATACTATATAATAAATTTCAGCTCATTTGGACACTTATAGGTCGTGCATCTAAAGGAGGTAAAAATTATGCATTTCAAATTATGCATTAAATTTTATATTTAGCCTATTATTATTGTAACCATGAAGATCAATGGATTATATTTTGAAAAAACATGGTCTAGATAGGCAAACACCATTGCGGTGTACAATGTGATCTATACACTTGAGTGTATTCTAGCCTGACTATATATATATATATATATATATATATATATATATATATATATATATATATATATATATATATATATATATATGTGAGTGTTCATTCAATGTCCGTGCGGGTAGCTACCTACTCCTATTTTGCTTATTTTTTTGGGAGTTTCTTAACTTTAACTTTTATATATATATATATATATATATATATATATATATATATATATATATATATATATATATATATATAGTCAGGCTAGAATACACTCAAGTATATATATATATATATATATATATATTATCACAACATTAGTAATAGCTTAAGATATTAACGTACATATATTACTTGTGTGTATCAAGGACGCTACCCAATCTCTTACACTTGCACTAGGAGAAATAAATATTTGGCTTCAGTCCAAATACAAAGTTCACCTTATTTCATATGTAGAGATGGTGCATCCACATATTGTCTTATAGTTCTGATATTAGATTGAGTAACACTAAAAAAAGTGACTCTCATAAATGGATATATATTAACTCCAAAGGTTGTTCTTAAATGTTGGTAACTCAAGGGGACAGATGATTTTCTCAAAACCCTTAAGTTTGTGCATAACGTCACTTAGGTTTTGTTTCATTTTTTACTTATACAACCATTATAACATTAGTATTTGTATGGTTTATATCTACGACTAATGTATCATGGTGGTAGTCATTTCCTTAGGGAGCCTAGGAGTATAGATACTTATGGAGTGAAATTTTCTTTGACCCCTTAGGTCTCATGTACCTCTATACCTTGCCTACTTGACCCTAGGGTTGACTTAGGGCTATACCCTACATAGGGTTATCTGAGATGTTATAAACTTAATTTTGCCTATGTTATCATTTGTATTTATTTTAGAATAAGTGTCCCCTCTACCATCATGATTTTGTCTCATAAAGAAACATGAATCGGGACTCTCTATTGCTTGGATGCATTGTTATAAATTTCCTTTCAATGTACAAAATTTCTCATTACACATTTATCTTGAAATTTCACCAAACAAAGTTTCACATACAAAGTTATATGTTGAAATAATTTAACAATCATTAAAGGAAACATACAACTTTATAGGTAAAACTATTCTAACTATATAGTAGTAATGGATTACATGTCTTGTATCCATAACATCATCTTATTTAATTCCTTTTAGAAAGTCCAAAGTTAACTCAATTTTAAAATGCAGAAATGAGGTTGATCATCTCATCTTTTTATAGGAGGATTCTATTCTAAGGCGTTCATCAAAATAAGTTCAATCTCACCAAATTCTAATTACTCCTTGTGGCATGTCGGCTTTACCAATTACTTCTTCCAATTTAGGTATCATGGGTCACAACTATATTTCTATGGATACAAACCAATCTAGGGTTAACCATCCCCAAGATAAAGGGTTCATCATTGGAACCGTCTTCACTCACCCATAACATTTTTGCAAACTTTAAATTAATATTTATTCTAATAGGTTCTCTCGTTCTATTATTTTTCTTAGGGTTTTCCAATCTAGGGGTATTATTTTCCTTCAATAACCATATTTACCAAAGATCACGACTTCTGATCAGGGTTAAGGATTAACTTCGCATCACATTGTTTTATTTTTCCCTCTATCCTACTTATATCTTTTATAGACAACTGGACTATATCAATTCATAATTGGGACTTCCAAGTTTCTAGAATTTATCCTTACAAGAAGGAACATACATTATGTGAAACACCTTTCATATGTATATCATTAGTTGGCATTATATGTGCTTTAATTGGTATAGGATGCCTTAACCCTACTTCTTGAAATCCTCAACTAAAATGAGGAAAGGTGTGAAGTTTAGGTTAAGGAAGAAAATAGAGGAGAAGAGGACAACATTAAAAATGAGGTGACCTATAAGGAATATTACTTTGGGCAAACTCTCAAGTTTTGGGCATGCGGGTCCTGAGAGACCTCATATTACAACTAGTGGTGTGAAGTAAAATATTGCAAGCCCCTAGGTTGTGAACCGTTATAGACACCATTTCCTTCAAAAATACCCTAATAATTATCTTTTGGCTCCATGAATTTTTTGAAAGAACTAACTATGTAAATTTATTTATTATATCTATGCTTGGATACCAATTTTGATGACCCACATCCACTTGTGATTCCATTGTAGATAGACCAATGAAGCAAGGACCTACATTCTACTTTTCTAGGATGCATATTTAGTATATAACCAACAATATTCAACAATTTTCAAACATAACATTATTGATAACAAAACTTGGAAGATGGATTCTCCTTTTTTTTTAGAGAGGACGGAGGGTCCTATGATTGGGGCCCCCCACCAACTATACTATTTAGGCTAAATCAGCCAAAGCAATGTCTACAAAATGTGAAGGAAAAGACTGGGAAAAAGTAAATCTATCTACTTGTCCCCTTCGTGCCATGGTGGCAACTTCATGGGCAAGTTTGTTACAAGAACGACTAACATAAGAAATGCTACAAAAAGAGAAGAGGTGTGTCAGCTTCCTAATGTCATCCGCAAGGATCCCCACGTAGTCCCTTCTTGTAGGGGAGTCACTGCAGGCTTGGGCAACTTCAAGTGCATCCGTCTCCATCTCCACGTGTCTGGCACCATGGCTGTGTGCCCACTGGAGTGTTGCTCTCATGGTTTTAGCTTCTGTCGTTGTTGTCCCTGTGCACCTATTAATCTTCTTGCCTGCTATCCTGTTGAGCACCCCATCGCTGTCGCGCATCACCATCCCTATGGCTGCCCCGTCGTCCTCCCCACATGACGCGTCGACATTGATCTTCGTTCATCCCCGTGCTGCCCTGGCCCATCGTGGTGTTCCGTCACTGCCCCGTTGTGCCTTCCTAATTCTCCTTAGTTGCTCTCCCCCCCATCCTGCTTGGTCCAAGACAGTGCCAAACAGTATAGGTAGTTGTTGTGTACTTCTCCATCTTGGAGGACACGCATGTTGCGCCCCCTCCAAACAGCCCACATGGTTGCAATGATCTCCTCCTTATCTTCCCTCTCTAATGTCGCCCCCATGGTGATGATAAGGTCTTCATCTTTGTAATCCTCCACCCACTCTTGGATCCCTCTTCCCAACTATTCCCAGACCTCCGTAGCATTTGGGCACCTGAAAAGAATATGCGGAATAGATTCCCTTTCCGACATGCACAACTGACATGTACCATCCTCAATGCAATGTCTGTCGAACAGCCTCCCCTTGGTTGCTAGCCCCCCTGTGCACACTCTCCAAATGAAGTGCGCCATCTTGGGCATCCACCCCCCTCTCCATATGTGTTGCCATAAGGAGTCTCCCTGCTACCTTGCTTGCTTCCGGGCTTCCTCTTTGCCAAGCATGCCTAGCCAGTATGTTGATCACACCGTGAAAATACCTTTCTTTGTTGGCCACCACGACCATATATCGTCCTGTTCACGTAGGTTGAGCGGGATAGCTTTTATCCTCTCAATGTAAGATGATGGAAAACAAACCTTGAGACTGTCAGTATCCCATTCAATGCCATCCGGTGTCATGAGCTCACACACCTTCCTGTAAGATATGTCATCTGAGATCTTGAAGCGTGCAAGAGTGTCCTCCTCTCCCGACAGCCATGAGTCATCCCAAATGTCGACGTCTTTTCCATTACCTATCCTCCACTCCATCCCTTCCTTCAACAATGCCTTTGCTCCCCATAAGCTCCTCCATGTATAGCTAGGATTATAGCCTCTCCTCGCCTCCCAGATGGATGATCTAGGAAAATATATGGCCTTCACAACTTTGTACACAAGTGAATGCGGGTTTACACCTAACCGCCATAATTGTTTGGCTAGCAGTGCTTGGTTGAAAATATGGAAATTCCAGAAACCGAGGCCTCCCGCCTTTTTTGGTTTACACATGTTTTCCCAGCTTGTCCATGCTAGTTTCCTTTCGTTTCCCTTTGCGCCCCATTCTTTTTCAAAGGCAGAAAGGTATTATGAAAAAGGAACTATTGAAATTTCCTATCTATCATTCTAGGTGTGTTTTAGCTTTAATGTCTTTTTTTGCATTCTTATGGAAGTTCATTTATCCAATATTTAATAAAAGAATATAACCTAGAATGCCTACAAAAAAACATGAAATTCATATTTCTCCAATCAAAATTGTTTGCACATAAGTGTAGTAATCTACACTACATATCAATTGATTATTTAAAATAATCAAACTTTTATTTAATTTATTCACTAACTCGTATTTGTTCTATCTCCTTGGTTGTGCCAATCCTTGATCCATCCATGAACTTTAGCGGATTTTAGGTCCAACATTGGATTTCAGGGTGAGTAATATAGCACTAGACTTTTATCCCAATATTATTGTTGGTTTGCAGTCATTTTTCTCAAAGACCAACCCTCATCTTGTGGGAGTATTTATTTCCTTACACAACCCTTAAAAGATTACATTCTGGGTTTAGGAAATCTTATACTCTATATGTGATACATATAGGGTATTATGGATGCATTGCTATTGAAAAAATCAAGTACTTTTTATGTAATGAGCAAACATTAGGAAAATGTCTAGAAATCATCAAAGTATATTATAAATGGTTATTTATAGAGTAACCTATGCACCTTTTCCAATGAGAGGTGATATGCAATCAATCAAGATTTAGAGGCCAAACAAGACTCTTTTCAAATCAATATGAAATTTAACACATGATACTAGGGTGTTACAGTCATCTTCATATGATGTGGACTAGAGTTTAGTCTGGCCTTAGGGGTCTTTTCTCAGGGCTGTATTAGGGTTGGACTTTAAAACCCTAAGACTCTCACAATATATATCCTTTGGACAAGAAACCCTAGTTATGCATCAATGTAGATCTAATCTTACTATTGTCATGGAATTATACCTTTACTAAGAAAATCCAGATTATCTCTCAAGATAATCATTTTCAAACAACAAATCATCTTATTTCTCAGAATCAGGCTTTTCACACTACTTGATATTACATTTATGTATTAAAATATACATCTTGAATTCTAAACCTAATTTGGAAATTAGACCTTCATTTTTGGATTTGACACATATTTTTGAGAATTTTAACATATTTACATATACTAAATTTGGAGTTAGGGTTGATTTTTTGTATTTTTTGCAAAATTAAGTGCATATAATCCCCAATAGTGATATGAGAGCCGTGTTAATTTATAGTGTATCTTGATTTAAATTGATATGATCATATTTATTTTATTGCATAAGATACAAATATTGAAAATGATTAATGGGCATATCCTATTAAATACCACATATGATCCCAATACATATATATGCATTCTATACACATCTTCCTAAAAGAGTTTTGATGGTGGATGTATGCATGGTTACGACCAAAACCCATGTGGATCTGTGTACATGGTTGTTGACCTATCCAAGTTTTGAATCGATAGATTCACATGTGAAATGATTGGTTTAAAAATGAACTGACCAATTTAGAAATGAACCAACTGGTTCAGAAGTTCCATGATTTGCAACAGCCAAAAATTATGAAAATCCATCTCTTTGACTCCAGATTGATCTGGGAACCTTTCCCATAACCATCCTATAAATAGAGGGTGTAGTCAAGGCTTTCAAAACACACAACAATAAGTTCTGACAATTGTGTCCTCTCACAGCTTTGATAATGTGAGAGTCTGAGCAAATCTTACCTATAAAAGGGAGAGACAACAAGGGAGAGAAAGTCAACTCTAGCATGCTGACATTTGAAGGGACAATTCCTTCGCGTTGGCTTTAGGCTATGTGACATGGAGTTCTTTGTGGTCCACGTGGACTATGTAGAGGTATGGAGACCATTGCCTCCATGCTAGAAGGACAACCACCACCACCATCTGTGGTGCTACACTAGGAGGCCACCTCTAATAGTTGTCCATCTACAACTTGTGAAGTGTGCACATCATTGTGCAATAGTTTCCACTGGACTTGCTCTGTGACCAGATATATCTCTTGCTAGCTTCTTTCCTAGATACATCATTGTTGACGTGATCTTTTAGCAAGGAATTGGGACAAAATCTTTATTTTTGCTACCTTCTCCACCATCCCTATTCCCCAATGTGGGGTGGTAGCTAGAGTCATAGAGGTAAGAAGATAGCTAGAGATGAGAAAGGACAACTACCAGAGTTTTAGGCATGTCGATGATCAGGGAAGCTTTTTGGAAGTCTTGTCGTGAATTTTTTTGTGGTGGCCTAAGGAGGGGCTTTGATCAAGAGTAGAAGAATCCACATACAATTGCATTTAGGTTCATTCTCTGGGAGTGGGGAATATATATGGGACTGTATATAGATCTGGATTACAGTGCATCAATATGAATTTACACCCCTATTTGTTAGGTTTATTTGATGTTTTGGGCCTTCTACGTTTACAAACATATTGCAAATATAAAGATAAACTAAGTTTGCCCACACCACTATATTTAAAGACACAATAATTGCATGTAGATATGGTCCAGGGAGAGTGGGAGAGAGGTTAAGTGTACTCCCTAAGTCCATGGGGAGTGAGAGAATGGGTGGAGGAGGAGACTCTGTGGATCTTGTCCTTCCCAAATCTGCTATCTGGGTCCAGGTGGACTCTTTTTTCTTTTTATATGAAACCCCAATTCAAAGAAGTAATTTCTTAGGACACTGTTCTCAAATTTTGGGATAAACCCTATTTGTGATTATCCATATTTAGACAAAATACCAAACCAAAATAACTTTTCCTGTTATTCAAAACTTGTTCCTCAAGATATTGGAGGTGTAATTAAGTAACAAACCATCTAGGAAATTAACATGCTCAGAATCTTCTTCTAGAATTTTGTTCAATATCTCAAAATACATTTTCTAACAAACTTCATATATTATTGGTAACAAAATGAATGTACAATTTATTAGTGTCTCAATTTGTACCCCAAGGACCAATTTGAAAACTAAAAATGATCCAAATTAGGGTTTAATTAGATTCTAGAGATTATGGTTCAAACCTAGGACATCTAATGAATCCACTAGCTTCTTGATATTCTCAATTTCGCATATGAGGATGAACTTAACATAATTGCCTCAATTAAAGTGTTATCTCAATTTGTTTGAAAATTAAACATAACTTTAGTCTATTTTCTTTGATTAAATACTCAACCAAACTCCTAAGCTCCAAATCATTAATCAAAGTCATACGATTTCACTCATTATGTTAAAACATTTCTTATCAATGTTTTGTGATTTCCAACGTAATATTCTTGAATTACTTATTATTTAATGTAAAGTTACCAAAGTTCAAGGTCATCATATTCACTCCACATAAAAGGAATTTCCCCCCCACAATTTATCTTTATTATTTTAAGTTGCATGTCAATTTTACCAACATCATGCATTATTGGGCTAGAAACCCACCTTGCAAAGGTTTTACTAAATAATTATCCATACCTTTCATTAATGTGAATATATATATATATATATATATATATATATATATATATATATGTGTGTGTGTGTGTGTGTGTGTGTGTATTGAGGTTGGAACCATGACTATTTAAAGTGTGGTCCCACAACCTAAGTTTATTACATTATTTCATTATATTTTCACTTAGGTCACATGCAGACGAACCATTTCTTGCTACATCCTTAATATGGTGAGGTGATACCTCTATATATTACAACATGGCATTAATTCTAGCTGATATTCATTTACATATACCAATTGTGTTTATCAAGGAGGCTACCCAATCTCTTAAATTCACATAGAGATAAAAAAATGAATATTTGGATTTAGCCCAAATACAAACTCACCTTATTTCTTGTGTGGAAATCGTGCATCCAGATGTTGTCTTATAATTCTAATATTAGATTGAGTCATGTAAAAAGTGACTCCGCATACATGGATATATTTTAATTCCAATTGGCTCTTAAATGTCATTCACCCAAGAGAAAGGTTCTTTTCTCAGAGCCCTTGAGTTCACACACAACCTCATGTTAGTATTGTTTTAATTTTATAACTTATACAATAATATTGCATACATCTTTACAATTCCTTATATCTACATGTTGTGTATCATTGGCCTTAGTCATTCCCTTAGGGTCTCTAGGGGTAGAGGTACTTATGGTGTGAAACTTTCTCATGAAACCTTGGGAGTCATGTACCAATATAGCTTTCATACTTGACCCTAGGGTTGACTTAGATCTCTACAATGCATAGGTTATCTAAAATATTATCAACTTTATTTTGACTCTAACACAAATTATATTTTATTTCAAATTTAGGCTCCCCGCTACCATCATAATTGTATGTCTCACAAGTGATCCCAAACTAGGAAGCTCTATGACTTATATGCACTTTTATATGATTCCTTTCAATGTACTAAATTTTGTATTCAATACCATGCCTCCCACTTGGTACAACAAGAAAGACAAATATTGTATTCAAACCTATTGGTATCCCCAAATATTGGTAAGATGTAAGGACTAGGAATGTGCATGATAAATGGAAGTTACTTTGACCATCACACTAGGGTGCTAGTAATTTCATGGGGGTCGTACGACAACCCTTATGATAGTTCTAAAGATTTTAGTAGCTAGATCAATAGATGTTGGATCCAGACTACCTAGATTCACCACCACTACATGGGTGTGGATAAGGTGAGGGAGATGACTCTTGACCATAGGGTCATGGTCAAATAAATGGAGCACTATTGATCCAAGGGTCATCATCTTTCAAAATCAGGTAATTATTTCCCTCTTTGCCCAAATTATGTAAAAATAGCATGGTCTTAAGAAAAATATACTTTTGTCTTGTACAAATAAATCATACAGATATGCTATCTTGACTATAAAAGGCAAGGAACTCATCAAAATAGTTCCTAATTCTCATTATTCTCTCTGAAATCTTTAGTCTCCTCTTACTTTCATACTCTAGAAATTAATTTAGCGATTAAATTTCATGCTAACAGTATGTATCCTAGATTTATATCAATATCCATGATGGTATCTTTATTTTTTATCATACTTTAATTATTTGAAAAAATGATGATGATAACTTGATAGGAATATGGATATAATATTAAACTATAGGGTTGATTTATATATAGGACAAAAGTAATAGAATAACCATTTTATATAGAAAATGAAAAGAGAAATATGTTGATCTAGAGAGCTATACTAATCATAATGTTGATATCATAAATGATTTCCACTTAGGGTCATCATAGGATTTCTTACCCCAATCTCTAGTATTTGAGACCCATATTGAAACCATGCCCAATATTGATCCATGTATACATATCTCTATGCCCCAAAATATTTGACCTAAGTTTTACCTTATTTATCTAAAATCTACTATCTAAACCAATATAAAGTATAAGTTACCTCTTATTAGCCATGATTGTGTTGTTGATTTGTGTGTTGATATATGTATGAGTCTTAATCTTGCCGTATGATATTGTTTGAACTAAGTGACCTTTTATGGTACATTTTGTTATTCATATTTAGAAACCTTGGAATAATAGTAAATGAACCACAATCATCATCACCTAATCCTCAATCCCAACCATGTTGGGGTCGTCTACATGGATCCTTCTTTTCCAATCATTTGTAAATGATTCATATTCTGATCAAGATGTGAAGATTCAAAATCTATCTTCATCAGCTCTTCCTGGGTCAATTTAGGCCTACATATTCTTCTTTTTATTATTCCTAACTCAATAGCATTGCTTTGTATAGGTGATGTAAGTGACTAGTGCACATGAAAATTCACCTAGGGAAAAGTCCTTCTATTTTACCTAAACTACATACAATAATCACCACCCACAAGTGAATGGATCTCGTAGTAGTATAGTATTAAGATTGAATTGAACCCAAAGGTCAACATATTTAAGAATTATATGATCAATGTATCTAGCAAAACTAGAGATTATAAAAAATGGTGGATGTTTTTTTATTATACTAAGATTATAAAATAAAAGGGATGAATTAAGGTTTGATTATCCGATGATGGAGACGCAAGGGTAGGTGGGTTTAACCACTGATACCTATCATTCACTTTCTCATTTTATCATATATAGAATGAATACATGTATGTTGAGGCTGATTAGATCCCCCTTTCAGTGTTAGGGTCAAAACTCGACATTTATTACTCTAAGCTTGTTGTTGCATTACCTAGAGATCATCTACCTATCACCTCAAGAACATCTATCCAAGGTTCTCATCAAGGGTTTAAAAAGAATCAAATAACATATTAGATATTATGTTCAAAGTTCTCTATACCCAAGATGTGACAAAAATGTAGAATGGACAATCAGCCAAGAGTACAAGCACTAAAAGATTGATTCCAAACACATAATCATCCATACAATGGTAGATGGAGTAAAGATAACAAAATCAAAGAGGGGATAGTCCCCACACCCTGGCGAGAGGACTACTCACTCATCAAATTTGTAATAAGATTAACATCAAAAGAAAGGAAGAGATCCATCATCACAACCGACAATGAATAGGTAGTTGTGGTGTTCAGAAGACTCTCTTGAAGACAATGGTTGATAAAGTGACACGACCTCTCCTTTACGCTTATCGAAGAAGCTTTTGGAGATGTCATCTTCCTTCAATAATGGAAATATGCAATTGTGGAGAAGAGGTAGTGGATGTATGTTGATAGTGACCATCAACTGATGAAAATGAGGCATTGTTGGTAAAGCCTCTTCCAAGACTAGCTACTTCAAGCCTTTCAGGAGATGGAAGCTTTGTCCACCGATGAGGATGGTCTATGGAAAATGGTGAAGCATTCTTAGGGATTATTTTGGGAGCCTGGAAACATCAATGGTGGATCCCCTTTTATGGAGGTTATGGACTTGTATTTAAAGGTGGAGACTAGGGTTTGGAACCCTTCCATCCATCTTGTACTTAAGTCTCAACCACCATGGATGCAATGAGGCAGCAATGGGATATAAATGAATTTCTGACTCCCAAAATTCCTATTTGTGATGAGAGTATAAATGAAGTTACACACACATTCTATTGGAGGTTGAATGTATGACAAACATCAAAGGAATGGACATGGGTTTCATCGATGGTTGGAGTGTAGAACCTTCATCAGTAGGTGAAGTCTGGCCAGCCATCAGAGGTCGAGTGTAGGAATTTCATTAGTTGGCCAACATACATTTCATAAGAGTGAGGGAGAAAAAATTTTCATCATTCATCATGTAGAGAGACCATCAATGTACAAGAGTAGTAGTTTTGTCAGAGATCAGTGTATAATTTTTTTTTGTGGTTAGTCATTGTTCCCTATGCCAGACTGGGCATCGGCCTACACTTGAACTATCATTGGAGGTCAAACGTGTGCGACCATTGGTGTGCATGCTTGGCTGATTATCTAAACATGGGTACAAGCTAGTCCTTGGAGGTCAAGCATTAACAATTTTGTACATAAACAAACCCACCCATGGGGTGGTATTGGCATCTATCGTATGACCCACTATGACTGGGTTTTTTGGTCAATGAATCTATTTTGACGAAGGGACATATCAATGAAAATATGGTCCAATTATCAATATGTTCATGTTCCTGCTAGTTGGTTAGAAGGATTACTGTCTCCTGCACTAATGTGTATATAGTGGAGCTCAAACTTGCCACATAAACTAAGGAATTCAATCAAATCCTTTCAAAGTAATACAAAATTAAGAAAATCTAAAAATATAAATATGAATGTAAAAGAAAATATGAGTGCAACTAAAACTAGGATGAATATGTATTTATCAATAGGCGTGTTAGTCGGTATGGATTTCACATGCCCATACCATCTCTAGTGGCCCTCATACAACTTGTCCTTAGTGAATGCCACCCCCACTTTATTTTATATATGGTCATTTCACTAGTGATATTTGATTGTCTTGATAGACATCAATATCAACATATTCATTACAGAGACATCCATCTTATTGAGAAATCTTTTCTTTATTTCCCAACATCCACTCCCATATAGCATGGTTGGTCAAATAGCTATTCTATAAAATTTTCTTTTTAATATGAGAGGGATATTCCCATCAAATAATACTCCAGTTGCACTCCTCCATTTCAACCATCTTGTAGTGATCTTGTAACAGACGTATCTTGAACATCCTCATCTTTTTCAATAATAGAACCCAAGTAACAAAAATTACTACATCTTGGTACATAGACTCCATCCAACTTGGCCCCAACATTCATAGTTCTAGATTGGTTGAAATTGCAACACATATACTCAGGTTTTATCTTAATAATCATCAATCCATTTGATTCCAACAAATTTCTCTGAAGTGCAACAACACAATATGATCAAAAAATAACATGCACCAAGGAATATCATTATGAACATGCTTTATCAACTCATCCACAACTTGAACAAATGGATATGGGAAAATTGTTGATACATGACGTACCCCAACTGTGATAAGAAATATTGGTACGTCTACTACATAATGTTTCACACATTCAGTTGAGGTATCATACATGCATTTGATAAAGTCAAAGTATTGTATTGGCACACCCTTTTTCTCCAGGACCATCCACATGACTTCCCTTGGTATTCGATCATAAGCCTTTTCCAAATCAGAAAAACCCATATGAAGATCTCTTTCTCTCAATCTATACTTCTACATAAGCCTACTTATTAGAAAATGTCATCTTTGCTTGATATTACAGGCATGAAACCAAATTTATTGCATCATATATATGTTTTATATCTTAGCCTTTGCTCAATTATCATATGGTAAAGTTTAATTGTATGACTCATCAATGTGATACCTCTGTAGTTTGTGCAACACTGAACATATGCTTTGCTCTTGTAGATGGGGACTACATTACTATTTATCCACTTATCTAAAGTTCTTTTGTTCTTCATAATCTTATTAAAGAAATTCATTAACCACATATCTCCTTCATCCACCATACTCTTCCATACATCAAGTAGAATATTGTATGTTCCACATGCCTATCTCATTTTCATATTTCTTAAAGCCTTGTTGAGATCAGATAGTGAAACTCATCTTAGGTAAATGATATCTCTGGTATTCCTGTCACATGAATCTCTCATGTTATTCATATTATATCCATTGAAAATCTTATCAAATTAGTTTCTTCATTGGTTCTTGGTATCATCACCCTTCACCATCAATGTACTATCTTCAATAGGCATTCATTTGATTCAAGTCTCTTACTTTCCTTCATCTTATATGATCCATTATATATATATATATATATATATATATATATATATATATATATATATATATATATATATCCCCTTCACTAATTTCTTATAAATTTCTTCAAATTATCTAGGCGTTGCCTCTTGAATAACCTTCTTAGCTTTTCTTCTCTCTTGTGTCTCTAAAAAGTTGCATCATCTTGAGATTGGGGCAAGTACCTATAAATTTCCCTATTGAGTTGAATAGCTATTGTACTTCAACATTCTACCATGAGGCTCATTCTATAGAGGCCCACAACCTTTGAACTCCCCCAAAATCTTTTTGGCAATTTTTTTATGCTAGATATCATATTATTCCACATAGTGTTAACATCAGACTCTAAGTTCAAAGTGACCTTCTTGATGATCTTATCATAAAATCCTATTTCTTCCTCCTTAAATATCCCCCACTTGATCTTTATATCTTGGTTTATAAGACTTTGTCAATCTTCATGTCAATATCTAAAACTATCAAACTATGTTGAGCATTAATTTCTTTCCTATGGATCACTTTGAATACTTGACTACTTTACAATCCATTAATCTGGTAAAGAAGTTCTCAATTTCGATACAATTATGCCCACTCTTAAAAGTAATTTTATGAGAATCCCTTTTTCATGACATGGATGTTTGCCAAAATCAGACTACATGTAACTAAAAAATCTAATATCTCTCTCCTTCTCCAATTCTATTGCCATATGGAAAGCCACCATGATTGACCAATATCCAAAATTTCTATTCCCCACATGGACATTTAAATGACTCTTAATAATGATCTTCTCCTCTATTGGTGTTTCTTGCATCAATTCATCCATGTTAACCCAAAAATTCTTCATAGAAACCTTTCTAAGGCCAAGTGGGGGCATAAATGCTATGAATATGAAAAATGTATCTCCAAGAACAACCTTGATAGGTATGACTCTATCACCCATCCTTGTCGTTTTGAAAACATCATCCTTCAACATCTTATCAACGAAAATGTTTGCACCAATTATATGTTTGTCAATACATGTATACATGATTCATACCATGTGTCTCCAATATCTCTACATTTTTCACATGTCCACTTAGTTTCTTGCCAGAAATATATATTGAATTTTTTTTAGTCATGGTATCCACAATCTTTAGAGAATTTATTATCAAAGATTAAATAACCAAGATCCCAATCAAATATTTTTTTTGTTGAACTTGCTTCTTTACCAGCATCTGTTGAAAATGTTTCCCCTGCACATTTTTCACTACATTTTGGGAAATGGTGCAATGAGGCTATCATCTTTAACCACACCCATCCATGTTTTGGGAAACCTATCATGTCATTCAACACAACTAGGCACTGCTATGTCAAAACCCCTTGCATATTTATTACTACAGCTAGGCGCCAATGCAGCATGTCACATGGTACAGACATTCGAATGAAATTCTTACAAGGATCCATGTCATATAAAGAGTGACATAGTTTTATGGTTTGATATCAACCCTACCACCAACCCTCCTCCTTTACTTGGGTTTGAAACTAGTTACATTTATACAAGATATACAAAAACATAGGGGGAGCGGTAAATGAACCCTTTATACATCAGTATATGTAATTTAATCCAAAGTTGTGGGTGTATAGAGGATCAATACATAGATATTAAATGTAATTTATACATATACATGGATGTAGGGAAGGTCAGTGCATCATTCAGTTTATGGTGAGCTTATCGCATATCTAGAGGTGTAGGAACCTGCATATCCTGGAGAATAGGATCACTACAGTTGAGCATCAAATCTTAAATATCTCGAAGGAGGTCGCAACAATATTAAATATTGGGATATGGAGGGTAGGAAGGTTGGTGTGGAGGCCATATGGACTAAACCATCAAATATGTAATCAAAATATATAACGATGTGTCCACTGGAAAGGAATCCACGTTCATCGTGGCAATAGCCAGAGACAACGAAGGAGGTGGCTTGCTGCCATCAGAGACATTGTAATGACCCACTTTCAAATTAATCATCTAATTAGGATTTACTTGGATGATTGTATTCTTAAATAAGTTGATCATTGTTTAAATCTTGATTAATGATGGTAGTTAAGTTTTGATTGAAACCCTAATCGGGCCAAATTAGGGTTTTGATGACATAAGAATACATAACTTGATAAGTATAGTGTCTCACTATATGATTTTTACTATTTTATGCATAAATATAAATTGATTAAAATTTGTATATTATTTGGATATCTCACATGTGAGCACTATTGAAAATTTTCAGAATTTTTAAAGAATTTTATGACATGTTGTATGTCGAGTTTCAAACTCAACTGACCATATTTTCAGATTGATATAGCAGTATGGTAATTGAATTTTATCTTTTTATTAGTACGACCGATTGATTTAAAATTTTAAAATTAGTTTGGAAACTCCATTATAGACATACCATTAAATTGTAGTAATTTTTTGATGATGTTTGATCTCTATAGAGAGGGTGTCGGTCGAGTTCTATGCAGGACAAACTCGACTGACCATGCTACAGACTGCAATATAGCAGTGTAGTATTTGATTTTTTACCGTTGCTTATAAACTCAATTGAAAACATTGGGTTGAATTTTAGTAATTTTTGGATGATGTTTTAGTTCTTAAAAGTGTGGTTTTGGTCAAGTTTATAATTCAGCCGACCAACCAGTCTGAGCAAAATAAAAATTCGATGAGTCTTACTAATATGATCTAAGCCTAATGCATCTATTTTAGTACAAATTGGAATAATGAGTAGCCCTCAGATGAATGTGGGTCCTTTTATAGAAGCTACATAACAGTGATTTCTGAAGGATGATCAGAAATTATGATGGAAGAAGATGTAACCTAAACCATTCTAAACTAAAGTGATTAGTATAATAAAGAATGATCACGCTGATTATGGAAATCACATTAGTATTCAATGACATGGTACCCTTATCTAAATATAAGAGACAATATGAACAAGATGTACTTAATGGTGATTGCAAGTTAAAGATGAAACTAATGACGCTAGTATGATGAAGTATTTTATATTTTATGCCTTCAAAAAAAAGTATTTTATCTTTTATTTTAAATAAATGTGGCTTAACCCAAATTAAATGAAATATACTAAGAAATGGAATTTTATAAATGTTAAGTAGAAGAGAAGCATTGTATGTAAAGTGAATCAAGAAAGATTGGTCTGAATAATGTAATGAACGTGAAATGAAAGAAGTTGAGACTAGTGAATATAAAATGAAGGAAAAAGATGGGAATTAGTAGATGATTCTAAGAATGTAACTCTTACCCTAAAATGATGAGTTTGATGATTCTAGTGAATGAAAATCTCAAATGAGGGATTAAGGGATGCACATAACTATAGTTCAATTCAACTAAAAGATGAAATTCAAGTATTTGAATTGATTTACAAGAATGTGTTCTTGAATTGTGACTTGTACTATGTGAATGGACTAATAGTACAAACTTTAAATGATAGTCAACATGTGTTGATTAGTAACCCCATCTGAAGAATGTGAAATAAAAGAAGAAGAGAAATAAGTCTGTTATGCATGTATAAGCATGAAATTTATTTGCATCTATTGAGATTGGATGGAACAAGCATATGTTGTACGATAAATATATTATGAGTATGATGAATGATACATGATATCTATATGCTTTTACTGTTTCTAGTTCTAATGCCTCTGCTAATATTTGTTAAGAATTGTGATATACAATTATTTGATAAGAAATATGTTGAAATCGAATTTAGTATCCACTCCTTACATTTGAGAAACCTTGATAAGGGTAAATGTTGTGTAATGATATTATGTCTAGGGCTAAAATCCCATTGATGATGATGAAACCTTGATGGGGTAAATGTTGGACAATAATATTATGTCTCGGGATGAAAGCCACTGTTGATGATTTCTATGAGATGATGTAGAAGATAGAAATAATCATATGTGTTGCAATCAATAGTTTTATTGTGCTTCTTGCTTTGATCATTGTCATTATTGATAAACTTGATCTTCTTCATGTTTTCTAGTTACACGAGAATACACAAATATGATATATGTTGTTTTGAATTCTTTTAAGATGAGTAAAAGAGATTAATAATAAGTGAAATAATGGAACATCTGGTTAGGTGCCCTGAACACCGTGAGTTTCCCCCGAGGACCACATTGGGGAAACAAAACGAATCTCCTTGTAGTAATCAATGAATTATGAGAAGGATTTCTAGAGTTTGGATCGAGACCTTAAAGGTTAGACCACCAAGATTTAGGAGTGAGTCATCTAGAGTGGCTCTGGCCCTAAATCCTTGTTGTGAAAGTCTACGTCTAGATGGAATAGACTATGATGAAATGAAATATGTGAAATGTGAAATGAAAAATATGTGAAATAATGTGATCTATGATATACTATTTTTCTAGTTCCTATCTTGTGTACCCAATATGAGGACGTGAGCCTCTTTAGGAAACATTGAGGTGGCTAGTGTTTGTTGTTGATATCTTAGGGTATCCAGCTAAACCTTAAGATAGTGACGGTGAGTCGTTGACACGAGAATCAAGTGTGGCGACTTCTACTTGGCGAGGTACAAGCCAAGTAGTTTCAGGGCAAATGAATAAAAGATGATAAGTCGTGTAGAACATGATTTCAATGGTTGTTACATTCCTTGTACTACTCCTTGATGATTTGTCATTGTTGATTATGCTTCTTGTTGTGGAAAGTAATCATGTTGCTATGGACATTTTCTATTTCATATTATGATATGTCATGTTGAAAAGTTATAAATGATGGGATTTATATCCATTCTAAATATGAGTTGGATTGCTTGCTATTTTATAGTATTGTTTGGTAGATATGTATTATGTGTACTTCAGTTTTAGGATTGTAGGATGTGTTCCTGGTCCGGCTGGTGGAGTGTTACAAATATAATTTTATTGTTATGTATTGATTCAAAATGCTTAGAACTTGACTTATTACTCATGCAGTAGAATTCTTAATCTGAACTAAGAAGTATCTGCTGATTTGTTCATAGACATGCTTTAAAAGATGTTTCAAAGTTATAATTGGTTTAAGTGATTATCTTATCTGTTGGATTAGATTACCATTGTAAGTTAGATATGACTTATGATATAACTATCTTCTAGACTTTGCAATATTTGCATGTTTATGTTAAGTTTATCATACTTAATATGATGCTCAAGCATGTACCTAGCTTGAGTGGGAGGTATCCACTCACTGGGTCTCTATATGAGTCTCATGAGGTTGTTTCAAATGTTTTTAGGTATAATGCTATCCAGCGGAGAGATCATGACAAGGAAGAAATAAATAGCATAATCTAGATAGATTAGAATGTCCCTGTACTCTCTCTTCCCAGGATGGGTTGTAGACTAAGTTTGTTCATCAATGTACATGTATCTGATGTAAATAGAACCGCATATGAGAATAAGATTTGATTCTGGTTTTAATGGAGTTGAATAAGATTTGTGATATCTAAATGTGATGTCCTTGATGTGACATTGATTTATGAATTTGTGAAGAAAGAAAAAGGAAAAAAAATATTTATGTTTTTCAAATATTGTTTAGTCGCCTTTGTCGAGAATTCATTGTTTTATTTGATAATCTGGGTTTAGGTTTTGGGATTATCTCTAATGGTTGGTTTTATGATGATCAAAAGAGTGGGTCCCAATAGACATAATCAGGATGGACGATCTGACCTTGGCAGAACTAGCTGAAATTCAAATGGACATAACCCTGACAGATCCAATGGACTACCGCAAGGTTTGTACTGAATCTGACCTCCTTGTTGTAGTGAATTTGATCAACAGTACATACTTGTGTCACCCAAAATATGCTCAATGGATAGTTAGGATCCAAAAGTCTATGCTTCACGACCGGACTTTGCAATTCAGTCGAAGAGGAAGTAATAAGGCAACAAATGCCTTGGCAAAACTTCACCTCAAGAACCCTAGGTGCGACTATGTACGTCAGTCCCCCTAGTGAAATTATCCCTATTCTAACCGATGACACATGTAATGATCGTAGTACTACCATGTTTCATTTCAATATCTTTATTAGTGGTTGTAATTTGGCCCCAAGTTTGCTTGCATGAGTAGGGTGGGATGAATAAGATTGCCTCCTGACTTCTCTAAAAAAAGAGAGGGTTAGCATACATAAACATGCAATTTGTTATGACATTTGGATGTAGATAGGAATTGGTGAATAGTTAATATATTTAATTTGATTATCACCAATGATTGGTAGAGAGGATTTGATGCATGGAGAGAAAATGGCCACACTTTTGATCTAATGGGAAAATGTGATGAAATATGTTTAAAAATTTTAAAAGACAAAGTTTTATAGTTTGATTTCTCTTGTTTATATATTATTATCAAGAAAATAATTTCTTCTGTCAATTACATTTCTTTACCTCCAATGTTTCATTGCATTCACAATGAGTAAGACCTAACTTTTTGTATAATGAAATCAAAGGTGAATAATAAAGACTATTATATATTTTTCTTCCTCTATGCTTGATGTTTATACTAACTATTACTAAGAGTCAATCTTAATAGCCAATTACACTTCAATTATTAAGACTAAGACCAAGGTTTATCATGACATTAAACTTAAATATTGATCACATATAAAAAAGACATGTGTAAGGAATTTTTAGAATAAGAAATATGATCAAGAACTAAATACATACCAATATTTTTTATTTTTAGATGACACAAGTTCTCATAGAATGCCTCATTAAACTTTTTCACAAAAATATTAACAACACTTACAATGCAAGTATTTTTATCTTATAAAAAAATGTATACATACAAGCTTCATGTTATAGTAAAAAAATATCCATAGGTGTGTCCCATGAACCCAATAAATGAACATATAGATATTAGGACATCGGTGAAAAGTTTGACCTAGTAGTGGTGATGTCAATTGGTGGTAGAAGATTGTTGATTGCATGGTGACTTACTTATAAGAACTAATTAATTTTAGCTCATTCATTAGACAATGTCTAATTGGCTAGATAACAAAAAAGTATACAAAAGCTATATCTTTCTCTGTCTTATCAATCATATAAGAATTGACATGTTCAAGATAAGAAATACACCATTAAGTAAGGTTTATAAGAATAACTGGAGATTGTTATTAAAGGTGAAAGAGTAACTTAACAACATTTCATACAAAATGAATTTTTATATATTTTTTATGAATATACCTAACTTGTACCTAGCCATGTAGATGTCATCATTCCTTTCTCACATGCATGACTCACCATTCAAACCTTAGGGTTTGGTGGACTACCCTAAGGAGACAACCAACCTAGGTTTGCCTTTATACTGGTAGAACATCAAGCCACATTATCTCTTTTCCACCTTGGTACATGATTGGGGATCAATCACATATGTATCTCATGAATATCATGTCATCATATCTTAAATTATATCACAAGTTAATTTGATCTTTCACTCTTGATTTTATTGGCACTACTTGATGCATGTTTTCTACACATATTAAATGCAAGTGTGTGTTTCAAAATAGTATAGGCATATGAGGCACAAGTGTCGAACTCAGGAAAATGTATCCAGATACTACTGCTCACTATGATTCGATCAGCTAGACCTAGCAAAAAATGTAATTGAGTGATTAATAAACTAATTACAAGAATTGACTAATTTAATGAGGTTGTGAACAAATGGAATGTATTCCTTAAAAATATAGTTTCACCATAGTTAATGCTACAATTAACATAACTTATCAATATTTAGTTCTCCTAACCCTGGATAAGGGACCTGTAGTAAGAAGTACCCACTCCCGCAGCATAATCCCCTACCTAATCTAATATAAACCCCACTCTCGTAGCATTTTTTAACTATGTGCTTTAACAAATCCTCTAGGGTATTTCCTTCACAATCGTAAGCTCTCTCTCGAGGCACAGTATAAATTGTGTAATATTATGACACTTCTAATCCTAAATCTCTCTCTCAAAGTAATAAAGGATTTGAGAAATTATCTATGTTGATCATGTGCAGTGAATTCATTAGGAAATCATTGTATTATGTCCAGAAATTTGGAAACACACACACACACAGATATATATATATATATATATATATATATATATATATATATATATATATCAACTCATAATGTCAAATACATCACTTAACTGGGATACTCCCAGGTCCTAACGAATTAGGGGATTAGCCCCGCATAATTTCAATTGCCATACACATAGACAAAGAAGGGGAAGGTGAGTAAAAATTAAAGAATTAATTGAAACCCCTACAGAAGATGATCTGGATGACTCCCTCTGATGAACATGACAATTTGATGTCTTCTGGCTGTAAATCTATCCACCGGAGGTGCTTGAATCATTCGGAACATTGCTTTCTCCTCTCCTTGCTCTTCTCATGACTCTCCTCTTTCGTGCAATGAATTCCAGAATGATAATTAGGTCTGGCCGAAATCCTCCCGAGTCATAAGATTGACTTAGGGTGTTGTTAAGTCACGACCATTGCATTAATCACCATCTTTAATCTTGTCTGATCGCAATGAGTCATTACCAACAACGAGATGTCAATGTCACTGATTTCTCTTCTAGGTCACCACTACATGTGAGTGTTGGTACTTCTGACTGAGGCGTCGATAGCACCAAGTTACTCCCTGACATCTTCTGATGATTTTTTCATGTAAAAGTTGGTACCACCAACTGGAGGTCAGTGGCACTAAACTACTTCAATTTCTTTATTGTCCATCTAGTTGGTAGTACCAAAATCATTGTTGATACCACAGAGCATCTTCGACTCATACATTCCCTTTTTCTTCTATTTTTGGTACCACCGACAAGGTTGTTGGTAGCATTGAGTTGAACCAGGACTTGTCAATTTACTTGAAATTCAAAAAGAAGAACATAAGTCCCATAAATTACGATAAATCAATATGAAATGACAAAAATATCTAATAAGTGAAGTAAATGTATGTCACAATCCAATAATTATAAGCCATCCACAAATGATGTCAAAATGAACAAATACACATGAAATATATAATAAGCATGCATGTGAAAAGTTAATAATATTCAGTGCATCAAAATCCCCTAGGACTAAATGTTGATCACCCTCGAGCGACACTACCCTCAGATATGTCTGAGACAAGTTAGCAAAAGGGTAAATAATTTGAACTTCATTTCTCAACTACCCCACATGGCGGTCCCAAACTGGCCCTTATTGACCATTGAACAAACAACAACTTTTGAGTGACCAAAAATGTTCATTAAAGATGTCCACCCTAGATCAGCAAAACACTATCAATAGAGAAGTTAATATCATAGTCAATTAAGCATACACTTGGTGCATCGTGTGATTCCCTATCTACATTGCTCTTTTTCTACCTACCAAACTAATTGGAAGTAACTCCCCTTATAAGAATGAATGAGGGATCAATCATATATGTGGCCTACCATAAAGAGCAATGGGTGGAATGAAGTAGGTGGATTATGAAGAATCACAAGTAACTTTTGAATCATTTATGCAAAAATAAAACATGGTGAACCTACAAAATGAAGGAAATGAGAAATGTGTGAATCTTAATGCCTACTTATTTTGGTGGAATGATGCATGCACTGACAATCTCATTTGACTAATGAGAATGGAGTAAAAGAATACATACATGTAACTATTTCCACTTCTCCTTGAAGAAAAAATTAGAATTGAGTTCAAGGCATCCTTTTCTCTCTCTTTATTTGATTTTTCTTTCTTTTTTTTTCTACCCTCTTAGTTTAGCATAGATTGATGATTTATGATCGGGCTTTTCTTCCATGACATTTTTTTTCATTGAGAGGGTTATGGTTGTGTATCCTTTCACTTTATATTTGTCGAGTAAGCTAATTAGGTACATGGGGAAAGAATGAATGATGCATCAGAGATGCAATCTACATGAATTTTGTTATGCAAATAATTTATAGGCACATTTTCCCATTTTACAACTAATGCAATAAAAGGACTCACTATCACATCACATGTTATGTTATGCAATGCAATCAAGAGGAAACAATTCAGGTTACTTGATCATCTTAAGGTGGTGGATGAAATGTAATGAAAAGTGGAGGGAATCACATGATTAAGAGATAATGCCTTTCTTAAACTATGATATGTCTCTCTCCTATCAATGTGATTTTTCTGAAAGTCTCATTTAAGGTCACATTACTTGTTTCGTCGGTTTGGGCTCAGACCCCATCGTCATTCTCAATTCTTGGATAAATCAAGACCTTCGCTCATATTAAATGTCCTCAAGCTGACTAACCCATACACTTCCTCTAGGTGATGTTGCCTTTAGAACTTTCAACTAAGATTTCAAAGATATGACAATTTGACAATTTTAAATTTTTATTAAATTTTTAGATTTCATTGTAAAAGCACAAAAGAAGACACTCTATGATGAAGGTAGAGATCATGATAATTATACTCCATGATTACACTAGATAGTTGTGGATCCTACACATGAAAAAAAATACAAAATAAAAAGATAAAGCCATTCCAACAACCCCCTAAGCTTGAACTTGACTATGTCCTCATAGTCAGAATCCAAACATATAGGTATAATGGGGGTACCATGTGCAGTGGTGGTGGCTGAAATGTTCCCATTGACCTCTTTGGATCAAGTCATGTTGGCATCATTCCCTTAGTGTCGGTGCCACTGACTTGCGACATGTTTGTCAATGGTGTTGAGATATGAATTCCTCTATCCTTCTCTGAGCTCTATGATTCGGTACCACTGACCTATGTGTTAGTGGTATTGACAACCTTTTTTGTAGCTTTGTGAGTTTTCCTAAGAAAAGTCAATGGTACAGACATGGCTGTCAGTGGTATCTACTTTCATCTCCTATAGTTCTATTATTTTTCTAAGAAAAGTCAATGGTACCAACTTGGGTGTCGATGGTACCAACTTGGGTCTCGGTGGTATTGACTTTCTGCATACTATGACCTGATAAGGACTCAGTACCACTCACTTGGGAGTCGGTGGTATCGACATTTTTAGAAATCCTTCCTAAACATTTTTAAGCAAGTCGGCAGTATCGATAGTGGTGTTAGTAATACCAACTCTGAATCTGCCTACACACAAAACAAAAGCATCAAGGTACCTTTTTACATCAATTAAACCTCTACTAGGAAAAGTACGAAATTTAAACAATGAAAAGTCCTACAAAATGTAAATGACAGAGATAAAATTGGGTTGCCTTCCATAATCATCCGTTTTAATGTACTAGGCTAGACAAGATGATTTTCTTCAGCCTGGGTTGTCATGGGATATTGTGAAGATTCATCTGGCAATCTGAACTCCACTCTATCATCATCTATCCCAAATGTCATGCAGCCTCGACCCGTAGTAATAATCACACCGGTCGTAGCTTGGAATGACCTTCTTAACAACATCTCTGATCCTCACATCTTGTGCATATCCATGACCACAAAGTCAGCATGATATATGAATTTATCGAATTTGACTAACACATCCTTGCATATCCCATACGACCTCACAATTGATCCATCCACCAACTAGATTTTCATAAACGTCTTTATTGGCCGACAAAGAGTGGCTCAAGTGGTCAAGAACGGTGTCTCCTCACGAAGGGACCTGAGTTTGAATCCCAGCTATAGCCTTGATTTACCACCCTCCCAGGCATTCGGCCTCTACCATAGGCATGGGAGAGGGGGGAGAAATATTTCTCTCTTAATCCCATAAACGGCTTTATTGGTTTCTTTAAGCACAACTTCCAAAAGGTAGCAAGAGGCATGAGATTTATGTTTGTCCTAGAGTTACACTATGCTGGATGGAAATGCTTGCTTCCTGTGGAACAAGGAATTTAGAAGCATCATGGTTCCTTTCTTTTGATTAGCAACCTTCCTTGTAACATAGCACTCACCACTTCATCAACATGCATGATATATGTATCTTTTATTTGTCTCTTCTTGTTCATGATGTCCTTCAAGAATCTTCCATATGTAGGAATTTGTTCTATCTCCTCAACAAGTGGGATGTTGATATGGAGCTTTTGAAATATTTTAATAATTTCTTGAAATTCTTTTCCTTCTTTCTCATCTTTAGGCTATCCAAGAATGGAACATGTGGCTTCACTGCATGCTTGTGTGGAGGAATGTATGGAACATTAGGGATATCCTCCCCTAAGATTGCTTCAATGCCACCTTCTAGGATAGACTTTGCCACATCTCTTATATATGGTATGATCTATGGCATCTTCTTTTCAGGTGCAAGTGTTTCCTTTTTTACTATGATGCCACCACTATAGAGTAGAACCTTCACATGTTCTTGTTGAACATGCACCTTTTCTATAACTGGAGTCAATGACATAAGTGTGGTGGAACTTTGAAGTTCTTTGTCTCACACAGTCAGTGAAGTTGGGGTATCCTTATCACTTATTGTTGACCCTACATTTGTTGAGGTGCACGTGTGAGCATACCGCACTGGCATTCTGCATCCTCCTGATCTTCCATATAGATTGTGGGGGAATGGGACTTTTAGAACATACTCCCAATCTAGTTGTGGGGTGTGTTGCTTTGGTGACTGCTCAGTTAGATGTTCTACTCCTAGACAACAGAGACAAAATTTACTTGGTGATGTTGATGGACTGTATTTGTATTCCCAGGTGATCCATGTTGAATGGGCTTCTTTATGGAAGCCATCTCTACTGGTAGTTGAGAAATTTGATTTTCAATGTTGTGGATCTACACCTCACAATTTTTTTGTACATGTTTTGTATGGTCTATTAAGGTCTCATTCTAACTCTCTAGCATGCCTAGATATTCTTCAATTTTATCTATCTTACTAGGGCTCCTATCTTGTTGATATTGCTGACACATGTAAATGCAATCCTCCTATTCACCTCTAGATGAGGTGCCATATTTTTAATCAAGATTCCTTGTGATTCTATCCATCTAGGCTTTGAGTTCAGTGATCTCCCTTGATTGGATAGTACTTTCAAATGGTTTTGGTTCTTTTCGCCCCTCCCCTCATGACTGATTCTTGGCCATGTTCTTTAGGATCTCATGACATCTGGTATCTTTATTGTTTAGGAAGAAACCTACTCCTGTGATATCTAGACTAGTCCACTCCCCTTTATGTAGGCCATAGTAGAATGTCTTTTCTTGGTCATATAACTCAATCCTAGGATGAGGGATCTTCCTGAGCATCTTCTGAAATAGCTCCCACTCTTTAAAATACTACTCTTTGACATGTTTCCATAAGATTTTGGATCTTTTCCACAAATTCATTGGTCTTCTAGGGTGGAAAGTATCACCCTAAGAAGACATCTAACATTTCATTCTAGGTCTTTATTGATTCTGGAGAGAGATAAAGGACCATGCTTTTGCATTGTCTAATAGTGAGTAAGAAAATAGTTTCAAGTATATCATTGTATCTAGGACCCTATCGATCTTCAACATATCATAGCTTTCCACAAAGTTGTTGATGTGTGTCATCGGGTCATCCATGCTATAGTCATGAAATGACTATGATTTGATTAACACCACCAGTTCAATATCTATATTGAAACTTCCCACATTGATTGTCTGTCTTTTGATTGGTCCCACTGGTGTTGTGGTTGAGGATGCTTTTATTTTCTCCCAAACTATCTGCTCCTCAGGTTTCTCCAACTCTCTCTTCTACATTGGTATCTTCTCTTCCTACCATTGCTTGCTCTTCCTCTAGTGATGGGGTATGGATGAGCTTCTTAGTTGAAGCTCCAAACTCTATTACCCTTTGGGAAATCTCCTGTTGATCTATAATCATTGGAGTAGACTCTTCATAATCAGTGGTTCGAGTGTGAACCATGCACTAGTACCTAAAACTTAATGGCAAAGTCATAACACAAAATACTAGAGGTTTTGTAAAAGTTTGAATTCTCAGATGAAAAATGATGACGAAAAAATATAAGTGTGACCTGAGTGGCCAGTCACAACACCTGTGGTGTGATGCATCCATGACAACGGTGCCAAAAACTTAATGTATGTTTACTACACATATTAACCCTATCAAAATAGTATAGGCCTATGAGGCCCGAGTGTCAAACTCAGGGAAACCTATCTAGAGACTACTACAAACTATGACTTGATTAGATAGACTTTGTGAAAAAGGTAACTGACTGATTAATAAACTAATCACAAGAATTTAAACTAAAGTAATGAGGTTATGATCACAAATGGAATGGATTCCTTAGTAATACAGTTTCACCATGGATTATACTACAATTAACATTATTTATCAATATTTAGTTCTCCTAACCTTAGACCAAGGGACCTGTATCAAGAATTACCCACTCTCGTAGCATAATTCACTACCTAATATAATACAAACCCCACATTCATAGTGGTTTAAATATTAGTTATGTGCTCTAATGAATCCTCTGGGTTATTCCCTTCACAACCCTAAGCCCTCTCTGGAGGTACAGTACCATTAACAGTACCATCACAATACAAACATTAGGAATGTCTTATAGCATATAGACATGTTCATTTTGTTTTCTCTTTTTCATTACATAAGATAACTCATTATGATTTGTCTTGTAGTGCTCAAAACTATTAGGTGTAGATTTGTACATATAAACAATAGTATAGATACATTAATCACAAATCATATTCATCATAGAAATTATCATTATTCATGAATTTTCTTACCAACGCTCAACATGTCTAATTACCAACATTTATCATAGTCAACCTTCTCACAAGGTCATGCATTGCTCTTTTAGCCCATACACAATTAGAAGATTTGAACATCTCATAAGAATGCATTACACACAAACATTAATATGATCACAAGCACAAAACCCTAAAATTTCATATTTAGGCTAGTTAGCCTTTATTTCAACCCCTTCCTTTTAAGTTGATAGATAAATATCATATTTAAATAAGTTAAGATCATATCACTAACAAACTAATCAATGTTAACACTTTTTTCTATCATAATAGGTTAAAAATCTTGTTGCAACTTCAATTTCACAAGTATAACAAATATTTGGCCTTTATATATGTTCAGTCTATTTTCCTCATTTACACACATGCACATCATGTTAAACATTAAAATGGAGTTACCCTTATGACATCAACACCAGTTTAAACTAGAACAAGCATGATCTACTAGCATAAGGTCTAGCTTTAAGTTTACAATATAGAATCTAGACCTCCGAGATTTAAACAAGAAGGTTTCTAAGAATTATAAGTGTAGAAGAAGGAAGAAATAGCACATGCGTGAGGAGTATGGCATGTAATCACCTAAACAGAAGGAAAAATCAAGGAAAAGCCAAATATTTGTAAACCTTGGCATGAAAAATACATTTAGACCTCATTTCTGCAACATTCTGCTTAAAAGCACCTTGATCTGGCCTTCCTAGCCTAGAAATTAAGCATGAGGCAAGTAGGGAGAAATATAAGTCATATCAGTGTCTCCCTTTCAAAAATAGACTAAGAGGAGGAAAGAGAAGAAAGAATGGAGGAAAACAAGGTTTCATATTAAACTAACCTTTAAACGATGAAAGGGGAGAATATCTTACATTCCTATGCTTGTATAACCTCAAACACCAAAAATCACCCTATTAAATATGGGATCCACCCTAACAACCTACTTAACTGCATTTAGGGTTCGATTGGATGGAAAATCAAATTAAAAATCTAGGAAATTATATCTCATGCAAATCAAATATATATATTATAATTTATGGGGGTTTTCATGATTGGCTTCACATGGTGGCGGTGCTTCTCTATCATCAATGGGCTACATGCCCCGACAAGGTTACATATCCATGGGCTTCATGCTTGATGGTTTCATTCACTTGGTCAATGAGTTATTTACAGATCATTACTTAAAACATGAAAACTCTTATTTCATATGTTCTTTTTTGTTTGGATTCACATTTCGATTTTCTATAGATAAGAATTGATTTTTGAATAAAGTCTCAATTAATGATTTCAAATTAATTAATTACTAAACTCATTTATTCTTGGGAAATTTTTTTGTTATGCCTATATATATACTTTTAGTGACCTTTAAGGATTAACTTAAAGGTAAACATAAAGCCTATCCATCCATGTAGATGACAATTAAAATTCACATAACATAAAAACTATGGTTTGCTTATCCACATCATAAGACTAAGTCAATAGATTATTATTTAATATTAACTTGAATGAATGGATATTATACTAGAAATGGTCATTGTTATAACATGGTTGCTCACGTGTATTTATACATATATATCAATGCAAATATTGGATTGTTGAGAACATATTAGAAAACTTGGTAATTTATATGTCTTGCTTTGAAATATGGATTTAAGATCAAATTTCCCTTTACAAAGAGATTTCAAGGATTTACTATTTACAGTAAATTCAGTAATAGATATTGGACAAAGAAAGAGAGGAACATACAATAATAAAGTAATTACACAAATTAATGGACAATTGATGTTTTAAATATGGAATTGTGTGGAAAGTTCTAGAAAAGAGAGGTTGAAGGCAACTAAATAGTTTTTTTCAGACTAACGGTGCACTCATTGAGAAAATACATTAATATAGGATAGTTTGCCAAGTTTGGATGAAAAAAGGAATGAATTGAGGCCTAAAATTAATAAATAAATTCATTGCTTAAGGGATAAGAAAAGGGTGTTTAACTTGTGTATTATGCCACCAAATCTTTCACACACACAAAATTTAATCCGTAAAAGCTTTCTTGTAAAATTTGAGATTATTTGAATAAAAGGAGAGAGAGATATGAATTAAGTACTTTTTCCTATAGTGAAAAGAATATTGGATAATGTGTTGAATGTCATGATTTAATTACTTTGGGAAATAAGGATTCAATCCATTATTATTCATGCAGAATGATGATCATCAGATAAGATCTAATGCTTCGTGGGTTGTCTCCTACCCAATTCAAATTAGGAAAGAAGCTATGTATGCATGAATCAATAGCACCTCATATCTCTCTCAACACCCCTCTTCATAGAGAAATAAGTGAACCATTGCATTTGTCTGACAAACTCGAAGGAGAAACCTATCGATAGGAGAGGAAACCTTGGCTTGTGGACCAACGACAGTGCCTTGTTGGCACCCCCTCTCAGCCCAGATCCTAAAACCTACATCTCATTGATATATCCTATAAATACCCCATCCCCCAACTTTGCCAGGAGAATAGGAACACAAACAACAATACTTTGCCCTAGGAACCTCTCTCTCTCATTCTTCTCTAGTGAGCATCTCCAAAGTGAGCACCATCACGTGCGAAGTGAAAAGTTGAAAGGGGGTGATCGGTGGACCATTGGATTGGAGTCCATCGTGGACTGCAAATCCCATCGGGTGATCATGGTTTCGCGTCGTCTAAGAGCGGGGTGTGTGGGAGGATATATCATGGCTATGCCATCCACACATTAGTCAACAATGACCAAGGATTTAGCGGTCGGCTATTTTCCCAATAAGGTAGTTTCCTTGCCTCCCTAACTGAAAGAAAAAATAGCTAGATCTTGTAATATAATTTAAAATCCATCTTTTGGCAAAACATTATAAGTAGGTAGTGTATTTTTATCAAAAACATCCAATGAAATTGTCTTCATGACCTAATTCTATCTCATATTTCAAAAGTACATAAAAATGCTAGCCTTAATATGATTTCATATGTGAAAACCCTAATTTCATGAGATTAATAAAATACGATGAGCATAACTTGATTAATTGGACTTATGAGTAAATTCTAACCTTTTTTAATAAAAAGAGAATCTTGGATGTAATTGAGATTAAGAATTCATATGATATCAAAATTAAAGTATCCTGAGTCAGAAGCATTAAAGTATGATAATTAGGGTTTGGGAATTCTAACCCTAATGAAATCCTAATTTGACCCCAAAACTCTAAACTTGGAACCCAAGTCAGTTTTAATGATAGTTTGTGAACAAAATAGTAATATTTGTGTGTTATACATCAATTTTAGGGTTGTTTATTTGTTGATTACAATTGCTTTTGTTTACATGAACATAAAGTCAACCCTAAGAAAGGTAAGTGGTTATACCTATGACTACCCGCGTTATCGACTTCCCTATTTTTGTACATTTCTCAAATGTATTGCAAATTAAACTATTGGATGTTTAGTTTCCATCTTGTAATCTATATGGCTCATATGAGTATCATATTATATATATGAGTTACTTGCTCAAACCCCACATACTAACTCTGGAAGTCTAAAAATAGAAAGGATGGTAGAAAGTCACTGAGATGACTAGGACCAAGCCCCATATTGGGAAGGCCATAAAAGGTCAAGCCATGGATTGGGAAGACCGAAATGGCACTAAGACCTAGAGTGGGAAGATGGCTCAAGTCCATTATAGAGACAAAATTCTAAGAGACAGTATCCTAGAGATTGAGTAAATAAGGGTTGAGAAGATATGATGAAAATGTAATTTTGATTATTTAACAATAATTGTTTCTATGGTTGAATATGTTGTTACACCTATGTGCGTATATTTTGTTTATCCCACATACTTAGTATATTTTGATACACTGACCGCATTTTGTTTCACGTTGTTTTAGGTTAAGCTGCAATGAATGATGAAAGATGGACATCCAGAGAAGAAGACACTAAAAGAAAATATCTAAAGTTAATTTGGAGGATTTAGATAGGTAGATGTATTTCATGTTGGAAACATTTATATTTCCATTCCATGTAACTCCTTTTAGGAGATTCTATTTTCATATTGTTACCAAACTCTTTTCCATTCAATGAAATTTTTAATTATTATTAGTTATTTGCTAAAACTTGATCCTATAAATATGACAATGGCCCTTTCCCTATTGGTCTGCCTGAATAGGGGATAACAGGGGTAGGGTGTCAATTTATTTGGTATCAGAGCCCATGTTTACCATTTAACCTTTAATAGTTAGTAAATTTTAAATTTTCATAGAGCCCAGGGGAATTATTATTCTATTTTCTAAAGATGTTGATGTCTAAAAGGGACCACGACCCGGGGGCTGGAAAACTTTCCTCCACACCGCTAGTTGGCTTACGGGGACTTCTGGGCTTGTGCATTCTACCTGGCCAAAGTCAGAAGATTTTGTCGAAATAAAATACCTCTAGGTTTTCTTCTCATCTTATGATTCACTATGTCTTTGCCCCTTGCTTCCCTTATGAAACCTTAATGAACCAATACTACTTCCTATACCCTTTTAAGAATTAGGGTTATGAATATTAGGGTTAAGGAATCCTATGCCAGATCATAAAATGCATGTAATCAAGATGTCATCAACATAATTTTACGATGCTTTGAATGCCCTAAACATAAAACTAAGATTAATCTATTTATGTGAAACAACATGGCCCACACTAAGACTATCACCATCCCAATGACACACCCAGGGACTACCCTAAGGGGATTCCCTCCTATAGGAAGTGATTGTTCTTGAAGAAGAGGAAGAGGTCCATGGAGGGTGAGTCATCCAACAAGCAGAAGAGGTCGGATGAGGCCTCTGTCAAGGGAGGTCCTGAACATGAGGCTATATCCTTTGCGACCCCGAACCTTGAATATGGTTCTAACTCTAAAGGTGAACCTATGATGGAAGATGAGCTCAAATATGACCCATGCCATTTTGTTGGTTGTGGACCTGCAATTGGATAGGTGGTGATTCAGACCGTTGAGATACTTTGGTTTGTCCAGTTAAGAAGATTACTAAGGATATTAGTGCCCTGGCCCTCAGAGATGTTGTCAGAGATGAGAATGGTGAACCCCTACCCATCCTCCCTCATATTGGAGCCACTATCCCTGACTTCATCAAGCTAAACATAGAGAGGTTTTGGGGGGGAGACAAGACAGAAGTCATCGACAAGGTGGATTCCTGGCTCCTATTCATGGATAGCAACTTTTGCATTCTCACAGTGCAAGACAATAAGAAGGTTGTCTTCTCTGCTCACCTTCTTGAAGGAGAGACAAAGATATGGTAGGAAAAACTACATTGCTGGCCAAGATCTAATGAGGAACCTATATCCTGGGTAGAGTTCTACAAAATCTTCACTACATGGTTCATTCCTAGCTCTATCAAGAAGGAGAAGAAAAAGCAATTCATGCTCCTCTATCATGGAAAATGATAGTGGTGGATTATGCTTGGAAGTTTTGTCTCCTAAATTGCTTCACCTACATGATGATTGGGAAGAGCTGAGTGGAACACTTTGTTGAATGCATGCATCCCCTACTGAAACCACATGTGATGACAAGTAAACCCCCAAACTTCATCAAGTCCCTCAACTTCACTTTTGACATGGAGAGGAGTGTCATGCCTTCCAAGAACCATCCCAAGGGGTATCTCAGTTTCATTGAAGGCAATTTTGGGCCGCGAAATGCTAATAGAAAAGCCCAAGGTCGTCACCATGGAAAGGGTAGGAATGGAGGAAAGCAAAAACCCCGTAATGAGATTCATGAGCAATCCCAATCCTACTGCCGAAACAGTAGAAAAAGGATTGAAGCGTCCGTCCCTGAGTGGCCTCGTAGGATCTAACACACTGGCATATACAATAAGAAATAAATAACTCAAAAACTGGATAATTAAAGAACAACTAACCCAATATGGAGATTTCACCAATATATCTTTGTCATCAGAGTGTATGAGTGCGGAAGCGATCATATTCAGTATTCCATGTATATTGCCTAAAATCAAGAAAATCGAGACACAATCATGCAAATGCACGGTACGCTATCAAAATCAAGTAAAACGATTTATAACAAAATAGTATGCTTGGCAGGACTTATATTTCAAAGAATAATAAGCAATTTGCAAAACCAACATTTATTCAACAAGTTTTTCAAGAAATTCGAATTTTATTACGAGTTCCCATTATGCTGTAATTCAAGAAGCATGCTTATATAATTTGTGTGACTCTATTACCCCAACGCGATGGGGAAGGTCATTAGGCCCCTTTTCACCATAGGAACATAGGAAGCCAAAGTACAAGTCCCACTTCCAAATGAGGGGATTGTTGTACTCAATATCCACATTATCAACATTATCAATATCATCATCATTATCAGCATCAATATACGGGCAGTCATAATGGGCATTCAATTTATGTTTTCATGTTTTTCAAAATATAATATAGAAAAACAGAAGACTAATCATAGGGAACAATAGCTCATCCAAGTAAATAGCCAAGAATACGGTCAAGAGATACATAAAAGTATCTTCAATACAATCAAGGAGGAGTTATATAAATAGCGTACCTTTCACCGAGGATTTCGAGTATTAAACAACTAGAGTAGAAGATCAGGGTCTCAAGTGGTTCCTAGATCAATCAAGATATGGATCAAGGATCAAGATCATATTATAGACCAAATCAAGTACACCAAATTAGGGTTTTCCAATCCTATTCATCCCTAAGGTAGATCATTCATATATAGTCAACATTATATCAAGATTTCAATATTTACTCAAGTGTCAAGCATATTCGAGGATGGATGATCTACCTAGGTATTTTAGGAATATATGTCAACCCTAAATATTATCATCATTATTCAAGTCATCAAGTCTTTAGGTCATCATCATGTTCTACATCATTTGTATTCAATATCATATTGATGGGTCAAAACAATATCAATTATTTTGTAAGATCAAGATTGCTCATCATCAAGATTTTTATCAAGATTGAATCAAGTAAATAGATCTAGATTCACTAATGATTCACTTTCAAGAGTAGATGATTCAAAAAGATCAGATCTAGGTTACAAAATATCATCAGAGTCCAAAAATAGGGTTTTCAATATTTAGTCAAGATTAACAACAATTAGAGTCATTTAGACCAATTACATAAGCAATATATCAAATATATGAAAATCCGTGAGAATGATTTGGAATCAAGTCTCAAGAGTATTTTTGACAGATTCAATGGGTTTTTCTGATCAAAATGGACTACTTATTCATCATTTTTGGAGTTCGAATGCAATTTCTATGATTTAAACAAGATCTAGGCATTTAATCTAAATTTCAGAATAGAGAGGGAATATTTACCTTATTTGCGAAAAAAGGATGGCCGCACGATGCATGATGGATGGCCAAGATTGAGCCGCATAGACGAGGTGGTTTGCTTGGTTCAGGGTCCGGTTCAGAACTTTAATTGGCCGGTTCACACTTGATTTCTCATTTCAGACCTTGGTTCAACTAGCAATTGGACCGGTGCTCTCCTTCCTGGACCATCCGGTCTGGGATCCTCTCTTCCTCGCGTAGGTCCTCGCGAGCCCAGAAATGAGGCCGAGAAGCCTCACCGGCGTGGAGGGGCTTTGGGAGCAGAAGGGGCCAATGGCGACAGTAAGAATGCCGCCTGATAGCGGCTTGGCCCCGCAGACTCAATGGGAGTCGAGGGCATGGGCGAGGAGGCGAGGAGTGGGAACTCCCATAGGGCCATGTGCGGCGGCGCTGGAACTGGAAGAAGAGAACGCCGATGAGAAAACGAGGGTGAAGCAGGCCATGGGAGAGAAAGGCAAGGCGCCGTTCGGGTTCGTCAGAGAGAAACGAAGCCAGGGGTGGTACTTTTATAAGCGATCCAGGCTGGGTTTAGGGTTTTCCTAGGGCCACAACATCCATGGTGGCGGCCGTGAGAGCAAGCTCTCATTTTCTCTTGAAACAGGCTGATTTGAGGGGGAAAAGGGCATAGCTGGATCCGAAATGGCGGGGCGAGCATTCACGTTTGATTTGATTTTCAAAACAGAGTCCAAACGAGCCAATTGCACTTTGGTCGTTCCATTCCCCCACTCCGCTGATTGCGGGAGGTAGGGGATGACCTCCTAACCACTGGATTAGGATCACGATCCGTGGCTAGCTGATCCAAGGGCCGAGGTCCATCCCTTGCCTTATATCATGGATTGTTGACCGGGAAAAGGTCAGAAAAGGCAATTAAAAAAAAAGGATTTTTCACACAGAACTTCCAAAATTCATAGAAAATCATAGGAATGTCCAAATGACCTCAAATTTGGACCGTAACTTCACAAAAACGTGGAGAACATTTAGGAAACGTTTGAGGACAAGAAGATGAACTTTTATGGGTCAATTTCTTTATTTGTAAAAAGTGATGAATTAATCAAATATAAGGTGTTATAATGTGTTTAAAGTTCACATTGTTCACCATATTTTGTATTTGAGTCTCAACTTTTCTTATGTAGATAAGAAAATTAATTTAGGACCATTAATGGATATAATGAGGTCAAAAGAGTAATTATTTTATTATAATTCTAAAATCCACTTTGTCACATCCTTCCCTCCTTAAAAGAATTTTGTCCCCAAAATTCAAAATATCCTCAAAAATTGATATTATTCAACCTAAGTCATTTCCTCAAATACTGGGGTATCCTCAAGTATAAAATCAAAATCATGTCCTCAAACTTCAATTAGTCCCAAAAATCACAATTGAGATTCCATGTTCCATATCATAATCAACTTGGTACTAACATTATTTCATCATCGAGCAATTGAGTATCAAAATCAGCACATATATTGTCCAAAGTCATCATATAAGTCACAAATATGGAAAACATCATATTGATCACAAATTTGGACATATCATATTTTAGGTCAAACAAATAGATATCCTGAATCAAGTGTGCAAGGTGACTTTCAATCCCAAAATCTCAGGGTCTTAGCTTCTCCATTGTCCTAGGTGGGTTATATATCCATGATTTGAGGTTTAATAGTTCAACATTTTGAGACAACATCATATCATCATTTCGAGCTCAAAATCAATGGGAAGGTCCCACCCTAGTCCTAATGAGAGCAAAACCCTAAGTCATAAATCAAAAGAGTCAATATAGTCATCATTTCAAAATTTTCAGGATTTGGGATGTTGAAGTCATTAGTCATACATCTTAATGTCCAAATAGTGTGATCATAAGATTTGTACCATTATTGAGATTTGATAATTGTGAGTCGCAATATTATATATATCAATATCAAGAGTCGAGATCAAAAGTCATAGGTCCAAAATTTTGAAGCTAGGGTTTAGATTCCTATTTAGACCTTAAGGGTATCATTCATCTATATCCAATTTCGAGCAACATTATTCAACCAATATTCGAGAAACATATCATAATTTCATTATCATGTTTCCAAGGTTGATGAATGATGTAGACCTAGGTCTATCTAGGAAATAAACCACAAGCTATAGTCAACATTGTCATATATCAAGATCATTATCAAATCAATATTCAGGATCAAGTATCAACCATGGGTTTAACCTATTAGGCTTAGGTCAACCAATCAAAATAGGGTGGAAGGGAATACCTTTCCAAGCTCTAAATAATCAACAAGGTGAAAATTTAGAGATAGTCAAAATAGGGATGTGACCTAGGTTAGGGGAGTCATGAGTCAACTACCACCCTAATCTGGCACATTAGCAACATTAGTCATGATCTACTGATCTTATTCAAATAGGGAACGTATCAAAATTAAATCATATAATCGAAGTCATAAGATCAAAATTTAAGATAATAGGTCAATAATGTCAAGATCTTCAATTCTTTCCTTTCGTGATCAAGGTAGTGATATAATTTGGAAATTGAGGAATTAGAGCATAATAGTGCAAAATCTAGCCCATCATCATCATATCAAAATCGAGATTGCAAAAGGCATCAATAGTCAATAGAGAATTCCTTTTGCATCATGGTCTTACATCATGATTTTGTGAGTCCTAAAATTAGTCAATTTGATAGCATAGTCATGATGAGCATCAAATAGGATAAGAGTTTGCTTAACTATGTTTGAGGTTTAGTCAAAATAATAGGGCAACATGGATTTGATCAAATAGGGACCTCATCAACAATGAAGTATAAGGTACAAGTCATCCTTATTTTACCAAATCAAAATTTACCTCAACATAGGAAGCATATATTTTAGCTAATGATATTAGGGATCATACATGAGTATTTTATTCTATGGATCAAAATCGAGTTTTCAAACTAGGGTCAGATCATGGTATCAACTTCCAAGATTTAGCGATTCCCATGCTTAAGCTACCCATAATCGAGACATCAAGTGGTATAAGGTCACAAGGAAGGACCACATGAGGAGATGAGAAGACAACCTAATCTTCATCTACATGGGTGGCTTAGGATTGTCCTTAAAGAAGAGATGAGATGCTAGAAAACTCTCTAGGGTTTCACAAGAGAACCTTTAGGTCCAGTTCTGGATCAATTAAGGCCAGGTAGAGCGGGGGATCTCAGCCACCGTGAAAACGGATAGGAGAAATTATGTCAGGACCCCGAGCCTAGACACCTTAATTTTCACCATTATGGACTTTAGGGTTTCTTGGGTGTAAGAGACTTGAGAAATTATTTACTTAAAGTATATGAGAGTGTGTAAGCTCTGATACCAACTGTCACGGAACCGTTCTTACCCCAATCCCAATCCTACTGCCGAAACAGTAGAAAAAGGATTGAAGCATCCGTCCCTGAGTGGCCTCGTAGGATCTAACACACTGGCATATACAATAAGAAATAAATAACTCAAAAACTAGATAATTAAAGAACAACTAACCCAATATGGAGATTTCACCAATATATCTTTGTCATCAGAGTGTATGAGTGCGGAAGCGATCATATTCAGTATTCCATGTATATTGCCTAAAATCAAGAAAATCGAGACACAATCATGCAAATGCACGGTACGCTATCAAAATCAAGTAAAACGATTTATAACAAAATAGTATGCTTGGCAGGACTTATATTTCAAAGAATAATAAGCAATTTGCAAAACCAACATTTATTCAACAAGTTTTTCAAGCAATTCGAATTTTATTACGAGTTCCCATTATGCTGTAATTCAAGAAGCATGCTTATATAATTTGTGTGACTCTATTACCCCAACGCGATGGGGAAGGTCATTAGGCCCCTTTTCACCATAGGAACATAGGAATCCAAAGTACAAGTCCCACTTCCAAATGAGGGGATTGTTGTACTCAATATCCACATTATCAACATTATCAATATCATCATCATTATCAGCATCAATATACGGGCAGTCATAATGGGCATTCAATTTATGTTTTCATGTTTTTCAAAATATAATATAGAAAAACAGAAGACTAATCATAGGGAACAATAGCTCATCCAAGTAAATAGCCAAGCATACGGTCAAGAGATACATAAAAGTATCTTCAATACAATCAAGGAGGAGTTATATAAATAGCGTACCTTTCACCGAGGATTTCGAGTATTAAACAACTAGAGTAGAAGATCAAGGTCTCAAGTGGTTCCTAGATCAATCAAGATATGGATCAAGGATCAAGATCATATTATAGACCAAATCAAGTACACCAAATTAGGGTTTTCCAATCCTATTCATCCCTAAGGTAGATCATTCATATATAGTCAACATTATATCAAGATTTCAATATTTACTCAAGTGTCAAGCATATTCGAGGATGGATGATCTACCTAGGTATTTTAGGAATATATGTCAACCCTAAATATTATCATCATTATTCAAGTCATCAAGTCTTTAGGTCATCATCATGTTCTACATCATTTGTATTCAATATCATATTGATGGGTCAAAACTATATCAATTATTTTGTAAGATCAAGATTGCTCATCATCAAGATTTTTATCAAGATTGAATCAAGTAAATAGATCTAGATTCACTAATGATTCACTTTCAAGAGTAGATGATTCAAAAAGATCAGATCTAGGTTACAAAATATCATCAGAGTCCAAAAATAGGGTTTTCAATATTTAGTCAAGATTAACAACAATTAAAGTCATTTAGACCAATTACATAAGCAATATATCAAATATATGAAAATCCGTGAGAATGATTTGGAATCAAGTCTCAAGAGTATTTTTGACAGATTCAATGGGTTTTTCTGATCAAAATGGACTACTTATTCATCATTTTTGGAGTTCGAATGCAATTTCTATGATTTAAACAAGATCTAGGCATTTAATCTAAATTTCAGAATAGAGAGGGAATATTTACCTTATTTGCGAAAAAAGGATGGCCGCACGATGCATGATGGATGGCCAAGATTGAGCCACATAGACGAGGTGGTTTGCTTGGTTCAGGGTCCGGTTCAGAACTTTAATTGGCCGGTTCACACTTGATTTCTCATTTCAGACCTTGGTTCAACTAGCAATTGGACCGGTGCTCTCCTTCCTGGACCAGCCGGTCTGGGATCCTCTCTTCCTCGCGTAGGTCCTCGCGAGCCCAGAAATGAGGCCGAGAAGCCTCACCGGCGTGGAGGGGCTTTGGGAGCAGAAGGGGCCAATGGCGACAGTAAGAATGCCGCCTGATAGCGGCTTGGCCCCGCAGACTCAATGGGAGTCGAGGGCATGGGCGAGGAGGCGAGGAGTGGGAACTCCCATAGGGCCATGTGCGGTGGCGCTGGAACTGGAAGAAGAGAACGCCGATGAGAAAACGAGGGTGAAGCAGGCCATGGGAGAGAAAGGCAAGGCGCCGTTCGGGTTCGTCAGAGAGAAACGAAGCCAGGGGTGGTACTTTTATAAGCGATCCAGGCTGGGTTTAGGGTTTTCCTAGGGCCACAACATCCATGGTGGTGGCCGTGAGAGCAAGCTCTCATTTTCTCTTGAAACAGGATGATTTGAGGGGGAAAGGGCATAGCTGGATCCGAAATGGCGGGGCGAGCATTCACGTTTGATTTGATTTTCAAAACAGAGTCCAAACGAGCCAATTGCACTTTGGTCGTTCCATTCCCCCACTCCGCTGATTGCGGGAGGTAGGGGATGACCTCCTAACCACTGGATCAGGGTCACGATCCGTGGCTAGCTGATCCAAGGGCCGAGGTCCATCCCTTGCCTTATATCATGGATTGTTGACCGGGAAAAGGTCAGAAAAGGCAATTAAAAAAAAGGATTTTTCACACAGAACTTCCAAAATTCATAGAAAATCATAGGAATGTCCAAATGACCTCAAATTTGGACCGTAACTTCACAAAAACGTGGAGAACATTTAGGAAAAGTTTGAGGACAAGAAGATGAACTTTGATGGGTCAATTTCTTTATTTGTACAAAGTGATGAATTAATCAAATATAAGGTGTTATAATGTGTTTAAAGTTCACATTGTTCACCATATTTTGTATTTGAGTCTCAACTTTTCTTATGTAGATAAGAAAATTAATTTAGGACCATTAATGGATATAATGAGGCCAAAAGAGTAATTATTTTATTATAATTCTAAAATCCACTTTGTCACAGAAATCCCTACTAACTTTATCCTTATTGATATGAATGATATCGATGACATTATAGGAATGGATTGGCTTTATAACAATAATGCAAATATAGACTATAGGGAAAACAAAATAAGGATAGAGAAGTCAGACATCCACTCTTTACCATTAGAGGTAGGAAAGATTCCACCACCAGCATGTATGTGTCCTCCATGAAAGTAGAACAGATGGTAGCTAAAGGTTATCTAGAATTCCTAGTTGTAGTGACAAAGCTAGAACAAAAGGTGCATCCCTTAGAGGAAATAAAGGTAGCCAGGGACTATGCGGATGTGTTCTTGGACATTTTGCTAGGCATACCTTCAGAGTGTGAAGTGGACTTCTCAATAGAGATAGCTCCTAGGACAAACCCAATTTCCAGGACACCTTACAAGATGACTCTCGCCAAGTTTCTTGAGTTAAAGAAGCAACTGTAGGAATTACTAGACAAGGGCTTCATCTGACCCAGCACATCTCCATGGGGAGCACCGATCCTCTTTGTAAAGAAGAAGGAAGGATCACTTTGTATGTGCATATACTATAGAAGGATAAACCATATTACCATTAATAATAAGTATCATCTACCCCACATCAATGACCTATTTGAACGCCTCAAAACCGCTCGACTTTTCTCAAATATTGATATGAGATCTAGATACCACCAATTGTGGGTTAAGAGTGAAGATATTTCTAAAACCATTTTTCAAACACACTATGGGCACTATGAGTTTTTGGTTATGCCTTTTGGGTTGTCTAATGCTCCAAGTGTGTTCATGAACCACTTGAATAGTGTGTTCCAGCTTTTCCTTGACGCCTTCATCATAGCATTCATAGATGACATCTTAGTCTATTTTGATGACCTAGAACAACACTGCAAACACCTATCTAAGGTCCTTGATATCCTGAGAAAGTAGAAGTTCTAGGGGAAATTCTCAAAGTGCGAGTTTTGGATATATTGAGTTATATTCCTCAGGCACATTATATCTGGAGGAACCATATCGGTGGACACTGCTAAAGTCGTGGTTGTTTGAGAATGGAAAACACTGAAGAATGTTTCTGAGATTTGCAGCTTCCTTGGATTGGTTGGATATTATTAGAAATTCATTTAGGATTTCTTAAAGACTTCTTCCCACTTGAACAAGATCACTTGGAAGGATGAGAAGTTTGTTTGGTTCAACCTATGTGAGGCATGATTCTAGGAGTTCAAGAAAAATCTCACCTCAACTCCCATCTTAATCGTACCCTCGGGTAATGGTGGTTTTGCCATCTTCACTGAAACATCAAAGATAGGCATTGTATGCATGTTAGAGCAAAACAAGCATGTGGTTGCATTTTCTTCCCAGTAGTTCAAGCCAATGAGTTGAATTACCTAACCCACCATCTGGAACATGCAACAATTGTATATTCCTTGAAGATTTGGCAACATTACCTTTATGGGGCTACTTTTGACATCATCATCGACCATAAGAGTGTGAAATACTTATTGACTCAAAAGGACCTGAACTTGTGACAAAGGCATTAGATAGAATATATGAACGATTTTGATTTCACCATAGCCTATCACCATGGTAGGGCCATGTGGTAGCTGATGCCCTCAGTTGAAAATACCTCAGTTGTGAAGCTAGTTTGGTTAACTAGAGGAAGAGACTAGTGGACTTTTCTCAATGGATTCCAAAACCTTAGGCAGATAGGATTCATCTGGCCAATATCCAAATCAAGCCTAATCTATTTAATGAAGTTGCAGCTACCCAGTTAACCAACCTAGAGTTAGAATCGATGAAGGGTTTGATGGAGAAGCCTCAAACACCCCTCACGGTATGTGTGGATGGTGGAATCCAATATAAAGGCTATATTTGGGTTCCTGAGGATTCACCTTTGAACACTGTTATCCTGAAATAGGCTCACGGCTTAAAGTATATTGTACTCCCTGACACCACTAAGATGTTCAAAAACATGCAATGATACTTTTGGTGGTCAGGAGTGAAGAGAGGTGTAGCCTCCTATGTGGCTAGTTGTCTTATGTGCCATATGGTGAAGAGTGAGCACCAGTGACCCATGGGTTTCTATAATTGATTGAGATTCCTGAGTGGAAATGGAAGAAAATCACCATGGGTTTTGTGGTGGGTCTTCCCAAGACAAGAAAAGGCCATGATGTGATATAGATCACGGTGGACGGCTTAACCAACTCAGCACCTTCCTTGCCTTGAAAACCACTTCCAAGATGTCATACATATTTGATATTTACATTAGAGATATAGTTTATTTTCATGGTGTTCTGAGTTCGATCATTATCTAACCGAGACCCTAAATTCACCTCCAAGTTGTGGAAATAAGTTCAAAGGAACTTAGTACGATTTTGGAATTTGGCACAACTTTTCACCCTCAAACTAATGGCATTCTGAAAGAACGATCCAGACCCTAGAAGATACACTACTACAGAAATGGCTTATAAAGTCACTTTTCAAGGTGTCAGTTGTATACATAAACGGACACCTAAACTCTATAGTGTCGGTTTATAACATAAACCAACATACAATCTGTGAAGGTCGACTGGACACGGGTACCGCTTTTATTAAGTGTCGGTTAATTAATAAAAAACCGACACCTAAAATCAACCGCCAAAACCAAAATTCTAGTGAAAAAATTACCTCCAAAATTTGACATATGGCGTCGGTTCATAAATAAATAACCGATGACTAAAGGTTATTCGCGGGACAGGAATAGATGTCGGTTGTCTTTTAGTTAAAAACCGACGACTATAATCTAGTATAGGCGTCGGTTGTTGGAAAAGAACCGACACAATTGGTTTATTTGTCGATTTATTAGAATAACCGACGCTTATTGTCAACTTAATAGCTCACCAGCGCGAGCTTCTCTTTCCCTTTCCCAGTTTCATTCCCGATTTCAGTTAGGTCCGGCGATTTCTTGCTCGCCCCCACCGTTCGTTGCTCCTCCGCCGCCGCTCCGTGCTCCTGCTCCTGCCCTCGCCGCTGCTCCGTGCTCACCGACGGCCGTGCTCCTGCTCCTGTTCCTACCCTCTGTGCTCACCGGCGGCCGTCCGTGCTCCTGCTCTGTGCCCTCTCCGCTGCTCCGTGCCCTCTCCGCCGCTGCTCCATGTCCTCGCCGGTGCTTTTCCTCTCTTTGCTGCCGCCTCTGCCGGTGGTTTTTGTGCTCCAGCCGCTGCTCTCCTCTACCCTCAAGGTATGCCCGCCTGCCCTGCCTTCTTCCTTCTTCCTCTGCTCCGGCGGCTGCTTGGGCGGTGCCAAGGCACGCCCAAGCAGCTGCTGGGCGTTTTTTTATTTTTTTTTTAAGTTATTTACTTATTTGTGTTTAGGGTTTAGGTACTGATTTTGTGCTCCTCTATTGTCTATACAATACATGTAATTTTGATCAAGTGATGATATGTAAATGTAGAAATAAGTTAGTAAGGTATCAATGATAAGTCTACTGTAATGTGATGCAAAATAGTTATTGTGTATTTCTAGTTGTGTATTTTCCTAGTATCGTGAAAGATTCTCAATCGTGTGTATCACATGGGATTCTTATCTCAACACAATGGACTACAATATATGCATCTAATGCCTTAAATGGAAGACTTGAATGTTATAAAATCCCATCAAAGTAGGTAGAAACAACTTATATATATTCAGATCTTAATAATTCCATGAAGTGCACATTATCTTACTCAGGAAAAGTATGTGTATAACTTTTCAGAAAATATATAACATCGTTATACAACTTTTTCTGAAAATATATAACATCGTTATATGTACTTACACTTTGTTAATACTAATATTGTGCAGTCTCTGTCCACCCATAACAGTCACTATGAACTGGGCCTCTATGTCAATGTTAACGTTCCCTATTGAAGAACAATTGGACATCATCCTAGATGATCGTTCCTTAAACCAATTGGTCATACCCAAACATTGGCGTTTTCTAAAAGGAAGACACTACATGCCTGGTAAAGTGACCCTAACTTTTGGCAATTATTCACATGTTATCGAGGTTGAGTATGATTTGGCGGGAAATCTTGTGTCAAAATCTGGTTGGTGTGATTGGATTGGAGAGATGCATGTGGTCCGTTCCAACAGGCTTTTTCTCTGTCCAGTTGGTCATAATTCCATCAAAGTTTGGATAACCAACATCAACTGTGAGACCCCCGATCATCTTCTATGGTATGAGCGCACGGCGTCGGATATCATCTATGAGGAATCTGAATCTGAGGCCCCTGTCACTTCAGATTTGTCTAAATACAGTGAGGAGCTTCGTGACACAGCTTCATCATCAAAAAGAAGTTACTGATGTGGGACCATGTTGGTGTAGTATTTAGTTGTCTATCTATCTATACTTGTCTGTATTAATAGTTTTTTTAATTATGCGCATGTTTAGGGGTACACCAACCCCTTTGTTTAGTTACTGTTTAGGGGTACACCCCTGTGTGTGGATGTAAAAAGAGATTAATGAATGGAACTGAAAGTTGTTACATGAATGCTTATAACTGAAGTGTGTGTTCCCATGAATGTTCCCATTTGCATGATTACACTACTATTTTCTCATATTGTATAGTCTATTTTAATATGACATACTTATTTATATCTTGCTTAATGATGAACTGTAATGCACACATGTGACATGCTTGGAATGTAAATGATGAACTTTTCCCTAAATTGCCAATCATGCTTTTAAAGACATCAATAATCACCCTAACTTGAAGAACTAGGATTTTAGGTATAAGAATGACAACACATTATTTGTTGGCCTAGAAACCCGTCCAAGATTTACTCATTAGGAGTAAATCTTGGATAGTCCCCGGTTTGGGACTGTTCTTGAACACCTAATCTCTCTTAGGATGTAAGTGTATAATGTGTATTGGGTTTTCAAGAAAATTTCGGCAGCATTTCCCCGTTTGTTCTCTAAGTACATATGTACTTGGAGAACAGCGGGGAAATGCTGCCGAAATTTTCTTGAAAACCCAATACACATTATACACTTACTAGTGACATTAGGTGTTCAAGAATGGATAGGTGGTACACAATTATTATATATAATAATGACATCACATGTATTTGTTAACCCTAGACCCTAATCTTGTCCTAATATATACTTGTTTTCTCTTTGATCATAGAATGGATAGATCATGGATGTCCATTCACAATCGCTGCACCCCAAAGTTTATTTCTGGTCTTGACCAGTTCATTAGATTTGCCAAGGAACATAGGAAACAACCTGGAGATAGGTTCTACTGTCCATGTAGGCATTGCGGTAACAACTTGAAAGTCAACACTGGTGACGAAATCAAAACTCATGTCATGTGCAACGGGATTATACAAGCCTATACAGAATGCCACTGGAATGGAGAGATTTCAAACCCAAAACCAGTGGATTTCGATAGCAGTGCTTGTGTGGAAGAAGAAATTGCCTACGATGACGTAGATGTGAATGAACCAGTTCCAGTAGACATCGTTGATGCGATGTTGGATAGTTGTGGGGTAGAGCACACCGATCCACCTCCCATTTTTAGAAACATTGTGCATGATGCTGAGATGCCGTTATACACAGGTTGTACTAAGTTTACGAAGCTTAACGTTGTGTTGAGATTGTATTAGTTGAAAGCTAACAATAGATGGAGCGACAAAAGCTTCACGTCATTGTTGTCTTTGTTGAAAGAAATGCTTCCTGAAGGAAACGAGCTGCCAATCTCAACATACCAGGTAAAGAAATTGTTGTGCCCAATGGGAATGGATGCCAAGAAGATACACGCATACCCTAATGATTGTGTATTATTTCAAAAGGACTATGTGGATTTGAAAGATTGTCCAAAATTTGGTGTGTCACGGTATAAATTGACGACTTCGGGGGAGTCCAAAACTGGTTCTCCTGCCAAGGTGATGTGGTATCTACCTATAATATCACGGTTTCAACGCTTGTTTGCCAATCCGATAGATGCGAAGAATTTGAGGTGGCATGCAAATGTTAAGAAAAATAATGATGGGATCCTACGACATGCGTCTGATTCCCCACAGTGGAAGAAAGCTTCACGTCTGATTCCCCACTATTAATGACTTTCCAGCATATGGGAATTTGTCTGGATATAGTGTCAAAGGAGCTAAAGCGTGTCCTATATGTGAAGAGAACACTGATTCAACAAGACTAAAACATGGCGGTAAGAATGTATATCTCGGTCATCGAAGGTTTCTTCCAAAATTCCATCTGTATCGTAGGAAGCATAAAGCATTCAATGGATTGAATGAGGAACGCAGTGCACCTAAACCTATACCAGGGGAGGTTGTTTATGAAAGAGTAAAAGACTTTGTCAATGAATTTGGTAAGAGTAAAAGACAATGTACTACACGGAGTGACAATTCTTCATTCAAGAAGAAGTCAATATTTTGGGATCTTCCTTATTGGAGTTCTTTGACAGTCAGACATTGTGTCGATGTAATGCACGTTGAGAAAAATGTCTGTGATAGCATCATTGGTACTCTGTTAAATATACCAGATAAGACTAAAGATGGGATAAAATCCAGACTGGACCTACGTGAAATGGGAATAAGGTCAGAATTAACATAATTATGTGAAATGGGTAATAAAAGAACATACTTACCTCCCGCTTGTTACACGTTGTCTAGAAAGGAGAAGAAAGTTTTTTGTGAATGCTTGGTAAATGTTAAGGTGCCACATGGTTACTCATCCAACATCCGTAGATTGGTATCAATGAAAGATCTGAAGTTGATAGGTCTTAAATCTCATGATTGTCACACTCTAATGCAACAAATATTGCCCGTGGCAATTCGATCTATATTGCCGAAGCATGTAAGGTTTGCAATCACCAGACTTTGTTTCTTTTTCAACAGTCTTTGCAGCAAAGTTATTGACCCTGAGACTCTCGATAATTTGCAAAGAGAAGTGGTTGTTACCCTATGTCAGCTTGAGATGTATTTCCCTCCTTCGTTCTTTGATATCACGGTACATCTTGTTGTCCACTTGACTAGGGAAGTGAAAATCTTGGGACCGGTTTTCTTGCATTGGATGTATCCCTTTGAACGATACATGAGCGTTTTTAAAGGTGATGTTCGAAACCGTTATCGGCCTAAAGGGAGTATTATTGAAGGTTATGTGGCGAGAGAGGTTATGGATTTCTGCAATGACTTTCTCAGTGGTAATGACACTCCTGATAATGACAAGAATATTGACGAGCTATTTGGCAAAGGAATTTTGGGATCACGTGTGAAAGTAATCAGCCGTGAGCAGTTGGAACAAGGTCATTTGTATATTTTACACAACATGGACGAAGTGAACGTTTATATCGAGGAACATACCAATTTCATCAAAAGACAATATCCTCGAGCCAATACAATGTGGCTTGCTAGAGAGCATAACAAGACTTTTATTAAGTGGTTTGAAGATAAAGTCTTACATCAACTATCTCAAACACCAGATGATATTACTGAAACTATCAAATGCCTCTCCTTTAAACCAAAGTTGACTGTTATGTCTTATGAAGGGTATGACATTAATGGATTCACATATTACACAAAGCGCCAAGATGATAAGAGTGTCGTCCAAAATAGTGGGGTCACCCTTCAAGCATCGACTATGTTTTTTGCAAGTGCAAAGGATAAGAGTCCACGTGAAGCTAAAATGTCATATTACGGTGTCATTGAAGAGATATGGGAATTTGACTACATAGATTTCAGAATTCCGCTCTTCAAATGTAATTGGGTTGATAACACCAAAGGAGTTATAGTGGATGAATTGGGTTTCACTTTAGTGAACTTTGAAAAGATTGGTGAGAAGGCTGAACCATTCATATTGGCATCACAGGCGAAACAAGTATTTTATATCGATGATCCTGCAAATGATAAATGGTCGGTTGTTCTTCATGGTAAAAGACAGTTCATTGAAGATCCTATAGATGAAGAAGAGTACTATGATAAATATGATGACTCCAGTCCATTCTTAGTTGGGTTGCTAACTCCACAAAATATTGAAGCTAATGATGACCTATATGTGCGCGGAGATCACAATGAAGGATTGTTAATTGATAAAAGATCACAATTTTAGAGGCATGCATGTTTATATTTTTTTATTGAAGCTAAATGTTTACTTTTTTAATATGAATATCATTTTATGATTTGATGTTTCATTATCTTCTAGTTAATACAAATGCTAAACATTGTGGGAGGGTGCTAAAGAACTATAGGACCAATCTCACCCGAGATTACATACGCGATGCTGAGAATAGGTTCTTGATTGATTCCAATTCTAGACATTGATCAGTATTTCACTAACTCTACACTAATAATTTTTGTTTGGATTCTCTTTGAAAAATAAATATAGGAAGAAGGAAGCCCCAATGAAGAGAAGCAGGATACAGATACAATACATATTGTGCAACACACACAAGTGCTTCAGATTCATATAACAACATGACATACTAACACATATATAGTGCATAACAACAGCAGTGCCAAATTTACATACAACACTAGCTTAGTACATATATAGTGGGACTAAGGTGACGATCCCACCTGCTAAAATAGGTTACCGACAACTACATGTTACGACTGGGAGGTCGTGATTCAGCAACCGTATGCATTAGCAGGAGGACAAACATATGGTGATCTGTTTGTCCTCCTGCTAATGCATACGGTTGCTGAATCACGACCTCCCAGTCGTAACATGTAGTTGTCGGTAACCTGTTTTAGCAGGTGGGATCGTCACCTTATATGTACTAAGCTAGTGTTGTACTAAGCTAGTGTTGTATGTAAATTCGACGCTGTTGTTGTTATGTACTATATATGTGTTAGTCTGTCATGTTGTATGGACATCGATTGTATTGCTCAGGTATTATATAGTCTCATTAGATAATATGAAATATATCAATCTTATTTATAGCTCATTAATTATATATATGCATCATTCTCTTTACAGGTGTTTAAAGCTGACCCCACTACAGGAACAGACTTACCAGATGTGCATGCTCCCTAGACGATGGGAGAATTAAATGAAGTAAGAGAAGAATGGACAACAGCCATACAAATAGTGGGGTTTTTAAAATATAATTGGGATGTTGATAGCGAATAATGACTAAAGAATGATATTTTGTAAATGAATTTCTGAATTGTAATATATGTGTGAATGTTTCTACATGTCTAGATGTTTCTACATGTGTCTGAGTGAAAATGAATGAAAGTGTTGGTTTCTATATGAATGTTTCTACATGTGTGAATGTGAATGAATGGAACTACATATTGCTAGCTACATGAATGTTTCTAAATGTGTGAAAATAAAATGGAACTGCAGGTTGTATTGCTAAATGCATGTGTGAATATTTTTGTTGTTAAATTTGCAGGTTTGTGGCTTGTTGTTGGCTGATATCAATGGATGTCGTAAAACCTGCAGTTCACTGCAGGTTTCTCATCCTATGACCAGCCACAGCAGGTCTGCAGACTGACAGAAGAAAAAAAAACAATAGGCATCGGTTATTTGTATAACACTGACACACAAAGTTATAGTGTCAGTTTTATATAAATAATCGACGCCTATTTCCTTAACACCACGGCCGTGCTGGCCAGCACGGCCGTGGCAGCGGACCAGACACCACGGCCGTGCTGGCCAGCACGGCCGTGTTGGGAGTTATATGGCATCAGTTATTAGCTAATAACTGACACCTATAGTGCCCAAGTTGGCGCCCTCCTGTGGCACGAAGATATATGTCGTCGGTTATTTGTAAAAAACCGACACTGATAGTGCCCAAGATGGTTCCCTTTCTGTGGCGTGAAGGGTTTGGGTGTCAGTTTCTTATCTAATAACCGACGCCTATAGTCCCATGATGGCACGTTTTCGGTGGCGCGCGAAGAGTTTGGGCGTCGGTTTTGGAGCCGACGCCTAATGGGTGAGCTTTTAGTGTCGCCCACATAGGTGTCGCTTAGAAACCGACACTAAAGGCTTTAAATAACCGACACTAAAGGTAGGTTTTGTAGTAGTGATATGTTGAAAATGTATGCTAGATCGGGGTGGATCATGGGAGAAATGCCTTAGAAGAGTTTTCCTATAACAATAGTTACCAAGCCAGTATCGAGATGCCTCTATATGAAACTCTTTATGGGAGGTTGTATCAGTCACTGCTTCATTGGGATGATGTAGGTGAGAGGACCTTTCTTAGGTCAGTGGAACTACATTCATATGTTGACAAGGTCGCTTTGATCAAGAAAAGGCTAAAGAGAGCCTAAGATCGACAAAAGTCATATGCTAATGCAAAGTAGACATATTTGCACTTTATTGTAGGGGATCATGTGTTTCTAAAAATCCAACCCCTCCAAGCTATAGCTAAAAATAGAGGAAAATTGAGTCCCCGATATGTGGATTTGTTTGAGGTTCTAGAATGTATTGGATAGGCTGCTTATTGTCTAGCTTTACCTCTATAATATAATATGATGCATGATGTGTTCCATATGTCCAATTTGAAGTGCTATGTGAAGGATCATACCCATTTCTTGAACATTGATCCTATATAACTCCAAGGGAGATTTCCATATCATGAGTCACCTATAAGGATAATAGACTCTGGGGTGGAAGAGCTTAGGAATAAAAAGATAAAAATGGTAAAGGTTCTTTGGGAGCACCATGGTGAGGATGAAGCCACATGGGAGCTAAAGACAGGCATGGAAAAGTCTCATCCTATACTTTTGTATGAATAGTCAGATTTTGAGGACAAAGTTCTTATAAGAGGGAAAGGATGTTATAATGTGGTTCTTAAAATGCATTTATACTTATCTTTGAATGAAAATATTGGGTTGTTAAGAACATATTTGAAAACATGGTAATTTTTATATCTTTCTTTAAAATAGGGATCTAAAATGCAATTTCTCCTTTGGAAAGAGATTTTGTGGTTTACTGGTTTCAATAAATCCATTTATAGTTATTGGACAAAGAAAGAGAAGAAAATCCAATAATAAAGGAACTACTAAAAGTAATGGACAATTGATATTTTAAATATGGAATTGTATGGAATTTTCTAGAAAAGAGAGGTTGAAGGCAAACCTTCAATGAAACAGTTTTGTTTGGCCGAATAATGCACAAAGTGAGAAAATAGATTAATATAGGATAGCTTGCCAAGTTGGGATGGAAAATGAATTAATTTATGGCTAAATGAATCAAATAAAGTCTTTTCTTAAGGGGAAAGAAAAGGGTGTTTAACTTTTGTATTTTGCAACCAAATCTCACCCACACCAAGATTACATCCTTAAAAGATTCCCTTTAATATTTGGGATTGTCAGAATAAAAGGACAGAGATATTAATTAAGTACTGTTTCCTAAAGTGAAAGGAATATTGGATAGTGTCAAATGTCATGATTTAATTAGTTATGGAAATAAGGATTCGGTCCTTTATTATTCACATGAAGTGATGACGGTTGGTAATGGTCTGATGCCTTGTAGGTTGTCTCCTACCTGAGCAAGATTAGGAAAGAAGTTGTGTACACTTGGAGCAATATCACCTTGTATCTCTCTTCACACCCCACTTCATTGAGAAATAAGTGAACCATCGGATTTGACTCACAAATCCAAAGGGGAAACCTATCGATAGGAGAGGAAACCATGGCTTGTGGACAAAGGAAGGTCCCTCACCGACAACCCTCTCTCAGCCTGGATCCTAAACCCTAGATCTTGCCTACATATCCAGTAAATGTCCCATCTCCCATTTTTATTAGGAGTAATGGAACATGAATGGTAAGACTCTTTCCCAGGAACCCCCCCTGTCACACTCATTTTTCTCCAACAAGCATCTCTGTCATGAGCATTGTAGCATTCGAAGTGAAAGGTTGGAAAGGGGGGAGATCAGTGGACCATTGGATCGAAGCCCATCATGAAGCAGCAATCGCATCGGGCAATTAGGATTTCACCTTGGCTAAAAGTAGGGTGAGTGTGCATAAATAATCCAGACCATGCAATCTATGCATCGGTCAATGATTACCAAGAATTTGGCATTCAGCTCCAAATACGGCAATTTCCTCACCTCTCTAACCGGAAGTCAAAAAATTATCTAAATCTTACAAATTTGACTTAAAACCAATCCTTTGGCCAAAAATTACAAGTAGGTAGTGTATTTTGATAGAAAAAAAATCCAAGAATCCAATGAAATTGGTTTCATCACCTAATTCTATCTCAGATTTCAGAAGTACACAAAGGTGCTACTTTAATATGATTTCATATGTGAAAACACTAATTTATAGAGATTAATGAAATTGATTACTATAACTTGTTTAATTGTACTTGATGAGTAAAGTCTAACCCTTTTGAATAAAAAGAGCATCTTAGATCTAATTTGAGGTTAAAGATTCATATGATGTCAGAATTAGGGTTTCCTAAATTAAAAAGCATTAAAGTATGAAAATTACGATTAGGGAAGCCTAACTCTAATGAAACCCTAATTTGACCCCAAAACCCTAACTTGGAACTCAAATCAGTATTAATGATAGTTTGTGAACAAAATAGAAATACTTGGGTGTTATGCGTTAATTTCAGGGTGATTTCTTGGTTGATTACAATTTCTCTTGTATACTTGTACTTTAAGCCATCCCTGAGAAAGGCATGCGGTTACACCTATGACTACTTGCCTTACGACTTCCTATTTTCTAACTTTTCCCAAATGTATTACGAATTAAACTATTGGATGTTTATCTATCTTCTTTCAATCTATAAGGCCCATATGAGTATCACATTTTATATATGAGTAACTTGCTCTAACCCCTCATACTAACTCTGGAAGTTTGAAAATAGAAACAATGAGAGAAAGCCATTGAGATGACTAGGACCAAGCCCCAAATTGGGAAGGTCATAAAAGGTCAAGCCCCATATTGGGAAGGTGGCTCAAGTCCACTGTAGGGACAAAACCCTAGGAGACGGTATCCCAAAGATTGAGTAAATAAGGGTTGAGAAGTTATGATGAAAATGTAAATTTAATTATGTAACAAATAATTTCTTCTATGGTTGAATACGTTGTTACACCTACATATGTATATTTTGTTTGCTCCACATCTCATTATATTACGATATATTGATCACATTTTGTTTCATGCCATTTTAGGTTAAACTACAATTAATGATGAAAGGTGGACATCCAGAGAAGAAGAAACCAAAAGAAAAGATCTAAAGTTACTTTGAAGTATTTGGATATTTCGGTTTATTTCCTTTTGCAAACATTTAGATTTCCATTCCATGTAAATATTTTGAGGAGATTATATCATCATATTGTTATCAAACTCTTTTCCATTCAATGAAATTTTCAATTGTTATTAGTTATATCCTAAACCTTGATCGTGTAAATATGATAATGGCCCTTGCCCTTTTGGTCCTCCTAAATAGGGGATAATAGGGGGAGAGTGTTGTTACATTTGATATTAGAACCCAGGTTTACCATTTAACCTTTAATAATTAGTAAATTTCAAAATTTCATTGAGCCCAAGGGAATTATTAGGGTATTTTCTAAAGACATTGGTTTCTAGAAGGGACCACAACCCCAGGGTTGGAAAAACTTTCCTCCGTACTACTAGTCAGCTTATGAGGACTCTTTGGCCCATGCATCGTTCCTAGACAAAGTTAGAAGATTTTCCCTGAAATAAAATACCTCAAGGTTTTCTTCTCATCTTATAACGCATCCCCTCTTTACCCCCTCCTTCCCTCATGAAACCTTAGGGAACCGATAACTTCTTCCTTTAGCCTTCTGAGAATTAGGGTTATGTATATTAGGGTTAAGGCATCCTCTGTAACATACCAGATCTATAACCCTACCCTAGAACTTTGATCTTTTAGATTTAACCAAACAAGGTTAAAGTTAGAGTGATCCTAATAATCTAATGTGCGAATAATGTAATATAATACGTCAAATAATTTATTTGGTGATAATAAGATGATAAATAACTTAATTACATGAATAATATGGTTAATGGGCCATATGACATAACCCATGTAAGAAAGCCTCAAAATAAATAATAGACTTCAAATTCATAATCTACACATCAAAATAAGCTTACATGTCAATTTTCATTTAATTTGAACAACCTTGAAATAATATGGTAATTTAGGAGAGAGAAATTGCCTAAAAGGTGTAATTAATAAATAAAAATAATAAATGACTCCAAAAGAGGAAAATAGTGTTATATTCGTGATCTACATAATAATTATAGCCTTTGGGTAAATTTTTATCCAATTTGGAGAAAGTTTGCTTAAAAGGTAAAATCAGGAGATATAAAGTATGAAGAACCTTCAAAATATTAATTAAATACTCAAATAACCCCAATATGTAAAATTTATGGCAAATTCGTATCCAAAACATTAAATGTGACTTATGGGTTAAGTTTCATAAAATTTGGATAATCCTAAAGCCATTAATGAAGGAGGAAAGAGAAAATAGAAATTAATTTATTTGACACATTAAAAGTGGCCAATAGGAAAAATCTAATTTTATAATCGAAATCTACATGCCTAATTTAGCCTCTGTGCAAAATTTCATCTAATTTGGGTCTTGTTTGTGCCCTCAAAAGAGGAAAGAGAAAAAGGATAATAATGCAATGTCACTTTATTAAATAAACTCGATTTTTGTCACGATGGTTTTGATTTTCCTTTCCAATTTCGGGTGCTTTTGCGTCCGTTGGATCAAGATCGCACGGTTACTATCTTTTCTTCTACCTCCATTTTTGTTGGGTTCCACGCAAACTGGTAAACCAGTTCTGATTGATTTTCTTTCTCTGATTTCTCCCTCATCTCTCTATATTCTTATTCGATTCTTTCTCCCACTCCTTCCTTATTCTTTCATGCACCTTCTCATCCTAGTTTCTTGGGTATTTATACCCCGATATCCCAAACCATGGGGCGCTGCCAATGCTCTCTGTTTCCGCCCCTGTTTGTCGCTCCGTGGAATCTCCTCATCACCTCAGGCGATCGGACCGCCAGGAATCAGTCCCCTGACCTCCGCCGAGGTCCCAGCTACAATGTGCACACTTTGGTTTAGCTGCCTTTGATTCTGACATGACCTCCCCTACTCCGAGACGCCTCCTTATCCTGTCCTTGCCCGACTCTCTTCCGCAGACCTTCGCGAGGTCCGTTTTGTCCCTAAGGGTGTTCTCGGTGCCTCCGAGATGCTTTCCAAAGCATCAATTGCAATGATCAGGTACCTAGCTCGTTTTCCCTCTTTTTCTCCTTCTCTGCTCTTAGATGCAATGTCGGGTGTGGGTGTTCGGCTGGGTGTTTTTTGCCTTCTTTTTGGTTTACTGAAGGTCTAACCTTCGTTTCTGAGGGCTTCCTTTTTTCAAATCACGTAGTTTCCATCTGGAGGGAGCCCGACGACAATGCCTGGAAGAGAGGTTCTTCGCAAGTTGGAGGAAGAAGAACCGAGGTTTTGGTTGACTGTTTTGCACCCATCCGTGTTTCCTTTCTATTTTTCTGAGCTGGGGGTAGTTTTGTCTTTTTACCCATGTTGCTCTCCTAGCCGCTCCGAGGCGGGTTGTCGAGGTGGTTGTGGGACCATTCGAGTTGTCCAGTGTGTATTGGACCAACTCAAAACTCCCATCCTCTCTCTCAGTCTCTCGTTTGATAAACGCTGACCTGGAATTTCTCTGCTCTCCGATTGGTCGATTTTATAAAATCAATAACTAATTATCTACTGATCGGAAAAATACAAATAAATAGTTGTTGGTATCAGAAAAATAAGGGCTTTTTAATGGTTTAAGTTATGATGGCTGAATCTGATGTTTATTAATATGAGTTTTAATGGATCTAATTAATAATGAATAAACTTGTATAATTTATAACTAATAATTTATAAGTCAGAAAAATATAATAAAATATGTTTTGAACTCATAACAATATAACCTAAAATATGGCATGGTTTTGATAACCTAATTCACATAATGATAAAAAGGTGTTTTTAGGGTTTTGAATAATTAATATAAAACCTAACCCTAATTCCACATATATGCATCATAGGTTTTTGGAGGCCTAGGCTTGGACCTAGTTGGACTGTGGATCATTTGAATCTGATGTTGAGGTATGTTTGCATCCTCGATTATTCTTGTTGAGCAATTATCATATTTTTGTCTTACTTTTGGTCCTATGGACATCAGCCTACACATTATCTTGTTCTCTTGAAATCATGCTTCATGTGAAGTATCTTAATTGTTATTGATCTTGTGATCATAAACATTCTCTTGGAATCTTATCTTGTTGCCTTGGTGCAATTTGGACTTTTGATATTATATGCCCACTGTGATGTGGATTTTTACTTGGTGATATATGCCCACTTTAAAGTGGATTTGTTTATATGTTGAGTTGTCCATTGTGTGATGGAAACATTGTACAAATCTGACTATACCTTTTACTTGCCTCTACATTATACATGCTATGTGATTCAGTAGCACTAGAGTAGTGTAAATTACATTGGTTTGTTTATAGCAGATGTGTTATTTCCTGCTCTTTGGGACGGCAAGGAACCTCGTACCCTGGGCAAGATGTGTGTCTTGACCCGCTTTATATATTTGGGATATTGACAGTATTCCTTTCTCTATCAGGCTTCAACTTTATGGGGGTTGGCCGCCAATTGTTTGTATATTGTTCTAGGGCTATGCTTATCTCACATGCATGCAGGTTATTAATATTGGGGTGTGTGCCCTACCTTCTTATGTGCCAGTATTGCACAATCTTATTTGTTTTGTTTATGGCAAGTATCTTCTTTTTATATGTGTTGTGATCTTATTCTTGATACCCGATTGGGCGGTCCTTATCTCTTGTATGGGAAGCCTTTTATTTTGATGTCCCTTAATCTTTATAAATTGCTCAATTTGCTTTTTAGTATGCACATACCAGCCTTTGTTGATGTCTCCTTTTGTTTCTCTTTTGTTGGGGTATTCTTCCAACCCTAGGTGGAGGACTTGGATGACAAGGTTTGATGACCTGGACTTAGAATATGAAGTTAAGCTTGGAGACAATCTTGAGGTGGTTTATATTTCCTCTACATGGATCCTTATGATGTAAGTTTGTAACCCTTTGTTTTATAATTGAATATAGTCATGTTTTTCTTCCGCTGCTATACATTGGTCTTTTGATTACCATTATATAAAGATTTGAAAATTTTACACCCACTCCATCATACCTTCTGAGTGTGTTTGGACTGGAGGTTTTATTGTTCAAATTTTTAGTAAGGAAGTGGTTTCTCTTCTTTACAGCATGGTATCAGAGCCCATGGTAGTCAGAATCTGACTATTTCAATTTTGTCTCCCTATAGAACCCTTGACTTTGCTAGTTAGCTCTAAGTGAGATGTTGACCCTAGATCTGATATATGATGATCTTTTATGCAATAAGGTTTGGTTTGAGGTCAAGATTAGGTTATGAGGAAGTATTCATATGGAAATATTGTGACTTGGTTTCTCGCTTTGATTTTGGGCCCTAAATTTCAGTTTCAATCACAAAGGTTTTTCACAACAAATTATTTTCCATATAATACTATATGTACAAAACAAAATGTTTTCTTTGGATTTTCCGAAGTTTTCTTGAACTAAGTCACAATGAAGAGAAACTCTAGTTTGAGAAGATAGTAACCCTAATTTTGTGACTAGGTTTGATATAAATGTGTAGTTGACCTACCCTATGACTTTTGGATGTTCATGTAGGGTTGATAGGTTAGAGACACAAGGACCTAAAACTCGGCCCTAGATGGTGACTTCAGTTAAAACATGAGCAATATAAATCTTTAAAACTTTTTCACAACTAAAAGATGTGGGTAGCTCTAAAAAGTTGTTTAGTTTGACAGGTTAGGTTGAACCCTTTAATGGGTGGAGAGTAGTTGGCTGTTGATGTTTGGATCAATAGATTTCGAGGACGAAATCCTTTTTAAGGGGTGGAGTGTTGTAACATACCAGATCTATAACCCTACCCTAGAACTTTGATCTTTTAGATTTAACCAAACAAGGTGAAGGTTAGAGTGATCCTAATAATCGAATGTGCGAATAATGTAATATAATACGTCAAATAATTTATTTGGTGATAATAAGATGATAAATAACTTAATTACATGCATAATATGGTTAATGGGCCTCTAATGGGCCATATGACATAACCCATGTAAGAAAGCCTCAAAATAAATAATAGACTTCAAATTCGTAATCTACACATCAAAATAAGCTTACATGTCAATTTTCATTTAATTTGAACAACCTTGAAATAATATGGTAATTTATGAGAGAGAAATTGCCTAAAAGGTGTAATTAATAAATAAGAATAAATGACTCCAAAAGAGGAAAATAATGTTATATTCGTGATCTACATAATAATTATAGCCTTTGGGTAAATTTTTATCCAATTTGGAGAAAGTTTGCTTAAAAGGTAAAATCAGGAGAGATAAAGTATGAAGAACCTTCAAAATATTAATTAAATACTCAAACAACCCCAATATGTAAAATTGATGGCAAATTCGTATCCAAAACATTAAATGTGACTTATGGGTTAAGTTTCATAAAATTTAGATAATCCTAAAGCCATTAATGAAGGAGGAAAGAGAAAATAGAAATTAATTTATTTGACACATTAAAAGTGGCCAATAGGAAAAATCTAATTTTATAATCGAAATCTACATGCCTAATTTAGCCTCTGAGCAAAATTTCATCTAATTTGGGTCTTGTTTGTGCCCTCAAAAGAGGAAACAGAAAAAGGATAATAATTCAATGTCACTTTATTAAATAAACTCAATTTTTGCCACGATGGTTTTGATTTTCCTTTCCAATTTCGGGTGTTTTTGTGTCCGTTGGATCAAGATTGCACGGTTACTATCTTTTCTTCTACCTCCGTTTTTGTTGGGCTCCACGCGAACTGGTAAACCAGTTCTGACTGGTTTTCTTTCTCCGATTTCTCCCTCATCTCTCTATATTCTTCTTCGATTCTTTCTCCAACTCCTTCCTTATTCTTTCCCGCACCTTCTCATCCTGGTTTCTTGGGTATTTATACCCCGATATCCCAAACCATGGGGCGCCGCCAATGCTCTCTATTTCCGCCCATGTTTGCCGCTCCGTGGCATCTCCTCATCACCTCAGGCGATCGGACCGCCAGGAATCAGTCCCCTGACCTCCGCCGAGGTCCCAGCTACAATGTGCACACTTTGGTTTAGCTACCTTTGATTGCGGCTTGACCTCCCCTACTCCACGCCGCCTCCTTAGCCTGTCCTTGCCCGACTCTCTTCCGCAGACCTTCGCGAGGTCCGTTTTTTCCCTAAGGGTGTTCTCGGTGCCTCCGAGATGCTTTCCAAAGCATCAATTGCAACGATCAGGTACCTAGCTCGTTTTCCCTCTTTTTCTCCTTCTCTGCTCTTAGATGCAATGTCGGGTGTGGGTGTTCGGCTGGGTGTTTTTCGCCTTCTTTTTGGTTTACTGAAGGTCTAACCTTCCTTTCCGAGGGCTTCTTTGTTTCAAATCACGTAGTTGCCATCTGGAGGGAGCCCGACGACAATGCCTGGAAGAGAGGTTCTTCGCAAGTTGGAGGAAGAAGAATCGAGGTTTTGGTTGACTGTTTTGCACCCATCCGTGTTTCCTTTCTATTTTTCTGAGTTGGGGGTAGTTTTGTCTTTTTACCCATGTTGCTCTCCTAGCCGCTCCGAGGTGGGTTTTCAAGGTGGTTGTGGGATCAACCGAGTTGTCCAGTGTGTATTGGACCAACTCAACACTCCCATCCTCTCTCTCAGTCTCTCGTTTGATAAACGCTGACCTGGAATTTCTCTGCTCTCCGATTGGTCGATTTTATAAAATCAATAACTAATTATCTACTGATCGGAAAAATACAAATAAATAGTTGTTGGATTCAGAAAAATAAGGGCTTTCTAATGGTATAAGTTATGATGGCTGAATCTGATGTTTATTAATATGAGTTTTAATGGATCTAATTAATAATGAATAAACTTGTATAATTTATAACTAATAATTTATAAGTCAGAAAAATATAATAAAATACGTTTTGAACTCATAACAATATAACCTAAAATATGGCATGGTTTTGATAACCTAATTCACATAATGATAAAAAGGTGTTTTTAGGGTTTTGAATAATTAATATAAAACCTAACCCTAATTCCACATATATGCATCATAGGTTTTTGGAGGCCTAGGCTTGGACCTAGTTGGACTGTGGATCGTTTGAATCTGATGTTGAGGTATGTTTGCATCCCCGATTATTCTTGTTGAGCAATTATCATATTTTTGTCTTACTTTTGGTCCTATGGACATTAGCCTACACATTATCTTGTTCTCTTGAAATCATGCTTCATGTGAAGTATCTTAATTGTTATTGATCTTATGATCATAAACATTCTCTTGGAATCTTATCTTGTTGCCTTGGTGCAATTTGGACTTTTGATATTATATGCCCACTGTGATGTGGATTTTTACTTGGTGATATATGCCCACTTTAAAGTGGATTTGTTTATATGTTGAGTTGTCCATTGTGTGATGGCAACATTGTATAAATCTGACTATACCTTTTACTTGCCTCTACATTATACATGCTATGTGATTCAGTAGCACTAGAGTAGTGTAAATTACATTGGTTTGTTTATAGCATATGTGTTATTTCCTGCTCTTTGGGATGGCAAGGAACCTTGTACCCTGGGCAAGATGTGTGTCTTGACCCACTTTATATATTTGGGAGATTGGCAGTATTCCTTTCTCTATCAGGCTTCAGCTTTATGGGGGTTGGCCGCCAATTATTTTTATATTGTTCTAGGGCTATGCTTATCTCACATGCATGCAGGTTATTAATATTGGGGTGTGTGCCCTACCTTCTTATGTGCCAGTATTGCACAATCTTATTTGTTTTGTTTATGGCAAGTATCTTCTTTTTATATGTGTTGTGATCTTATTCTTGATACCCGATTGGGCTGTCCTTATCTCTTGTATGGGAAGCCTTTTATTTTGATATCACTTAATCTTTATAAATTGCTCAATTTGCTTTTTAGTATGCACATACCAACCTTTGCTGATGTCTCCTTTTGTTTCTCTTTTGCTGGGGTATGCTTCCAACCCTAGGTGGAGGACTTGGATGACAAGGTTTGATGACCTGGACTTAGAATATGAAGTTAAGCTTGGAGACAATCTTGAGGTGGTTTAGATTTCCTCTACATGGATCCTTATGATGTAAGTTTGTAACCCTTTGTTTTATAATTGAATATAGTCATGTTTTTCTTCCGCTGCTATACATTGGTCTTTTGATTACCATTATATAAAGATTTGAAAATTTTACACCCACTCCATCATACCTTCTGAGTGTGTTTGGACTGGAGGTTTTATTATTCAAATTTTTAGTAAGGAAGTGGTTTCGCTTCTTTACATCCTCCATCAGATCATAAAATGCATATAATCAAGATGTCATGGGCATACTTTTATGATGCATTAAATGCCCTAAACATAAAACTTATATTACTCTATTTATGCGAAATAGCATGGCCCTCATCAAGACCACCACCATCCCTAATGACACACCCAAGGACTACCCTGAGAGGAGACCCTCCTATAGGAAGAGATTGCCCTCATAGAAGAGGAGGAGATACATGGATGGTGAGTCCTCCAATAAGCATAATAGGTCCATGGAGGGTGAGTCATGTAAATATTATGATGTCACTTTCCCTCTCAAACTCTCTGAATAAGGGATAACATGAGGAGGGGTTCGTTATAGTCACTAATATAAAGTTTAGAGATAATCAAAGTTTGTATTGTTACTCCTACTAAGATCTCAAACAAGATACATCAAATTAGAACTCCATGACGGATTGTTTATTTATAAGGGAATTTTGTAATGCTAATCAATATTATTTCCTTTTATCACGTATTTTTTCTTTCATGTTTCCTTGACCCAAATGTAAGACGCTTTTAATTCATTATCAATATACATAATATAATTGGTTTTTGTTACATATGTTTGTGTGTATGATATGGGCCACTTTGGGTTGAGTACACCAATCCCTTTAACAATGGCTACTAAAATAGTAGAACAAGAAATAGTAGACAAATAATTCTATGATAGTGGGAGTCTAGCCTCTTTGTGGTGTCTAAAGTCATCCTTGTACACTCTGGTCTAGGAATGATTTGTGTACAATGATGTATCTACAATTCATAATTTTATTTATAAACCCCATACATGATATGAATGATATATTTTTGAACATGGAGATATTTTGTATAAATAGTTTGTGACCTTGGTTAGTTATAATAAATATTATGTAGTTACGTGAAGGTATAAGAATATGTGGGCCTTTTATAAGACCATACATGTGAATGATGGTTGAATTTTTAATAAAACATATTTTGCATTCTTCATTTATGATGATTAAGTAGGACAATTCAAATTTTGAGTTTTGAGTTTTGACACTTGATTCACTCGAATTTAGGGCTTTCTTGTGCATTGATCCCATTGTTGGGCGTCACAACCAAGCTCACATCCTAAACAAAAGAGGCATAATGGTCATGATCAACATAGGCATGAGCATCAACTCCTTTCTCATCCTCAACATCACCCAACACATCTTTCCCCACTCTAAAACACAAAGATATCAAAACTTAAGCCTATAACAATAACATGATTCTTTATATTATACACTCTCCATCTAAAATCAACAAATTAGAACGTTACTCATTTTTTGAAACTAACTATCATATAGTAAATTTTTCCTATTCATGGGATTGCATCCTTAGGAACCAACAATGCCATTCATAGCCTTAGATGAACTCATCATGTCAAACCTCCCACTCGCCTATGTCTCTATGTAAAAGGATAGTTCATCTGTTGGGGTGTATACCTCATTTACATTCTAGAAGACATCATGTGCCCTTCATAATTAGACATGACAAACTAGTTGTCCTTGTTGTTAAGAACTTTTCTTATCCTTTATCCTTAAAAGATAATCATGGAAGATAATCTACCCCCTGATAGAATATGATATTTATGAACCCTAAACTGACATAGTGATGCGATGATTTTGAGTCGCATTTATAGACTTGTTTGATATGTGTTTTATGCATTTATTAGTCATTTTCATGGTTAATGTTGCATAATTCGTTCATTTTGGTCTATGCTACTTCTTTATGTCAAATTCCTATTATTTAAGCGTTTTGAGTATTAATTATCAAAAGAATATATTTTGTGTGAACTTATGTGGTTTCGTGTGTTAATTTCAAGAAAAACAAGTATCTGCTATCGTCGATACCATCGACGGTGGTCGATACCATCGACCGGACCACAGGATGCCAGCCTCAAGGACCAGAAGAAAGTCGATACTATCAATAAGGATGTCGATGGTATCGAGATACCATCAGGTTGCTGGCGAAAAGTGAGTCAATACTATCGACCCATATGTCGATACCATCGACTAGTGGAGCTATAGCGACGGTAAAAGGACAAAAGTGACACCTAAGAGAGTTGATACCATCGACCCTCGTCGATGGAATCGAGCTAGCATCAGTCACGATAAAGAAAAGAAAAGAAGACCAGCCAATACAGTGCAGGGTCGATACTATCGACTCGCGTCGATGGTATCGACGCCGTCAAATATGAGTTTGTTTCTGATTGATCTTAATTGGACGGCTGTGATTAATTGGCGACCAAATTCGTGAAATATACCTAATGACGGTGCCCAAGAGGGAATCATCACGTCATTAGCTGCTGCACACATCCTGGAGAGCAAGGAGAGAAGAACGGAGCACGAGAGCACACCCCGGCCGATCCGGACACTAAAGAAGACGAATTCCACCATCGAAAGGCGGTAGAACGCGTATTCCATGCCAAGGATCGATTGGATCTTCTCCGTTCAGGGGTTTTACCACTCAATCATGTTTTTCTCCATGTTGCCCTTTTTCTTCTCCACGTTGTATTCTGAGATGAACATGTGGGGCTAATCCCCTTTGTCTTTAGGACCGGGAGTAGCCCGGGAATTCATTGTATGACAATTTTATCATAGTAATTCATATCTTATCTCTTAAATCTGTGGTATAATTTCGTTGTCTCCAATATATTGTTATGCTTGATCACCATAATAATAATCTAATACGCTTAATTGGTTTGAAAGAAGAATTAATGGTTGAAAAGAGACAGAATTTACATTAATTGACAAATCCCTTGAACAAGGTGGTGTAAGGTTAACGGTGGATACCGAGAGATCGTTTTTAATGCACCTAATTTAGGGTATAGGTTACTATGACGGTGGAACCGACCTAGACATAGGTAGTGAATTGTACCACGACAGTGGACAATTCTGATTTCAGGCCACTACTCGGATAGAGAGATAAAAATTAAGTAACTATATAGACTTTAATACAATGAAAACCCGCGGTGAAACCGTAATCCTAAAGATCTCACTTTGAATTGATTAAACCAAACATTTAATCAATTGTTTGTTTTGTTTTATTTTTATTTTTATTTTCTTTTAATTTAGACAACAACTTCCAACTTTTTAATCGGCTTAGCTGATCGCGAGTAGTTAGTAGGAGTCTTCGACGATTTCACGTATCCCTATGTTAGACTCGGGCCTCACAAATTCCTGTATTACTTCGACGCGTTCACTTGCATTCCTGCACACGGTAAATTTGCGTCAAGTTTTTGTTGACGCAAATTTACCGTGCGTAGAAACGCAAGTGAACATGTCGAAGTAATATAGGCCTTTGTGAGGCCCGAGTCGAACATAGGGATACGTGAAATCATCGGAGACTCCTACTAACTACTCGCGATCAGCTAAGCCGATTAAAAAGTTGGAAGTTGTTGTCTAAATTAAAAGAAAATAAAAATAAAAATAAAACAAAACAAGCAATCGATTAAATGTTTGGTTTAATCAATTCAAAGTGAGATCTTTAGGATTTCGGTTTCACCGCAGGTTTTCATTATATTAAAGTCTATATAGTTACTCAATTTTTATCTCTCTATCTAGGTAGTGGCCTGAAATCAGAATTTCCCACTGTCGTGGTACAATTCACTACCTATGTCTAGGTCAGTTCCACCGTCGTAGTAACCTATACCCTAAACTAGGTGCATTAAAAATGATCTCTCGGTATCCACCATTAACCTTACACCACCTTGTTCAAGGGATTTGTCAATTAATGTAAATTCCGTCTCTTTTCAACCATTAATTCTTCTTTCAAAGCAATTAAGGGTATTAGATTATTATTATGGTGATCAAGCATAACAATATATTGGAGACAACAAAATTATACCACGGATTTAAGAGATAAGATATGAATTACTATGATAAAATTGTCATACAATGAATTCCCGGGCTACTCTCGGTCCTAAAGACAAAGGGGATTAGCCCCGCATGTTCATCTTAGAATACAACGTGGAGAAGAAAAAGGGCAACATGGAGAAAAATGTGATTGAGTGGTAAAACCCCTGAACGGAGAAGATCCAATCGATCCTTGGCGTGGAATACGCGTTCTCCCGCCTTTTGGTGGTGGAATTCGTCTTCTTTAGCGTCCGGATCGGCTGGGGCGTGCTCTCGTGCTCTATTTTTCTCTCCTTGCTCTCCGAGATGTGTGCAGCGGCTAATGACGTGATGATTCCCTCTTGGGCGCCATCATTAGGTATATTTCCCGAATTAGGTCGCCAATTAATCACAGCCGTCCGATTAAGATCAATCTGAAACAAACTCATATCTGACGGCGTCGATACCATCGACGCGAGTCGATAGTATCGACCCTACACTGTATTGGTTGGTCTTCTTTTCTTTATCGCGACTGATGCTAGCTCGATACCATCGACGAGGGTCGATGGTATCGACTCTCTTAGGCGTCTCTTTTGTCCTTTTACCGTCGCTGTAGCTCCACTAGTCGATGGTATCGACATATGGGTCGATAGTATCGACTCACTTTTCGCCAGCAACCTGATGGTATCTCGATACCATCGACATCCTTGTCGATAGTATCGACTTTCTTCTGGTCCTTGAGGCTGGGAACATGTGGTCCGGTCGATGGTATCGACCACCGTCGATGGTATCGACGGTAGCAGATACTTGTTTTTCCTGAAATTAACACATGAAACCACATAAGTTCACACAAAATATATTCTTTTGATAATTAATACTCAAAATGCTTGAATAATGGGAATTTGACATAAAGAAGTAGCATAGACCAAAATGAATGAATTATGAAATATTAACCATGAAAATGACTAATAAATGCATAAAACACATATCAAACAAGTTTATAAATGCGACTCAAAATCATCGCATCAAACTCCCCTAAGCTTGAACATTGATCACCCTCGAGCAACTAAACCTTAGAATAGAATTGCTAGAGTCAACTAAAGAACGAAGCATCACAACAAACATCCCATATGACTCCCACTGGACATTCACATACCGGCCCTCGCTAACCAAAGAATGATAATTACCCTAAAGGCGACAGTAATCATCCATAAAAGATATTGACCTCAAAACTGATGAACACTATCACATAAGGCAGTTAACATAATAAAATTTGCCGGTCCAGACTTAGTGCATCTTGTGATCTCCTATACTACGTTGCTCGCCCTCACTACCATCTACATGGAAGTAGCTCTCCTTGTATTCATGAGTGAGGAGAAAATCACGGTGGCCTACCAATTCGAGAAACGGGTGGATGGAATGGGTGGCTCATGGAAGAAGTGGAAGTATTATACGGTTTCAACATGCATAAATCACAAAAATGCCCTAAATGATGCATTTGCACATGAAAAATGCCCTAATGCCTAAGATTGGGTGGAATGATGCAAGCACTAACATCCCGTCTCAAAATGAGATGGATATCTACTGAGCTATGTCATGTACTTACTCATCTTAAAATGCAGGTGAGATTATGTTCCTTTCTCCTTCTTATTCTAGTTCCTTCTAAATGGCTTTTTTTTTAATTTCATATTTTTTTTTCATATTTTTTCAAACCCTTATATCCATAATTGACACTGAATACTTTATTGGGCTTATTTTTTTCTGCATAACTCGATATTTGCATTCTTTAGAAGGTATGGAACAATTCAATTCACCATTAAAGAACAAATGAGGTACATGATATACTCTATGCATAAAAGTTATGAATGCAACTACATGTCATGCACCTAAAGGTAATGTGCATGTAAACCTATTCTAGTTTTTTCATTTTTCATGCAAAACATATGAAAATGGTTGCAATGCAAGACCTATATACATGACATGCAATCAAAAAGGTTAAAATTGTACTTTACTTCCAAGTCTTGGTGGATTGTGAAAAGCAATGAGGTGGACAGATCACAAGACTAATTGACTGAACCTTTGAAAAATATTATGTGTCCCTCCTTACTGACCTGTGTAGTAGTTAAGAAGGTTTTCTCTCTTACTTCAAATTAAAGTCTCATTATCATTTGGTCAGTTTAGGCTCAAACAACCAATTCCGTCCACTTTCATGAATCATTAGGAATGTATAGTTGTGATTTTCTATTTTAAAGTTGACAAAATCAATCATTTTCTAAGTCAGGTGATCAGGGTTAAACAACACTCAAGCTTGCGAACACTCAAAACTTTTTAGTTTTCCTTAATTCCCATGCACATGCAACTAAGATGACTCAAGATTAACGACATCCATGATTACACTAGATAGAATGTGGATCCTACAGACAAACTAAAATTGTAGGAAACAAATGACAAGAAATAAAAGCAATAAAACTAAAAATAGAGAAAATAAAAGATAGAGTTGTTCAAACACCCCCCTAAGCTTGAATTCGACTATGGCCTCATAGTCAAAAACAATCTTAAAGGTTGGAACAGAGATACCGCTTTTACTCTTCAGGTGGATGTGGGTACTGCGGAGCCGTACGGTCCCCAAGACGGATACTCCCCCTGGAAGCTTGGATCAAACTGGGCCCTAGGTGGAGGTTGTGGATAGCCTCCAAAGAAATTTTGGCTCCAATAGTGGTCGCAAAAGGGCTCCTGTTGCATCTCCATCCGTTGCAACCGATCATGAATTTGTTGTTGGTTGTCGAGGAGAAGACGCTCGTTCTTGAAGATTGCCCTTTGATTGTCTAGTAACCGGTTCATAGTGTCCTGAACACCGGTATACATCGTCGTGTGATGCTGCTGCGTCTGCTGTATATCTTGCAGCATAGCATACATGCCCTGCATTGAGTAAGCATCCTCGCTTGGCTGTGAGGGCGGTGGTGGTGGAGGAGCCTGCGATGATGAAGATGCACCCGGATGCATGCGAGGACGCTTCCGTGGTGCCACTCGTGCCCGAAGAGGGGTGTAAGCCTCCTCTTCCTCTTCAGCCTCATCATCATTGTTGTTGTCGTCGTCATTTCCGCCGTCTTCATCGGAGTCAGCAATGGCTATGATAGGCCATCGGAAGTGTTGTGCCCCTTCGATGTTGAAGACCGGATCGGGAAGCGAGCATTCCTGGTAAGCATGGTTGACGTGGCAGTGCGCATACGCCAAACCATCTCGAAGAAGGATGAGGTTGGAGCAGTGCAGATGTTGCAAGTTCACCTTACTCCTGGTGGAGAGAGGAGTCAAAGTAGAGAAATTCAGCCCGAGGTAGGAAGCCAGCTTGGTGATAAGCCCGCGAAAGTGAATCGGCGCTTTCTGTGTACTCCTCTTCACCGCCAAAACCTGCTGCAAAAAGAAGGTACCCCAGTTGCATTCTTGGCATTTCAGGAGTTTATACAAGAAGAATAAGTCTGTCTCCTGAAACTTGCTGAGGGCCAAATCACCCCTAGCAAACAACGTCGAACTCAGCATCCGATGAAGTACCCGGATGAAGGGGTGCTCAAAATCAACTACCGCAGCATTATGGTAGCTCACTGACTTGCCTGGCGGCACCGTCACCATCTCGGTGAAGATTGCATCGTAGTCGGTGTGGTTGTCCGGTCGCCGGTAGTCGGACCGCGAGTGATTCCAGTTGAAAATCTCATTGAACTGTCGGAGTGTAATGGTGTAGTCATTGTTGTACAGCCGGAAAGACACCCGGCCCTTGATCCACTCGCGGTCGGTGGCTATGACGTCGTTGGGTACAACGCAGACGTCCAGTGACGCCATGAACTCAGCCACCAACTCCTTGTAAGTAGGCCACTCGCCGAAGAATGGATGGCCATCTGCATGGTATTCCAGTTCGTCAGGCCTTCTGCTCGTGTGATGCGTCTGCCCCTTCAAGATGTAGGCAAGGTTGGCGTCAAATCCCAGGTTGTGGATAGTTTCCCGTTCAACATAACGGGTTGGCTCGATCTTCCTCTTTAGAATCTCCTCGTATATCTTCTTGACCTCCGTGGATGGATGGATCAGCCGCGGGCATGAGATTGATGCGGTCGGAGGTGGCATGAACTCCAAGATGTCCATCGGGTTCACGTATGAAGACGAAGCACCAGCTACATGCACCATGATTGCAACAGAAATAGGAATAGAAAGGGAGCTCGGTGAAGATCAGAGAAGTGAATCTCTGCTCGATGAAGAATTTGCTCGGTGTTGCTTGTCGTCGGGCTTGGATAGCTCTGGAACACGCTCGGCACAAGTCAAGGAGAATTGCACTGGAGTTGTGATGTCATCTGACACAAATACTCCTCATATATAGTTGTGGCCGGCGCTACTGTATGCCCGTCGATACCATCGACGCGAGTCGATGGTATCGACACGGGTAGCACGATCCGTACCTCCACGAGTATCGACAGTTGTTGACGGCTGGATCTGCGGGGCCCAGATTGCTGACGCGTCAATACTATCGACGCAAGTCGATGGTATCGACCCTTCCCCCAGATCGACTTCCTTGTTGCTACGATCGTCGTTGATCTTTCCTCACGGATCGTTGACGTGGCGCGTTGATACTATCGACGCGAGTCGATAGTATCGACTCTCTGATTAGGGAAAACCCTCACGAGGCTCGGCCGCCGCCTTCTTTGCATGAATGTGTCGATACCATCGACACGCCCGTCAATGGTATCGACTTTCCTGAGACGATTCGTTCTGAAAATCTCCAGAGATCTCGATAGTATCGACACCCATGTCGATACCATCGACCTCTGCTTGCGATCTGTCTGTTGGTATGTCGATACCAGCGACGAGGCCGTCGATGGTATCGACGCAGTGCGATTCCTGCAGTCTCCAACCTGTACCATGGTCGATACCATCGACACAAGGGTCGATGGTATCGACTCTGCCTCAGCCCTGCACATGTAGCAAACAATCACGGTATCTTTTTTACACTACATACTAAGTTAAAAGAAATCAAACTATGAATGTAAAGGAACTAAACTAAAGTACCAATGGTTGGGTTGCCTCCCAACAAGCGCCCTTATTTAACGTCTTAGGCTAGATGACTTGAAGCACATCATGCATTCGAAAGTGAAATGAGTTTGACCTCATTCACCTTCCTCGTGTAATCTTCACCAAAATATAACTTCAACCTCTGCTTGTTCACCAAAAATGTAGTCTCACCATCGCGCACCATGATTGCGCCATGTGGTTTGACCTCTTCTACCATGAATGGCCCACTCCATCGGGATTTAAGCTTCCCGGGATGCAACTTCAGCCTTGAATTGAACAAAAGCACACGATCTCCTTTCTTGAAGGTGCGCATCTGAATGTGGTGATCGTGGATCAACTTAGTGCGCTCCTTGTATATCCGAGAGTTCTCATATGCAGTCATTTGCAGCTCATCCAATTCATTTAATTCAAGTAATCTCTTCTTCCTCGCTTCATCATAACTCAAGTTGAGCTTTCTCAACGCCCAGTGTGCTTTGTGCTCTAACTCCACCGGCAAGTGACAGGCCCGACCGTACACCAACCTAAAAGGCGTGGTGCCTATAGGTGTCTTGTATGTCGTCCTATATGCCCACAATGCATCCGGTAGTAAGGCACTCCAATTCTTCCTCGTGGAAGCCACCGTACGCTCCAAGATCTTCTTAATTTTGCGATTGGAGACCTCCACTTGTCCTTGAGTTTGTGGGTGATACGGGGTACCTATGTTATGTTTGACCCCGTATTTCCTCAATACTGCCGAGAACTTTTGATTCTTAAAGTGTGTACCCCCATCACTAATGATCATTCGGGGCACTCCAAACCTGCAGAAGATATTTTCCTTAACGAACCTGCACACTATAGTAGAATCATTAGTCCTTGTGGGTATTGCTTCTACCCACTTCGACACATAATCAACAGCTAAAAGGATATATAAATTTGAATTTGAGGACACAAAGGGTCCCATGAAATCTATACCCCATAGATCAAATACCTCAACCTCTTGGAAAACATTTAGGGGCATCTCTTGTCTCTTTGAAATGTTACCTGCTCTTTGGCAGGAATCACATTGCCTCATGAACTCATAGGCATCTCAGAACAAGGTAGGCCAATATAGGCCACTTTTCAGTACTTTGGCAGCCGTACGAGAGCTCGCATGGTGTCCGCCTGTAGGTAGAGTGTGGCAATGACGAAGAACACTCTCGTATTCCACCTCAGGTACACACCTGCGTAGGACACCATCCCTACATAGCTTCAAAAGAATGGGGTCATCCCAAAAATAATATCGTAGATAATGGAAAATTTTCTTTTTCTCTTGATATGTCTAATCATCCGGGATGATCCTGCAAGAAAGATAATTCACGATATATGAAAACCACAAATCTTTAGAATTGACTTTCAAAAGTTGTTCATCCAGAAATGTCTCAGTTAAGGGTATGTGTATATCTTTTTCATCCACCCTCTCTAACCTAGACAAATGATCCGCTACAACATTTTCAATCCCCGCCTTGTCTTTGATTTTGATATCAAATTCCTGTAGGAGAAAGATCCACCTAATCAATCTAGGTTTGGCATCTTTTTCTCCATCAAATATTTAATAGCGGCATCGTCAGTCCAAACTACTACTTTCGATCCAACTAAATACTGCCGAAATTTTTCAAAAGCGAAAACAACAGCAAGCAATTCTTTTTCAGTAGTCGTGTAATTTAGTTGGGCATCATTCAAAGTCTTAGAGGCATAAAAAATCACGGCGGGTTTATTGTCCACCCTCTGTCCCAACATAGCTCCTACAGCGAAATCAGATGCATCACACATGAGTTCAAATGGCTTAGTCCAATCCGGTGTTTGAACAACCGGTGCGGAAATCAATTTCTCCTTCAGCACGTTGAACGCGTGTAAACATTTGTCATTGAAATCAAAAATGGCATCCTTTTCGAGAAGCTCGGATAGAGGTTTGGCGATTTTTGAAAAATCTTTTATGAACCGATGATAAAATCCGGTGTGGCCTAAGAAGCTTCTTACCCCTTTTACCGAATTTGGTGGGGGTAATTTAGAAATTACTTCAATTTTTATCGGATCTACCTCCAAACCTTTGTTGGACACCTTATGTCCCAGCACTATCCCTTCACTCACCATCATATGACATTTCTCCCAGTTGAGGACTAAATGTGTGTCCTCGCATCTTTGTAACACATTATCCATATTATAAAGGCATTCATCAAAAGAAGCAACATAAACTGAAAAAGCATCCATAAAGACCTCTAGACAGCGTTCTACCATATCAGAAAAAATGGCGAGCATACAACGCTGAAAGGTCATCGGTGCATTGCATAATCCAAAGGGCATGCGGCGATACGTGAAAGTTCCATAGGGACAAGTGAAGGTAGACTTCTCTTGGTCCTTAGGATCAATCGAAATCTGATTGTACCCCGAATACCCATCCAGAAAACAAAAGTGTGATCGGCCGGCTAAACGCTCTAGAATTTGATCAATAAACGGAAGAGGAAAATGATCCTTTAGCGTAGAGGCATTCAGACGTCGGTAATCAATACAAACTCGCCACCCGGTTACCAAGCGGGTGGTGACAGGTTCATTTAAAAGATTGTGAGTAACAGTTATTCCCCCCTTTTTAGGGACTACCTGCGTGGGACTCACCCATGTCGAGTTTGAAATTGCGTAGATGATACGTGCGGAAAGAAGCTTAATTACCTCCTTCTTCACAACCTCCATCATGCTCGGATTCAGTCGACGTTGCGGTTGGATCACCGGCTTGGCTCCCTCCTCGAGCCGAATCTTATGCTGACACAAAGTAGGGGAAATCCCCTTTATATCTGCAACAGACCACCCAAATGCTCCCCGGTGGTTCTTCAGCACTATCAACATCTGGTCCTCCTCTTCCGCACTCAAATAAGCAGAAATAATCACCGGTAACTTGTCTTCCTCAGCTAGAAAGGCGTACTTGAGGTGCGGTGGCAGTGGCTTTAACTCCGATTCCGGCGGGCTGATTAAAGATGATTGAAGCGGTGGGGGAAGTTCGCCTAAATCTTCATAACACCTTGCATAGAAGCATGGCAACATCTGAAGTATCTTGGCACACTCCTTGAGTGATTTGCTTCTCATCCAATCATGAGTGATATTGACTAAACAAGCCTCCAGTGGTAATTCTGGATATACATCAAAAACTGAATTTGCTATAGCATCATCCTCCATAGAGGGAGGAATGTCCTCATCCTCGTCATTTGGGAACCCTATAGCCTTGCAAAGGCATACCACTTTGGTCTGCTCCATGATGTCTACAGCCAAATTCCCCTTGTCCACCTTGGTCATTACATGAGCCATATCTAGAAATGGCTTCCCTAGACAAAGTGAGATATTGTTATCAAAATGTTTTACCATGTGGCATTGCTCCTTGGATTTAGGTGAAGTGACGCTGGAAGGCATGACCATCTCAAATTGGTCATCGGATATACCTAAGGTCAAACGACCTCTCCCCATCTCAAGTATCATGTCGGCTGTAGCTTGGAATGGTCGTCCGAGTAGTAGCTCATTGCCTTGTTCATCTTGCATTTCCATGATGACAAAATCTGTTGGAAATACAAATCGATCCACTTTCACTAGGACGTCTTCACAAATCCCATATGGCTTTACCACTGAATTGTCCGCCAATTGGATAGTCATGTTGCTTGGTCGTGACTCTTTTAATCCTAGCTTTTTGAATGTAGAAAGGGGCATCAAATTAATGCTCGCCCCCGAGTCACATAGTGCTTCACCAAATTTGACTTTCCTGATGTAACAAGAGATGTTAAAGCAGCCTGGATCTTGCCTCTTTGGTGGCAATGTGCCCATGATAAAGGCACTCACCTGCTCCTTAAGCACAACAACCTCAGTGTCTGGGATTTTTCTCTTCTTGGTGATGATGTCTTTCAGAAATTTCCCGTAAGAAGGGATTTGCTCAATAGCTTCCAATAGAGGGATATTGACTGAAAGCTTTCTGAAACTGTCTAAAAACTTTTTGAATTGGGCATCTACCTTCCTTGTCTTAGCGTTGTTCGGATAAGGGACCGGGACAGCCTATGCCCTTTGATGCGGTGGCACATAGGGTGTCCTTTTCTGAGGCTCCTCCTCCTCTGTAATAGGATCTTCAGTAGCATCCACTACTGTGTCATCAACTAGTTCAGTGACCGGTACGGACAGCTCCTCAATGGCCTCACCTTCAATTTCCGCTTGGGGTTTGCTTGTTTCATCGGCCCTAGGATTTAATAATTTCTTGCCACTTCTTAACAAGATGGCCTTCGCCTGCTGGTTTCCTCCTGGAACATTAGTATTACCCGGAAAACCTAGATGCGTCGGTTTCTTCAAACTGGCTATCTCCGCTGCCATTTGTGCCATAGATGTCTCTATTGTCCTCATTTGAGCCCCATGGCTCTGCAGTGTCTGCCCAAATTGGTTCATAAACTCCCCTTGTTTCTTTATTTGTTGGCCAAAAGTAGTCATGAGTTCTTGATTTTGCTTTATCACTTGATTGAGCAACTATGTGCTCTTATCCTCCGCTACTGGCTGGGGTTTAGCGTCCGGAAACTGCAAGAAGTTATTTGGATCCTTCCAGGAGAACTTCTTGTCTTTCCTCCATGAATAGTCGTTATTCCTGTAGCCTTGTTGCTGCCTCAAGAATTTAACTTGAGCCTCATCCTCAGACTCAGTATCCCCCTTTGCGAGCAGTTTCTTTGCGAGAAGATCCATCTTCTCATTCAGCTCCTTGATTGCTTTAGATTCACCTGCCACTCGAACCTGCTCCACGGCACCTCTTTCTCCCCATGATTATTTCTTAGCCATGTTCTTTAGGATTTCCCAACATCTGGTGTCTGTGTTATTCAAGACAAATCCAGAGCCGGCTGAATCAAGGTTGCTTCTATCATGCTCGGAGAGAGCAAAATAGAAGATCGTGACTTGTGTCTCCTTATCAAGCCCGTGATGCGGGCATCGCCTGAGCATGATCTGAAACTTTCCCATGTCTCAGAATAGGTCTCTCCTGCTTATTGGGTGAAGTTATGGATCTTTCTGATCATGTCATTGGTCTTCTCGGGCGGAAAGAACCTCTCAAAGAAAATCTCCACCATGTGGTCCCAAGACTCCACGTATTCATCGTCCAAGTTGTGTAGCCATTCGCACGCATTTCGCGCTAGAGAACTCGGGAAGAGTTTCAAGTAGAGCACATCTTGTGGAAATCTATCGATTTTTATCATATCACAATTCTCCACAAATTGACTTATGTGCGCGACGGGGTCTTTATTTTTGATCCCATGGAAAGCATTCGACTTCACCAAGTTGATTAAAGCCGGATCAATCTTGTATGTCAGAATATTCACCACTTGCTTCTTGATCGGCCCCTTGGAAGTAGATGAGGAAGAAGCCTTGATCTTATCCCATATTGTCTGTGGCTCATCCATCTCTTCTTGTTTAGGTTCAGAAACTATATCCTCCAACTGATCTTGATTATACTCGTCCTCGTCTTCCGATCCCAGTAGCGGAACCTCTGGTGTGTGACTCGTGTAGTCTGTACTACGCGTCTGCACCATGCACAGTACCTGCAAATAGAAAAATTAAATTTAGTACAGTGCTTGATGATTGCAAATATTTAGAAAATAGATTATGAATTTTTGAAATTTTTTTAAAAAAATGTGGCCTAGAGTGGCCGCTTGTAGCACTCGTAGTGCCGACAATTCGCTGTATCCCCGGCAACGGCGCCAAAAACTTGACGCGAATTTACCGTGCGTAGAAACGCAAGTGAACGCGTCGAAGTAATACAGGCCTTTGTGAGGCCCGAGTCAAACACAGGGATACGTGAAATCATCGGAGACTCCTACTAACTACTCGCGATCAGCTAAGCCGATTAAAAAGTTGGAAGTTGTTGTCTAAATTAAAAGAAAATAAAAATAAAAATAAAACAAAACAAGCAATCAATTAAATGTTTGGTTTAATCAATTCAAAGTGAGATCTTTATGATTGTGGTTTCACCGCGGGTTTTCATTGTATTAAAGTCTATATAGTTACTCAATTTTTATCTCTCTATCCGGGTAGTGGCCTGAAATCAGAATTGCCCACTGTCGTGGTACAATTCACTACCTATGTCTAGGTCAGTTCCACCGTCGTAGTAACCTATACCATAAACTAGGTGCATTAAAAATGATCTCTCGGTATCCACCATTAACCTTACACCGCCTTGTTCATAGGATTTGTCAATTAATGTAAATTCTGTCTCTTTTCAACCATTAATTCTTCTTTCAAAGCAATTAAGGGTATTAGATTATTATTATGGTGATCAAGCATAACAATATATTGGAGACAATGAAATTATACCACGGATTTAAGAGATAAGATATGAATTACTATGATAAAATTTTCATACAATGAATTCCCGGGCTACTCTCAGTCCTAAAGACAAAGGGGATTAGCCCTACATGTTCATCTCAGAATACAACGTGGAGAAGAAAAAGGGCAACATGGAGAAAAATGTGATTGAGTGGTAAAACCCCTGAACGGAGAAGATCCAATCGATCCTTGGCGTGGAATACGCGTTCTCCCGCCTTTCGGTGGTGGAATTCATCTTCTTTAGCATCCGGATCGGCTGGGGCATGCTCTCATGCTCCGTTCTTCTCTCCTTGCTCTTCGGGATGTGTGCATCGGCTAATGACGTGATGATTCCCTCTTGGGCGCCGTCATTAGGTATATTTCCCGAATTAGGTCGCTAATTAATCATAGTCGTCCGATTAAGATCAATCTGAAACAAACTCATATTTGACGGCGTCGATACCATCGACGCGAGTCGATAGTATCGACCCTGAACTGTATTGGCTGGTCTTCTTTTCTTTTCTTTATCGCGACTGATGCTAGCTCAATACCATCGACGAGGGTCGATGGTATCGACTCTCTTAGGCGTCGCTTTTGTCCTTTTACCGTCATTGTAGCTCCACTAGTCGATGGTATCGACATATGGGTCGATAGTATCGACTCACTTTTCACCAGCAACCTGATGGTATCTCGATACCATCGCCATCCTTGTCGATAGTATCGACTTTCTTCTGGTCCTTGAGGCTGGGAACCTGTGGTCCGGTCGATGGTATCGACCACCGTCGATGGTATCAACGATAGCAGATACTTGTTTTTCCTGAAATTAACACACAAAACCACATAAGTTCACACAAAATATATTCTTTTGATAATTAATACTCAAAATGCTTAAATAACGGGAATTTGACATAAAGAAGTAGCATAGACCAAAATGAATGAATTATGCAACATTAACCATGAAAATGACTAATAAATGCATAAAACACATATCAAACAAGTCTATAAATGTGACTCAAAATCATCGCATCACATAGGCTTTAGCTATAAGAATCCTCTTCACCCCCTCCTAGACACACAAATTTGACCCTTGTACAAAAAATCTGACACCAAAGCCTCCAAATTGTCCCGAGTCATCACAATCATGGAAAAAATTCTAAAAACCAAAAATGAAGAATGTTCAAGTTCCAACTCAAAGAAACAACCACCAATCTACCCCAAATTATGGATTGTGGCCTAATAGAAATAACAATCAATTGTATGGGTCTAAAGATATTATGAACCATGGGTTAAAGAAACCTACACACCCCCCAGTAGCAGACAATGACACATTTAAATATGCCCACATGCCATCTATATCATCTCACAATCATTACCAATTTCTTACTGTCACATACCCATACATATTACCCTTCTTAAATATCATGATGCTAGCTCTAAAAGTTTCTTTTAGCTCTTGGATTCTTCTTTCACCTCTAGTAATGATGGCCCAAGTTGTCCAGCCAGTAACTTTGATGACATGGTGGTTGTAATGGCACACTCCCCATGTTATCCCCAATGAAGGTGGACTGAGAGGGAAAGTGTCATTAATTTGATTCTTTAATCTAAGTTTGCAAAATAACCAATAAAAATTCATAATGTCATTGAATGCAAATAAATTGATAAAAATATGAAGATGATCCTCCTCAAAGGAGTTATATGATTATTCAAAGGGAAAATTATGCTTGAAACAAAAATAACTTGTTCTTGAAATTAAAATAACTACCTATCAAATCCTCCAGTATTCTTTAATCATGTGCTCTTTGGGTACCAATAATAAGCATCCATGTCTTCAAATAATGTATGCAATTTTAACTAAAACACCAATAATCAAAAATCACATATAATTATATTCATACACTGTGTACATGGTCCACCCAAATGATGGGAAACTATGTGTAACAATATGACAATCATAATCAACAAATATTATTGATATTTGAATTTTGCATTTTCTATATATTTTACCAACCCACAACTTCCCTATCTCTATGGGTATATTAAACCCATGCTCCATCATTGGATCCAAGGTTTAGTCCAACATTGGACTCAAGGTGACTATCCATCCTCGGACTTGGTCACATGTACATCAATAATGTAAATCACTATTTCAATGACTTAACCTGACTTTTTTGAGAGTATTACCCCCTTTAAATACCCCTTAGATATTTCATATTGGGTTTAGGAAATTATTCTTAATATAGACGATACACATAGGGCCTTATAGTCAACAAGAAGTAAATAAACATTCAATAGTTTAGTCAGCAATACATATTGAAAAAATCACTAAACTTTGTATGTCAATAATGTGGTTAGAGATAGAATAACCATGTAAATTTCTTCATAGTTGACTTAAGATGCAATCAACTAAACCAATCAACCTATAATTATGGTTTAACACCAAGGTGGTACTTTCATGTTCTTGGAATATACCTTGATTTGACTTGTGTTCTAGACCAAGATTTCGAGTCAGACAAGGGTTAAATTAGGGTTAGGTGTAACAAACCCTAAATTACACATATTAGTCTCTAAGGTTTAGAAAGGCCAATTTTGACCTTATATGACACCTAAATCTTTGATTGGATCTTATTATGTTTCATCATAAACTTAGATTAAATTTCATATATCAAGATTAACTAAACTAGATATGGATATTAATTTCATAAAATTAGTGTTGACATGTATTCAATATCATAAAAGTATGTATTAACTAAAAAATTAATCTGAGATGGCATCAGGTTCACAAACCTATTTTATTAGATTTTGCACATTTTTATGATCAATTTCATATACATAAATATATTTATTTGATATTATCAAAATTACACTCTAATTTCAAGGTATATTAAAAATTAATATCCAACAAACCAATCACAACATGATAGGTCACCTGATAGTTATTTATCTAGAGTGACATGATCAAATTTAAGTATTGGTGATATGACCTATTTGTCCATATGCTATGAAATTTTTGTTAAGTGGGTCAAGGGAAAATTTGCCCAACCCTTCCTGGGATTGTTCCTCCTGTACCAGTCCAAGCTTGTGGGCAACCATGGGGTCAACCCATGGTTGACTCTACTATTGGAGGCTTAAGAACCCTGATTGAAGGTCTCCTTGACTCCTCAAGGTCCCACAAAATCTAACCAGTCAAAGCATGAAACAGAGGTGGTCAGATGAGGCTAGTAGAGGCTTCAAGAAACTAAAAAGGAATGAGGAAAGAAGGCATAGCTATACCTAATTTTGTGATGATTTGAATCTTGGAGAATCTTCCTAGATTTCCTTGACTCGATACCAAACCTTGTGGAGTCAGCTACTCATGGAAATGCAAAATACAAAAAGAAAGGAGAAAGAGTTAGAAGAAGTCATGGAGCTCAGTGTAGATCAGTGAAGAATACATGGGAGATGATCGGACCCTCCTTGCTCATTTGAGTGTCATGCAGGGTGTTGTTCTTCACTGCATTAGATATCATAATGGAAAAAACATCAACACATAAAAGAAACAAGTAGGTTGATATTGGATCACTCTACCTCAGTCCTCTTTGTGGCTGGATGTGGCCTTCTTTTTTCCATCGATGATGATGGGCATGGTTGCGGTGGTGAAGCATGTGGAACTTTTGATAAGCTCCTACAAGTGAAAATCACTACTCTTGAGGCATGAGCAACCTGAGCTCTTGGCTCTCTCTTGAGTGTTGGGACCTTCATAGAATCCTCCTACTATGCTTGTGACCAAAGGATTTTATCCAAGCACCAGTGTAGCCATGGGACAAGGTCGTTATTGCTAGAGAAGAAGGTAGCTTAGTTTTGGGATTTCACATGGTCACTCATCTCTGGTGAGGGAAGCTCTTGGTATGTGAGAGTGTGACAAACCTACTAGGGACCTGTTTATAGAATGGAGTGATGTCTAGAAGCATCATGATCCAAACCTAACTCTCTAAGGGTGGATGGTGATTTAGGCATTATCACCAAAGTTAGAGATAACAGGTGAGTCTTATCTCATTGAGTTCAGTGCTGTCTCTTGAACCTAGTGGAGAAAATATGAGGGAATTTGGTTGAGTGACTAGAGTGATAGAGTCAAGGGAATAGAAATAGTCAGTTAGGACACCAGTCTCAAGGTAGTAAAAGATACAGACATTGTTGGAACGTCATTCAAGGGATCCATGTGATTCCCAATTTCCCTATCACAAGAATAACTCCCGTGTTTTTTCTAGACTATAGGTTGTCAGTTTTATTTATATAATACATATATATCGATCCTAGTATTATCATACTTCATGTGATCTTTGAAAACTCATTGAGGCGTCTAGAAATGCCCAATTGATCCCAAATTTTGAAGGAGTCGATATCTTGGCATTATCTAAGCTTGTAAAAAATTTGATATCAAAATAACTTAATCACCTACATCACATATAAGCTTACTATCCACTCAAACTTGGCCATTTATCTTTATTTAGGTATTGGGTTAAAGATGGTCCCAGTTAGGCTCGTTGGTTACTCTTAATTTGTATTCATGGACCAAATTGCTAAATAAAGACATAGAATTCTAGGGTTTTTAAAAAGCACCTTTTTTAATACTCAAATTGCATAAAAGTAAAGCAAAATCACAAAATTTCAGGCTAAAACATCCTTTCCCACTTACTAGGAATTTTCAAAATTCATCCTAGCTAGAAAAAGATGTGGGTATGTCTTCTCCATGTACTCTTTTAGCTTCCATATGGCTTCGGCCTCACCACGGTGGTTCCAAACAACTTTAACCATCTTGATTCTTATATTTTAGATTGCATTCATCTTTGAATCCAAGATCTATATAGGTGACTCAAGGTAATGCAACCTACCTTGGAGCTCTATCAGTTCAATGTTTAGCTTGTGGATAGGATCCTTCACATAGTACTTCAGGTTGGACACATGGACCACATCATGCATAATACTATAGTGAGGTGGTAGGGAAAGATGATAAGAAGCCTCACCAATATATTCCTAAAGCTCAAATAGACCCACATATCAAGGACTGAACTTTCCTCTATTGTTAGCTATGTCACAGAGGGGTGGAATCTTCGAAAACACATGATCTCATACTGAGAATTGAAGACTCGTCTGCTTTGCATCCACATAAGACTTCTACCTATCATGGGCCTTCTTTAGTTTTTTCTCAATCAAAGAGAATTTATTTGCGTACATCTATAACTCCTCTAACCTAAGTAGGGTCCTCTCATCAACATCATCCCAATGAAGTGATGATAGGATTGCCCTACCATAGAGAGCTTCATATGAAAGCATCTAAATGATGGCTTAATATCTTTTATCATGTGGGAACTCACCTAAGGGTAGTACTTCTACTACAAGCCACCCAATCTAGGATGCATGCCCTTAATAGATCTTGTAGTGTTTGAATTGAGTGTTCTAAATGTCCATAACTGTGAGGGTGGTAGGCGGTGCTAAACATCAGACTCATCATGAGTTCTTCTTGGACCTATTTCAACAGTTTTGAGGTGAACTTAGGCTGATGGTTTGAGATGATAGAACTTGAAATGCCATGTAAATGGATTATGTCTTGTACGTATACCTTAGGTCAAAACTTTAATAACAATCCACAAATTGGGGATGTTTGTCGAATTCATCATGTAGTCCACCATGAACCATATAGTGTCATGCCCTTTCTTTCACTTGTGAATACCAACCATGAAATTCATGATGATATGTTCCCTTCTACACATGAGGATCTCAATGGATTGTAGTAAACCTCTTGGTTGTTGGTATTCAATCTTCACCTTCTGGCATCTGAGATAGATGGGAAAAAACAAGGCTATGTATCACTTCATTCTTGGCCACAATATAAGCCTTTGTAGGTCTTTGAAAATCTGTGTGGTGTTAGGGTGTATGGTGTACTTTGATCTGTATACTTCTTGAAAGATGTGAGCCTTTAGTGGTGAATCCTTGGGAACCCAAATAAGATGTTTGTAATAAATTCCACCATCCACTCCTAAGGATAGGTGGGTTTGAGGCTTTGTGGTTAGAGCTTCTCAAGGTTAAAACTACCTAACAAGGCAGCTACTAGCTCCGTCAACAGAATGGGGACAATTTGGATGTTGGCCAAACAGAGTCGGTCCTCTAAAGGTTGTGGGTTCCATCAGGAACCTTTCTTGAGTCACCTACACTGAGTGACTAAATTGGTGGCACAACTAAGTCATTTGTGGATGAAGGCATTGACCACCATGTTAGTCTTGTCTGGGTTGTAGGCTATGGAGAAGTTGTAATCTTTTAGATATTTCCCCCATCGTCATTGTCATAGGTTGAGATTATTCTAAGCCAAGAGGTACTTCCAGCTCTTATGCTCAGTGAAGATGTCTAAGGTGGCTCTATACATGTTGTGTCGCCATATCTTCAGGTATATGTGATTTCCTTGAGCTCCAATTTGTGAGTCAGTTCAACTCATTTGGTTTGAGATGTCACAAGGCAAAGGTGACAACATGGTGGTAGTGCTCCAAGATGCACATTGAGAACATTTTTATACCTCAATAAATATAGTTAATTTGTTGTTGTGTAAGGGTGTGATAAATACGGTGGCTAAGGTGAGACCATTCCTTAAACTCCTGGAGTTGAGCTTCACAAATTTTGGACCATAAAAACTTCTTGTGCTTCTTGCTGAGCTTGGTGAGGGGGATAGCAATTTTCAAGATTTTCTTGATGAATCATCCATAGTAGCTAGCTAATCTAATGAAATTGCAAACTTTAGATGTTGAAGTTGGTGCTTTCTGATTGTGAATAACCACAACTTTGGTTGGGTCCAATGCAACAATCCCTTCAGATATGATGTGTCCAAGGAACATGATTCACTCTACCCAAAACTCACATTTTAGGAATATATCTCATAGAACTTCGGATATGTGTCTGGTGGAACTTGATATGAAGGGTCCCCTTTTTACATGGGACAATAGACAGAAGAGTGGTGATCTTGTTTTGTCAAAAATTGACAGGTGTTTCTATAATTTGGAGTTCTTCTCTATGTTCAAGGAAGTCAGGGGAGAGGTCATCAATACTATTGTTAGTGATCACAGACAAATCCTTGTCAATTTCAGTGAAAAGGTGAAGAAGAGGAAAGGTTACTTTAAATTCATAAATGCCTGGACAAAGAGAGAAGATTTTCTGAGTATAGTTAAAGAGGCTTGGAGCATTGATGTCGAAGGGAATGCCATGTTCAAGGTCATTACTAAGCTTAAAAATGTTAAAAGCAAACTTATCGCCTGGAATAAGAATATGGTAGGAGATTTCTGTGAAAAGGCCAAACTTTTGTAAATTGAAGCTAATGAGGCTCAAAGACAAGCTGATGAGCATCCTGATGATTTTGGTCTGAGGGTAATTGCTGATGAAAAAAGGAAAATTGCTCTAGTTAATGCTGAGGTAGAGGAAGATTATGCTAAGCAGATTTCAAGGATAAACTGGCTGAAGTTGGGTGATAGAAATACGAGTTTCTTCTACAATACTGTGAAAGTTAGGGCTAATTGTAATAATATGAAAGCTCTTATGATTGATAACAATATGGAGTACAATGAAGATATCATTAAGGACCATGTCTTTTCTTATTATGACAAGTTGTTCAATCAATATATGAAGACTGAAGAACCTCTGTGCTGGGATCAAGATTGGAATCTTCCTTCTCTTACTAATGACCAGATTGCTGACTTCTGTGCTATAGTTACCAAAGAGGAAATAGAGAAGGTTGTTATGGATGCAGATGGGGATAAGGCTCCTGGGCCAGATGGCTTTAATGGCCATTTCTTCAAAACTGCGTGGAGCATTATTAACAAAGATGTTATTGCTGCAATCCAAAAAAATTTTAAAAGTGGGAGGATGATCAAAGAACTCAATAAATCCTACATAACCCTGATCCCTAAAGTTAAAGGTGTTGTCCATATCAAAGACTGGAGGCTGATTGCCCTTTGCAATTTTCTTTACAATATCATCACTAAAGTACTCGCTAACAGGCTCCATCCTATCCTTCATGGCCTCATAAGTAAGAATCAAGTGGCCTTTATTAAAGGAAAGAAAATCTTTGATGCTCTTCTCCTTACGAATGAATTGATCAGTGATTTTAACAAAAGGAACTCTAAACCTAAGATGTGTATTAAAGCCGATCTGATTAAAGCTTATGATGCTATTAGGTGGGATTTTCTGTTTGGTATTCTGGAACGCATGAACTTTCCTCATTGTTGGTTGAACTGGTTATATGTTATCATGCACACTAGTAGCTATCATGTCCTTATTGATGGAAAGCCTTCTCCAGCTATCTATCCTTCTAATGGAATCCGCCAAGGGGATCCTATTGCCCCGTACCTCTTTGTTCTAGCTATGGAGGGTTTTACTATTATTATTAATCATGCTGTCAATCATAACATTATTTCTTCTATTAGAAACCAGAATATGCATATGTCCCATCTTCTCTTTGCCGATGATGTGATGATCTTTCTTGAGGTGAATGATGCTAACGCTTATGCTATTAAAGATATCATAAAAAGGTTTGGAGAGATTTCTGGTCTGAATATTAGTGATTCTAAAAGCAATGTGTTCTGCAGTGTATCGGCTGACAGAACTACAATGGCTTATATCCTTGACATTCCTTTGGGATGTTTTCCGATGAGATACTTTGGTCTCCCTCTGTTCTGTGGAAAGCTTAATAAGATGCTTTGTGCACCTCTTGTTGACAAGGTAAAGAATAAGTTAGAGGTTTGGAAGCATAAATCTCTTTCCTTCTCTGGTAGAGTTGAGCTCACATCCTCTACGCTTCTTTCTCTTCATCTTTTCTGGTCTTCGACCTTCCCTCTCCCGGCTGAGGTGATGAAGGATATTGAAGGTATCTGTAAACGTTTTATATGGGGAGGTGTTGAGTTAGAAAAGAAGATTCATTATGTCAAATGGACTAATGTTTGTAGGCCTAAGGCTGAAGGAGGTTTGGGTGTTAGACGGATCAGGGATATGAATACTGCTGGCATCCTTCAAAATATTTGGAACATTGCAGCTAAGAAAGATGCTTTGTGGGTGAAATGGATTGATGGAAAATATCTGAGGGGTGATTCTATCTGGTCAATCAAATATGATCCTAATGGATCGTGGATGTGGAGGCAATTGCTGAGATATAGACATGTTGTTATGCCGCATATTTCTTACATCATTGGCAAAGGTGAGCCTATAAAAATATGGAGGGACCCCTGGGTTCATGGAGGGAAATTTCTGAAAGATGTGATTAGTATTAACAATGTTGTTCGTCTTGGATGTGGTCTTTTGGGCAATCTCCAGCAGTTTATTCATGAACAAAAGTGGAACATCCCTGGTAAGAGGAGATTTGGTGAGTTCAGGAAGTTTATTTCTTCCATTGATTGTAAAGTAGAAAAGGAAGCTTCCATTCTTATGAAGGGGTTGGCCAATCCGACTGTTAAAGATTGGTAGAATTTGGTGAGAAAGAAGCATGATGAGCCCTATTGGACAAAGCATCTCTGGAAAATTGGTGTTCCTCGATCCTTCAGTCTTGTGGGATGGAAATTTTTTCTCAACAGGCTGGCTACGCAGGATACTCTGAGAAGATTTGGGCTGATCATTGTCTCGAGATGTTGCTTGTGTGAATTTGCTTATGAAGATGCTGATCATATCTTTTTCTCCTGTAAATATGCTATTGAGGTTTGGGACTTTGCTGTACAGAATTGTAGAATTCCCAGTCGGCCGGTTAATAAGGAAGATTGCAGAAGCTTTTTCACAGCTCTGAAGTCTACGGTCACTTGCCTTGCTGTCTTTTATCATGTATGGCAAGAAAGGAATAGAAGATTGTTTTTGAATGCTTTCAAAGATGCATATGGATGTTGGGCCTTGGTGATGACAGATTTACAAGCGTTGGAAGGATAGCGGTTATGTGAGGCGGCTTTCTTCTTTGAGCCTTTGTATTGGTCTTGGGGACCAAGTTCCTTTTGTTTTTTCTTTCTCTTCTGTTATCTTTCTTCTGCTACATATAGTTTTCTGTTCTTTGGACTTTTATTAAAATCAATAAAAAGGGGCACACGTTTTCAGAGCAAAAAAAAACTTCTACTCTCTCAAGATATTAAGGACCTTAGTTAGTTGGTCATGGTTTTGTTATGAGTTTTCCAAGAAGATTAGGAAGTCATCTATGAATACTATGACAAAGGTTTCAAGGAAGGACTGAAACACACTATTGATGAGGTTCATGAACACGCCTGGTGCATTAGATAACCCAAAAGACATGATGAGAAACTCATAGTGGCCATAACCGGTTTAAAAAGTGGTATTTAGGATGTCATCCTTCCTAAATTGTGACTGGTGACACCTGGATCATATATCAAATTTTGAGAAGACCCAAGAGGTTCTAAGTTGATCAAGCATGTAATCTAACTAGAGTAGTTGGTATATGTTCTTAATCATGTCTTGGTTTATCATCCCATAATTGATACACATGTGGAGATATCTATCATTTTTTCACTAAAAGGATAGGAGGTCCCCAAGGGGAGATGATGGGTTTAATGAAGCCCTTCCCTAGGATTTCTTACAGTTGCTTCTTCAACTCGAGCAACTCAGCTGAGTCCATTCTTTACGGGGCCCTACAAATCAAGTTTGTCTCAGGAGCGAGCTCTATGGATAATTATACTTCTCTTTCCAAAGTCATGCTTGAAAAATATTCACAAACACATATGTATAGTCCTTGACTACCTCAATTTTCTCTAGAGGGCATGACATAGAAGTTGGCTTTATCATTACAGCTAGGAATTCTAGACAACCCTTACCTATGATTCATTCTACCTTCATGGAAAAACATATTGAATGGTGGTGGCATCCTTCCTACCTCAGATGGTGAAAGGTGGATGACCTAATCTTTCCATCCTTATCTTCTCTTTTTACAATATAGCATTGTATTATAATTAAAGGGCCAGTCCATCCTTATGATGACATATAAGTCATTTATATCAAAGAGGATAAAGTCGATAAGGACTTCATGGTTCGTATATTTAATAGGGATGACCAGTGTGTTCAAAAGGGATGAGAATGTGCGACCATTGGGGTTAGTAAAATTGAAAACATATCCTAATCCTAGAAACACAAACAAAGAATAGGTGTGAGATTTCTTAAAATGAAAGTATTTTTAAAAGCAGAGTCATATAAAACTTTGAGTGAGTGGCCCATAATATTAAGCATTCCTATATTTCATTCATGGTATTCCCATTCTAACATTTATGTTTGTTGTAATGGATAGGAAAACTAATATCCAAGGGTGGGTATCTTTTATGAGTCATTTTTCATTGACTTGAGCTTCTCACTATCAATGGAGAACACTCGGGCATGTTGATGATCAATAGTAGGATGGATTACCACTAGTTGAGGTAAATCTACTGGTAGGGGGGCCACCGGGCCAATGTGAGGGGCAAGAAGCATATAATTGGACTGAAAGTGTCACTTTTTCTTGCATGGATAGCATATCGGCTTCTCGAAGTGGCACTTGTCAATATTCCTCCTCCCATATTTGTGGCACCTTGGGGGACCCTCATGGTTGCAAACTTCATTACAGGGCTTTCCTCCTCCTCTAACTCTTCCCTTACCATAATTGTGACCCTTCTACTTCCTTCCATCATTCTCCAGAGTAGAGACATCATTAGTGAACCCTAAGTACCCCATAGGTGGGTTCTTGGAGTGCATGACATTCTACTACATTTTCAAGATGAAGTCAAGGGCCTCAGTGAAGTTTGGGGGTTTTCTCGCAATGACATGGGGTTGCATATAGGGGTGCATACGCTTGATAAAATGGCCCACTCATTGTTCCTCAGTCGTCATAAATGAAAAATGTTCTAGAAGTTTGAACTTCTTGGTGTAGTCTACCACTGACATGTCTCCCTGGTAGGGGAGCATGAACTACTTCTTCTTTTCCTTTCAAGTGAAGTAGGGGAAGAACCTAGTAGTGAAGAAGGTTCAGAAATCCTCGTGGGTCATCAGCTCAGTGAGCAGCTTTTAGTTGGCAAGGTAATTCTCCTACTCAAACTTTGTAGTTTACTCAAGGAGATGGACAGTGAAGATAACCTTCTTGTTGGGTTGTGCCTCTAGGATGTGTAAACCATTCTTCATAGAGAACAGTTAGTCATATGCTTTATCTATGACCTCAGTTTTGTCTTCTCCCCAGAACTTCTTTGTGGTCATATTGCCAAAATTGAGGATGATGGCTCAAAAACAAGGGCAGACATGATGGGATACACCATTCTGGTATATGGTGATGTCTCTAAGGTTTAGGTCACTGATGGCATCAGTAAGCACCTTTTGCTACTCCACTCAAAGCATATCAGGTGTTTTGACCATGGTGTGCTCTATTGTTGGGTTAGGGCTATCAGTAGGGTTGAGGCCATCCTCAAGCATTGGTCCATCCTTTGGGTTGATACCATCTTTAGTGGTTGGATTACCAAAGAGGTTGGGGACATCCTCAGTGTTGGATCCTCCATCGATGAATGCATCCTATAGCTTCTTTCTCTTCTGACAAGTTTTTCCATCCATGGCTCTCTTCCTCTTCTCTAGGGAAGTCTTCCTTACATGGTTGGATCCTCCTTCGATGAAGGCCTCCTCTAGCTTCTTCCTCTTATGGGAATATTCTTCATTAATGGATTTCTTCCTCTTCTCTAGGTAAGTCTTCCTCACATGGTTGTCCCAGGGAGTCTCAATTGTAATCATGGTGGTTGGGCCTTGCTATATCACATTGATATGTTTTTCTTACTATTTCACTATTGATAATAAATACAATTTAACTTATATCTGAGATAACATTGTTGCATGCGTTTTTATATGTGGTAGGGGATGCCTTAATTGTAAATGGCAAAACTTTACTTTAAGAGAGAGAGAGAGAGAGAGAGAAAATGCTACTACTTTCTTAGAATTCATGAGGGGGAAATGAGATAAAGAAAGATATGAATATGAGATAAGAAATGCCTAAATGTATTTTATTTTAGGGAAAAACCTTGGGCTTTGGCCAAGTTGGATTCATGGAGGCCCGAGAGTCCTCCTAAGCAAACTAGAAGAGTGGAGGAAAATATTTCCATCCATCATCCTGTGATCCTTTATAAACACCATTTCCCTTGGGTAATACCAGAATAATATTCTTTGTCTCGAAAGAAGTCTAAAATTACTTATTATAAGTATTAAGTGGTAAACCTAGGCTCTGATACCAAATCTAATGACCCCCTCCCCCTTGTTATCCCCAATTAGGGTGGAATGAGAGGGCAAGGGCCACTAAATACTTTTTGAAATCCATGTTAGAAAATAACAAATGATAATTTATTATTTCATCGAATCATTGAATAAAAAGAGTTTGATAACAATAGTAAGATAATTCTCCTCAAAGGAATTACATGATTATTAAAAGGGAAACCTACGCTTGAAAGGAAAATAACTATCTATATAATCCTTCCAATATTCTTTAGCCATGTGTTCTTTTGGTGGCGGCTTTTGGATATTCATGTCATCAAATAATAGATGCAATTGAACCCATGAATGTCGACATCAAAAACACACATCAATACATTGCTACAATGTGTACATGGTGCAACCAATATATGTGCAAGTAGGTATAGTAATATAAAAGAATAATCAACAAATATTATCAATATTCAAACATTGCATTTTTGTATAATTTCCCAACCCATATCTTCCCTAACTCTGTGGGTGCATTAATCCCTTGCTCCACCATTGAATTCTAGGGTTTGGTCCAACATTGGACTTAGGGTGACTATTGATCATTGGATTTTTTTCATGTACATCAATAATGTCAATCACTTACTCAATGACTTAGTCTTAGTTTTGTGGGAGTATTACCTCTTTCAACCACCCCTTAGAGATTGCACGGTGGGTTCAGTAAATTATTCTTCATATAGATGATACACATAGGGCCTTAAAGAAAACAAGTTACTTCTGTGTTCTTCATATAGACGATACCAAGTTGTTACTCCTGTGTTCTTAGAATAATACCTAGATCTGACTTGGGTTCTTGATTAGAATTTAGTGTCGGATTAGGGTTACATTAGGCTTAGGTGTTACAAACACTAAAATATCACATATTAGGCTCTAAGGTTCAGAAACCCTAGTTTGACCCTATAGAATCCCTAAATATTAGAGGGAATCTTATTATTTTCCATCATCAAATTGGATCATATTTCATACATTAAAATTAACTAAACAATATATGGACGTTAGTTTTAGAAACGTAGAGTTTACATGTATGCAATATCGTCAAAGTATGTATTGATGTAGATTTTTTTGAATCCAAGATGGAATCAATATTTTAAACCTATTCTGTTGGATTCTACACATTTTACTAATTTTTTCATACTTATATTTGCTATAATTAGAGTTACACTCTAACTTCTAGATTTATTATAAATTAATACCCAACTAGCCAGTCACAGTTTGACATGTCACCTGGATAATTATTTATTGAACATGACACAATTAGATTTAAATCTTGGGGATATGATCTATTTGCCCATATGTTGTGACATTTTAACCATAGGGATCAAGGGCAAATTGGTCCAATCCCTCCTGGGATTGTTACTCCCACGTCATCCCAAGCTTGCAAACGACCATGGAGTCAACCCATGGTTGACTCTACTATTGGAGGCTTGTCAACCTTGGATCAAGGTCTCATTTCCTTCATCAAATGTCACCAAGCTAACTAACCAAAGTGTAGTGGTAAAGGTGGTCAGACGAGCATTCTAGAGGGTTAAATCAATAGAGAAGGAATGAGTAAATAAGGGATAGATGTACCTCAATTTGCATTGATTTGAAGCTTAGAGAATCTTCAATATGTTGCACAGACTTGATCCCTATCCTCGTGGGGTTTTACAATGGCTTGAAGTGGCACTATTTTTTAGATTTCTTTCAAGTAGTGGTCACTTCTCTTTAGGGGAGAGAAACCAGGGGCTCTTGACTTTCTCTGAAGTGTTGGGGCCTTTTATCTTATGATGCTTGTAATGAAAGGAATTGGTCTAAGTTGTAGTGTAGTAACATGATGAGTTTGGCATCACTTGAGAAGAAGGTGGCACATGGTTGGTTTCTTATACGATTACTCAACTCCATTGAGGGATGCTCTTGTTGTGTGATGGTGTGAGGAATATACTAGGACCGCATTTATAGAATGGGGTGATGGATAGAAGCATTTTGATCCGACCTGAACTCTCAGTGGTGGATAGTGGTTTAGACATTATTTGCAAAGATGGATATAACTAATGAGTCTTATCTCGTTGAATTTATTTTCATATCATAATCCCAGTGCAGAAGATCCGAGGGAATTTGGTTGAGAGGCAAGAGATATAGAGTTTGAGGGAAGAGACGGAGTCAGGTGGGACTCCAGTCGCAAGGTAGGGGACAATACATTCACCATTAGATCCTCATACAAGGGATGTAGGAGATGATCACATTTCCTTTCATGTGGCTATGTCACCTGCTACATGAACTATAGTCTAATGGTTTTATTTATATGATATTTACATATGTTTATACTATAATTATCCCATCTTTAGTATTTCTTTGAAAATTTGTAGAGGCTACTAGAAATACCCAATTGGATCCTAAATTTTTAGGTAGTTTTTATTTTGGCATTATCTAGGCTTATGAAAATTTTGATATCAAAATATGAAAGATAAAAATCCTTTCCTTGTCTTCTAAGTAATTACTTAATTTAATCACCTAGGCCACATATAAGCTTATTATCTCAAACATGGCAATTATTTTTATTTACATTTTCCCACATTCAGTTAAAGACGGGAACCAAATTAGGCTTAGAGGTTACTATCAACTTGATATTCAAGAAAAGTAAGGTATTTCTTTCATGAATCATTTGATTAATTGATAACCTTGGAATCTTTGAGATTGTAATTTCCTTTTTTTGTTTAAAATCAACAAAATATTAAAGCATTTTTTAAATCATATAAGAGTACATAATTTCTAAATTTGGAGAATTTGCATATATGGGTCATATTGCTAAATAAAGACATAAAATTGCATGGTTATTCAAAAGCAACTTATTTGATACTCAAACTACATACAAATAACACAAGTGCACAAAATTTCAAGATAGAGTAATGGTTGACTTTTATGCTTCACCATGATCCATCCCAACGGTGACATCTTCTCATACACAACCAAATGCCTTTTAATTCTGCTCAACAATCATATTGTTCAAAAAATGAGAGACAAATCATATCCAATCATATATTAACTATCTCCAAAAATCATCTTCCCATATACTCTAAAATCTCACACCCTTCCTTAGGTCAAGCTACTTCCTAAGTTGTCTTAATCAGTAGTGTTTCATATCCTTTTATGAGAATATTGGTTTACTTTCACTAATGAATACTTTGAAACTTTATAAAAGGTACTTTTTGACCTTAGTCTATCCTTCCTAAAGGATCCATAGGCCCTTGCAGACCATTTGGTTTCTATTATTTCACAAATATTGACGTTTTAATGGAATTTAATGTTGTAATTATCCTACTTGTCTTTATACTATTGTTCTAACCCTTCATATTTTTTAGATATAACCTATTATGTATATATGCACATTTAGTATCAAAGGTCATTTTGTTTGCAACTTGAAAGAAGTCTTATCTACCTTTCCATAATAATTAGATATGATATCATTATCATCCAAGAAACTAAAACCTTCATTTCCTAACAAACACTTATTTCTTATGGAGGTTCCTGCCTAAACTCTTGGCTCCAAATTTCTATCGTTGGTCTTAGTGGTGGATTACTTATAGGTTAGAACAAGTCTCTCTATGTTCACATTACTTGTATAATACAACATTTTTCTATCACTGTATCATTGCTTGGCCCCAATGCAAAAATCCCCCAAACCCTTACTCGATTTATGACAAGCCCTCATTAAGGTAAAGAACATACCTTACCGACCTAAATCGCACATAAAAAATGGAGCGGATCCAGAGTAGTCAGACTCTTAAGATAGTAACCCGACACTCAAGCCCCCACAACTATTATACAGGGTCTGGCGTAGTAATTGGGGTCGAACCACAGGGACAAGGTTAGCAAGTGTTAAGCATGTAGGGTCTCACACTCATATACTTCGAACAAATAGATGATTTTAAAAAGGTTGTACCCTAAGGAAAGATGGTGCTCAAACCAAAACAAAGAAAGATGAAATAAAGAAAGAAAATAACAACAAGAGAAAATAAGGACAAATGGTAGGAAACCAAGATATGGAAGGGAACTCGAATCGGGTTTCGCCTACTAAGGTCTCTCACCAACATGCAAAACTCACTCCCCCTTGTATACTCCTATCAAGATTACAAGCAGTCATATAAGCATCTATTCCCTCCTCTCTCGAGATAAAGATAGATCTAGGATCTCAGGTGGCCTCCCTCTTAAGATGACAACCTTACACCCACAAAGCAAAACATATGACCATAAGCCTTAGCAAGCCAACATTTTCATGCATTCATACTACTCCATAACACCACATAAAGAAGACACTACTCTTTTGAGGTACCAACGATCAAACATCACAAGATGGTAGCTAAGCATACAAGTGAAGCATTAATAACAAGCGTATGGAGATAATCTTGATATGAGTATATATGTATTCAAAGGGAAGCCATAATATACATGTTGGGAGAGCCTTAGTGGCTACTCCCAACCTGAGTTAAGTGTTTAGCCACACATGTTAACGGGCAGCATAACGGCATTATAGAATGATATATACATCATAACCATGAAGAGGGAAGGGGTACAATGTAGCGGAGATGACAGATCTAGAAGAGAGAAAGAGAAGATGGTGATACACTAAAGTATTCCTTCAAATCTTGATCTGGGATGGATAGTGTGGATGCTCTCCTTCTTTAAAGGGAGAGAGGCCTTCAATCTTCTCTCTCATCATCTTCCACCTTAGGAGATCCAAGACTAATTGGATTGGATGAGGGTGGGTATGGAATTTGGCAACACTTTGTGGTCCTTGATGATCTGATGATCTGACAAGTCGAGGTGGGTGGCCTATTTATAGGTGTTTTCCACTGACTTAACCACTCACACCGCGGTCGAGTCTTGGAATTGGACGAGGCTTGAGTGTGGTCTATTGAGGCCCCTCCTCGGTCAAGGTCACCACAGCGATGGGTTGAGTCAGTACCTCGGTCGAGGTATTGCTCTACTGTGGTCATGGTCCTTCCTCGATCAGGGCACTCCATTGCCTCGGTCATGGTGCTACCTTGGTCAAGGTCGATTGAGGTTTAGTTGAATGCGATGTGGGCCGTGACTAAATGGGTGGGGCACTTACACCACGGTCGTGGCGTCATCGGGGTGAATGGTGGCATCGGTCGCGGTGTGGGAATCCTCCTTGGTCGATGATCTGCGGTCGAGGTGTTGACCGCAGTTGTGGCTTGATGTGACCCTGCAAGGATGGAAAAGTGTGCAATTAAGATTTTTCTCATAAAATTTCTAAAAATAAGTGGAAAAGTCTATAAAAGGTATGTTTGGAGAGATACGAAATAGGTGCAAAAAGTCTATAAAAGTTGATGTTATGAATTCCCCCAAACTTAGAATCAAGACTGTCCTCAGGATAAGGGTAGGTTAGAAATCATAGAGAGGAGAAATTTTGTGACAAAAATTTGTGACACTTAACATTACTGAGTTATCTCATTCTTACACCCAGACACTTGTAGTATGTTTGCTCAATGCTAAAATATCATTCCTCCCCCTTCACAACAAGAGTTGCACAACTTTGAATTCTTTCCATAGCCTTTGGTAGTAAAAGGTCTCTCCATCTCAATGCATCACCCTTTCCTACGTTAGGTTACCAGCCATACTAATATAACATCTCCTAGAGGGGTAGCTTTCACACAATTCCTTTATTTTTAGTTGGCCCTATGCTGATATGTTCGGGTAGTCTTCAGGCCTAAAGTGTTTTCCTTTTCCCCCTAAACCTCCTTCACCCACAACTATCGTAAGGACAGTGTTGCCCTTAGGGGCTTCTGACATTTAAGTTAGGTGATTGTGTGAGGTTCGTTCAGGATTGAAGGTGGGTATGTTTGGCTTCAAGGCTCCACTTACGGGCATGACATATCTTCATTCATGAGTGCAACTATACACCGACCGGATGGAACCCCTTGGCATCCTTTGGGCATAACTCTCGATATATATATATATATATATATATATATATATATATATATATATATATATATATATATATATATCTTTTTGGCTTTTTATACCTCCTCTCTGGTTTGGGTGAGTGGGTTTTTTACTTGGTTTTCTGAGCAGCCAAGCCTCTTTTCATCCCAAAGCGGGGATATATAAACTTGAAAGGGGTAGTTGTTTCCTTCTCGAGAAAAGTGAAGATTTTTAGGCTGGAACCGTCAGGTTAGGGTGGTTGTTCAGGAGTATGGCTTGGTGAAGTTCTCTAGTTTTCAAGGGTTTCATAAGTTTAGGATTGTTGCAAACACAACATCTTATTGTAGGAATGAGATAAAATTATATTGTTATGCTTCTTGTTTTATATATGCATTAGTTGCTCGTACATTCCTCTCTAGATATGATAGCGCTACAACCTTTAGCACGGGGACAGAGAAACTAGAAGGTAACTATGCAAAATTGTGACTTATAACAAAATTCCTTAAAGCATAAACTTTTCACTAAATTAGATGGCAGGAACTAAAAATATGTATAAGTGTGCTAAGTATGTATAAGTAAAAAAATTCAAATTTTTGCAAATTTTCGAGATGGAATTGTACCTCTCACGCCCGTTTATAACTCCTCCCCCAAAACTTATCATTCACCCCAACTCAAGGTATCGAAATAAGAGTTAGGTGTATAAACGGGCTTGTTTTATTTATGTTGTCATCTACCAACAGAAAATATGCCATGTGCACATTTGGCATGTTGTCATTAAGTAGAGCTTGATAAGTAAACATTGTGTTGACTGAGAGGTACCCTCATGTTTTCCAAGTATCTTGGAGGTCATCCTTCAACACGCAGATGCCATCCCTTTCGAAGACCGCCTCTGTCGGTGCATCATCTTCCTTCAAAACTTCATTAATGCATTAAGGGCTTCCAAAGAAAGACTCACACAGACCCATCTGTCAAAGTCCTTGAAGGTTGGCATTATTTCTCCAGCCGGCTTGTCTAGTTTATCCTCGAGCAGATCTTCTTCTTCAATCTCACGGCCTTCTTCTAGATGGCCCGGTAGAGGCTGTTCTTCTTTGTTTTCTTCTACTGGAGGCTGCTCTAGCTCAGATTCTAGAATTCTTTCTGTAGTCACTCCAGTATTAGCTTTCCAACCTTCCTTCCAGGTTGCTGCTCTGACTGGCTCTATAAGGTTGATCCACAGTGTCTTGAGTTCCTCCCTCCATGTCTTCTTTTCTAGGATGGGGATTTCCAGATTAAGCCTCCACGGTACTACGTCTGGAGGCATCGTCGAGTCGTTGAAGAAGCGAAGGCCATAGATGACCTCTAATACGTACATATTGCACAGTCCATGTAGATCTTCCACATATATATCTTCCAACGGGACACCCTTATTGATGGCTTCCATCATTCTTAGCACAATGAAGGAGCAGTCCCCTATTCTAGCCTCCTCTTGGGGGACTTTCTTACATTTGGAGAATTGTTTCCACATCCCAAAGTGTCTGTTATCTATTGATTGTATCACTCTTTGTATATGTAACAACACCTTTAGAATGTCTCTTGCTTCTTTATTCTTGTAGATTGGGGATGTGCTATCCAGTTTGACTGTGCAACAATTGAACATTGTTGTTCATCTTTCATATAGGTTGATGACAATCATAGCCCAATGCTTCACAATCCTTATGGGTAGGATTATAAATCTGGTTTTTTCCCTACCTAATAAGTGTTGTAGTTCAATGACATCAGCAGCTTTATGGTTGTATTCATAAAGGAGCTCTGCTAGATGTGTGGTGTCATTGAACACATGATGTACTTTATCTGGATGTAGAAATTTTTCAAGGAGGGTGGCACACAACACTTTAAACAACTTCTTTTGCATGTATGCTCTTGTTTGGAACATCCCTATGAAGTGGTCTATGTTGAGTGATAGCCCTTGTTGTGGTAGATGATGTCAGCTCTGGGTAGGTTGTCATCCAATACATTGGTAAGGATATGAACGTCTCTGCATGTTATCCTTGACAATGTCGTCATGTCCATACCTGCCATCTTATAGGGAAGATGAGGAGCCACACCTAATTCTACTTTGTTGACTGATGTGCTCCATTTCCTGGTTGACTCGTTCGCAAAGAAAGAAGTGAGCCCACCTTCCTCATCTTCCGAGGGGCTCTCTTCTACCATTTCGACCTCTGCTGGTGGTGTTACTGTTGTAGGAGGCAGAACCCTTGTTTATGTTGGTATTTGGGTTATTGCCTCATCTTTCTCGTTAGCGGACATCTCTGCAACTACGTCTTCTATTAGGTGACTGACTTCTGACGGTTGCTCTAGCTCGACAGCATTTAGAGCATCTAATGTCGCCGCCATCTTTCCGTTGTAGAGGGAGTCATCTTGATCATAGTGTTCTGGGTCCTTTAGGAAGTCATTGCAGATGTCCATCCCGTACATCAGGTCGTTCAAGAAGTTGTTTAGAACTTTGATTTTCTTGATGTGAGATCTTTTGTCGTTATACCCTCTACTCTGGTGATGATGGCCTATGTGGGATCTTCTGGTGCAGCCTTGTCTTCATCTGGGCTGCTGTTTAGGTCAAATCCCTTTGACAGCGTGTTGGTTTTCTTTGTTTTGTTGTCTTTATGAGCATCCGACTGTGGCGATGCTTCTTTCATTTATGATTCAGCCATTAGGAAGGCTTTAACGTTGGCGCTTTCTTCCTTCGATGCTGCTCCTACACCAGTTCCCCCCACATCATCATCATCTTTGTTGGGGCTTGAGGGGCTCCAGGAAGCATGTGAGGTTGAGGGACTCATCATACGCTTGGTCTTCTTTCTTTGCCGCCATCCATCAATTTCTTGGCATTCAACTTCCAGCTGACGGCATTCTTCGGCTAGGTGTTGACGCTCCATCTTGAGCTCGTCCAATGCCTCATAGCCTTTCCTCATCATCTCCTTATCTACTAGAAAAGCATCCCTCTCCTTCTTGAGGTCCTCCATCTCCTCTGTGATAGTCTTTAGCGCCCCCATTAATGCATTTTGGGTGCTGATCACCCCTTGCATGAATTGGGTGAGCGCTTCATTCCTCTCATTCAACATTTGTACCTGTGTAGTTAGCTTACATAGGGTGGAGGTAATATTTTCATTTAAATTAGAAGTTTGATACATGTGTTGCCACATGAAATCAAACTTGTTTCCCAATACATCACTGAATGTGTGCGGGCGAGGTTATTGCGGCTCCACATGCTTCGTGGATGCTCTTGGCTCCTGTGTTTGAGCAGCTGGTATGGCAGGGCTGGTGGTGCTCGCTTCTGGATATTTCAGCCTTTGTAGATGATGTCTGGAACTATGGGGTCGGGTACAGCCTCTGGTTCCTCGCGAGCCTGGTTGATTTCTTCTTTGACCTATACATGCTAATCTGTTGTTGTAGCTTCAAGTCATGCATGTTCGCCCTCTTCTATTACTATGACTTCAGGTTGACGCCCATCACTCATCATCTTCTTGGCTACAAAGTGTGGTGAGGGTGACTCAGTGTGATAATCTTTTCAGTGGTCTTCTTCTTTCTTATTACCAGCTTTTTCCTTTCCTCTAGCTTCTTTATTTCTTTTCCTATAGATTTAGCTTTGTCACTTTTCTCAGCATCTTCCGTCGACTGATATGCTATAGTGCGGATGTCCCCCGAGTACATTTTTTCAACATCCTCTTGTGAGGGCCGCAGCTTGTGGGTGTCGTAGTATGCCATTTCTAGGAGGGGGAGGAGCATCTTGGAGCAGCTTTGCTTGTAGAAGAGATTGTTCCCCTTCTACGTCAAGATCCCTATGTTGATGATGGATTTTATGTCTATCTGCATGTGTCCCTCTGTCTTTTCATACCTCATGAACACTTTTGCATTCATGAAGTAATGTGCAATCTTCGTGATTTTTCCACCCATGCAGAACTCCTTAATTTGTTTTGCTTCCACTCCCACTATTGCAGATAGGCGTTCAATCAGAATCATGCCTTTCACTGGCCTCTTATTTAGCATGGACCAAATGATGAAGAGGTCTCCTTTCATCACACCTCTTGTTTCTGACCTCATGAATATTGTATTGTTCGTGATGTTCTCCATCATCTGGATGAAACGTGATGTGATGAGGATCACCTTGGAGTTCTTGGAATTGTGTTCCAGCTCCCCTGTCAGCCTTTCCCACATCCTATGGTTGTTGTATCCAATAGTGTCCCTCTCTCTGGGTGCGGTAAAGCAGGCTTGTGCTTCCTCAGTTGTTTTCATGAATATGGTGTTCAACATTGCTTCTGTTATTGTGTGAGTCTTCCCCCCGACACTCACTTCCAGCTTAAAGTCATTGTCGCCCTTTTTGCGTTCTTCTAGGGACGACAAGAACTTCGTGATCAGTTGTGTTAGTGAGGGGGGCTTCTGAGGTGTACAGGGTGTGTATGTTTGCACCCTCCAAAATTTTGACTACCCTATCATAGAATCCCATCCTCTTGAAGTCTTTTATGTCCAAGTATCTAGTGGGCTTGAACCCTTTTGTCTACATAAGCCAGTCAAAATGTGACTGATGTGCAGTGTCTCTAGGAACGAACGTTGGTCTTTTCCTGTCTAGGGTCACCTCCTCATTTTCCTCCACCTCTTCACGGGCTATTTCTTTCTCCTACCCCTTCATCTTCTCTACTGTAGTTGCTTTTCTCTTTCTACTGCCCTCGACTTCCTTGGATTCAACCTTCTTGTTCTTCAATTTCTTCAGTTTAGCTGGTGAAGGCTGATACTCTAAGGTCTCCATCTTGGATGTACTAGGAGACTCCTTCAACTCATCTGGCATCTTGTGTACCAGGATATAGTCATACTTTTTCTTCAGCAATTGTAGCTTGAGTCTCTTTGACAGAGAGAGGTCTTGATTGTTGTTTAGTGCATTAGTGATCTTCTCAAGGATTTCTTCAACACCCTTGAATGAAGTCGCCTTCTTCATCAAGGTTTCTTCAGTTGAGGTCGACATTCTGAAATTTTTACATAATTTTTTTGTTAGCACAATTGAATTATCTTTTAGTTAATCATCATCAATTTTATTTCATTATATTATATGTATATGTGCATATATATTTTCTAAGTTCAAACTTTTCCTCTCTTTTCATAGGGCCGCAACTGCGGCTATAAGAAATAGGTAAGCCGCGACTGTGGCAAGTGTCATTAGTGTGGCTTCACAGAGCATGGATGTCCAAACACTAATAGGATGGGTCGTGACCATGGCATGGGTGCCGCAACCACGGTCGTTTATACTTAAAAACTAGGGAAGCCGCAACTACGACTAAGAAACACCGCAATCGAGGCAAATCAACCTAGGTCGAATCAGTGTAGTAAAGGTCACAAAAGGGGGTGAGATGTGTCAAGCATCGTCAAGTCAAAGGAGGCAGAGCCATAACGGTAACGAACAGTTTGTCGAAAGCAAGGGAAAGCGTTGAGGCCAGAGAAAAACATTGACGAGAAATCAAAGATAGTCAAGAAAACAAAGGGAGAATACCATGGTTATGGCAAATGACGTTAACCGTCATCGAAGGCTGGGATAGAGGCTAGACGCGGTGGAGGTGTAGCTTTGACGACGGGGGTTGGAATCAGAGCAGGTGATATTCTCGCACACTCGCGTCGGGTATCCCCTCAGAACAGTTCATGAATTCTCAAAGCTTGAAGGAAAGAAAAAAAAATCGAAGGGTTTAAGCTTTTATACCCTAGAGGTGTCGTGACCACATCATAATGGTACCACGACCGCGGTGCACCCCTCCTCGGCCGCGGTCCTTCTAAACCAAAAAAAATCATGAATCCAAATAAAGTAAAACTTGTTTTTCCAAACAACCCTCTTAGGTAGAGAGATCTTTAAGCACCACAAAAAAATTGCATCATACTAGAAAAAGGGAAACTGAAATATAGGAAAAAGAGATGTACATAGGTCATAGTACTAAAGTATGAGATAAAGAAAAACATCAACTAAAGAAAACAGCAAAGACTTGGGTTGCCTCCCAAGAAGCGCTTGTTTAGAGTTTGTAGCTTGACTTTATCTCTCATCATGTCTTCATTCTCCTTCCACAGATGCAGTTGTTTCCTCATTCATTCCATTTGTTGCAGAGTTGTCTTCCCCCAAACTGAGTTGTATTATCCTTACTAAGGCTTTGTCTTCATAGTATCTTTTCACTCTTTGTCTATTTACTTTGAAAGTTCCTATCTTTTCTCCTACTATCTCCATTACTCTCGACGAGTATATCTTCACTACTAGAAAAAGGACCTGACAACCTGGTTCTCAACTTAACCACAAATAACCTGATGTTGGAGTTGAACAAAAAGACATTGTATCCTTCATGCACATCTCTATTCTTTAGGTGAGTATTATGCCAGACCTTTGTCCTCTATTTATAAATTCTTGCATTTTCATAGGCATGCAGCCTCAGCTCTTTGAGCTCCTGGAGATGAAGGAACCTTTTCTGACCAGCTTTTTTGAGATCCATGTTCAAAAACTTTATGGCACATAGGGCTTTGTTTTCGAGTTCCACCGGTAGATGACAAGACTTTCCATGATCAACCTGTAGGGTGTCGTACCTATCAGTGTCTTATATATTGTGTGGTATGCACAGAGCACATCATCCAATTTCATGGACCAGTCCTTTCTTGTGCAAATGATAGTCTTTTCTAAGATTTGTTTGATCTGCCTATGTGATACCTCTACTTGCCCTGATGTCTGGGGGTGATATGGTGTCGTGACCTTATGCTTCACTCCACACTTCCTTAGTAGAGCTTCAAACTATTTCTCACTGAAATGTGACCTTCAGTCACTTATGACAGTGTGTGGCACTCCTAAGCATGGGAAGATAGTCTTCTCAAAAAGCTTAATCACTACTTTTGAGTCGCATGTTTGGGTGGCAATTGCCTCAACCCATTTGGAAATAGAATCAACTGCAACAAGAATGTATTGATTTCCCTTTGATGACGGAAAAGACCCCAGTCGACTCCACATACGTCGAAGATTTCTACTTCCACCCAGTCCGACATAGGCATTTCATTTTTTTAGCTTATGTTCCCTATGAGTTGGCATTCCTTGCATGTTTTGACAAATGATTCAGCATCCTTAAAGAGTGTAGGCCACTAAAATCCTGATTGCAGCACCTTTGTGGCCATCCTCTCCCCTCTATGGTGTCCTCCATAAGGTGAGGTGTGACACTATTTTAGGATTAGAGGCACCTCTTCTTCAGGTATGCATCGATGGTATAGGTTGTTGGAGCATCTCTTAAATAGTAGTGGGTCATCCTAATATTAATTCTTCAACTCAAACAATAACTTTTTTCCTATTATATGTTATCTCTTACGGTAGTTTCCCACATGCTAGAAAATTACAGATATCGGCGAACCAGGGTAAGCTTTGCTCCTCCGATTGAGCCATTAGAAGAGCTTCATCGGTGTAATTGTCATTCACAGGTAGTTAGTTTTCTTCATCAAAGATTATTCGTAACAGGTGGTCTGCGACCAAATTTTCTTTCCCCTTCTTATCAATGATTTCATGGTCAAACTCTTGCAATAACAATGCCCATTTCAAAAGCCTTGGCTTGGTGTCTTTTTTTACATTAGGTACTTTATTGCCCCATGATCAATGTAAACTCTTACTTTTGATCCTACCAGGTATGACCCAAACTTGTCAAAAGCAAATAAAATAGCCAGCATTTCCTTCTCGGTGGTAGTTTAGTTCACTTGGGCTTCATCCAGGGTTCTACTCGCATAGAAAATCGCATGATGTTTCTTCTCTTTTTTCTACCCGAGGACTACCCCAATGGAGTAATCGATGGCATCACACATTATCTCAAAAGGCAAATCCCAATCAGGTACTTGCATAATAGGAGCTATCCTTAATGCTCTTTTGAGGGTGTTAAAGGTATCTAGACATTCGGTGGTAAACTCAAACTCAACATCCTTTATTAGCAGGTTTGATAATGGTGTGGCGATCTTAGAAAAGTCTTTTATGAACCTTCTATAGTATCTGACATGACCTAAGAAGATTCGCACTTCGGTGACTGACTTTGGTGGCGGAATTTTTGATATGGCTTCAATTTTGCTCAGATCCACTTCAATTCCTTTCTTCGAGACCTTGTGTCTAAGTATGATACCTTCCTAAACCATGAAGTGACATTTCTCCCAATTTAGGATGAGGTGCTTCTCTTCACAGTGCCATAATACTAAAGATAGACTTCTCAAGCAGGCTTCAAAATCCATCTCATATATAGCAAAGTCATCCATGAAGACTTCTACAATGTCTTCCAGAAAGTCAGAAAACATGGATATCATACAACGTTGAAAAGTTATTGGTGCACTACATAGGTCGAACGACATTCTCCGGAAGTCATAGGTTCCATAAATGTAGGTGAAGGTGGTCTTCTCTTGATCGTCAGGGTGATTTGGTACTTGGTAAAATCCTGAGTATCCATCCAGAAAACAAAAGTAGTCATGATGAGCTAGCCGCTCTAGGACCTGGTCAATGAATGGCAAGGGGAAGTGATCCTTCTTAGTGGTTGTATTTAGCTTGTGGTAATCGATGCACATGCACCAACCTGTCATTGTCCTTGTGGCAAATTCATCTCCATCCTCCCCTCGTACGACTATCATTCCACCCTTCTCGGGTACCATATAGATAGGACTAACCCAATTGTTGGTGCTTATTGGGTAGATGATTCCGGCATCTCGTAGCTTTATAACTTCTTTCTTCACAACCTATTTCAGCATGTGATTTAGCTTCCTTTGTGGTTGAGCCAGTGGCTTGGATGTCTCTTCAAGGTGAATTTTGTGCATGCATAAAGTTGGGTTAAGACCTCTAATGTCCTCTACAGAATACCCTATTACTTTTCTATGCAACCTCAGCTCATCTAGAAACTTATCCATCTGGTCATCAGTTAAGTTGGCATTGACAATAATTGGATTCCTTTCTTCTTTATCTAAGAATTTCGTATTTCAACCCTTCTGTAAGAGGATTTAATTCTGGCTTGGGCTTCGGTGCTTCCTTCTCCTCGATCATATGTTCCAACAAAGCATACTTCAATGTTTCAATTATCTCTTTGTCATCACCGAATTCTTCTTCTGGTTGGTTTAGGTAATCTAAGATTTCTACAACTTCTTGACTCTCCGTGGAAGGATCATGGCTGTTTAGGGATCACATTAGTGGACCTACGATTGCTTTATCTTCTTGCACCTCTTCACAATAATGATTATAGTAGTCCATGAAGTAGACTGACTCAGATAGAGATGGTCCCCTCATGGCATTTTGTACCCTAAAATCCAAGTGATCATTCCCTACTCGTAGTGTGATAATTCCTTCAGCAACATCTATCAGGGCTTTCCCCGTTGCAAGGAAAGGCCTTTCGAATATCATAGGGCATTTGGAGTCTTCGACCGTGTCTACTACTACTATATCACACGGTATGAAAAACCTTCCAACTCGTATCGGAATGTCTTCAACTATTCGCACTGTCCTCGTGAAGGTATGATCGACTAACTCGATCCTCATCCCTACCTTTACCATGTCTATCAGCCCAAGCCTTTGGGTTAGAGTCAATGGCATTAGGTTGATGCTTTCTCCCAGGTCAGCTAACCCTTTTCTCTCCACATTATCTCCAACACAGAAAGGTATGTTGAATGCTCTGGGGTCTTTCTTCTTGGTGGGTAGTTCTTCTTGAACAAAAGCAATGGACATCTTTGCTAACTAGATAGTTTCAATGTGATCACCTCTTCTTCTCTTTGTAATCAAGTCCTTGAAAAAATTTGCATAGGTTGGCATTTCTCCTATTGCATCAAGAAAGGGAAAATCCTGGTGCAACTTCTTTACAGCTTCCATGAACTTTTTGTATATTTTCTTCAAGTGTGTTTTTATTAACTTATAGGGGAAAGGAACTCTTGGGGCGTATGGACTTTTCTTCAAAAGGATGTCTCCCAGAGGGTCTGAGTCCTTTTCCTCTCCCTCCTTCTTTTCAGGTGATCCTACTTCTCTGCCATGGTCATCTTGCTCTTTCCTTCTTGATTCTTTTGTTGCCTTTTCATTCTCAGACTACTGATTATCATGACTTCTTCCTTATTTAGTGTTATTAGTATTAGAATTCTCTATCATTCTCCTAGATTAGAGAGTAGCCATTTTGGCGGTCTCGATATTCGACAGGATCTTCCTTGAAGGATTCTTCATGAGCTCGGCCAGCTATGCAAGTTGTTGATCAATCTGTCTATGGTGAGTTTGCATATCCACCATTTGAGTTTGCATGTTAGTTAGCACTCCCAAATTTGTGAGACACTTTAAGCTAGTTGATCGTTCACCGACGCTTGCATCTTTGAGAAATTGAGTAGTTGAGCAATCATGTCAGCTTGGTTATTGTCTTTCGCTTGGCTCGGCCCTGGTCCTTGTCCTTGCCCTTGTCCTTGCCTGCTCACATTTTTGTTTTGGCCTAGATAGTTGTTTTTATTCTGCTGGTAGCAGGTAGTCTTGGTGTATTGTGTTGGCACTCCTTTCTTCTCAAACCCTGGAGGAGGTTTAGATGAACTACCTAGCTGATGTGTGTTTTCCGTAGCTTCTTTGTTGCCATAACTAAACCCAGGGTTGTAACATCCCTGACCTGGGTTATACTTTAACCCTAGGTGTTCTAATTAAGATAGGAGATTAAATGCTTAATCTCATCATGTGAAAGTAAGTAGGCCTCAAGAGGAACCTATGTTGCAATTCTAGTCCTTTTTTAACATTGTTGAAATCAATGTTTTGCTTATTTTAGACTAAAGTGAAAATTACCCAAATTGAGGGGTTTAAGTGCAAATTGTGCATGATAATATGTTCCTCATGTGTTGAAGCATCATGAGGGTGAAAATGATGCTGAGGTATGGCTTATGGAAGCTTGAATACCAAGAAAGAGCTGATAAAGCAATGTATGTGCATGAAAACCTAGTTTTGGTGTAATGTGCAATTTACCCAAAACATAGGGTGCAATATGTAAATTACCACTTCAATAAGGTCCCTAATGTTTCTTGGCACCATTTAGAGCAAATAAAATTATAGGGGTGCCTCATTTGAATTAAGTTGAAGGAGAGAAGAATCTTGATATTAAAATAATCAAGATTTAAACCTAATTGAAACCCTAATTCGATTTAGGGCAAAAATAAATGTATTAATTAAAGGGCCTTCAACCAAAATTAAAATGGTTGAATTCAGATGTGTGTGGACATCCTTGAGCCTTGCAAGGACCACGAAAATATCCAAGGGAATGGATAACTCACTCTCAATTTTATAAGAAAAAGAAATATCCACTCACATATGGATATTAATATAATATGATTTGAGGTGCTTGATTTGCTTTTTTTTTAAATCATGGATAATTGATAGGAATAAGAGTCAAACAAGATATCCTCGTCCCTAAGGAAGATGAGGGGGAAGAGGCGGCCACATTTTTGGGATTAATTGGATTTTTACAAAGCATATTCTCTCTCATTGTATTTTTATAAAAAGGCCTTTTACAAACCAAATGGAAGGCTTTTTGGACCCCACTTCTTCTCCTTGCTTGGGAAACGACCAAGGGAGCTTGGGAGGATCAGGAGGACAACCCCCAACCTGTTGTTAAGGTTCTTAATCCATTTCACCTTGATTCCATGGTGGAAATCGAAAATAAATTATGGATTTCTTCTTATTTCGATCTCCCCTTCAATTCTAACCATTCATTTTCACTCAAATCTTGAGGACGAGCCTTGGAATGGTGAAAGGAGTTGCATCCACCATTTTTTCCGTGAACATGGAGCTTTGGATCTCAATTGGAGGTGGGTTTTATAACTTGAACCCTTGATTTTGTTATTGCATTCAATTCCTTATCAAATAATGATCATTTCCATATTTACAATAATCGATTTGGTTGATTGATGCAATCACCATAGAAACCACAGCAGGTTTCATGAGTTTAGAGGTTGAAGATGATAAGCACACATCTCTACAAATATCCAAGGCAAATAGTCTTGATTGAGTTGCTCAAACGGTTTCCCAAACCGTTTGGGAGCAAACTGTTTCAAACCGTTTAGAAGCAAACAGTTTCACTAAACCGCATGAGACCAAACGGTTTCAGACCGTTTCGTGGTGTTGACCAGGGTTGACCATTTGGATATCTATTGAAAATGATCTAGGTTAATGACCCATAAATTAATATTGGTTAGTTCCAATTGGTTCATGAGTTGAAGGTTAATCAATCACCAAAACCCTAATCGGGTTAAGTGCTTATTTCCAAGTTGATTGAGTTTGAAAACTGGGTTGATTGACCCAAACGGTTTCAAAACCATTTGGGGATCACCCAAATGGTCTCAAGACCGTTTGGAGGTCACCCAAGACCATTTGGAGGTCTAGGGTTGAGTATGGTTAAGCAATTGAAGATCCAAAGATACTAAGTTGGAGTGTGATCAATTGCTGATTTGGTGATCAATCCAATGATCCAAACCCTAATTGGTTGACTTGGATTTTGGTGTTGACATGGGAAAACGGTCTCAAGACCATTTGGTGGTCATCCAAATGATATCAAGACCGTTTGGGGTCAGGTCATGTTCAATTTGGATGATGGTTCAATGGTTTCAAAGTAACTAATCTTGCATTGATTAGTGTTGAAGGATCATCGATTTCAAACCCTAATCTAATTGATTCAAACCCTAATTGATGACAAATTGAGAGTCAATTGAGGGTCAAATCAGTTGAAGGTTGACCTATATAACTCAATTAAAGTATTAGGGTAGGCCCAATTGATGATTGGTTCCATGAATTCAATGATTGAAGGAATCAGCATTAGAAACCCTAATTCAATTTGATTGGTTAAGACCATATTTGGTCCATGCGGTTTTGAGGAGGTTTGGACCAAACGGTCTCAAGACCGTTTGAGTACAAATGGTCTCAAGACCGTTTGGGTCCAAACGGTCTCAAGACCATTTCGGACCAAATGATCCCAAACCGGTTGAGCCCATGCGGTTTCAAAAAGTTGCTTTAGCAAACGGTTTCAAGTGACCACCTTTAGTAAACGGTCTTGAAGGTCACCTTTAGCAAATAGTTTCAAGTACTTGCTTTAGAAAACAGTCTCAAGCACCACCTTTACCAAACGGTTTCAAACCGTTTGAACTTTGAAAGACCAAGACCGTTTGGGGCTCAAGTAGTCATAGTTGATTGAGGATTCAATTGGTTATTTCACTTAGACACTTATTGTAATTGAGGTCCAATGTGATTGAATCTCTTGAGAATTAATATGATGAATGATCCATTGATCCAATGATGATTAGTAATGATGATCAATGAAGGTACAAAGGTTTAAACCCTAATAGTACCTAAGTGATTAGTGCCAATTAAGGGACGAACCCTAATTGCTTATAGGATCAATGACTTGGTACACTATGTTAATCATAGTTGTATGTACTTGATTGAAGGGATGATATGACCTTATCAAGTTAAGAAGATGTTAGAATGAATTCATACATGGATATGATTCATGTGGTGATTAAGGGTATGATCCTTAAGTAAAGAGATCATGAAACCCTAATTTTGAACATAAACTCTAATTGACAGTGTTATTGATTTCTAACCCTAGTTGAGGGCAATTCTAAATGAAACCCTAATCCAGGGTGAGGATGTAACCCTAATCTAGGGTAATTGTGGCAACACATCCCACTATCACATAGACAGCAAGGTGTTACACGAAAACGTGCGGAAATCACCATAACCACAGATTACCAAAAACACGGGTTAATTAAAACCGATTTCAGAAAGAAGATAAACTGAGAAACTATTACATTTAGGTCCTCATCCAGCAAGGAAACAGGTTATATAAACATATACAAGATCTTGACACGTGTCCACAGCTTAGGAGATCAGATGTCAAGCTATCACATGAGTTCATCACCTGTTATACATACATAACGGCCCACATCTGACACCAGCAGGATATACAAAACATCATCAACTATACATCACAAAACAACGTCAAAACACCTCCAAGGACCTGAGAGTATAGGGATGACTCTAAGACTCTACTACAAAATGACCAAAACAGTAGCATGTCCATCTCTTGCCTTCTACTGCTCTTCTTACTGCTCGGCCGCAACTCTGTGACCACCACCACATCTAGCTCGAACACCTAAAAAGGTTATAAACCAGTAGGGTGAGACACATAGTCCCAGCGAGAAACATAACTCCCCGCTAAAACCACAAAACCATAGAAGGATTAAAGCAACAACAGCAGATAACTGATAAAAGGTACAACTAGAGTAGTCTAGATAGCAAAGCTTATTCATACCATCAGGCTTACCAGATGTACGGAAGGCATACCACCAATTATCTCTTTATGGAACATGATTGACAAGATAAGATTTATAAGATCTTACTGCGTAACATAAGGAATGTATAAGCAACTACAAGTATAATAAGATTAACTATGCAAGAAAGGCCTCAACCAATGTTCCCTATTTTACCTTAAGCAGTAAATACTATTTGGCTAGATTACATATTATTATGCCCTGAGGAAGTGAGTCGTACCGCTCAAATCCAACCTTTGGTTGCGAAACCCAAGCCGGTGCCATACAAGGTCAATGGAAGACCCGGACTCCACGACCTCCCACCTCGTGGTCAGTGCACGAGTACAACACAAGCAAGACCGCAGTCTCATGCTTAAGTGGCCTCAGCCATAGGGTCAACTCCCGTAGGCTACCCTCTGCCTAGCCCGCCTCGGTACAGGTCTCGGTGCTAGTGAAACTGAGTCACGGGCCTATTCACCGTGCTCTGAGCCATGAACACATTCATGTTCCCAAATCACATATCTTGAGCCATGGGCCTATTCACCATGCTCTATACATATCCTGAGTCTACAACCGCAGCTACACTTGAATCCTCACTATTTTAGGCTAGGAGAAACCTCACATATTCAACAATATGCGCTCCGGGTTAATCCACAGGAGAACTCGTTTCACCATCACCAGCTCCTGACGATGATGGATCTATGGCCAGGGCAAACTACATGATATGTTCCACTGTGATTAGTTAGTATATTTTAAGTGGATTATTGAGGCAATCAAGTTGTATAGCATGTAGACTATAACAAGAAGAAACAACATGAAACTCAACATCATGCTTTTACTGTCATCAACATCATCCTGATTCATCACAAGGATCCAACATTATATTACCATGGGATCTCAATCCCTCATCACAAGAAACCACTGCCTCGACAGGAATTCTCATCACTTGGGATATCAATCCCATATCATCATCAGAGGATAACACCTCAACTGGGCACTTTAGCCATCTCAGGTCCTCAGACCATAACACATCCTGCATGTTACCTCATCATCAAGAGTAACCATCAGAGCAGTGTTACTCAAACATATATACTTCATAGCCCTTTACCTAGCTATGCATCTGTAAGAAACACCTACATGGTTAGTATGCACAATCATCATGGATTGACAGAAGAATCATATCCTTTATCATACATTTCTCAACTTGTGATCATAGACATAGGTCATATTATCAAGCAAAGTATCTTACATGCTTACCAATCCTCAGCCTTATACATGTAATCAAGATCATCATAAACACATGTCAAGTTACATAGATATAAACTGCTACCTCAATTACTATCAAGCGTCTCAAGGGTCATCATCATAAGCCAAACGTGTTTCCATAAGCAAGGACTAGCATATGGATTCCATATAAGGAACAAGACCCTCACTAGAAGTGCCTACTACCCTCACCAAAGGTAGTATTGGGCAGGGCACTCTCCCCTATCGCCCAACATTCCCACCACATATCAGCCAAGCAACCAGCTACATATCGGCCAAGCATAACAACAATGGTGTCGGGCTACCTTAGGGTGTATCCGGAAACCAAAGCACAACGACCCCCACCAGCATAACATGCCGCTTGGCCCAAGGGCATGTCGTGCAACACTGTGTCGTGCAATGACGCGTCGGATATCAAGGGTACAACGGCCACAAATCCTATCGGGCAACTGATCCTATGGGTGTGTCGTTCGTCAGGTGCAACGGGCATCCATATGCAACGGCTAGGGATACTAAGTGACACCCTGTCGAACATCACCACAACGCCATGACGCCGGCACCACCTAGCCACATACTCCATAACATCCAAGGTACAGACACAAGGCTACCACTTGAACCAGGTGTGTTGGGCAGAGGACACAACCATGTGTGATGCCCGAAACACAAGGGTAACGACCAACATTCTACTCATCTAGGTATAACAGCCAGGGTACAACTCCAAACGACAACAAGGAAAGCATGTCGTCCAGCTAGCTATCCTCAGCTATCGGCCGACGCACAAAGCCAGGGCCAAGGGGTGACGCCCACCACATAACTAGCTATCAAAGCTTCACAACATCAAGGTATAATGCGGTTAAGTGTGTTGGGCAGGGTACTTATCATGGTGTGATGCTCGACACACACAAGGCAGGAACCAGGTGCAACGCCCGACACAGCCACAACAACATAACATCCAAGGCTCTAGGCCAAAGAAGGATATCGGGCAACAAACAACCCCAATACCATAACGGGCAAGATGCAACCCAACCAGGTAGTCACCAACCTCAAGCACAAGGGCACCAAAACCATAATGGATCAAGAAGATGGCTCACCTCTCAACAACCAAGAGAGAGGGGTCTTGCACATTTCTTATCACCAATCGGGCAACACAAAGATCAACCCTAACAAAGGTCCACAACCACCACCAAAGATCACCTCTCGAATCCATGGTGAGAGAAGGGTGTTTCTCAAGCAACTAGAACACAAGCTCACCTCTCAACTCAAACGAGAGAGGAGTGTTGCTCATATCACTAGAGTTTAAGCTCACTTCTCAAGACCAAGGAGGGAGAGGGGTGTTGCTCAACAAGAAACCCTAGAACAAGGTTCGGCCAACAAGGAGAAACTAAGAAAGCACTACTACAGAAATAGTGTTCAGTGTCGCTTTTCTGGGCGTCGGTTATTTCGGACCACCGACGCCTATAATATTCGACGTCGGTTATTTATACAAACCGACGTCTATATTCGAAGACCAGCCAGACACGGGTACCGCTTTGTATTCAGCGTCGGCTGAGTGTAACCAACCGACGCCTAAAGGCGCCCGCAAAATCCAATTTTTGAGCGAAAAAAATCTGGGTCACATACAGCGTCGGTTGTTTAACAATTCACCGACGCCTATGTGAAATGAAATTTTGCGCGAAAAGTTCCACTTTCGGTGTCAGTTATCCTTGGATAACCGACGTTGATAATAGTTCTCGCCAATTAATTTGGGGTAAAGATTGTCTAATTGGACGTCGGTTATTACGATCAACCGACGCTGAAGATAATAGGCATTGGTTGTCCTAGATAACCGACGTCGTTGACCAACTTAATAGAGGCCCGATCACCCGACTCTTCCCCCTTTCTTCCTGTTTCATCGATTCTCCTGTGCGCTCTCCCAAAATCGCCACCTGGTGCCTGGTGCCTGCTGCTTCTCGCTCGCCGCCGACGATCCCTGCTGCTGCTCTGCGTCGCCGCCGCCGCCCGCCGCCTTCCTCCTTGCGCCGCCGCCGCCCGCTCCTTCCTCCCTGCTCACGCCCTACTACGGCGTTGTCTTCTTGATTTCCTTTGTTGCTCACAAGGTATTAGCCATAGCACCTTCTTCCTTGTCTTCTTCCTTGCCACCCGCTACTCTGCTCTACTTGCTGCTCTGACTTCAAAACCTAAGACTAGTTAGTGTTCTACTTCTTTCACTGAGAATTGAGAAGAATGGCCTACCACGGCCGTGCTGCCCAGCACGGCCGTGGTAGGCCAACACAGCCACGGTCGTGTTTGATTTGATTTAAACCCTAATTTGATTTAAACTTGTCCATTCTAGCATCCTAATTTGATTTGATTAAACACTAACATTGATGAAACCCTAACATCAATTGTGATGAAAGCCTAACATGTACATATCTATTATTGTGTTTGTTGGCCTAGAAACCCGTCCAAGATTGACTCATTAGGAGTAAATCTTGGATAGTCCCCGGTTTGGGACTGTTCTTGAACACCTAATCTCACTTAGGATGTAAGTGTATAATGTGTATTGGGTTTTCGAGAAAATTTCGGTAGCATTTCCCCGTTTGTTCTCTAAGTACATATGTACTTAGAGAACAGCGGGGAAATGTTGCCGAAATTTTCTTGAAAACCCAATACACATTATACACTTACTAGTGAGATTAGGTGTTCAAGGATGGGATAGGTGGTACACATTTATTATATATAAGAATGACATCACATGTGTTTGTTGGCCTAGAAAGTGAACAATCATTGTTCTTTATATTACTTGTACATTGGTATAAATTAGAATGAACAATCATTAAATTATATACTGTTTGTATGGAGTCCGGCTTCATTGTAGATATCTATTATTGTGTTTGTTGGCCTAGAAACTCGTCCAAGATTGACTCATTAGGAGTAAATCTTGGATAGTCCCCGGTTTGGGACTGTTCTTGAACACCTAATCTCACTTAGGATGTAAGTGTATAATGTGTATTGGGTTTTCGAGAAAATTTCGGTAGCATTTCCCCGTTTGTTCTCTAAGTACATATGTACTTAGAGAACAGTGGGGAAATGCTGCCGAAATTTTCTTGAAAACCCAATACACATTATACACTTACTAGTGAGATTAGGTGTTCAAGGATGGGATAGATGGTACACATTTATTATATATAAGAATGACATCACATGTGTTTTTTGGCCTAGAAAGTGAACAATCATTGTTCTTTATATTACTTGTACATTGGTATAAATTAGAATGAACAATCACTAAATTATATATTGTTTGTATGGAGTCCGGCTTCATTATAGATATCTATTATTGTGTTTGTTGGCCTAGAAACCCATCCAAGATTGACTCATTAGGAGTAAATCTTGGATAGTCCCCGGTTTGGGACTGTTCTTGAACACCTAATCTCACTTAGGATGTAAGTGTATAATGTGTATTGGGTTTTCGAGAAAATTCTGGTAGCATTTCCCCGTTTGTTCTCTAAGTACATATGTACTTAGAGAACAGCGGGGAAATGCTGTCGAAATTTTCTTGAAAACCCAATACACATTATACACTTACTAGTGAGATTAGGTGTTCAAGGATGGGATCGGTGGTACACATTTATTATATATAAGAATGACATCACATTATACACTTAGGATGTAAGTGTATACCCTAATCTTTTCCTAATATATACTTGTTTCCTAATATATACTTGTTTTCTCTGATCATAGAATGGATAGATCATGGATGTCCATTCATAATCGTTGCACCCCAGAGTTTATATCTGGTCTTGATCAGTTTATTAGATTTGCCGAGGAACATAGGAAAAAACCTACATATAGGTTCTACTGTCCATGTAGGCATTGCGGTAATAACTTGAAAGTCAACACTGGTGAGGAAATCAAAAGTCATGTCATGTGCAACGGGATTGTACAAGGCTATACAGAATGGCACTGGCATGGAGAGATTTCAAAATCGAAACCAGTAGATGTCGATAGCAGTGCTTGGGTGGAAGAAGAAATTATTTCCAATGACGTAAATGTGAACGAACCAGTTCCAGCAGACATCGTTGATGTGATGCTGGATAGTTGTAGGGTAGAGCACACCGATCCACCTCCTATCTTTAGAAACATTGTGCATGATGCTAAGATACCGTTATACACATGCTGTGCTAAGTTTACGAAGCTTAGCGCTGTGTTGAGATTGTATAAGTTGAAAGCTAACAATAGATGGAGCGACAAAAGCTTCACTTCATTGTTGACTTTGTTGAAAGAAATGCTTCCTGAAGGAAACGAGCTGCCAATCTCAACATACCAGGTAAAGAAAATGTTGTGCCCAATGGGAATGGAGGCCAAGAAGATACACGCATGTCCGAATGATTGTCTATTATTTCAAAAGGACTATGTAGATTTGAAAGATTGTCCAAAATGTGGTGCGTCAAGGTATAAATTGACGACTTCGGGAGAGTCCAAAACTGGTTCTCCTGCCAAGGTGTTGTGGTATCTACCTATAATATCACGGTTTCAACGCTTGTTTCAAATATGAAAGATGTGAAGAATTTGAGGTGGCATGCAGATGTTAAGAAAAATAATGATGGGATCCTACGACATGCGTCTGATTCCCCACAGTGGAAGAAGATTGATCTATTGTACCCCAAATTTGGTGAAGAAGATAGGAATCTAAGACTTGGGCTTTGTACAGATGGGATGAATCTGTACGGGACATTGAGCATCCAACATAGCACTTGGCCAGTCATGCTTGTTATATACAATCTTCCTCCCTGGATGTGTATGAAAAATAAGTACGTTATGTTGTCATTGTTAATATCGGGCCCTAAACAACCCGGAAATGATATCGATGTTTATCTTGAACCTTTGATTGATGACTTAAAGAAACTTTGGGCTGAAGGTGTGCTGACCTATGATGCTTCAGCAAGAGAGACATTTTCATTTGCACGCTATGTTGTTTTGCACTGTTAATGACTTTCCAGCATATGGGAATTTGTCTGGATATAGTGTCAAAGGAGCTAAAGCGTGTCCTATATGTGAAGAAAACACTGATTCAATAAGACTAAAACATGGCGACAAGACTGTATATCTTGGTCATTGAAGGTTTCTTTCAAAATTCCATCCATATCGCAGGAAGCGCAAAGCATTCAATGGATGGAATGATGAACGGAGTGCACCTAAACCTATACCAGGGGATGTTGTTTATGTAAGAGTAAAAGACATTGTCAATGAATTTGGTAAGAAATCACAATGTAGTATGGCCACACGGAGTGACAATTCTTCATTCAAGAAGAAGTCAATATTTTGGGATCTTCCTTATTGGAGTTCTTTGACAGTCAGGCATTGTATCGATGTAATGCACGTTGAGAAAAATGTATGTGATAGCATCATTGGTACTCTGTTAAATATACCAGGTAAGACTAAAGATGGGATAAAATCTAGACTGGACCTACGTGAAATGGGAATAAGGTCAGAATTAACAGAATTATGTGAAATGGGTAATAAAAGAACATACTTACCTCCCGCTTGTTACACGTTGTCTAGAAAGGAGAAGAAAACTTTTTCTGAATGCTTGGTAAATGTTAAGGTGCCACATGGTTACTCATCCAACATCCGTAGATTGGTATCAATGAAAGATCTGAAGTTGATAGGTCTTAAATCTCATGATTGTCACACTCTAATGGAACAAATATTGCTCGTGGCAATTCGATCTATATTGCCGAAGCATGTAAGGTTTGCAATTACCAGACTTTGTTTCTTTTTCAACAGTCTATGCAGCAAAGTTATTGACCCTGATACTCTCGATAATTTGCAAAGAGAAGTGGTTGTTACCCTATGTCAGCTTGAGATGTATTTCCCTCCTTCATTCTTTGATATCATGGTACATCTTGTTGTCCACTTGACTAGGGAAGTGAAAATGTTGGGACCAGTTTTCTTGCATTGGATGTATCCCTTTGAACGATACATGAGCGTTTTTAAAGGTGATGTTTGAAACTGTTATCGGCCTGAAGGGAGTATTATTGAAGGTTATGTGGCGAGAGAGGTTATGGATTTTTGCAATGACTTTCTCAGTGGTAATGACACTCCTAATAATGACAAGAATATTGAGGAGGGCAAAGGAATTTTGGGATCACGGGTGAAAGTAATTAGCCATGAGCAGTTGGAACAAGCTCACTTGTATATTTTACACAATATGGACGAAGTGAGTGTTTATATCGAGGAACATACCAATTTCATAAAGAGACAACATCCTCGAGCAAGTTCAATGTGGCTTGTTAGAGAGCATAATAAGACTTTTACAAAGTGGTTTGAAGATAAAGTCTTACATCAACTATCTCAAACACCAAATGATATTACAGAAACTATAAAATTCCTCGCCTTTAAACCAAAACCAAATGTTATGTCTTATGAAGGGTTTGACATTAATGGATTCACATATTACACAAAGCGCCAAGATGATAAGAGTGTCGTCCAAAATAGTGGGGTCACTCTTCAAGCGTCGACTATGTACTTTGCAAGTGCAAAGGATAAGAGTCCACGTGAAGCTAAAATGTCATATTACGGTGTCATTGAAGACATTTGGGAGTTTGACTACATAGATTTCAAAATTCCACTTTTTAAATGTAATTGGGTTGATAACACCAAAGGAGTTATAGTGGATGAATTGGGTTTTACTTTGGTGAACTTTGAAAAGATTGGCGAGAAGGGTGAACCATTCATATTGGCATCACAGACGAAACAAATATTCTATATCGATGATCCTGCAAATGATAAATGGTCGGTTGTTCTTCATGGTAAAAGACAGTTCATTGAAGATCCTATAGATGAAGAAGAGTACTATGATAAGTATGATGACTCCAGTCCATTCTCAGTTGGGTTGCCAACTCCACAAAATATTGAAGCTAATGATGACTTATATGTGCGCAGAGATCACAATGAAGGATTGTTAATTGATAAAAGATCACAATTTTAGAGACATGTATGTTTATACAAATGCTAAATGTTTGCCTTTTTCTAGTTAATACAAATGATAAATGTTTGCCTTTTTCTAGTTAATACAAATGCTAAATGTTTGCCTTTTTAATGACATTTTCAGATGGATGACCATGATGAGCATGATGTCCATGATGAGCATGAAGTCCATGATGAGCATGCTGTCCATGACGAGCATGGCGAGGATACCAATGTAAGTTCTAAAAACATATCCTGTATTTCTATAAAATTCATTATCTTCTAGTTATGTCATATATCTTATATTTCTATATTGGGCTAATTCAGTGTGTTTATTTTTGTCAAATTTTAGGTTGATGATGCACATGTACCCACTGAAGCACTGGAGAAACTTGATGCGCAGCACCAAACACTTAACAAGAAAAGGGGCATCACTCTGTTGAAGAAGTTAATAGCGCTTAGTGGCAGTGGATCCAAATTGGTTGTGGAGTTTGATAATGGAGGAAATGCAATTGGAGTGAACCGCAATAATTTTGTAAACTATCTTGGGTGTACCACTCGGAGCCATTATGGTGTTAAGTATGATAATTGGCATAAAGTTCCTCAGGGGAAAAAAGACTTGATATGGAAGGATTTATGCGTGAGTTATTATTATTTGCAATTCTATTTTGTAGATTACAAATTATATTATTTGCAATTCTATTTTGGATACTAGTTAATAACATTTCTATTTTACAGAATTTGTTTGCATTGGATGAGAAGTTGCATCGTAAAAGTGTGATGCAACGCGCTGGAAAGATGCTTAGGAATTATAGGACAAATCGGAACAGAGAATACATAAAAGAGGGTGATAAGAAAAAGAAGTCAGCCCTTGAACAATGGAACTTCTTGGACAAAGAAGATTGGGACAATTTTGTTGCTTCAAGAAAATCTGAAGAATTCAAGGTATTAGGCGTCACTCCCAATTTAATTAATATACATTGTATTCACCTATTCAAGATTAACATTTAGTGATACTAACCAAATCATTAATGTGCATACTAACTAGGCCCTTAGTGACGCACAAAAAGCAAGGCGTGCACTGAATGTGCATGACCACACTATGGGTCCAAAAGGCTATGCAAGCATTTTCCAAAGACTACATGCGGAGTCTGTGGCTAATCAAGAGTCTGCTCCTACTCAGGAGTCTCCCACACCCATGCCTCGCCATGATATCTGGATAGATGGGAGGCAAAACAAGAAGGGTGAAATAAAGAAGCCCGTAACTACTGAGGCGGCTGCGAAAATGGTAATATACAACTCTTAGAGCAATCGTTTGAATATTGATTATTTGTGGTGTTAATTTACCAATTTCTGTTGATGGTGATTAGCGGGAGCTGCACGAGCAGAGGAAACAAGGCATGTTCATCCCTCAGGGCACAAGGGATGAATTGACAGTTGCTCTGGGTAACCCAGAGCATCCTGGACGTGTTAGGGGTGCAGGCGCTGGTGTGGGCATCAAAGCATTCTTTGGGCCATCCCAGTGCAAACCCAGAGCGGGACTTTCTCAAGAAGAGGTAATCTATTCTTTTTTTAGAATGTTACTGCAAAAGGAAATTCAATAATAAGAAGCTAATGTTTCTTTTATCCATGTATAGGAGAATAAGAGAGTCGAGGATATAGTTGCTAAGAAGGTCAATGATGTAGTTGCTGAGAAGGTCAAGGAAGAATTGCTGCGGTGGCAGCCATCTCAGGCTTCCAATCAGCCTATGGCGACCCACTCTTCTCCTGATGCACAGACTGTGAGTAATCCTGGAGACCCATCGCCTAACACGTCTATTGTAAGTATTGTTTATGACATTGTAGCTAGTCTTTTCAAGATGATATGTTTTCAAGATGATATGTATATATGTATAACATTCTTTACATAAATTTGTAGGCATTGAAGCCATGCCGCTTAAGAATACAAGACTATGTTGTTGCAGAGGCGCAGGCTTACCCGTCCCTTCCTGGGGAAAGGTTTCACGGGACTCCAATGCCACAGGGCTACGTTCGTGTGGGCCCATTACGTGTGTTACCCGGTTGGAGGGAAGCTACATTGCCATATCCCCACCCGGATATTGATACACTTGCTGAGGCAGAAGGCGGGGTCATATTGTGGCCCAAAGCAGATGTCGTCTACACTACTGAAATTGTAAGATAAATTTACATTGATTTAGACTGTTCATGTGTATATATTATGTCAACTGATCTGAAATTATATATACAGGTTAAAAAGAAAACACCAGGAGAACCTAGGCCTCCACCTCCACTTCCCGCATTACCAACTTGGGTTCCAACTGACCTAACATACCCGTTAGGTCCTGCTTGTAGGGGAATGGCATGTTGGCTATGGGCACATAATATACATTGCCCGATTAATTGTTTCTTTAGATGCAGATTATGCAGGTCAATCATACGATAGCTCTTTATTTATACAAGATATTATTGAGTTGTTTATGTATGATTGGCTGAATACATCAATGATAGAGACATGGATAAGGTGAGATCTTGTTTATACATCCATATACCTTGTGTAAGATCCGATGATCTGGTTTCTTATATATTAATGCATACGTAATACATGTTTTGCAGATACTTAGTCGAAGATCATTGCAAACAATTTGCATTTGATCATGTGGGATTTTTGATTCCATCATTGATTAGTATGGTAGCTAAAGACCCTGATAATGTTCAACAATACTGTATAGATGCTTTTACAATTTTTGGTCAGCAAAAGAAGACGATAATAATAGCTCCATTCAATGTCAAGTAAGTTTACTTTATTTATAATTTGGACTTAAGAAAATTCCATTTTTATTGTGCATTTTGAGTTATTAATTGTTAACTTCTTACCTCTAGCGGTAAACATTGGGAGTTACTAGTTATTGTCCCCGGGATGTTCACTGTTTATTATCTAGATCCCGCGGGAAGTACATTAAACACTAAAATTGGACATGTAATGAGAATGCCATTATTCTGGTGAGAAATATTTCATTTCTGTATATGTTAACATCTGTTATTACATTACTATTTACTTATGTAATTTACTGTGTTATATTAACATGTAGGGGTTTAGATGCATTCAAAAAGGCTGGAGGAACGGTCCCAAGGAAAAAGAACCAGCCAATAAATTGGCAGAACGTACAAGTAACTTCCCGACTCCAATGTATATATTATTGATGTGAATTGTGCTTAGTTGTATTATTTTGTATGTTTCAATTTATAGTGCGCTACACAAGACAATGGCTGGGCATGCGCATACTATGTGATGCAATTTATGTAGATGATTATCAAACATGCCGCATTGGACATCGATACCATACATGAGGTATTATATATAGTCTCATTAGTTAGTATGAAATATATCAATCTTATTTTTATATTATTACTTATATATATACATCATTCTCTTTGCAGGTGTTTAAAAATGACCACACTATAGGTAAACGCTTAAAAATATACATGCTCCATATACGATGGAAGCATTAAATGAAATAAGAGAAGAATGGGCAAAAGCCATACAAGCAGTGGCAACTGTAAGATATAATTGGGATGTTGATAGCGATAATGAATGATACTTTGTAAATGAATATTTCTGAATTTTAATGCATGTATTTGAATGTTTCTATATGTGTGAATGTGAGAATTGAATTGATGTCTGAATGTATCTACTTGTGTGAAATTTTCCTTGGGACTTTTGCAGGTTTGTGGCCTGTTTGTAGGCTGATATCAATGGATGTCGTAAACCTGCAGTTCAGAAAACTGAACTGCAGGTTCTCATCCTGCTGACCAGCCACAGCAGGCCTACAAACTGATATGAAAAAAAATAGATATAGGCGTCGGTTATTTATAGAAAACCGTCAGCAAAGACCTACAGCGTCGGTTATTGGATAAAAATCGACGCCTAATATTACAAACAACCCGACCGTGCAGGAAAGCACGGTCGTGGTGGAAAAGGTGTCGCTTATTCATATAAAACCGACGCCTATAGTACTAAACACGGTCGTGTAGGGAAGCATGGCCGTGTCGTCTTGAAGTATGGCGTCGGTCTTTTAGTAGATAACCGACGCAGAATGTGTCCTAGATGACGTCGTTTTCTGCGGCGCGAACCCTTTTGGCGTCAGTTATCTACTAAAAGACCGACGCCTATATGTTAAATAGGCGTCGGTTAAAAAACCGACGCCAAAGTGTTCGACCTTTAGCGGCGCCCACATAGGTGTCGCTCAGAAACCGACGCCAAAGGGGGTTAAACAACCGACACCAAAGGCTATTTCTGTAGTAGTGAAGAAACCAAACTAGCAACATACATAGTCAATATGATCATAAGAAGCATATAAACAAGAACATAGAAGATGGTAATGTAGTTAGGGTTAGGAGTTATGTAACCCGCCTTAAGCAAGATCCTAGCTCCAAGCTCGAAGCACCAGCACAAGAAGGAGAGCAAGGCACTCTAGGGTTCGGCCACCACTAGAGGAAGAAGGAGACTCCAAGGCAAGGATCGGCCACCAAGCTTGCAAAGGAAGGGGATGTCGTGCACCAAGGGAAAGGGAGACTAAGGAACTAAAGGGATCCTTAGCAAGAGGAAGGAAACACATATATAGGAGAGGATGGAGGAGAAACCAAGGTAAGACAAGGCAAGGTGTTTCCCACCTAGGGACTTTTGTCCATGTGCAAAGCCACCACTCTAAAATGCCCTAACCACATGTCCAAGGCCATTGCCACATGCAAGCATCAAGCACCAAGTGTCCACTAGTGGTGACACAAACGAGGTCAAAGAAGGTCAAAGGGTCCATGGGCGACACACCTCCACACCATGGCCGACACACCTCAGGTCGACACACACCCTGGGCGACACACCACAGGCCGACACAAGCACACTCTTTCCCAACACAAGGTCCAAAGAGGCAAAGGAAACACTCAACAAGGCCCACCAAGGCTCAACCAAGCCCAAAGGAACTCAATCAATGAGCCCAACCCTTCCTCTCAACACTAGAAGAAGCAAGGAGAGGGAGGAACACCTCACAAGGTGACAAACTTGCCCACAAACCCTAGACTTGGGTTAATTGCAAGTAGCACCTCTAGCTCTCAACAAAACACCAACAAACCCTAATCGCCACTAAAGGTGATTAGCAAGCAACAAAGCATCAGGGTTAAGCAAAGCAAACAGGATAAGCCCTAAACGGAGGTCAGGGTCCTTACAAGCTATAACCCCCTACAAAGGGATTTCATCCTTGAAATCTGAAGAGAAAAGCAAGGGGTACTTCCTCCTCATCTCTTCCTCAAGCTCCCATGTGGCTTCCTCAACGCCATGTTGATGCCAAAGAACCTTCACAAGAACCAGGTCCTTCCTCTTCAGCTTCTTAACTCTTCTATCAAGGATCGCCACATGACCTTCCTCGTAGGTCACATCTTCATCAAGCTCAACTTCAACTGGTTGTATCACTGTTTCTGTATCCGGATGACTTTTCTTCAGCATACTGACATGGAACACTGTCTGTAACATGTGCAACTCTAGTGGCATCTCTAACTCATAAGCTACCTTGCCAACTCGTGCTATGACCGAGTATGGCCCCATATATCTGGGTGCGAGCTTACCCTTCTGGCCAAACCTTAGCACACCTTTCCATGGTGAGACTTTAAGATACACTTTGTCTCCTACCTGGAACTCCAAAGGTCGTCGGTGATTGTCTGCGTACGACTTCTGCATGTCCTGTGCTGCTTTCAACTGTTGTTGTATCACTTTGATCTTTTATGTTGCCTGTTGTACTAACTCATGACTCAAAAGTTGATATTCACCAGACTCATACCAACACAATGGATATCTGCACTTCCTTCCATATAAGGCCTCATAAGGAGCCATGTCAATGCTCTGCTGATAACTATTATTATAGGAAAACTCTATCAAAATGAGATGTATGTCCCAACTGTCTAGGAACTACAAAACACAAGCCCGAAGGAGATCCTCCAAAGTCTGAATAGTCCTCTCAGACTATCCATCTGTCTGCAGGTGGAAGGTGGTACTAAACCTCAACTGCGTTCCCAACTCTTTGTGCAACTGTTCCCAGAAACGACTCCTGAACTGAGGACCTCTGTCAGAAACTATCGTTGTTGGCACACCGTGCAAACGTACTATCTCATCTACATATACTTGAGAGAGCTTCTCGGCTGTATACGTAGTCTTTACAGGTATGAAATGGGCAGACTTCGTCAATCTGTCCATTATTACCCAAATGGAATCATGATTCCTAGTTGTCCTGGGCAGACCAACTATGAAATCCATGGTTATATGATATCATTTCCACTGCGGTATCGGTAGGGGTTGTAACGTACCTACCGGCTTCTGATGCTCAGCCTTGACTTGCTGACATACCGCACACCTAGCCACAAACTCAGCTACATCTTTCTTCAAGCTGGGCCACCAATACAAGTCCTTCAGATTATGATACATCTTAGTGACTCCTGGATGTATAGCATACATCGATGTATGTGCTTCCTCGAGCACTAGCTTCCTTAGATCATCAGCATCGGGGACCACCATCCTATTATGATAGCAAACTAGTCCATCCTCGAACTCATGGAACCCATCATTCCTTTCGCTGCCAAACTCTGACTTGATCATCTACACTGTATCATCTCTTTGTTGTGCATCTTTGATCTACTATCTCAGTGTAGGCTTGACTTGCATATGAGCTAAGAGTCCAGCTAAAAAAGAAACTTCCATCTGCACATTCATCTGTCGCAAGGAAACAAGCATATCCCGTCTATGGCATACCAAGGAACTCAACTGTGTCTTCTTTGAAGAAAGAAAAGAAGACTTTCAGCTCATCGCATCAGCTATCACATTTGCCTTACTAGGATGATACTCGATGGTGCAGTCGTAATCATTGATTAGCTCCATCCATCGATGTTGTCGCATGTTCAGCTCGTTCTGTGAAAAGATGTACTTCAGATTCTTATGATCAGTGAAGATCTGACATACTTCCCCGTAGAGATAGTGTCTCAAAATCTTTAACGCATGAACCACTACTGCCAACTCCAAGTCGTGTGTCAGATAATTCTCCTTGTTTTTCTTAAGCGGTCGCGAAGCAAAAGAAACCACATGATCTTCCTGCATCAGCACACAACCTAAACCTTTCTTGGAAGCATCGCAGAAGATAACATAGCCCTTCCTAGGCTCTGGTAGCACTAGTACTGGAGCACTAGTCAGCTTCTCCTTCAAACCTTGGAAAGCTTGCTGACAACGATCATCCCAGACAAAAGGTACATCCTTTCTAGTCAACTTCGTCATTGGAAGTGCAATCGCATTGAAGTCCTTGATAAACCTCTGGTAGTATCCTTCTAAACCCAAGAAACTACGAACTTCTATTGGCGTCTTCAGCTATTCCCATTCTGCAATGGACTCCACCTTCTTCGGGTCCACTTTGACTCCTTCTGCAGATATCACATGACCTAAGAAAGTTACTTCTTCCAACCAGAACTCACACTTACTGAACTTGGCATACAACTGATGTTGGCGAAGAAGAGTCAACGCTAGCCGAAGATGTCGCTCATGCTCTTGCCTGTACCGACTATAGATCAAGATGTCATCTATAAAGACTACAACAAACTGGTCTAAAAATGGACGAAACACTTTGTTCATCAAATCCATGAAAGCAGTAGGTGCATTGGTTAGCCCAAACGGAATAACCACAAACTCATAGTGACCATACCTCGTCCTAAAAGTTGACTTTGGTATGTCATCCGCCTTAATCCTCAACTGATGATATCCGGACCGTAGATCGATCTTTGAAAACACTATAGCACTACGCAACTGATCGAACAGATCATCTATCCTTGGCAACGGGTACTTGTTCTTGATCGTGACTTTGTTCAACTGTCGGTAATCTATACATAACTGCATTGATCCATCCTTCTTAACGAACAACATTGGAGCACCCCAAGGCGACGTACTCGGTCAGATGAAACCTTTCTCCAACAACTCTTGCAACTGCTTCTTAAGCTCTGCCATCTCCACTGGAGCCATCCTATACGGTGTTTGTGCAACTGGTTGTGTTCCTGGGACCAGATTGATCTCGAAATCAATCTCTCGGGGTGGAGGTACACCGGGGAACTCATCAGGAAACACATCGGCAAACTCTCAGACAACCGACACCTCCCCAAGGCTAGGACCTTTCGCCTTGGTATCCACAACGTGAGCTAAGAATGCCTCACATCCTTGTCGTAACAACTTCTCTACCACCATAACTGATACTAGACACGTCGGAAGAATCTTCCTATCTCCTTGGAAGATCCACTTCTTACCGCCATCATCAAACACAGCTTTCTTGGAACCACAGTCCAAAACAACCTTATACTTCTCTAACGTATCCATCCCAAGGATCACATCAAAACCATGCATATCAAGTGGTATAAGATCCACTTGTATACTGTGTCCCGAAAAAGATAAGACACAAGATGGACACTCTTCTCGAAGCATCGAGGAACCATCAAGAGGGGTTTCTAACAACAAGTTATCCTTCTTACAACTAACAGGTAAACGATAGTTCGCAAGCATACTATAGGCGATAAAAGAGTGTGTAGCACCAGGGTCAAACAGAATAGATATAAAGCAAGAAGAAGACATATCGGAATGAAATAACTCCATCTGACCTATCACCACTTGCGGGTTGACTATCGCCTCCGGCTGACTCATAGCATAGAATCGAGTCATTGCTTGCTTCCCACATCCTCTACTTCCTTGAGCAGACGATCTCGCTTGCGACGCTGGACCGCGTCCTTGCCCTCTGCTACTACTGGGTTGTTGTTTGTCTGACCCTCGTTGATTCTGCCTTGGCTGCTGTGTCACTTCAACATCTCTATTCGGGTAGTTGAACCTAAAATGCCCGATCTGGCCACAAAGATGGCATGACCTATCTTCAAAATGTGGCCTAGATGACCCTGTCACTGCCACAGAAGTTGTATTATGTGCCTTTGACGGTGAAGAAACATAACCTCTTCCCTTACTCGGAGACCACTGTGATGGTACACTGGAACCTCTCATTACGGAAGGTGTTGAAAACCTTGGCTTCTTGAAGCCACCAATCCTCTGTCCCTGGAACTGAGTAGGCCTCTTCTTAGATATGGATTCTCTTTTCTCCCTTACTGATCGTTCAATCCTTTGGACAGATTCCACATACATAGCAAACCGCTCTCGGTTCTCCAACGCAGAAGTAGGTGTTGTCAACTCAGCACTCAGACCCTTCTCAAAACTTCTGATCCGCTCCTCATCTGTTGTTGCCATGTGAGGAAAAAACCTCAACAGATCCATGAACTTGGCCTCATACTCGGTGATGTTCATCGTTCCTTGGCGTAGGCGCTCAAACTGGCTGATCTTCTCATCCAGATACATCTTTAGAAAGTATCTGCTGACGAACTCGCACCGAAAAACCTCCCAACCGATCACCTCACTGTGTCGCTTCTCCTCCTCGATGGTCCACCAGTGACCAGCGCTACCTTTCAAAAGGTAGACATCGTGCTTTATTTGTCTGCTTCGGGGATGTCAAGGATCCAGAAAGCCTTCTCAAGACTTGTCAGCCACAAATCTGCATCCGTTGGATCAGCCGTTCCAGCATAATCTGAAGCTCCCACTCAGCGAAGCCGCTCAAAGGTCTTCCCAATACCTGATGTTTCACCATGGGGAGCCTGTGCTCTTAGTGGAGGCACTGGCAGTCTCTCTACCATTAGATTCATCGTAGCCATCATCTGCCCCATAAGCTGTTGATAGGCAGGGTGTTCAAGAATGGCTGGGTCAGGTTGGGGGACCTCAGGCACCCGATCTTTATGTGCCCGACCAAAAGCTCCATCAACTGATGCAGCATCGCTGTTCTCGGCAGCATGTTCTTCATGGTTTCCAGACATCTTGGCTTTTCTTCTGCTGAGGTCAGAAGACAATGGTAAGAAAATATAGAAAACTCACAAGAACAGACACAACCTGGTCCTAAATCCCTGTAGACTCAGCGAACCTAGATCTCTGATACCAAAACTGGTGGCAACACATCCCACTATCACATAGACATCGAGGTGTTACGCGAAAACGTGCAGAAATCACCATAACCACAGATTACCAAAAACACGGGTTAATTAAAACCGATTTCAGAAAGAAGATAAACTGAGAAACTATTACATTTAGGTCCTCATCCTGCAAGGAAACATGTTATATAAACATATACAAGATCTTGACACGTGTCCACAGCTTAGGAGATCAGCTGTCAAGCTATCACATGAGTTCATCACCTGTTATACATACATAACGGCCCACATCCGACCAGCAGCAGGATATACAAAACATCATCAACTATACATCGTGAAACAATGTCAAAACACCTCCAAGGACCTGAGAGTACAAGGATGACTCTAAGACTCTACTACAAAATGACCAAAACAGCAACATGTCCATCTCTTTCCTTCTACTGCTATTCTTGCTACTCGGCCGCAACTCCGCGACCACCACCACGTCTAGCTCAAACACCTAAAAAGGTTATAAACCAGCGGGGTGAGACACACAGTCCCAGCGAGAAACATAACTCCCCTCCGAAACCACAAAACCATAGAAGGATTAAAGCAACAACAACATATAACTGATAAAAGGTACAACAAGAGCAGTCTAGATAGCAAAGCTTATTCATACCATCAAGCTTACCAGATGTACGGAAGGCATACCACCAATTATCTCTTTATGGAACATGATTGACAAGATAAGATTTATAAGATCTTACTACGTAACATAAGGAACGTATAAGCAACTGCAATTATAACAAGATTAACTATGCAAGCAAGGCCTCAACCAATGTTTCGTGTTTTACCTTAAGCAGTAAATACTATTCGGCTGGATTACAGATTATTATGCCCTGAGGAAGTGAGCCGTACTTCTCAAATCCAATCTTCGGTTGCGAAACCCAAGCCGGTGTCATACAAGGTCAATGGAAGAGCTAGACTCCACGACCTCCCACCTCGTGGTCACTGCACGAGTACAACACAAGTAGGACCGCAGTCTCATGCTTAAGTGGCCTCAGCCACAGGGTCATCTCCAGCAGGCTACCCTCTGCCTAGCCCGCCTCGGTACAGGTCTCGGCGCTAGTGAAACTGAGCCACGGGCCTATTCACCGTGCTATGATCCATGAACGCATTCTTGTTCCCAAATCACATATCTTGAGCCATGGGCCTGTTCACCATGCTCTATACATATCCCGAGTCTGCAACCGCAACTACACTCGAATCCTCACTATTTTAGGCTAGGAGAAACCTTACATATTCAACAATATGCACTCTGGGTTAACCCACAGGAGAACCCGTTTCACCATCACCTGCTCCTGACGATGATGGATCTATGGCCAGGGCAAACTACATGATATGTTCCACTATGATTAGTTAGTATATTTTAAGTGGATTATTGAGGCAGTCAAGTTGTATAGCATGCAGACTATAACAAGAAGAAACAACATGAAACTCAACATCATGCTTTTACTGTCATCAACATCATCATGATCCATCGCAAGGATCCAACATTACATTGACATGGGATCTCAATCCCTCATCACAAGAAACCACTGCCTTGACATGCATTCTCATAACTTGGGATATCAATCCCATATCATCATCAGAGGATAACACCTCAACTGGGCACTTTAGCCATCTCAGGTCCTTAGACCATAACACATCCTTCATGTTACCTCATCATCAAGAGTAACCATAAGGCAGTGTTACTCAAACATATATACTTCATAGCCCTTTACCTGGCTATGCATCTGTAAGAAACACCTGCATGGTTAGTATGCACAATCATCATGGATTGACAGAAGAATCATATGCTTTATCATACATTTCTCAACTTGTAATCATAGACATAGGTCATATTATCAAGCAAAGTATCTTACATGCTTACCAATCCTCAGCCTTATACATGTAATCAAGATGATCATAAACACATGTCAAGTTACATAGATATAAAATGCTACCTCAATTACTATCAAGCGTCTCAAGGGTCATCATCATAAGCCAAACGTGTTTGCATAAGCAAGGACTAGCATATCGGATTCCATATAAGGAACAAGACCCTCACTAGAAGCGCCTACTACCCTCACCAAAGGTAGTATCGGGCAGGGCACTCTCCCCTATCACCCAACATTCCCACCACATATCATCCAAGCAACCAGCTACATATCGGTCAAGCATAACAGCAAGGGTTTCGGGCTACCTTAGGGTGTATCGGGCAACCAAAGCACAACGACCCCCACCAGCATAACGTGCAGCTTGGCCCAAGGGCATGCCGTTCAACACTGTGTCGTGCAACGACGCATCGGATATCAAGGGTACAATGTCCACAAAGCCTATCAGGCAAATTAGCCTATGGGCGTGTCATTCGTCAGGTGCAACGGGCATCCATATGCAACGGCTAGGGATACTAAGTGACACCCTATCAGACATCACCACAACACCATGACGCCCAGCACCAGCTAGCCACATACTCCATAACATCCAAGGTACGGACACAAGGCTACCACCTGAACTAGGCGTGTTGGGCAGAGGACACAACCATGTGTGACGCCCGACACACAAGGGTAACGACCAACATTCTACTCATCTAGGTATAACGGCCAGGGTACAACTCCAAATGACAGCAAGGAAAGTGTAACCACCCCGCCTCCCGGTAACCCCCACTAAAGGGAGACCCGAAGGAAAGAGATGTTAATTAATTAACATGATCAAAGGTTTGACAAATAATCTGTAATAATTAATAAAATTTACCAACTAAACTGAAAATAGGTATAAAATAAAACTTTTCTTACCTTGGAAAAACTGGGATTTCTAAACTTCTATCCATGAAGATGTTAATCTAACTAATCCTCCTGTGCATGTTATTTCTCATTCAATTCCACATATGTCACTTTACTGTTTGTTCTTTCATTTGTACCTAAAACGCCGACAAACAAAACGTCGGTCGTCCGAAGCCGGTATGTGGGGAAACAATAATTGTGCAACTATGTTAACAACGTAATCAACCAAATATCATTTAACAACCAAGATTACATTTTAAGCAATACTACTCAATCCTTGTCTATCCCCTTTCTTTGTAACATCCCTACAGTGGACATGGATACCACCTCTCTCATAAGGTAGATCCTTACCCCCATGGCCCTACCACATAGGTAGCCAATACCTAGGGTTATGGAGTCGCATGGTCCTACCCAAAGGTAGACCAATCCCTGACTCATGATGACTTGATGGACCTACCCCATTGGTAGCCATTTACTAAGTCATTTAATGACCTGATGGACCTACCCTCATTGGTAGCCATTTACTAGGTCAATCTATAAAGCTACAGAGGGGACTAGGATCTGAGCTAGTAGGCATATTTCTTATGTGATAGTCATATTCACATTATACTTTGCATGAATTAAATACATCCAATAGTTTAATTCAAGCCACGATGGAAACATAGATAAAATCCCAGAAAACTAATTCGGGTAGTCATAAGCGTAACCACATACCTGTACATGTAGATTCAGGTGCGAGAATAGTCCAAATAATAATGAGCAAGCAAGCATTCAATAAGATCCTGAAACAATTATACAATTTTCTTTTATTACTCATGTCATTAAGATCTGTCAAATCTAGCTCGCTTCTTAGGATTTCTAGTCCACTTTTAGGGTTTCCATTGCAATTAGGGTTTCCCTTCCTCTTTTACTATTTTAAACCCTAAATTAACACAATTGATCACAAACCCTAATTATTTCCACATCTATTCCTCAATTCTGGATTAAAAGCATATTTAACCAATAATTAAGCTCATTAAGCCTCTTTTTATTAAAGCTACTATTTTTTTATCCTTTTAATCCATGATAAGATCATTATATGCATGTATCATCAATTCATAGTTCATTATAGTCCAAAACACATATGAACTCGATTTACCATTAATCCCCCTTTTTATTCATGAGAAAACCCTAATTACTTCATTTAGGGTATTTATCCATCAATCAAGAACTTTAATGCTCGAAAAAACTTAGACTTAGCATATTCCAATTTTAATCATGAAATTAATCAATTACAGCCATTAATAGTCGAATTAGTCAACATTAGGGTTTCAAGGCCCATTAAAACATATTTATGCACAAGAAACTCTAAATTACTAATTATATGCAAAGTCCATCCTTATTCTTCCTAATGTTCCTTTTTATCATTATCAGGATAAGATCAACTTTAATCATCTATTAAACCCTACTAATCACTTTAATCATACCAAAATAGGGTTCTTTAACCATTAACACATTAAAGTTGATATCTTCCATTATTTTTCAAATTGCATAATGAATCAGGATTCAATTATATTTTTATTAGATTCCCCTCATTTTTTTGAGAAAAATTCATGTATTAACTTTTGTCATTCGAGTTACTATTAAAGAGTTATGATTTTAGCAAATAAATTGAAAACCAACCAATAGGGAGGTGCCATGTAGGCAACCAACTCCCACGCACATACCTCACGCGCGCCCATCTTTAGATTAGAATCGATTGACGTTTCTGCCCTTCACTTAGGTGGTTCACTGCTGTACCTGCGGAGGGTAGTTTCGTCCAAATCTCCCCCGGGCCTTCTTCCTCCTCGCGATCAAACCTGCTGCCGCTGCAGCAGCAGTTCCAAGCGGCCCTGCCGCCCTTCCCGACGCCCAACGGCCACTAGGTAACTTCCATCTGGCTCCGCCGTGCCCGTGCGCATGTGAGGGTGCCGCTGGGTCATGGCCAAGACGGCTTGATCTGATTCTTCTACATCTGCAAGTTCTTCTTGCGCGCCCCCCCTGCTACTTCTTCAGGGATCTGCCCCTCTCTATCCTAGGGTCGTGGATCGCCGCTGATGGCCGTCTTATCCTCGCCATCATGCACCGTACCTAGGGCACCACCCATCAGGTGACCTCAGTGGCAACTTCGGGCTTGGCAAGCATGCAACCTTCAGCCATGGCGCCTGCCTTTCATGCAGCCGTGCAGCTGCTGCTACGCCTGGCCAGGTTTTAGGAACAACTACGGATTGGTTGCATGGCGTCGTGGGAGCAACATGCTTCCTTCCTAACACGTCCTTGGTCTCTCATTTTCCCTAAGGTTGTTCCACCCTTCACGGTTAGGGTTTTCAAGAAGAAGAAGATTGAGAGGAGAGATAGATGCATGAGATCTACTTTGGCTCATCCAAGGGGTCTATCCTTTTATAGAGGAGGGTAGCCATACCCCAGTCTGCTTGTCCATGAAGGAAAACAAAGCTTTTTTCCTATTAGGAATTGTATCCCTTTATTAAGAAACAAATTTTCTCTCTCTCTATTATCTTTGATATTCTTTACTTACTTGAATATTTAAGAGTACGCAAATCCTCTCTCTTACTCTTCTTAGACTTGCCTTTAAATCCATTAATCACGAAATTATGTCTTCCTTAAGAGAAAAACTTCTTTTTTTAACAATATCTTCTTAATTTATTAATAATGTATTACCTTATTCTCTTATTTTGCTTCATTGATATTTTCTCTTTCCTCTTTCTTCATTGGTATGCCTTGGATCCCAAGAAACTCAAAGAATTCGAAATTCTTTTTAAAGGAATACTCATCACCCTTAAATGCATCAATATGCATTATTTCATATTATATCCCATTATCTTGTTTATTTCTTATTAAAATGGTTCCTTTTTGAGGATTTCTCATTATTTCTCTTTTATTTTCCTTATTGATATTCCTTTTATCATTAGGAATCATTGGGATACGAAATCCCACTAAGGATAACTCGATTGCACCTCTTTTCACTTGTTTTCCACATATTATCATTATTTTCAATTTATTTCTCGATAAGGAAATATTGAATTGATCTTTTCTTTTATTTATTGTATTCTCTATGCCACCTTAGACTCCTTGGAACCCAAGGAACCCAAGAGGCACGAAATCCTTCATTGGATTTGCCTTCTAGAGGTTTCTACCTCTTTCTTTCCTCAAATATTCAATTATTCATTAACTAATTGAATTTCCTTGTTATTGGTCCCAAAAGCCAATAAAGCCCACAAATCAAACAACAAGGCTAATTTAAAAGAAATCCATTTATTCACAATAAAAGACTTCATTATTTGTTCATTTATCTTTGTTATGAGAAATTACATTTCTCAACAAATGAACCCAAAATTGGGGTTGTAACAGAAAGCATGTCGTCCAGCTAGCTATCCTCAACTATCGGCCGACGCACAAAGCCAGGGCCAAGGGGTGACGCCCACCACAGAACTAGCTAGCAAAGATTCACAACATCAAGGTATAATGAGGTTAAGTGTGTCGGGCAGGGTACTTATCATGGTGTGATGCTCGACACACACAAGGCAGGAATCAGGTGCAACGCTCGACATAGACACAACAACATAACGTCCAAGGCTCTAGGCCAAAGAAGGATATCGGGCAACAAACAACCCCAAGACCATATCGGGCAAGATGCAACCCAACCAAGTAGTCACCAACCTCAAGCACAAGGGCACCAAAACCCTAATGGATCAAGAAGATGGCTCACCTCTCAACAACTAAGAGAGAGGGGTCTTGCACACTCCTTATCACCAATCGGGCAGTGACGTGTATTTTACTACGCGCTCAAAATGCAAGTGTACGCGTTGAGTAATATAGGCCTTTGTGAGGCCCGAGTCGAACACAGGGATACGTTGAATTATTGGAGACTTCTACTAACTATTTGCGATCAGCTAAGCCAGATAACAAAGTAGGGTTTGTTGTCGAAATTAAAAGAAAATAAAAATAAAACAAAGCAAACAATCGATTAAAGGTTTATTTAATCAATTCAAAAGGATATCTTTAGGATTTCGGTTTCACCGTGGGTCAACATTGCATTAGGTTTCATATAACTCCTCAATCTTCTCTCTCTATCCGGGTAGTGGCCTGAAAATAGAATTACCCACTGTCATGGTGTAATTCACTACTTAGGTTTAGGTTGATTTCACCGTCGTAGTAATCATTCCCCTAAACTAAGCGCATTACGAACGATCTCTCAGTTTCCACCATTAATTTTACACCTCCTTTGTCAAGGGATTTATCGATTAATGTAGGTTTCGTCTCTTTTCAATCGTTAATCCTTCTGTCGAAGTGATTAAGGGCATTAAGTTATTATTATGGTCATCAAGCATAACAATATGTGGAGAAAACAAAACTATACCACGGATTTAAGAGAGAAAATATGAATTATTAATATAAAACTGTCATACAATGCATTCACGGGCTACTCCCGGTCCTAAAGATGGAGGGGATTAGCCCCGCATGGTCATCTTGCACAAATACATGGTAGAAATAGGGGAAATCATATGAAAAACGTGAATCAAATGGGAAAACCCCTGAACGGAGGAGAACCGGTGGATCCTTTGCGTAGAACACGAGCTTTCCCGCCTCTCGGTGGTGAAATTCGTCTTCGGCAGCGTCCGGATCAACAGGGATGAACTTCTGGCCTCCGTTCTCCTTTTTCTCGCTCCTCGGCACTTGTGCAATGACAAATTAGATGATCCCCTCGTCCCAGCGGCCATCATTAGGTATAAGTCCCTAATTAGGTCATCAATTAACTCCAGCCGTCCGATTGAGATCGAAATGAATCCAACGCATATCTGCCGGCGTCGATACCATCGACATGGGTCGATGGTATCGACCCTCCCTTTTCGGTGTCGGTTCTGTCATTAAGCGACGCTGTAGCCTCCATGTGTCCATGGCATCGACTTGAATGTCGATGTATCGACAGCTTCCTCGCCAGCAACCTAAAGGGATCTCGATGCCATCGACTTGGGTGTCGATGGTATCGACTCTGTGTAGCTCCTCTCGGCTAGCAACCTATGGCTTGGTCGATGGTATCGACTTCCGTCAATGGTATCGACGGAAGCAGATACTTGTTTTTCCTGAAATTCCAAGACAAGACCAAATAAATCCACACAAATTATGATAATATGATAAATAATGCTCAAAATGATAAAACTAAGGGGATTTGACATAAAATGATGGCAAAGACCGAAATGAGTGAATTATGCAATATTATCCATAAAAATGACTAATAAGAGCACAAACCACATATAAAATAGGTCTATAAATGCGACTCAAAATCATCGCATCAAACTCCCCTAAGCTTGAACGTTGCTTGCCCTCGAGCAACTAATCCTTAGAATAGAATTGCAAATGTCAACTGAAAAACAATACACGAACCCAACATCCTATGTGACTCCCACTGAACGTTCTCAAACCGGCCTTCTCTAACCACAGAACAGTAATTACCCTAAAGGCGACAATAATCATCAATAAAAGAAATTTACCTCCAAACCGATGAACACTATCACATAAGGCAGTTAACACAATAAAATTCGCCGCTTCAGCATTGGTGCATCTTGTGATCGCCTATACTACGTTGCTCGCCCTAACTACCATCTACATGGAAGCAGTTCTCCTGATAATCATTAGTGAGGAGAAATTCACGGTGGCCTACCAATCCGAGCAACGAGTGGATGTAAATGGGTGGCTCATGGAAGAACTTGGAAGTATTGCACAGTTTCAACATGCATAATACAAAAATGTCCTAAATGATGCCAATGCACATTGAAAATGCCCTAATGCCTAAAATTGGGTGAAATGATGCATGCACTAACCTTCCACCCAAAATGAGATGTACGTCTAATCAAATTACATCATGTACTCAATTTCCTGTAATGCGAGTGATATCCTGTTCCTTTCTCCCTCTTATTCCACTTTCTTCTAAATTCTCTTTTTTTTTCTTTTTCTAAATTTTTTTTATTTCAGATTTTCAGAATTTTTTTTTCTTTTCTTTAGCCCACATATCCATAATTGCTTAGAGATACATGTATTGGGCTACTTCCTTCATGCTTGGAAATCTTTGCAACATTTCAAAGGTATGGAACAGTTTAGATCACTTTTGAGGAAAAATTGAGATACATGGTGTATTTTATGCGTGAATATCATGAGTGCAACTACATGACATGCACCTAAAGGTAATGTGCATGAATCCCTATTTTTTTTTCTTTTTATGCAGAAGAATGGAAAATATCAATGCAATTCCTATCTAAATGCTATGCACACAAGAAGGAATTAAAACTGCACTTTACTTCCATTTCTTAGGTGGATTATGGGAAAATGAAGTGGAATGATCACAAGATTAAATGACTGAACCTTAGAAAGATATTATGTGTCCCTCCTTACTGACCTGTGTAGTGGTTTAGA